>CM037588.1:120941529-121577135 GCA_021018995.1 Chloranthus sessilifolius | reverse complement strand
AAATTTAATTAACCTATCGCTAGTCAAGGGTCATTATTGTGATCATGAGTTCTCCCAACTTGAGATCTTCTAGATAGAATATGGTAATAGGTTGACGCTTGCCCTAAGATCCAAAGAAGTTGTTCGATCAATATGATTATCCTCAATGACGATTGAAATGACCAAGGTCCTTATACTTAATTGGGAGTCTAGCTTGAAGTATTGAACTAACCTGCTCAGCTAGAAAAGCTTTCTTCAGGATGTTAGTCTTCCATGTGATAGTGATCAAGTCCTTTAAGAACTTCTCATAAGCAGGTACTTGCTGGATGGCATCGAGGAATGGGATGTTGATCTTCAATTATTTAAAAACCTCGCTGATTCCATTCAAATCTCAATTTTTCTTAGGCGCCATCAACCTTTGAAGATTTGGGGCCTTTGGTATGGAACTTTTTTCTTCTACGTTCTCTTTTTCTTCCTTCGTCTTTTCTTCCACCGCTCCTTCTCTTTCTTCGTCCTTCTCAGTTCAAAGTTCAGAATCCCGAGTTTTTTCCTCCTCTGGCATTACCACTTTATTATCGATCTACCGACCAGATATCAACGTTGTGATTTCTTTTATCTGCTACTGATTCTCATCTTTCGATGAGATTGAGGCTTGCTCAATAACCATCTACCCTCTTGGATTTGGAAATAGTTGGCTTGGGGATGATCCCTTCTCTCTTTCACAGAGTTGTGCTGCCATTTGACCCATTTGGGTCTCCAATTTGTATACTGAGGTGGTCAGTGGTTGGATGATTCTTAATAAATCCTCCATCTAAGGGTATTAATTATGAGGTGGACATTGCGCAATGTTTCACTGATGATTATTAAATCCAGGTGGTGGAAACAATTGTGCATAGTTCAAATAAATTTTCAGTTGCTGCAAGGGCAAATTCTATTCTGATAGCCAAACTGCCTGGGTTGGCTTAACTGATTCTGTTGGTATTGATTTATTCCACCACAATTTTGCTGCTGAAAGAGCCCTTGGACGAACTGCTGTAGCAGTCCTTGATTAAAATTTTGTTGCGGATAGATGTTCATCCCCTATCCGCTGGCTTGTGGTTTATGAGGCTCTTGCCTCCATGAGAAATTTGGGTGATTCTTCCAACTATTCGAGTTATTCTCGTTGAAGGTGTTTCCCATATTCTGCCTATAGTTATTCAATGCATTTAGTTGTTCCATGCAATTTTTAGAATAGCCTTGTATTGAGGGGCAAGATGTATTGGACTACTCGTACAAAGTGAACAAGATTCACTTTGTACATTTGCAATGGTTGCATTTCTCTTATGTCATAGTTCCTCGACTTGCTCGGTGATGAAATCCACTTGCACCTTGAGATCAGGTGTTTCTTTCACCACATAGAAACTTCCCTTCTTTGTAGAACTCCCTGCTTGATCATGACTCTTGATTGGTTGATCATGAGTTTTTGTAAAATCCCACTACTGAGAATCCTCTGCCAATTTTTCTAGGAAACTATAGGATTCATTTTCTGTGAGTCCAAGGAATCCTTCATTATTCGTTGATTCAACCAACTATTGGTTTGCATGATCCAATCCTTTGTAAAAAGATTGGATCAATCTCCATTTGGAGAATCCATGGTGTGGGCTTTTAAGCAAGAGGTCCAAGCTTCGTTGAATCTTTCATCTTCTTCTTGAACGAAATCATAGATTTTGCTCCTCAAGGCATTAGTCTTTGCCATAGGGAAACATTTTGACAAAAACTTCTTCACCAGCTGATCCCATGTGGTATTCTATCCAGTAGGTAGAGAGTTTGACCAAGCTTTAGCCTTATCCTTTATAGAAAAAGGGAATAACTGCAGCCTTACAAACTCCTCACTGAAATTTTGATATACTGACGAACAAACTTCGATGAAGTCTTCAATATGCATGTATGGATCCTCTCTTTCCATACCATGGAAGATAGGAAGAATTTGAATGACACTGGTCCTAATTTCAAACCGTCCGCCGGGTGTGGGTGGGTAAGTTATACAGGAGGGTGTATCTGTAGTGATCCAAGCAAACAACTCTTTAAGAGTTTGTTATGTAGAGCTACTCCATTTCCATTTGCAGCCATTTCAATACGATCCAAAACTTCACCCTCAGTCTCACGTTTCAAAAATTTGACTCCGAACGTGACTACCTTGATATGCATGCCTGACACAAAAATTGAATCAAACTTAATTTTTATAATAATAATAATAATAATTTTTATGTGTGTGAAGTCATGCGTCACGCGTGATGTGAATCTGAGACGTGAATAGACCTTTGGTAAAATACTATGCACCTGAGAAAGGTGTATGTAATCAACACCAGAATAAAAGTTTTAGAAATGGAAATATCAGAGATATTTCTCTAGTTTTAGCTTATAAAGGAAGGAAGAGGTTAGAGCTTCACTCCTCTTCATCTCTGTTTCCCTTGATCTAGTGTCTAACTGCGAGTTCGTGTGGTGTAGCTTATACATCTTGTGTTGCGAGAGCCGAGTCCCAGAGAACTCCCTTTGTGAAACCAAGGCATGATTGCCATCTAGATCCTTGATAATCTGATCTAAGTGTGTGAGGGAGCATGTCGATCGACGTCGGTACGTCGTGTCTTATTTGGGGAGGAATAGCCACTTCTGTGTGTTAGCGTGGAGCTGCACATCTAGTTCTACGGAGCGCTAATATTGGCAAAATCTTCGATTCGGATTCGCAATCCACCTTGATCAGCAATCGCCGTGAATAGCGGAACCAATCGTAAAGAGGGGAGTTAATGTGTGCTTTAAATAGTTTTAGATGTCCTAGCATGTGTGTGTATGCATGTATGTGATTCTATGAAGATCATTGAAGTTATAATGAAAATGGGTTAAAAATAATGAACCAGAGACCAAACAGAAACTGTCAAATTCAAACAATCAATTTTTGATAATCGATCGATCGAATCTGACAAAGCCTTATGGCCTTTGAGTTCTAAAGGGTTCAAACTGTTCGACTTTAGATATCGAACATTCGAATTGTGATTCGAACGATCAAAATTAGAATTCGATTGATCAAATTCTATATTACACTTATAAAACAGAAGTATAATTTCTGGAAGTTGAAGCCTGATCAATTTGAACAATCGAATTGGGAAGTCGATAGTTCGAAATGTAAATTGATTGATAGAAATTGGAATTTGATCAATCGGATTGTATAAACTATTATACAAACAGGAGGTCTGAATTTTTGGAAATTGGCTTCTGAAGGATCGAACGTTCGAAATGGAATTAGAACTATCGAATTGGGGAATTTGATGGTTTGAAGTACCTTAGTCTGTATACCTGGAAAGGCTTGGGAAATTTGATCAATCGAATTTGTCAGCTTATGGAATTCGAACGGTTCGAATTCTCCTATTTTTGTCTGCTTTGGTGTTCTGAAAGAAACACCGTGGTGCATCGTACCAGTTTAGTATTTGACACCTCTAACACTTAGTGCAATGTAGGTATGGTCTAGGTTAGAACCGAGAGACTCTTAATAAGCTTTGGATTTGCTTAGAAAGACTCTGAATTAATGTACGGGAAATTCAATCTAAATTACATTTATTCTGATTTCATGGACTATTAAGAGTTGTATTCTGACACATGGTTTATGATTACTGTTTTAAAGAATTCCTTTCATATAAATGAAAGTTCTGTCATTTCTGATTTCTGACACCTAATGCCTGACATCTGATTCCCGATATTATGTAATATGCATGTGATTTAAAGTTCATATTACGAACCCGACTGACGCGGCGGAATATCCGCGACCGGCACGATGGCATATTTGTGTATTTGTTCTGTGATCTTCCTAGCATAAGTTTCTCTCATTACGCAGAGGCTTGCTGCAATTCCTAAAATTATTCATTGAACAACGATGGTCGGGGTTACCCATCGATAAACATCTGGCTACCAAGTGCTATATACACGAGAGTTATTTAAGTATAGATTTAAGTCGTTTAAATAAAGATGCATTGCATCTGAATATCTGAACATAAAACTTGATTTCTAGTATGTTCTAGTTTAAATAAAAATGCATCTGATTCCTGGTGTTCTGTATCTGATTTCTATCATTTAAAACTCAACATCTATTTTATGAATTGCCTGCTTAAAATATATGCTCTTGACCATTTGTTCTAATATATGTTCTGGCAACCATGCCTTACAGTTAAAATACAATATAATGGAGATTCTTCTACTGAGCTTAGATGTTAGCTCATCCCTGACTTTATGTCAATAGGTTCTAAGGCTGATGTCGCTGGGATGGAGAGCGATCCAAAGTATTGGCCAGAGGCTCCGAGGAGGAGGAGGACATTGACATCCCTGTTGACGAGTACTACCCCTAGTTTGGGTATTTGTCTTGTGATTTTTTGGATTTGTATATGATACATCTGGATTACTGGGCCTGGTGGTCCACTCTGTTCGGTACTATATTTTGTAGTCACTTTTAGTTTATAGTTATATACATTTTGGGGGAACCATTATTGGGAACCATTATTTTGGGTGATTGACGACCATCACCAGTGATTCTTCTTGGTTCCTTTTTGAGGATGTATATTTATATTTTTGTTTCGCATTTACTTCGTTTATTATCTTTTACGTTGTGCCATATATGATGACTCTTTCTACCTCTGTAGATGGTGTCTACTCTGATTTCTGCTACATGAGCAGAGACATGTGTGTTTTGTTCTGGGGATTGTCGGTGACGATGATCCTGATGGCACGGGTTTCCGAGTGTGGAAATTCAGGCTGTGATAGTTGGTATCAAAGCTAAGGCTTTAGGTTCGGAACCACTAGGACTGTGGGCTTGATTGTTTTTATAATCTGTATACTGATCTATGTTATTATTTTCACAATGACAAATCAGCATGGCCCCAAGGTTAAGAGGCGGAGGCAGAGGTAGGACAGTTTCGTTGGAGAATATTCCTGAACGTATTGGTACATCTCGAGGGATAGGGTTTACTACTCCTAACAACATTCCTATTGGGAGAAGAGCTAGAGTAGGAAATGTTGATAAAGTGTTGGAGGCTTTGGCCAACAACATGGCTCAACAGACAACCTCTATGGCCCAATAGACTGCTGCTATAGCTCAGCAAGTAGAGTTACAGACTGCTGCTATAGCTCAGCAAGCAGAGTTGATTGCAGCCAGACACCAACCCTCTGGGTTTGCTAAGTTTAGGAGGATGCGACCTCCTAATTTCTTGGGTCAGACAGATCCGTTGGAAGCCGAAAGTTCATTGGATGAGATGGAGAAGATTTTTAAGGTGCTTTAATGCACCGATGATGAGAAGGTTCGGTCGGCAACCTTCAAGCTAGACGGAGAGGTTGGGCCTTGGTGGAAGTCAGTGTCCAGAACTAGAGAACAGGAGATCCCCAATACTCCTTGGACATGGGCAGAGTTCGTTGAGACATTCAACAATCAGTATTTTCCCAAAATAGTGAGAAATCAATGGGTGGTACAATTTATAAAATTGGAACAAAATCATATAACAGTACGTGAATACAGGGCGAAATTCACCATGCTCTCAAGGTTTGCACCTCAGCATATGGCCACAAAATTAATGAGAGCTAGAAATTTTCAACTTGGTATGAGGCCAATTATACAAGAGAGAGTGGCAATGTGGGAGATGGAAACTTATGGGGGCATGATGTCAAAGGCCCTCATTGCTGAGGAAGAAATTCAAAAACTGTTTCTGAGGAGAGCTCAGCAGAACATGGATAAGGTTTCACAAGTGCTACCAACTGTCTATGAACAGGAAAATAAGAGGCAGAGGTTTGGACGACCTCCTCGCTATCCTACTCGACCATACTCATGACGGGGTCTTCTTGAGGACACTGTAAGCTAGCAAAGAGCAGTTCTTCACCTTCATGACCCTTTCGACCTTCTAGTTCTTCTGCTAGTCGAGCTTCTATTACACAAGGATCTTCACAGGTCTCATCTTTTTCTCCGGCTCAATTGTGTGTGAAGTGTGGGAAACCACACAAGACAGAGGACTGTAGGAGGCACACCAGAGCTTGCTTTAGATGTGGGATGATGGGCCACATGGTTAGAAATTTTCCAGAGGAGAGCAAGGAGATAACTGGTTCGGCATCTACTCAGAGATCTTCTCGACCTGCTGTTCATGGTCGAGCTTACGCCGTCACAGTCGTTGATGCCCTGACATCCAATGACGTGATCTAAGCTATCATTACACTTTAAGAGTTTATGTTTTCTTCGATATAATGAATATGTTCCAATAAATTATTTACATAGTGATATGCTTGAACACTATACACTTGGTGTACGCTTAATCCGTTTTTCTTTGTATAAACTTAAGATACCCTTCCTATGAGCCAAGAGGGGATATATGTGAAACTGAGGCACGAGTGTTGATCGACTCTGGGTCTACTCACTCCTTCATTACTTCGATGTTCTCAGCACGTATGGGCATTACGCCTGAGTCATTATACTTTATATTGGCGATTATGGGTCCCTGTAGGGGTGACACCGAGTAACATCGGTCATCGGTCGAATTGAGAATCATGAGACTAAGGCAGATTTAATATTGTTAAATATGGAAGGATTTGATGTTATCCTAGGAATGGATTGGCTATCTGCTTACCACGCTAGTGTTGATTGCCTTCAAAAAGTGGTAACTTTTTGTCCTCAAAAGAGAATGTCATTTCGATTTTGTGGTGTTAAATCTAGTATTTCACCATTCGTCTCCGCTATTGTTTGTGAATACCCAAATGTATTTTTCGAGGACCTACCTAGATTGGCTCCAGATCGAGAGATTAAATTCACTATCGATTTAGCTCCGAGTACTGAGCTATTGTCAAAAGCTCTGTATTGTATGGCTTTAGCCGAGTTAAAGGAATTGAAAGAACAACTGCAAGAGCTTCGAGATAAGGGATTTATACAACCTAGTGTGTCTCCTTGGAGAGCACCAGTTCCTTTTGCTAGAAAGAAGGACGGTTTGATGCGGCTCTGCATTGATTTCCGTCAGCCAAACAAGTTGATGATTAAGAATCATTACCCGCTTCCGAGAATAGATGATCTATTTAATCAGTTACAAGGAGCAAGATTTTTCTCTAAGCATCATCAGCTGAGAGTCAAATATGAAAGATAGCGTTCAGAACCCGGTATGGGTACTATGAGTTTCTACTAATGCCATTTGGGTTAACAAATGCTCCTGCGTTGTTTATGGACTTGATGAATAGGATATTTAAACAGCACTTAGACAAGTCTGTAGTTGTTTTTGTAGATGACATCCTCATCTATTCGTGAACACAAGAAGAACATGAGCAACACGTACGAATGCCTCTCCAAACCCTCAGAGATCATAAATTATATTAAAACTCAGCAAGGGTGAGTTTTGGCTTGAGCAGGTTAGTTTCTTAGGCCATATTGTCTCCGAGATGGGTATAACCGAAGTGTAGACACCCAAATTTGGCCCGAAGCCTGATCAAAATATACTTCGAGAAAGGCGCACCCCCAAGCTTTCGATAGCATTCCTCTAACCCTTAGGGATCATCCCAAACCCTTAGGAATCAACCCCAACCTCCCCGACCCCTTAGAACCCATCTCGAACTAGCTTCTGAACCCTCCTGAGCAGTGGATGGAAAGAAGAGTGCCAAATTTTACATAGACCTCTTTTGCAACTGAGTTATAACCATTGGAAAGAGGACTTCCCCAGCTTTCTAACGAGCTAAAAATCACCTCAATTAGAGTTATATATCAAATGTTATGGCAATTTGAAAATTGAGCAGTTTTGCAGGATATTGCCCAATGCATGTAGTACATGCACCAGGCCATTTTCTCCTAGAAATGGCTTGGCGCATGTAATACATGCGCCAAGCATACATAGAGCCTCTCGAGATCTTCACAGCAAGTTCTGAACTTTGCGATACTATAGCAATGCTTGGAGTGTGTAATACATGCGCTAGACTTAGCTACAGTAACTATGAGTTTTTGCTTGAATTTTACTTTTGCGGTTTGACTTGTTGACTATCTCAATGTTTAGGGTGGGTTTCATTAGGACTGTTGCACCCTTGTTAACCCTATCTACAATCCTCTAGTCATTTGAAACCTCACCCAATCATCTACCATTGAAGCACATTGCCCACTTTTCTAAGCTCTAGAAAAACCCCAAAACCTTATATTCCTATTACCTAATTGCTAGCCCAATTAGTCCCCTTAACCACTCTCTAATCCTCCCTTTCTCCATAAATAGGGAGCCACCCCTCCTGTTTAAGGGTTGGAAAATTTTCAAAGAGAGAAAATTCTAGTGAGCTCCCCTCCCATTTTGCCTCCACTAAACCCATATAATTCCAGCACCCTAGTTCATCCTTGACACCCCATTATCCATCATAAATTAGTGAGTTTGAGGTAGATCTAGCCCCTAACCTTCTTCTCCTACCTCTTAGCTCCCTAGCCTTAGAGATCAAAACCTGTTTCTCTACTAATTTGCTTTCGAAAGCTCATCTGTCGCTCTCGTGCGAAGGACCACAGCGGTGCTATAAGGGCCCGAGAGCTCCGACTCTCCCCTCTATTCCTCTACCTTCTTTGCTTTTCCTCTATCCTAAAATTTAGCCATTACGCTACTCAAATTTTGACAAACGAGAAGGGCTCAATAGGATAGGTGTTCCTTCGGACAAGGGAAAGTGTTGCTCATTTTCTTTTCTTTTATATATATATAAATATATATATATATATTATATACACATCCAAACATCCATAGTAGAGACCGCTTACGAGCGGGTTGGTCGGGAACCTAACACCTTCCCGATCGATAACCGAAGCCCCTACCTAAAAGCCTTTGGTGTAGACCTGAATCAGAGTCATATTTTTACACTTCGGTTCTTCAATATTGATTTAAGGTTTCTCGGGACACCAAAAGGTCCGGGTGGCGACTCTATATTTTTCACAAGAGCGCATCATCGTGACGCATCCTTAAAAATCCACAGTTGCACAGATGGTGACTCCACTGGGGACTAGCTAGTAGAGCTTCCCCTTGAAATTTGGCTTTTTTTTATTATTTACTAACATTTATTTGTTTTCTCTTAGTTTTTACTCACCCTTATGATTCTGTCGATTTTCTCACCACTACTTTCTATCATTTACGTGCCTTAGTCGATTGGCGGGCCTACTTGTGCATTGTCTTTACAATTCCTCTACTTTCCGTCATTTATGTGCTTAGCCAATTGGCGGGCCTACTTCCGCATTGTCTTTACAATTCCTTTACTTTTCATCAATTATACTCCTTAGCCATTTGGCGGGCCTATGTGAGCACTTATTTTATTATAATCATATCCTACCAGTGGACGTCGGCTCATAGAGGCGGCATAGGACAATCCCCACCCATTTTTAGACTTTAAGAAAACTCCCTTAAAATCGGAATTTAAAATTGAATTAAGAGGGGGACTTAATTGAATTTTTACGGGAGTAGATTTTTCAAGGGTTGGGAATTTTAGGCAAAGATATAAATGCCCGGTTCTTAGTACGATGGCAGCCCCTTGTGGTGATGATCCAGAAAAGTAGCACCCCATCCAGTATTTGAGCAGGCACTTGCGCCGGAGGTATATAGGTTGAGGGACTGATCCTATTACAAAGCTTAAAACCCTTAGGGAGAGCATTAGTAGTCCTGAATCGACCTTGTATCCGTAGGTTCGGTGAGGAGAGACCTGCTGCAACTAAGAGACCAGTCCTTAAAAGCATTGCTTCCATAAAACCAACAGAAAAAGACCAATTTCAGGTTGTTGTTCTACTGTAAAAAAGATTTGGCCCCACTGTTTATACCTGGCGCATGTAAAATACGCGCCAAGCTTAGTTTTTCTCAGATTTACTTTGGTGGATGTAATACATGCGGACATATCGAAGGGCACTATTTCATGACATGATGCATCGAGAGATTGAGGTGTACATCGACGACATGATCGCCAAGTCACCAGAGAGAAGTGACCATTTGATAAACCTCCAGAAGCTGTTTGAGAGGCTGAGAAAATATAGGTTACGTCTGAATCCTTAGAAATGCGCATTTGGCGCCCTGTCAGGAAGCTAGGATTCTTCCTCAGTAGGAGAGGCGTCGAGGTTGACCTAGTCAAGGTAAATGCCATCACGAAAATGCCACCACCATATACCGAGAAAGAGGTTAGAGGGTTCTTGGGCATGATACAGTATATCAGTCGGTTCATTGTGCAGCTCACTTCTATCTGCACATCGATCTTCAAGCTCCTGAGGAAAGATTTGCCCGTTGAATGGAATGACTATTGTCACGTAGCATTTGATAAGATCAAGGGCTGCCTTCTCAATCCTCCCGTATTAGTACCTCCTGAACCAGGGAGACCACTCTTAATGTATCTCTCCACGATGAACGTTTTGATGGGATGTGCCCTAGGGCAGCATGATGAAACAGGAAGAAGAGAGTAGGCCATCTACTACTTGTGTAAAAAGTTCATCGACTACGAGATGCGCTATTCTCATTTGGAGAAAGCATGCCTGGCTCTCATATGGGCCACAAAGAGGTTTCACCATTACTTGTTATCCCAAGTTGTTCTACTCTTGGCCCGCATGGACCCATTGAAGAACTTGTTCGAAAAGCTAGCTCTCATTGGGCGGACTACGCACTCGCAGGTTCTCTTATCAGAATTTGACATCTCCTATATCACTCAAAAGTCTATCAAGGGGCAAGCATTCACCGATCATCTTGGCGATAATCCCTTACATGATTATGAACCTCTAAGGACCAAATTTCCATATGAAGACATCTTGTTTATGACAGAGGATGATACAGCTGAGACTGAGGAATACTGGGAAATGCACTTTGACAGGACAACAAATGTCAAAGGTCAGGGAGTCAGTGCTATTTTAATCTCGCCAATGGGGTCGCACATACCGGTTTCCATCAAACACAACTTCCCTTCCACCAACAACATGGC
The DNA here is from genome assembly GCA_021018995.1 of Chloranthus sessilifolius. Classification (NCBI taxonomy): domain Eukaryota; kingdom Viridiplantae; phylum Streptophyta; class Magnoliopsida; order Chloranthales; family Chloranthaceae; genus Chloranthus; species Chloranthus sessilifolius. The sequence goes on along the minus strand of CM037588.1, from coordinate 121,566,212 downwards.
CGAGTATGAACCTTGTGCAGCTGGCGTACAGGTAGCTTTGGACCTGAACATAACTCACCTCAAAGTATTTTGTGACTCACAGTTAATCATTTGCCAGACAAACAGTGTCTGGAAGGTAAAAGACGAGAAATTGATCCCTTACCATGAGCACCTCGAGGATCTGATAGCATGCTGCGAGGATGTCATGCTCTCCTACATCCCGCGAATAAGGAATCGCTTCGCCGATGCGTTAGCGACTTTGGCATCAATGATTGAGATCCCCTTTGGTGTCGAGATGAAGCCAATCATAATTGAACAGAGGAATGAACCAGTCTTCGACATCCAGATTGAGGATCCCTTAAAGTTAGATGATGAGCCTCCATGGTTCTCAGAAATCAAAAACTTCCTTAAAACTCACACTTTCCTTGAGGGGACATCCAAAGAAGATAAACGGACCATCCAACGTTTAGCGGTGAACTACGTAATCTATGGTGAGTGCCTCTACAAGCGGTCATATAACAATATCCTACTCCGATGCCTAACTGAAAGTGAGTAAGCGAACATCATGAGAGAGATTCACGAGGGAGTATGCGGGGCCCACGTCAATGGGCATATGCTCGCTAAGAATATTCTACAACAAGGATACTTTTAGACCACTATGGAAACCGATTGCTGCATGCACGTGCAAAAGTGCTACAAATGCCAAGAGCACTCCAGCCTGATCCATGCCCTTGCTATAGATATACACAGTGTGACCACTCCATGGCCATTTGCCACTTGGGTCCTCAACGTCGTCGGAAAGGTCAATCCGAAAGCATCAAGTGGACATCAGTTCATCCTAGTCGCCATTGAATACTTCACCAAATGGGTAGAGGCAGCGTCCTACACGAACATCATAGCCCAACATGTTGAGAAATTCATTAAGAATAATATTGTTTGTCGATTCAACGTATCCAAGGACATCATCACCGATAATGGTACCAACTTTGTGAACAAGCGCGTTGGGGTCTTCTGTGAGTAGTACAAGATCAAGCACCATCGCTCGTCACCTTATCGGCTGCAATCCAATGGGGCCGTGGAGGCCGCCAACAAGACTATGATCCGCATCCTTGATAAAATGGTCGTCGCTTATCGAGATTGGAATAAAATGTTACCATTTGCATTATGGGCCTATAGGGCAACACCGTTCTCTCTTGTATATGGAACTGAGGCCGTCCAGTCGGTAGAAGTTGAGGTACCCTCACTCCGTATCCTCATAGAATCTGGCCTACCTGAGGCTGAAAAGAAAAGGTCTCTCTTTGAACAACTGGACCTGCTAGATGAGAAAAGGCTCCTGGCCTTGTGTCATACCCAAGTTTACCAAGGGCAAATCGCACGTGCTTACAACAAACGTGTTCGCGGTCATGATCTGAAGGTGGGAGACATCGTACTCAAGAAATTCTTCCCATCCCTCCACGCTGATTCGAGAGAGAAGTTCCAACCTAACTAGGAATGACCCTATGTCATCCAAGAGGTGCTCCCAAGATATGCTATCCGCCTTGCTACGATGGACGGAGATCACTTTCCTGAGCCCATCAATGTTGGATACGTCCAATGATTCTATTCCTAAGTCTCTCGTAGCAAGGTAAGTATTGATAGGATGGATACGTGACTGCTTAAGGACCCAGTAAAAGAGGCCATCATTTCATAGCCAATTAGCTAAAAAGCATCCCTGAATGATCATATCCTTTGCTACACCTGTTGAACCATGAGCCTTTCCTTCATAACCACTCCCAAGAAAAGAAAATGTGTGTACATACACTAACAAAAAAGAGAAGAGAAAGAGTTATTATCAAAAACTCCAGAAAATCATAAAAGCGAAATCCTAAAAATAGGATATTCGAAAAGAGAAAGAAAAAAGAACAAAAAGATAGAAAAGAAAAGTGGGGCATGTACAGTTAAAATCCCCCAAGGAAGCAGTGTATTATGGCAACTGGAACCCAATCAAGAAAACCTTTTAAACCCAGAATACCTTCAAAATTCCTAACCTTACATATGGCTAAGATGCATCCCTGAAGAAAGCCCTCTTTAAGGTCCATGAGAAGTCATAGTATCCATTGAGTCAGCATGAGCCAAGCTGAGAGACAAACAAAATTCTATCCAGCCGGCTATGATAGAATCGACGTCCATGTTGTGGCCTTTGATAAAATAAAAGAAAATAAATAATAATATATACAACCTCAAATAAAAAATGGATGTGGTGAAAACCTGCAAGGGCGCTACGGGTAAAAAGAGCGAGTTTGTGCAGACCAGGTGAAAACCCGAAGGGCGTTGGGGGTAAAAATGCGAACCCATGGACATAGTGAAAACCCGAGAGGGCGCTATGGGTAAAAAGAGGGAAGCAATGGGCATGACGAAAACCCACCTTTGGCATTGTGAGTAAGAATGTTGAAAAGGAGAACAAGATTGAAAAATAATAGGAATGAACCCTTCGGTCACCCTCCCGTACTCCCGATTCTCGACTAGGCCGCTCATGTTATCTCAAATCAAGGTCCCAACCAAGAATGTCTTCATAAACTGTACCATCAAACGTATGACTCAGGGTAAGGAGAAAAGGTTGATTTGATCAAAAGGGATGGGTGTTCCGGCCTTGGTAAAAATGATGACCTCGCTCAGATACAGCCATGTGAAGGGGTTCGGCTATGCTCAAATTGGGACCTGTTTGCTCCCCCCTTTACGTTTAAGTAACAAAAAAAGAAAGAAAAGAAAAGCCATAAAAAGAGTAAATAATTTTCTCTTCCTAGCATTGTGCACGCGCCACCCTGAGATGATTGGCTCGATGACCGGGAAAAGCCACTTTCGTAAAAGATAATACATTTCTTTTCCTATTTTCACACCCACACTGTGTGCACCACCACGGGAGGAGGAGGTCACTTTTTCCAAAGATAATAAATTTTCCTTTCCCATTTTAGACCGACACTCTGTGCGCCACATCTCCAAAGGAATAGCCGGCACAATACCCCAGTTTCTCATTTTACAAAAAAACAAAAAAGAGAAGATAGAATCTTTGTAAAATAATAGATATCCTTTTTTACGAGTCTATACTTGGCTGACACTACATCCCAAAAAATAAAATGCGTGATGTCCAACTTCTTTCTTTCTCTCGTTCTCTCTCTGTATAAAAGTGAAAAAACAACAAAAACATAAAGAAAGTATGTATACCAAAAAAGGTGTATCTAAATAGAGTTTTCTTACGCCCCTTACTATGGTTTTGATCTATGCAAAGAGGTAGGTGCAGGATGGAATCAACGACCCAACTCGCACTTCAAGGCATAGATCTCTGCACGTAAGTATCCTCCTGTAGGTTTTGCTCTGTCATCCAGTGGCCACGAAGGCTTCTATAGCATTTTCGAGAGGCATCTGTTGCACCAACAGCGTCACTCAAAGCCCTTTTTAGACGAAGGACCTCACACTTAGCTACATCAGCCCTAACTTTTGCTGCCTCTACTCTAACTTTGTGTTTTTCTAAATGATCATGCAGGACATGCTTCTCGTCCACCAGTAGCTCAATACAGGATCGAAGCATTGACTCCATTGGCCAAGGCCCCACCATATTAGTGCTCTCTAACTGATCCAAGTGACCAGCAGGAGACATCTCAGATAATAGCCAAGCCTCATACTCTGGAGAGGACATAATTGAATTCCCCTGCTCTAGATCACACATGAGCGTCGACTGATGCGTCTCCTAGAGAGCAGCTATCCTATCTATATCCCTAAAGGATCCCCGAGAGAAGATCAAGTCGCATAGAGGAGGTTTGCTCGCATAAAGCACATGCTGAGAGCAAGCAAACTGGCGCAACACCCGAAATGGGAAATAGTAAGTATTGTCAGTCAGACCCAGGAGGGTGATGCCCTCGCAATCTCTGGAATGAACCATTGGGAAGGTCCGATTTAACTAAGGAAGCCTCCACACCAACTCAGCTTCAGCCAGCCAAAGCTTCAACCCCTGCATGTCTCCATGTGGAAGCATATGGCACCTGCCCAGAAAGCAGTGGGTCACCTCACCATAGACAATATAGTAATGAGGCATGGGTCCCCAAATGGCAAGGTGCTCCCCTAGCCAAACCTGAAACAGAAGCAGGCATCCCCTAAGGCACACCACCTTGCCCAAGGCAAAAGCGTCGAGGCAACGATAAAGCTCCGCCAGGATCAGACACATCACCGAACGACCTCCCTCTAATTCGGTCAAGACATTGCAGAGTGCAAGCGAGAAACTTTCTCCTCTAGTGAAGAAAAGAATCTCAGAGATAAGACAGAGAGCAAAGGCCTTCACGTTATAAACGTTTCTAACTGACAATTTTCGCAGGCTCTCATCACCAAAAACTTCTCTCAGGAATTTCATCGAACACCTGGTGATCCCACCAAAGAGACTTTTCTCATAATCAGGCTTTTTCAAGCCCCGAGTCGCATGGATGGCTTTGGCATAACCTGATTTTGGTGCTACCTTGGCAAGACATCTATGAAGCTTCAAACTCGATAGGTTGGAGAGTTCTTTAAGTGTGGGAGACAACCCACGATTCCTAAAATGGAAGACATGGGTATCCACTTCCCAAAAAGGGGCCGCCGCATGATGAAGGTCCATAGTAGAGGAATTTCAAGAAAGGAGGAGAGGCAGGTCAATCCAAACCGATCCAATTCCATGAGCTCGCTTTCATTCAAGCTCTCAAGCCACTTCTTTAAAAAATTGGGCCCCTAGCACAAAGAGGGGAGTATAGTGGTCCCGGACCTCCTGAGAGAGGTGGGGTCGGAAAGCGGGTCCATTGTCGTACAAAGATTTTCCAAATATATAAATTCAATGTAGTATGATGGACCACCCTTTGGAAAGCAAAAAGAAAAAACAGCAGCAAAAAATACCAAGCTTAAGTCAAAAGAGTGGGAAAAGGGAGCATCCTCGGGCTTAAAAGGCCCCACCTTCCATAGGTTCTGCTTGGCACCTGTAATTCATGTGCCAGACCATTTATCCCCCACCCGAAAACAAATATAATAATGATAAGGGGGTGGGGAGGGGTTTGTTTCTGCTAGTCCCCCAGCCAGCTTGCCTTCATTTATTGCTTTTTACCTAAAAAGGGCACTTTAAATCACATACAGAGGCAAAATTTGTTTTTGATTACATCTAACTTGTATAAACCTTTGTGCAGAAAGGATCCACACAGGCATGGAAATAGGGACCAAGTGTTAACCAAGTATGTGACCCCAAACGCCATCCTTTTTGTCAGAAATCAAGCCCATCCTGCAAGCAACACGATACACTACAGCAAGCAAAAGGGAGATAAGATATGCAAAGGGCACTAACATTCATCTGAAAAATCTGAAAAAACCATCCAAAAATAATAGCAGTGTCATATCATACATTACATATTTCCAAAATTCTAAAAAAATGTGTCCTAAAGAGTCTCAAAATTCTAAAAATAGAGCCTAGTTCTTATTGGCACCCTTAGACTTCTTGCGCTTGCGCGAAGAGCTCTGATATGTCTAAACGTCACCCACTCGGGCCCACGCTTGAGAAAGTCGTCTAAGCAAAGAGCTCGATTCCTTTTCACGAGCGCGTTGCAAGTCATACCCAAAGTCATCAATCAGGATTGATCGAAAGATAAAGATGACAAAGCAATGATCAGAACAAGTCAGTATGATACTCACCACTTTTGTATCCCACAAGCCGACAATGTTGCTGTAATACTCGGCCTAGTTCATAGCCGATTCATAGTCCTACACACAAAAGAGAGAGACTTTAGCTACAAAAGCCACAGGCGCAAACATGGGCATTTCTCTAAAAAGTATCAAGCATGCAGAAAAGGAAAGACTTACCCTAGGAACCAACTCAGGAAGGGGGGATCCGGATCGCCTCAACGGATATGCGGGCTCGCTCCTTCATATTCGTACATAAACTCATCAGAAAAGCACCATCAAGGCGCCTAAAGGTCCCCTGGACATCAGCAGGAGAACTCCTAGAAGTGCCCGTACCAATGGGGTCGGAAGGACCAGCTCCCGCAGTCTCAATGATTCCTGCCCCTGTCTCATCATCATCATCATCCAAATTGCCTTCTGGTATAACTATAAGAGAGACAGCAGGGTGTCAATCAATCAAAGCAAACGGTGAAAACTAAGCCAATTGGAAACTAGCCTAAAGAGAAAGAAGAATTACCTGGGATAGTGGGCCACCAAAGGCGAAAAAGTTGGCACTAGGGACGAAACATGGCAGGATGGACCGGTAGGGCAAAGACTCATACCACAACTCATAACTCCCGAGCACAAGGAGATCGTTAACAGGGACCCCATGATGAAGAAATCCGATAGTGAGCTCCTTGATTATACCCACAGGTATCATAACATCCGTAGGAGGAGCTTGCGATACGACAAAGTGGTCTCGGTACTGATGGACCACTCGCTCTCCCAGGTAGTAGGCCCTGGCCCAATCCTCATAAAAGAAGATGACACGATGGTCAACGAAGTGGTGGAACAAACCCACGGCCCTCGATCCCAAAACAGGGAACTAACATAGGGATCATAAATGACCTGCCCAAACAAAAATGCATCCTATTAGCTAGACAGGTAGCATAAAAGGTGGTGCTGAGAAGGAAGAGGAATAGCCATACCTGCTCCGGGATCAGCAAGTTGAATTGGGACCTTAAGCCCATCTCTAAGTGCTTCATACCAACATCCCTGCGGTGGTGTGTGTTCTAATTGCTCATGAGCGGATAGGTGGGTGCATCAGAGTGAAGGAGGAGGCGCCCAGGCTAGAAGTGTAGATAACCCCAAATCTGAAAAGAACAGTATATAGAAAAGATGTCATATAAAGAAAGCATGTATCAGAAATAGGACGGATGACTAATCAACAAACCAAGGAAGGTAAAAAGGGAGCAGTGGTTACCTCAATCACCAGCCAGAAGTCAACAACAGAAATCGAGTGCCCTAATGAGGCTCGGGCTAGGCTATACATCAGAACAACATATCCAGCCCCACCCCAGTCATATCTGTGCATGTCATCCCAGTTTCCCATAAGGCTAAGCAGGGAAAATGAGACTCGCCCACCACTGGCATTAGAAAAGAGGGTCTTACCCAGATGGAAAAGGAGCGAAATACAAGCCAACTGCAGGGCATGCTCAGGCTCAAGAAGGATGTCCGCATCCGGCTGCCACAGATCTACCAACTCGTTCTCACCAAGTAGACTGTCCAGCCAGGACATCTTAACCTCGAAGCTATGCAGATTCTCGGGGGTGGGGTAATCTCCGATGACTTGAACTATCTCATCCCAACTAGGTACGCGAAGGTTAGCCACCGGTAGCCCTCCTATCCAAATCCCCATAATCATCGACCAATCGATAGGGGTAAGAGTCATCTCCGCCATGTCTATGTGAAATGTCATAGTCTCGGGACGAAAGCGCTCAATCAAGGCCATCAGATAGGCTGAGTCGGCCCGCATAGCAGGGCACAAGAGGAAGTCCCCAAAATCAGCTTGTGCAAGAAGGAACCTTACGATCGGAGAGAGGTAGAGATAGAAGCGCTGGAGGTCCAACCAACCTCCTCGGAAGGTGATGGGAGGCAGGTCCTGCATCTAAATAAAGGGGCATCAGATCTCGAAGACATTGCAAGCCCACACAAAGAACAACCACAACTTTTTTTACCTTCCCGGTGATCCCAAAATTGGAGATATGGGTATATTGAAGGTGAAGGAGACCGGCACAGGCGGCTTCTCATTCCATATCGAACCAAGTACGGGAAGAGCGTTGTACCATAAAAATTTGCTCCCCACGGGAACCATAGATTACTTCTGGCCCCTCTTCCTACTGCTCCCCCTCCTCCTGCACATGCTCCTCCTCGCTCAACATTCTGAGACGGATACAAGCAATTGAATCAAGATATATTTGTAGCAAGAAATTATTTGCTAAAAACAAGCCAACAGGGAGGTAAGTAGGCCCCTTTTCTTTTCCATCAATCCTAATCATCATCATCATCACAAGAATTACATCAAAAAAGAAGAGGGAGGAAAAACCACCCATCATTTCCCCAAAAAAAAATCACCCACACTTTCAAAAAAGAGGGAGAACCACCCATCATTCTTAAAAAAAAAAAAAATCACCCACATTTTCAAAAAGAAAAAAAAAAGAGAAAAAAGAAAACCCAAGAAAAAAAATAACAAACAAAATAAACAACAAAAATTCAAAAAATATAATATAATATTAATAATAATAATACATTTTGCATACATACAGAAACAAAAAACAACAAAAAATACATAATAAATGCAAGGTTTAAAAAAAAAAACAAAAAAAGGTCATTGATAATACATCTAGATCCAAAAAAAAGAGGAAAGAAGAAAAAATAAATTCCCTAACCATAAAATAACTCAAGAAAAACCAATGAAAAGAAAAAATAGGGCATCATTCGAGCCAATTTACATGAAATAAACACAAACCAATCATTAATAACCATGCTTACAAGAGAAATCATCCATGTATCATCAAGAAAAGCAAGAATCATGACCATACTTGCAAAATAGCTCAAGAAAGACCAAAGAAAATGGGATTAAACAAAGATTACCTTCAAAATAAATTAGGTCCTTCATCCAGTGAAGAGCGGGTGTTTAATCGGCGTGAGCGAACACTAGCAATGAAGCACGCTTGGAATCAATCCTAAAGAACCCTAAGGGGAGCCCTGTTTCGGTTTGAAGAGGGAGGGAGAAATTTTTTTGAAAAATGACCTTTTGGCTCGAGCTCGAGTGTCTAAAAACCCCTCCCCAGGTTTTGCTTGGCGCAATTAATACACGCGCCAAGCCAATTTGACACCCTTTTTCAAGCGCAACTAATAGATGCGCCAGTTATTTTTCCGCCGTGCTACTTCCTACCCTCTTTTTGGCTTGGCTTAGGTTGCACGACCAAGTTCGGTCTTCCTTGACTCAGAGGTGCACACACCTCAAATGGCGCAATTAATCTCCATTTGACTCGCCGTGCAAGTAAAATAAACGGTTCCAAATCGGTAAGCTTTTCCAAAATCCCGAACAATAAAAAAAATCCATATAAAAATCCACATAAAAATCACAAAAAATCCACATAAAAATCCCATAAAAATCATAAAAAAATTCCACATAAAATCCCATCACAAAAATTCACATGAAATAAAATCACAAAGAAATTTCACAATAAATCCCCCATAAAAAAAAAAAAATTCAACAAAAAGCGTTGCGACATCAATTCGCTCTGCTCGGGTAGTCGTGCCAAATTAATTTCGAGACCAATGGGTTAGCCCAAAGACCTTGAACCCTGCTTCATGCAGGGGTACCCGTGGCCAATCAGCAGGGGCAGTCAATGCCTCATGGGATTGAACACAAACTGCGGACCTTCGCGTAGTTGTTTCGCGCCTATCTTTAGGTATGGGTCGATCACCCTCTTACTTGCAGAGCTTTTGTATTCAGAATGAAACTTGAACATCGAACATCTTCAATCATCTCAAGAAGCAGACATTTTTCTCAGCGTATTAGGCTTTTACAACTCACCCCATCTCGATTATGGCCAGTACTGTTGCTAAGCGCTTGGGGACCGATAACCTTGAGGAACAAACGTTTTTCTCAACATACAGGGCTTTTGTTTACTCACCATGTTACTCACCTGATGTTTGAGGTTCGTTTTGAATATGACGGACCCGTCAGTGATACCTTGGGCCTCTTCAGATGTCTCTTGTCTTTGGTATTCGATCATTAGTTATCGGATACGAAAGAGGGGCATCTGTAGACATCAAAATTTGGCCCAAGGCCCGATTGAAACATACTTCGAGAGAAGCGCACCCTCGAGCTTCCGATAGCATTCCCCATACCTTTAGGAATCACCCTGGATCCTTTAGAACCCTCCCTTAGCCTTTAGCAACCAATTCCAAACCTTAGAAACCTCTCTGAACTCTCAGTTAACCTTCCCGGGCATTGGTCGAGGAGAGATGTGCCATGGCCAAAAAAGGCCTCTACTGAGACTGAATCTTACACTATTGTAAAATAGAGGTTCCCGCTTTCCAACAAGCCAAGAATTGCCCCAATCCGAGTTGTACATCAAAAGTTACGACGATGCGAAGTTTGGGCATGAAAATAAGCATCAACTGAACCTCGCGAGACATGCATTGAACCTCGCGAGAGCTTCACAAGAAGATAGGCCTACATGGCACATGAATTACATGCGCCAAGCCATTTTTTCCTAGAAATGGCTTGACGCATCTAATAATTGCGCCAAACACAGGTGGGTCCTCATGGGTTTGAACTTCCGTGCAATCGTATTTTTACCTGGTGCGAGTAATACATGCGTTAGGCTTAGCTACAGTAATCATGGGTTTTTTGCTTAAATTTTGCTTTTAGAGTTTGACTTGTTAACCATCTCAAAGTTCAGGATGGGTTTCATTAGTACTGTTGCAGCCATCCTTACCCTATTTGCAACCCTCTAGTCATTTGAAACCTCACCCTATCATCTACCATTGAACCTAATTCACACCTTTCTAAGCCTTTGAAACCCTAGGAAACCTTAGATGCTAGGATTACCTAATTGCTAGCCCTAATTAGACTCTAAGCACCCCCTAACCCTCCCTTTTTCTATAAATAGAGAGGCACCCCCCTTGCAAATGGCTTGAAAAATTTCCTAAGAGAGAAGCCTTTCTCCCTTTGGTGCCCCATTACTTATACAAATTCCATATTTCAAAAAGTCCCCTTAGACCCCATCTTCCATAAAAAACCCTTGAGGTTTAGGAGTGAGCTACCCCCTAGCCTTCTTCCTCTATCCCTTAGCTATCAAGCTTTAGAGGTTAGAACCCACTTTTCCACCGTTCAAGCTATTGAAAGCTCGTCAAGTGCACCTACGTGAAGGTCCACACATGTGCAACAAGGACTCGAGAGCTCCAGCTCTCCCCTCTATTCCTCCACTTTCTTAGCTTTTGCTCTATCCTCAAATTTGTGCCATTACGCCGCTGAAATCTCGGTAGGAACAGAGGGGCACAAATAGGATCAGAGTGCCTTCGGGCAAGAGGAACTGCTCTTTTCCTTTTTATTACTCTTTTACTTTTGGCCATTAGTAGAGATCGTTTATGAGCGGGTTGATCAGGTGCCTAACACCTTTCCGATCAATAACCGAAGCCCCTACCCAAGAGCCTTTGGTGTAGACCGGTGAATCAAAGTCATATTTGGCACTTCGGTGCATTTAATATTGATTTGGGTATCCCGGGACACCAAAAGCTTCAAGTGGCGACTCCATATTTTTTAGGGAGTGTGCATCATCGCGACGGGATCGTCAAAAAATCCCACGGATGCACAGATGGCGACTCTGCTGGGGACTAGCTAGTAGAACTTCCCCTTGAAATTTGACTTTTTTATTATTATTTACTAACGTTTGTTTGTTTTCTCCTTTTTTTACTCACCCCTATGATTCCGTTGATTTTCTCACCCCTACTTTCCGTCATTTATATGCCTTAGCCGATTGGCAGGCCTACTTGCGCATTGTCTTTATAATTCCTCTACTTTCCATCATTTACGTGCCTTAGCCGATTGGCAGGCCTACTTGCGCATTGTCTTTACAATTCCTTTACTTTCCATCAGTTACACGCCTTAGCCATTTGGCAGGCTTACGTGAGCATTTATTTTATTGCAATCATATCCTACCAGTGAACGCTAGCCTGTGGAGGTGGCACGGGACCATCACCACCCGTTTTTGGACTTTAAGAAAATTCCCTTAAAATCTAAAATTAAAATTGACTCAAGAGGGGGACTTAATTGAATTTTTATGGGAGTATATTTTTCAAGGGTTAGGAATTTTAGGCAAAGATACAAACGCCCGGTTCTTAGTACAACGGCAGCCCCTAGTGGTGATGATCTGGAAAGTACCACCCCATCCAGTATTTGAGAAGGCGCTTGCACTGGAGGTATATAGGTTGGGGGACCAATCCTATTACAAAGCTTAAAACCCTTGGGGAGAGCATTAGTAGTCTTGAATCGACCTTGTTTCCCTAGGTTCAGTGAGGAGAGACCCGTTGCAACTAAGAGACCAGTCCTCGGAAGCATTGCTTCCAGAAAACCAACGAAAAAAGACCAATTTCGGGTTGCTGTTTCTCTATAAAAAATATTTGGCCCCACTGTTATACCTGGCACATGTAAAATACGCGCCAAGCTTAGTTTTTCTCAGATTTACTTTGGCGCATGTAATACATGCGCCAAGCTTAATCTGACCTAATCTGGCCTGGCACATGTAATACACACGCCAAGTCTAGACAGAGTTTTGCGGCCTAAATTTGATGCCTATCTCACCATCCCGAGTTCCCTGCTTAGTGGTTTATGTTGTTGTTCTAAGTGTGCTTGATTTATTTGTGTTTTGAAAACAGCTTTGCAACTGCTAAGTTATAATGAATCTAGAACATTAAAAAGAGTAAAGAAATATCAGCACAGAGAGAAGTGAATTAGCCTGCAAGATCAGGGCCAATTGTAGCAAGTTTTAACTGTAAGTGAGTAAAAGATCGTCCACAGAGAATTTGTCTAAAATGCAAGATAAACCTCCAGATCTGAGCTACCAGATCTGGTCTCTTATCCTATCTTGAAAGCACATATGATGGGAGGTTGAGTTTGTCACATTAACTAAATGATAAAAGTAAAAGTTAAACTAAATGATCCAGATCCGAGTTGGGGGAATTTTGAGGTAAACTTATGAAAAATGGAGAAGTAATATCTAACTTTGATTTGGTCCTTGAAATACAATGACAATGCATACAAATCAACTGAGAAATGATTCAATCTTCATCTGGCTACAAACACAAATGTAAGAGAAATAAATCTAACTCAAGGATTAGGTTTAGGCTTATGGCTATGGTCTGTCCACTTCAATGGCCACAGACCATCCAATAGTCTTAAATCCAAAGCCTTAATTTAGAACAGAAAGCATCACTACAAATGCCGTGAGAGATTAGGTTACAAACACTAATTCTCACAAGATTAATGAATCAAGGGAAATTGCATGAACAACAGTAAATCTAAAGGAGTCTAATGCAATAAGGAGATCAGAGGGAACCCTTAACATGAGTCCAATTGAGAATGTACGGTTTTCAGCAACCTTTTCAAATTCACCATTACAATTACAGAGCACAGCTTAAACAACTCTCAAATTTGTAGTCTTGAATACAACTCTCTTTTGAATTACAGAAGTATCTCACAGCTCTCAATTGCAAGTAAAAGTGAGGCTATTACAGGGATTTCAGACAAACTATCTGGTTTGGAAATGGGGGAATAGGAATGAAACTCAAAATCTGGATGCCCAAATTGGGCAAATGGTTCGTCTATTTATAGTTTTCCCTAAGGCCAGCTCAGATGTGTATCAACCAATCAGAAGTGCTCAGATCTGTATCAACCAATGGTAGTCGAGCAGAAGCATCCAGATCTGTTCTGGCCAATCAGAATTGCTCGATCTGGTTCAGCCAATCAGGTGATAAAAGCGTCAATTCTGTTATGCATTTTGAAAGTTTGTTAGAGTTTCTAGAAGTTCCCGCCAAGTTATTTCATCTCTGGGTGCTCACATGGGGTGGAATATGCCTTCGCTTCATGCTTAGATTCCTCTGGAATGTCCCTAGGTTTTTAAATGCATTGGGATGCATGAAAAAGATTACTGAATTGCCCTTGCAAAAGTTTTGAATCTCTAGAATACCTTTTCGCATAGTTTAGGGGACTTTTCGCAAGGTGTTGTAACTCCTGAAGCTCTTTTCACAATGTTCTGGTTCTGTTCGAATGGAGTTTTCTTCTTTTCGAAAAGGTCAATCATCTCTTCGAAGAGTTCAGGTGCTCTTCGAAAGCTAAGCCTGGAGTTTTTAGTTCTTTTCGCAGAGTTCATGTTCTTTGCGAACAGTTCAGGTTCTTTGCGAAAAGTACATTGTAGTGCATTTTTCTGTTCGAATTGCTCCATACTTCTTTTCTGGGTTGAGACCAGGTCTTTGCCTCTTCAGTTCAGACCTTTTAACAGCTAGTGGGGTTGTCCCTTCTCTTTCTTCCTTTGGATCGACTTGGATTATCATCTTTTTGGCACTTTTAAGCTGCTTTTATGGTTAAGCCTGTCTTTATTGTTAGCTGAAACACAAGCACTTAGAACACTTATTTAGTTCTCTCAAAGGTCTATCAAGACTCAGGTTAAGGGGTGAAAAATGGTATTTTCCAGTTCTCAACACACCCCCAAACCTAAGCTTTGCTAGTCCCTGAGCAAAGACAAAATAAAAACAAAGTAAAACCACTTTTAGGGAGCATATTGCATTTAGCATATGCAATAAGCCTTTTAAACCCCTAGGTGATCCCTAGTGGAGGAGTGAAGTCTCGAGGGTTTTGTGAAGGTACCCACAAACTTTTCAATGAATGAAGATCGATTACGATCTGATACCTAACTTTCATCCAATCTGCTTATTCACACTGCATGATCATATGTTGTAAGAAGATTTTCAAGAAAATCATCAGTTCAAAACTAAAATTCTGCTGTAATTCTTGTTACTACTCAGTCAATTTATGTCAAAGGTTATTTACAAGAAAAATTAATGAACAGCTTGACTTCTATTTAGGAATCCAGCTTTGATGTTACCCCAATGAGTTGATTTCAAACCCAACTCTCACCAGGATTTTCACTCATCATGCAAGTAAGAGGGTTGTACTATTTCACACGGCTCAAGAGCGGTTACAGCCCTCAAATAGGACTGTAAGTGTGAGCATTGGCATTGCTTTTAGTTCAGAATTCACTGCTCTTTTCACCATAGATTACACAAATTCTTATCTCCATGTGACAGCTCAATCCATCATTGATCAGTAAGGACTTTACTGGGGTTGAAATGTGGCTTATGGGAGAAATTTCTCAAGAATAAAGGGGTGGAATGGTGTTCAAAATTGAGAAGTCAGTCAAGGTAAGGAGGGGATACACAAACCTTCTTTAATTCAGCATATTTTCATCTTCTTCTTTGAATTTCCAGAGCCAAAGTGGCCATCTTTTTCTCTTTCTTTTTCAAGCTTCCAATGAAATGCCTTCTCTCTTTTTTTTTTTTCTTTTTTTTTTTTTTTCAAATTAGCATTGACTGGAATGCCACATTTCTTCTGCTGATACATCATTGTCTTCAATTTTATTCTTCTCTTGTTGTCAAACTGTTACTCAGTTCTCCTTTCTTCAGCTTCCTTCCCTTTATCTTCTGACTTCTCAGAGTGAGGGTTAGGCTAAATGAAGTTGATGAGGTTATTAGATGAGGTTTCAAAGAAATCTTAGATTTGTAAAGCTCAAACGGTGTGTATCAAGGGCAGTTTCAAAAGGTGGGGCTTTGTAAGGTTCAAACTGTCCAAAAGGAGGCCTTACATCATGTCTTTAATATCACGAGTGCTGCCAAATTATTTCAATTTGGATATGTGTAACTTCTAGTGCAAGTAAGCAGGTTCAATCAGTCCCAAAAGCAGAAAAAATTGCCAATTCATACCTCCAAAGAATACATGTCATGCCCAAACCTCACTGGGTGTGGTTTTTTATCAAATTCCTGAGGTGTATCATCACTGTTTTCCCTCTTTTTAGGTTTACTAAAACATCAATTTTATTTTGGAAATTTCCTGACATTCACTTCATGAAAGTATTAGAATTACACTAGAAATTAATTTCAAAAAGTTTTTAACTTCTTCATTTTTTTTCAAAACAGCAGGTGTGAAATTACTTCATTTTCAAAAATTCCACTGATCATAAGCTGTACTGATGTTAACTCAATTATTGATTATTGACATTTCTGTCACACCCCCAAACCAAAGGGGAGCAGGGTCCACACTGGTCCAAAGCAAAGAAGAGAAACAAGCAAGAAAAAAAAAATCATGATGACAAGAGGACAGACAGAAATGCACAGTAATTTCACAAGAAAAACCAGAATTTATATTACAAACTCATAACACAGATAAGTACAAAGTGCTTTAATAACTGGGGTCAAAATCTGTATCATAAGTTGGTTCAATGGGCTCAGAACTGGAGTCACTGTCAGAGTCAGAACTAGAATCAGTATTGGAGTCTGAACTTGATTTAGCTTTCTCCTGGATTGTGTTTTGCACTTTCGGTATTCCTCGATTTGATCTTTTGGTGAGGCCAATGTACTTTCGAGTCTAGTGATCTTCGCTTTTCTGGTCAAGCTATGCTTGCAACATGGTCACCTGTCTTTGCTCGCTAAGAACCATCCTGAAAGGTTTGACCAACAAAGTCCTTCATTAGCTCTCTCTCAAATTTCATACATAACTCCAGTTTCCGAATCTGGTTTTCATAAGGGGTTCTAATGTAGGCTTGTAAATAAGCTAACCCCTTCAGAACATCTCTACAGATATATGGATTTTCTTCCATGGCTCTTCTAAGGGTGGCAAATTTGGGAAGGGGAATGGAATGGTAGGGGCCCAAAGGTATCCCAGCTGTGGGAGTGGGAGAAGAAGTGGAGGACTTGTGGTCTCCGAGTGGCTTGCTGGAGAAAGTGAGGAGTGGTGAAGGGACTCAACCCGAGGTACTTCAGTTCGATTTGGGTAGCATGGGCGAGTGGTGGGCGTGGGCAGATCAACCAATACTACCTCTGGTTCAGTTTGGGTAGCATGGGCATCAACAGTAGGTACAGGGGTAATGGTAGTTGTGTGGGATGTGGAGGCTAAGGTTTGGAGAAGGTCATTGGTCACAGACTGGTTTTCTGTGTTGATTTGTAGTTGGGCTTGGATGGATTGGAGGAAGGCAAGTATTTGGTTAATAGATTCAGGTGTGGGGGAGGTGTGCATAGCAGGGACTGGTACAACTGAAGTGGATGGTGGAGGTGCAATGGGTGAAATGGCTGTAAAGGGAGAAGTAGGTAAGTGAGTGAAATGATGAGGGTCAGGTATAGGGACAGGTTCAAGCCCCACGGTTTCAAAAATAGATCCCATTAATGAGGAATAAGCCTCTGTAGTGAAAGGCTCAAGTTCAGGTATATGGGATACCTCAGGTGTGTGGGCGGAATGAGTAGGTGAATTTGAGGGGCTTTGGAGCAGAGGAGTGCAGGGAGATTGGGCAATAAAGTCTGCAGCCAAAACTTGGGCATTGGTGGGAGAAATTGGTGGTGTGAGTATGGTTGGAGTGGTTGGTGTAGAGGGGGAATCTGCAATTGGGATAATGGTGGGTATGGGAGATGGGACAGCTGGGATAGGTGAAGTGGCAGGGGCTGGACTAGGGGAGGAGGGTAAAAGGCCAACTTCCTCAAGAATTGGTGTAGCTGAAGAGCTGGTCACCATGGGGAGGATAGTTTCTTCAAGAATTGGTGCAGCTAAAGAGCTGGTCACCTCAGGATCTGGCAAAACTAGTTCTAAGGGATCTGCAGGGGGAGGTTTATTAACAGCTGCAGGTGCAGGTGCAGGTTCACCTTCCTCTCTCAGTCTTTTCAGCATGGCTTGGCTTGTAGTCCAAGCCTTTTTCCCAAAATTGTGAGGGGCTATGACTTCAAATGGTTCTTGGTCATCAATATCAAATTTAGCTCTGAGGAGGGCTGTGATCAATCTACCAAATGGGAGTCCAGCTAGTTTCTGCTCCCTTTTCAACTTGGCACTAATATCAGCCATGGCTTCAAAAATTAACATAGGGGCATTGAAAAATTGACCCTTAGAAAAATGAAAGAGAGCCTTTAGAATTGGTGTTCTCCTCTCTTGGCTGTGCCCGGTGACATAAAAACTTCCCCTCAAAATGGAATCCATCAATAAAAATTGGGGTGCTAGGTCTCTCTTCATTATGGACTGTCCAATGCCAACAATTCCTTGGGTTAAATGTGCAGCCATTTCTCTAAAGGAGGTCGCTCAAAAATGCAGCCAATGGACCAGAAGGATCAAATTGGAAGGGTATCCCCAAAGCATTCCCTATGTCTTCAAATGTGACAGTTAGATCGCAATCATCAATAAAAATAACTAGGGTAGGGACATCAGCATCTTTTTCAGTGACTTTTACCAGGTTTTGGTACCATAACTTCACCATTCGCGGGTAAATTTTCTCTGGCAGAGGGGTAAGGATATTGCTTAGTGAGGCATCTCTCATGTATCTTAAAGACAAGATAGACATCGGTTTGTTGACGAAAAAATTTCGTCCACAATCAGCTCAGGAATTAGCTTCTGAGCTTCAATGAATGGATTTGGCAGTACCAAATGTATAGGCAGAGGAGGAAGCTCAGGCTCAGGACTAGCAGCTGCAGGGATGGGTTCCTCATGTCTCACTTTCTTCCCTTTCTCCACCCTATCCGCTTTATCCATTGATAGTTTCTTTTGGCTGAAGTTTTGGTTTTTCCTTTTGGGGTAGGTTTGCTAACTTTCTTAGCAGAGGATTTTGGGAACATGGCAGCCAATGATTTCTCCGCTTTTCCCATTCTAAATTTATGTATGAAAATGCCCACAACAGATGCTGACACAAAATCAAAATTTTCAAATGATAAACAGAGAGAATGCACAAAGAAATACCGAGATCTAGGGTTTTTTTGATTGAACGTGTTGCTTGCTTGTTGAAATCCCCTAGACTAGAAGCTAAAATCCTTCTCTGAAAGCTCAAATGATCGAACCAAGGTGAAGAAAAGTGTGGCTAGATTCTCAAATCACGCAAGGAAAGAAAGAAATAGGGTTTCTGTGGAACAGGTCGTTCTTAGAAAGCTTTCGAATATGAAACCCTTACTTTGAAAGGGTTTAAATATGCTCAGAGTTAATTTTGCAAAGTCCTTTTTAAGCTTTTGAAAAGTTCCAAAATAGACCTTTTTACAACTGAGAATGACATCAGTACCATTCAAAAAGTTAATAGCTTCAGAAACATCTTTTCGAAAAGAAAATAGCTTCAGAAACATCATTTCAAAAAGAAAAGAGCTTCAGAAACAACTATTCGAATAGCAAATCCTTGCTTTCGAGCAGTTCGTTACAAATCCATATTCTTTTCGAAAAGTAATTTGAACTTTGCGAAAAGACAATCTTTACTTTGCGACATAACTTTTCACCTATTTAAATCATGCGAAAAGAGAACAAACATGAATAAAAAACAGAGAAAAAGAAACTAAGCAAAAACTATGAAATAGAAACATATTGTACAGTTGTATACCATCAGATTTTGGGAGGTTCTTGATGATAGATGGGCAGCACAGGCTCCTGGGTATTTTCAATGCATGGTTTGAGCCTCTGACCGTTTACTTTCAAGATTCTTCCATTACTTGGATCAAGGATGTCAACAGCTCCATAAGGAGCTGCCTGAATGACAGTATATGGCCCTTCCCATCTGGATCTCAGCTTTCCAGGAAAAAACTTGAGTTTTGAGTTAAATAACCATACCTTAAAGCCAGCTGTGAACTCTTTTCTCAACAAATTTTTATCATCGAAATCTTTGACTTTCTCATTGTAAACTCTTGAGTTTGTGTATGCATCCATTCTCAGCTCCTCCAACTCAACAAGTTACAGTTTCCTGTGATTACCAGCAGTAGTTAGATCCATGTTCAATATTTTAATGGCCCAAAAGGCTTTATATTCTAACTCCACTGGTAAATGGCATGCTTTGCCATAGACCAACCTGAATGGGGACATGCGAATTGGGGTTTTATAGGCTGTCCTATATGCCCATAATGCATCATTCAGCTTAAAGGACCAATCCTTTCTGTCCCTCTTCACAGTCTTTTCCAGTATATGTTTGATTTCTCTATTGGAAATCTCCACTTGTCCACTGGTTTGTGGATGATATGGAGTGGCTACTCTATGAGTCACAGAGTATTTTTTCAATAAAGTTTCAAAATATTTATTACAAAAATGGCTTCCCCCATCACTAATAATAGCTATGGGGAAACCAAACCTGGAAAAAATGTGATCCTTTAGAAATTTAAGAACCACTTTGTGGTCATTGGTTTTAGTGGTTGTGGCTTCAATCCATTTGGATACATAATCCACAGCTACTAAAATGAAATTATACCCATTGGAAGGAGGAAAGGGACCCATGAAGTCTATCCCCCAAACATCAAACAACTCAACTACCAAAATAGGTTGTAAAGGCATTGAGTTTCTCTTGGAAATGCTGCCCAATTTTTGGCAGTTCTGGTAAGACTTACAGTGCTATAAAGCATCTTTGAAAAGTGTAGGCCAATAAAATCCACACTGCAAAACCTTTGCAGTAGTTTTGTTTCCACTAAAATGACCTCCACGGGCCTGTTCGTGACACAGAATGTATTCTATGAAATTCTTGGTCAGGGACACATCTTCTTATTATTTGGTCTGCACAACTCTTAAACAGATAAGGATCTTCCCAGATGAAATGTTTAACCATTGAGAAGAAAAGATCTTTATCCATTTTATTCTAATGTTAAGGAATTCTTCCAGTAGCCAAAAAGTTGACTATGTTTGCAAACCAAGGAGTGTGTACACTAATAGCAAAAAGTTGCTCATCAGGGAAAGATTCATTGATAGGCAGCCTATCAATCTCAGCGGTTAAAATTCTAGACAGGTGATCAGCCACCACATTCTCCACCCCCTTTTTATCTTTGATCCAGAATCAAATTCTGTAATAGGAGAATCCACGATTAATCTTGGTTTGGTGTCCTTCCTTCTTAGATGTAAGGTATTTCAAGAGTGGTCATGAACACCACTATTTGTGAACCCAAGACATATGACCTGAATTTCTCTAAAGCAAAACAATTGCCAGCTCTTCTCAGTTGTTGTGTAATTGAGCTGTGCATCAATCATTGATCTACTGGCATAAGCTATGATATGAGGCAGCTTTTCCTTTCTCTGTCCAAGGACAGCTCCCAAAGCATAATATGATGCATCACACATCAGTTCAAAAGGTAGTGAATAATCTGGAGATTGCTATATTGGAGCTGAAATCAAACAGTTTTTTAAGAATTCAAATGCCTTCATGCATTCATTATTGAAAACAAAAGGGACATCTTGGCACAACAAATGACAAAGAGGCTTGGTTATTTTACTGAAGTCCTTAATGAATCTTCTGTAAAATCCAGCATGTCCCAGAAAACTTCTGATTTGTTTAATAGTTTTGGGAGGTGGTAAATGTGCAATTAAATCAATTTTTGCTCTGTCCACCTCAATGCCCTTGTGGGAAACGACATGGCCAAGGACAATGCCTTGGGTGACCATGAAATGGCTCTTTTCCCAGCTCAAAACTAGATTGGTTTCTTCACATCTCTATAACACCAATTTGAGATGATGTAAACACTGGGAAAAATTGTCTCCGTAGATTGAAAAATCATCCATAAAAATCTCCATAAATTGGTCAATCATATCAGAGAAAATGGAATACATGCATCTTTGAAAGGTAGCAGGGGCATTACAAAGACCAAATGACATTCTCCTATAGGCAAAAGTTCCAAAAGGGAAAGTGAATGTGGTCTTTTCCTGATCTTATGGGTACACAAGAATCTGGTTGTAACCAGAGTAACCATCAAGAAAACAGTAATAAGCTTTTCCTGCTAGCTTATCTAAAATCTGATCAATGAATGGGAGAGGGAAATGGTCTTTTCTGGTCATTGAATTTAATTTTTTGTAATCAATACAGACCCTCCACCCAGTTGTTTGTCTGGTTGACATAAGCTCACCAAGATTCCGAGGTTACAATAGGATCCCAGATTTCTTAGGTACCACCGTGTAGGTGCCACCCAAGATGAATCAAATGGGGTAAATGACCCCATCCAACAACTTAACAACCTCTTTCATGACTACTTCTTGCATATGAGGGTTCAACCTGCTTTGCATTTCCCTAGAAGGCTTTGCATCTTCTTCCAAATGTAATTTGTGCATGCAAACACACGGATCGATTCCTCCCAAATCGAATAGTCCAGCCAATTGCCCTTCTATGTTCTTTCAAAATAATCAACAGCTCTTCCTCCTGCTCCTTAGTGAGGGAGGAAGAAATAATCGCAGGCAATGATTTATGATCTCCTAAAACACATATTTCAAATTTTCTTTTAGCTTTTAAATCGTGGGCTGACAAAAGAAGGTAACAAAGGTACCTTGGCTGTTTGTGGAAGGGGAAGAGTAGCAGGTTTCCAAGAAGAGAAACTTGCTGATTTATTACGAGTTCCTTGCACAACATTTACTTTCTCAAAATTTGAGATACAACCGCTTTCTTCCTCGAATTTCCCAAGCATCTTTAGCATCTGGTGAAATCTTCACAATGCGTAAACTGTAAAGTCCCTTCTACCGATTCATCCAATAGATCAACATGAAAACATTCCTCGAGTGAATTGAGGTCGTAGGACATTATAAACATTTAATTTTACCTTCATGTTTCCAAAAGAGACTTCCATAATACTGGACTGCATTGAATGCAAGCATTTGTCAGAGCTGTGAATGGTCTTCCCAAATGATGTGTATGGAAGTTTTGCTTTTGGTAGGTTCCATGTCCAAAACTAGAAAATCAGCAGGATAGAAAAATTTATCTACTCCCACCAATACATCTTCAATCATCCCAACTGGCTTCCTTTCAGATCCGTCTGCTAGTTGTAACACCACATGAGTGGGTTTTAATTCTCCCAAGCCTAGTTTCTCATATACAGAATATGGAAGTAGGTTGACACTAGCACCCAGATCTAATAAAGCCTTTTCAATGGTATGTTCCCCAATAATGCAAGGGATAGTGGGGATTCCAGGATCTTGAAGTTTAGGAGGTGTGGCAATGGACAACACCTGATTAACTCTTTCCACAGCAAAGACCGTCTTGGATAACTGTATCCTAGACTGTCTTTTGTGAGTGCAAACATCTTTCAAAAATTTTGCATATGCTGGAATTTGTTTGATTGCCTCAAGCAAAGGTAGATTTATCTTGACTTGCTTGAAAGTCTCCATCATTTCATCTATTTTTTTGTTCCCTTTATCAAAAGGGGATACATATTTCATTGCATGAGGAAATGGCAAATGAGGAACTAGTCCTTCATCTACAGCTTTCAAAGCATTTTCAGAATTTTTTTGAATTTTTTGTTTTTCATTTGTTTGATTTTTCTGAGGTATATCAGCACCTCCACTGCTATCATTATGCTGCTCTTGCTGCATATTTTTATCATTTTCCTCATTTTTTTCTTCTTTAGTACCCACTTTGTTATTTATAATTCTTCCACTTCTCAAAGTTGTGACAGTTTTTACTTCTTCATGCGAAATAGAAGCTTCTCCAACCATGAACTATCCTTTGGGATTGTTCAAAGGTTGGCTGGGTAACTTTCCTTCCTCTCTTTTGGCCAAAGTATTTGAAAGCTGTCCCAATGTTTCTTCAATCTTCTTTATGCTCTGGCTGTGAAAATTCCCAGTCTTAGTTAAAGATCCTAAATTCTGGAGTGAATTTAGGACTTGATCTTCAAAAGAAGGGGACCTGGAAGGGATTTGAACTGGGGCAGTTTACTGTACAGATTGTTGTGGAATGGGCTGCTAAAAATTTGGCTTCACATAAAAATTCTGCTGATAAGGCTGTGCAGTTTTGAAAGGCATTTGGTTCTTTGGTTGCTGCTGTTGTTGTGATTGATAATTCCCTTGGCTCCACCTCAAATTGGGGTGCCCTCTCCATGGATATTCATTTGATCTCATCAAATGATTGAGCAACATGAGCTTGTTCTACCACTAAATCGAGAACTGGTGCAAAGCAGACATTGGCCAATTGAATGAGTAGGGACGGCATATATGCCTCCTCTACTCTTGCAACCATTGGATTTTTAAGTGAGTCCATCAATCTATCAAACTTTGTGGTTAAATTGTCCATCTTTCTTTCCAGCTCATTCACCTCATAAATCTTTCCTTTGGTGGTTTGCTGATTGTTCAACCTAGCAGGATTTTCAATATCTCTTGACAGAGATTCCTATTGAGTTGAGTTTTCACCAATTACTTCAAATAAGTCCCAAACCTCCTCAACTATTTTTTGTAAGTAAGTGCTCCCAGAGGCACATCCACCATATTTGCCTTTTGATCAATTCCTTGATAGAAGCTTTGAACGGTTGCCATCTGGGAATTTGATGATGAGACATTGCCTTAAAAGTTCCTTAAATCTTTCCCATGCTTCATGGAAAGTTTGATTGAGTTTTGTGAGAAAGAAATGATACTTTGTCTCAATTGGCTTGTTTTAGACATTGGAAGTATTTGGCTAAAATTGACCTGCAAATCATTCAAGTGATACTATTTGGTGCTAACATAGATAACCATGCTCTAGCTTTATCCTTTAATGAAAAGGAAGAGCCTAAGCTTGGTTATGCAGACCAAGTCGACTATGTTGAATGTGGTGCAAAGAGCCAAGAATTCATCCACATGTTTGTATGGATCTTCCTTACTCAACCCATGGAAGGAAGGAAGCATTTGGATGGTTGATGATTTGATCTCATAATTTCCTTCAACAGTAGGAAATTGAATGCAAAAGGGAGAATTATAAGCACCAGGTGCGAAGTAATCCCTCAAAAGTCGAGATTCTTCACCCATAGTAGCAGAAGTCTGTGTTGTTTGTTTGGTTCGTAATAGCCTTTCAACTTCTAAATTCAGTGGGACAATCTCAGGGCTGAGAGTCCTCCTACCAAACATACAACTCCGAACAAAAAATCTGATTATTCACAACAAACCTTCAGAATTCCTTTTTAAGTAGTTTCCCTTCTTCAAAAATTGGATATGAATAACTGCACAGGTATAAACAATAGAATAGTTTAGTACTGGTATAAAAATAAAAGTGAAAACTTAGGTCTACCTATTTTAGAACAAATTCCCCGGCAACGGCGCCAAAAACTTGTTGTTGTTCTAAGTGTACTTGATTTATTTGTGTTTTGAAAACAGGTTTGCAACTGCTAAGTTATAATGAATCTAGAACATTAAAAAGAGTAAAGAAACATTAGCACAGAGAGAAGTGAATTAGCCTGCAAGATCAAGGCCAATTGTAGCAAGTTTTAACTGTAAGTGAGTAAAAGATCGTCCACAAAGAATTTGTCTAAAATGCAAGATAAACCTCCAGATCTGAGCTACCAGATCTGGCCTCTTATCCTATCTAGAAAGCACATAAGATGGGAGGTTGAATTTGTCACATTAACTAAATGATAAAAGTAAAAGTTAAACTAAATGATCCAGATCCGAGTTGGGGGAATTTTGAAGTAAACTTATGAAAAATGGAGAAGTAATATCTAACTTTGATTTGGTCCTTGAAATACAATGAGAAAGACTGCAAATCAACTGAGAAATGATTCAATCTTCATATGGCTACAAGCACAGATGTAAGAGAAATAAATCTAACTCAAGGATTAGGTTTAGGCTTATGGCTATGGTCTGTCCACTTCAATGGCCACAAACCATCCAATAGTCTTAAATCCAAAGCCTTAATTTAGAACAGAAAGCATCACTACAAATGCCGTGAGAGATTAGGTTACAAACACTAATTCTCACAGGATTAATGAATCAAGGGAAATTGCATGAACAACAGTAAATCTAAAGGAGTCTAATGCAATAAGGAGATCAGAGGGAACCCTTAACATGAGTCCAATTGAGAATGTACGGTTTACAACAACCTTTTCAAATTCACCATTACAATTACAGAGCACAGCTTAAACAGCTCTCAGATTTGTAGTCTTGAATAAAACTCTTTTTTGAATTACTGAAGTATCTCACAGCTCTCAATTGCAAGTAAAAGTGAGGCTATTACAGGGATTTCAGAGAAACTATCTGATTTGGAAATGGGGGAATAGGAATGAAACTCAAAATCTGGATGCCCAAATTGGGCAAATGGTTCGTCTATTTATAGTTTTTCCTAAGTCCAGCTCAGATGTGTATCAACTAATCAGAAGTGCTCAGATTTGTATCGACCAATGGTAGTCGAGCACAAGGATCTAGATCTGTTCTGGCCAATCAGAATTGCTTGATCTGGTACAGCCAATCAGGTGACAAAAGCATCAATTTTGTTATGCATTTTGAAAGTTTGTTAGAGTTTCCAGAAGTTTCCGCCAAGTTATTTCATCTCTGGGTGCTCACATGGGGTGGAATATGCCTTTTCTTCATGCTTAGAATCCTCTGAAATGTCCTTAGGTTTTTAAATGTATTGGGATGCGTGAAAAAAATTACTGAATTGCCCTTGCAAAAGCTGGGAATCTCCAGAATACCTTTTCGCATTGTTTAGGGGACTTTTCGCAAGGTGTTGTAACTCCTGAAGCTCTGTTCGCAATGTTCTGGTTCTGTTTGAATGGAGTTTTCTTCTTTTCGAAAAGGTCAATCATCTCTTCGAAGAGTTCAGGTGCTCTTCGAAATCTAAGCCTGGAGTTTTTAGTTCTTTTCGCAGAGTTCATGTTCTTTGCGAACAGTTCAGGTTCTTTACGAAAACTACTCTGTAGTGCATTTTTCTGTTCGAATTGCTCCATACTTCTTTTCTGGGTTGATACCAGGTCTTTGCCTCTTCAGTTCAAACCTTTTAACAGCTAGTGATGTTGTCCCTTCTCTTTCTTCCTTTAGATCGACATGGATTATCATCTTTTTGGCACTTTTAAGCTGCTTTTATTGTTAAGCCTGTCTTTATTGTTAGCTGAAACACAAGCACTTAGAACACTTATTTAGTTCTCTCAAAGGTCTATCAAGACTCAGGTTAAGGGGTGAAAAATGGTATTTTCCAGTTCTCAATAGTTTACATCCTCCGATAGGTCCCATACTCTATGACACCCAATACTCCCTCGTAGGGCAAAAGAGGGTAACTTCTTATTGACTCGCTCTGGGGGATCAGGTTGTTTGCATTGATTCCCGTGCCTTCAATAGATCAAAGGGTTTCCCTTTGACTCTTTTGAAGCACATCGGGATCGCGCCGTGAGATTTATTTAGGGTATGAACACCACCTAAAATGGGAATCCAAGGGCCTCGGAGTTGTTCATCCTAAAAATCCATTTACAAAATTTCAAAAAAATTAAATAAACTAAAAACCAAAAAAAGAGGAGTTTTGTGGTGTCGGCACAACGACATCTCCTTACCCTCCGTCATCCCGTAGGGAAGGAGGAGGAAGCTTTACGGGCCCCATCCAACGCATCCGTACCCCACCGGTCATCAAGCTATGTCGTGGGCAGTGGATCCAACATACGCCGATCCTGACTCATCCCCACTACATTCCCCAACTCATTCCCACCCGAAAGAGAGGTTCACATCCATCCCCCTCACCCAATCCCCATTTATTGTCACCAGGCCCTTCGGTGCACCCATTTTCCCATTCACCACTGCTCAAATTGCCCAAAATCTGATGCCCCATTCCCCATCATTTTCCCAAGCCATGCCCAACTCTCCCATATCCACTCCACACTTCCCCTCCGATCTAAACCCACCACATCTATCCCCGTCTACCCAGGTCATGGCCAATTTTCTCAACCCATCCACCATACACAATTTTCCCCCATTCACATCCAACATACCCCATATTCTCTCCACATCCACCATACCCAATTTTCCACATCCATCCACAAAACATACATCCCAACCCTACACATCCAACCCAAATTTTTACTCCTCATCCAATCCTCATAACCACCATTTTCCCACATACACCCAAGCAATGCCCAATTTATCCTAATCTCCTCCAAATACACCCCAATTCCCCTCATTCACCCAAAATCCACCACATTTCCCTCCATCTACCTGGGTCATGCCAAATTTTCTCCAATCCACCCAAACAATGCCCAACTTTCCCTCATCAACCATGCATAATTTTCCCACCTCTATCCAGGTCATACCCATTTTCTTCTATACATCCCCCTCATTAGGTGAGCCATCCACTTCCAACCCCATACCTGACCTCATGTCAATGATGGAGGACATGGTGAAAGCCTACACCATTTGGAAGGCCTCCCAAAGCCATCCTCTTCCACCCCAAATATCCAATCCCCAAAAAACCCTCCAAAATCTCCATGCTTCCATCCCCCAAAATTCTAATCAACCTCTCATTGTCCATACCATCCAAGCCCCCCATCAACCATGGGATCATTTGAGCAGGCCTCAAGGCCCAATACCCCATACCCAGGCCCATCAAGGACCAATATCTCAAGCTCATCAAGGCCCAATACCCCAAGCCCATCAAAGGTCCAATATCCCAAGCCCATCAAGGCCCAATACCCCCAAGCCCAACAAGGCCCATAAGCTCCAAGCCCATATACCCCCAGCCCCAGAAGCTCAAAGCCCATATGCCTCAGGCCCACTAGCTCAAAGCCCACAGACCCAAGGCTAACAAACCCAAGCCCAAGGCCTAGAAGCCCAAAGCCCATATGCCCCAGGCCCACAATCCCAAGGCACACCAGCCCAAGGAACACAAGCCCAAGGCCCACAAGCCTGAATCGGACCAAGCCCAAGCCCCACATCATCAAACCATCCACAATTCCCCCAATTACCCACATTCACCTATACCAAACAAACCACCATCCCCCCTCAAATTGCCAATCCCCTCACCCTCCAATCCAATCCCTCAACCCGCATGGGCCCCATTTATCCACATGTCACACCACGTTGCCAATATGAGGATCTATCCCATACCATCAGCCATCTCAAATTTACCCATCCTCTCATCCCCCAACCTAATCAACAAAATTCTTATCAAGCCTAGTTACCTCATTAGGCACCCGCCCAAAATCCACAATTCACCCATCCCCTTACCCCACAAAATCATCATCAAAGATTCTCCCACATACAATGGTCCCACCAAGAACCCACTCAACCCCTCCAAAATCCTCTATTCACTCATCAAAATCCTCACCAACCCCAATGGCCTCATCAAGCATCTGCCCAACCCATTCAGAATCAGCAGGATAACCTCACCCGTCCTCCATCGTATGTTGATCAACAATACAAGGAAGATGAGGTCAGAAATAGTGGGGCCTATGCATGGGCATTCGCCAACTTTAATCTCCCACCACTCACGCTTACCAATCCCTAGGCCATCCAAAATGAAGGGAGGTAGCCTCTTGAGGGAATAACCCCTGCCCCATCATCCAGAGAATCTGAGCAGCCGAAGGAACAAATGGATAAAATCTAGAAGCAGCTAATGAAGTTAGGGGGGACCGAGATTCATGCCACAGACTTCTTAGATCTATGCCTTTTTGTTGAGGTACCACTGCCACCCAAATTTAAAGTGCCCACATTTGACAAATACAATGGCACGGGCAACCCCATTGCACACCACAAGTCCTACTACGAGGACATGTGTCATACGGCGGAGACGAATGACTCCTCATCAAAGTGTTCCAGAAAAGTCATACGGGCCAAACTTTGAGATGGTTCACTTCTCTTGAGCCATCCATGATTAAAACATGAAAAAATCTGACCCACCTATTCCAAGAATAGTATGTCTACAACGTAGACATTGAACCCCACAAGTCAGATCTAGCCCGACTAAAGCAGAAGCCCGACGAAGCATTCAGTGACTACCTTGGGCGGTGGAGGGCATTGGCAGCTCAAGTTCGAAATAGAATACCCGATGGCAAGCAAATCGAGATGATCTCAGAAATTACTCTACCAGTCATCTCAGACTTCTTGGTATACCAACAATAGTCTAGCTTTGCTGATTTGGTAAGGAAGGCCAACCGTTGTGAGGATGTAATAAGAGAGGGACGACAGAGCAAGAATATAGCCAGTGGGGTCTGTAAATTTTTGGAACAGAGAACCTTGAGAGGAGAAAGGGCAGTGGTCAGTGCCGTAATGACCACACAGCCTAATACCAACATAGTACCATTCCGATTTGGGATAACACCACAAGCCCCAGCACCAACAAATCAGGCTCCAAGGTAAAACAATGTCTCCTGGGGGCAAATGGCCCCTGAGCAGATAGGGGCCCGATATGACAGAGTATTCACTCCCTTAGGACAATCCCTAAGTGTCCTCTTGTCGTTGCTGATCGAGAAGGGTTTGGTTACTCAGCTTCAACCAAGACCCCCACCGAATCTGATCGCAAAAAATTATGATCCCAACACACTGTAATTTCCATCAAGAGCCAGGACATCCAGCTGATCGATGCATTCCTTTGAAACACGCAATAGAGGATTTGATTGAGGCAGGGAAACTCATATCCCTAGCAACCCCCTAAGCTAATCAGCACACCAATATCATGTAGGCACCGTTACCGCCACACCTACAGGGAAGAATGGGCCAAAGGGCCACCATTAACATGTTGGAGGAAGGGATGAAAGAATTTGATCCCTATAAATCCATCACTAAAAAAGGGATTTTCATGCCACCCAGGTAACAAGGTCATAAGAATGAGATCATAGGGTGATCGAGCCATTAACTTTAGCCGATTATTTCCCTTACCCTATACCGCAAGAAGCAACCTTGGATTTGAGGATGCATTTCCCTACACTTGCGCCTGTCAACCATGTGGAGCCCAATTTTTACTCACCCCAGATATTTTAGCCATTCCCAACACCAATAGCTGATCACTATGTGTCACCCAATCCATAGCCAACCCTAATCCAATACAGTTGGCTCGATTTTGCTCCACCCCCAATCAACCCACCTCTAGTACCACTCCATTACGATGGGCCCAATTTTTCATACCCCCACAAGTTTACCCATCTCCAGCACCAGTCAACCAAATTGGGCCCCGTTCTGCCGTGCCATCAAACAAGCACCTCCGACACCCTCACCCACTCCATTTCAGATCCCAGGGCCAACCTATGACCCCCATCAAGTCCTGGTAAGTTATGAATAGACAGACATCAATGCAGGCAGCAGCAGAGAAGGGGCTATTAATTTCATTACCCGATCAAGAAGAATCTTTAAACAACCTGAAGTATCAGTACTAGCCCGGCCAGAAGAGAAGACTCGAACCATTACCGCATCCAAAGCCTTGGGGATAGACATTGAGGATGAACTTCGATCACGGCCTCACATTTGGAGCACGTTCATGAGCACATGGGTCATAAAAATTGATTAGAATGGGGTAACATAGCTGACCCCACACAAGTCGGTAGCCGTTATTCACCGAACCAATCCCCAAATCATTCCCCTCGAAATGGAGATAAACCTGACATCATTCTCCCTCTTCGAGGAGGAAGTTCCCAGTCAACGTACCCCCCTACCATAAACCACTGCAAACCCATGCTAATGTTTGAGGACAGGGTAATGAACCCAGGACAAACATGTTGGAGGCTAACTCCCAAAAGCCATCTCAATCAGTCTCCTCCATTAAATAAGTAAAGGAACAACACCACAGGTACATAATTGGTGACTAGGCCCTTAACTCTGGAGGCAGCAATTGGCCTAAAATTTGGCACTCGCTTCTAAAAAAAAATTTACCTATAAAAAGTGAGGTGAGCCCTTGGTAGGTAATATCATGTATATATAGAGCCTCGCCTTGCCAATGGCCCATTTCTGAAGAAAAATTAAAATCCAAAAAAATAAAAGAAATACAAAATAATCCAAAAAATATTATCTTTTAAAATTTTTGAGAAAATCAAGAAAAATGATGCCTTAATTGAAAAATCCGTCCCACGTGAAATAAACCCCTTTCCTGTAGAAATATAAGAGGTAGGAGTCACGAGTCTGGATGAGAAAATCCTTATTGAGGAGCTCCCCAAAGAGCTCCTTGATCGATTCGCCAATTTTGAGCATGGCCCTACGCCGATCGTTAAAAGGACTGAAGATGTTAATCTGGGTAACGAGGAGTTTCCTAGAATCACTAAGATCAGAATGTTGTTGTCCCCCAAGGAAAGAAAAAGCATGATTGATTTCCTTCGGTCATACCAAGACATCTTTACATGGTCATATGAGGATATGCCTAGTTTGAACACCGATTTGGTCAAGCATGAGCTGCCCCTATATCCAGATATTAAGTCGGTCAAGCAAAAGTTAAGACTCCTCGGGCCGAAATGGAGGCTTAAAATGAAGGACGGGATCATCAAATAGTATGATGCAGGGTTTCTCATAGACTCCAAGTACCCTCATTGGTTAGCGAACATCGTCTCGGTATCGAAGAAAGATATAAAGTTTCACATATGCATTGACTTTAGAAATCTGAACTAGGCGAGCCTAAAGGATGACCTCCGATTGCCACACATCGACATCTTGGTCGATAATACTGCTAGGCACGAGATGCTGTCATTCATGGATGGATTTTCTGGATACAATCAGATCAAGATTGCTGAAGCAGACCGAGAGAAGACATAGTTCATTACTCCATGATAAAATTTATGTTACCGAATCATGCCATTTGGGTTGAAGAATGCTAGGGCAAAATACCAAAGTGCTATGATGGCACGCTGATCCGAGAGGGAAATTAAAGCCCAACTGGGAAGGACCTTATGTCATTCGAGAGGTGCTACCTGGATACGTGCTCTGCCTTGCCACCATGGATAGAGATCACTTTCTGGAGCCAATCAACGCTGGATACGTCTGACGATTCTATTCCTAAGTCTCCTGCGACAAGGTAAGTACTGATAAAATAGATGCGTGACTGCTTAAGGATACTTAAAGAAAAAAAAAGGAGGCCATTGTTTCAAAACCAAGTAGCCCAAAAGTGTCCTAAATGATCATACCCTTTGCTACACCCATTGAGCCATTGGCCTTTCTTTCATAAACGCCTCCCCAGAAAAGAAGACGAAAAAGTGTATATACCGAAAAAAATAGGGGAGAGAAAAAGAGTTACCATCAAATCCAAAAAAATTACAAAAGCAAAATCCCAAAAATAGGATGTCTGAAAAAATACAAAAAGAATAAAAAAATATAGAAAAGAAAAAGTGGGGCATGTACAGTCAAAATCCCCTAATGGGTGCATGTTTATGCATAGTTAAATGATTTATAAGATCATTGTCGCAGAGACCAGGATTGAATGTGTCCTTCGGTAGACACCTAGTTTTGGTTCGATCTATTCAGTATTATTTGAAGTTGGATGCTCTAGGTCATGTTTGTCCTGGGCACATTATCAAAAAATGGCACGCAGTCCCAAAAAGTATTACGACATCTATTCACTCCACTTGGGAAGTTGTGCTAAATTAACTTCGGGATTGTTGGGTTTGCCCAAAGACCTCGAACCTTGCTTCACGCAGTGGCACTCGCGCCCAGTCAAATGGGGCAATTAATGCCTCATAAGATTGGACGCAAACTATGGATCTTCGCGTATTTGCTTCACACCTATCTTTAAGTATGAGTCGATCACCCTCTTACTTACGGAGCTATTTTATTCAGAATGAAACTTGAACATAAAACATCTTCAATCATCTCGAGAAGTGGATGTTTTTTTTAGTATATTGAGCTTTCGCAACTCGCTCCATTTCGGTTATACCCAGTAATGCCACTAAGCGCTTGGGGACTAATAACCTTGAGGAACGGACGTTTTTCCCGACATACAGCAGACCCGTCAGTAATGCCTTGGGCCTCTTCTAATGTCTTTTGTCTTTGACATTCGAAAATTAGGGATCAGATACCAAAGAGGGGCATCTGTAAACATCCAAATTTGGCCTAAGGCCCGATCGAAACATATTGCAAGAAAGGTGCACCCCCAAGCTTCTAATAGCATTCCCTGGACCGTTAGGGATCATCCCAAACCCTTAGTAATCAACCCCAGCCTTCTCGAACCCCTTAGAACCCGTCCTAGACTAGTTTCTAAACCCTCCTAAGCAGTGGATGGAAAGAGGAGTACCAAATTTTACACATACCACTACTGGAGCTAAGTCATATAGCAATAGAAAGAGGACTCCCCATCTTTCCAACGAGCTAAAAATCACCTTAATCGGAGTTATATATAAAAAGTTATGGCGATTTGAAAATTGGACAGTTTTACAGGATATTACCCGGCCCATGTAATACATGCACATGCCATTTTCTCCCACAAATGGCTTGGCGCATGTAATAGATGCGCCAAGCATACACAAAACCTTGCAAATTCTTTGTGAAGGGTTCTGAACTTCGCGATACTGTAGCAATGCTTAGCGTGTGTAATACATGCGCCAGACTTAGCTACAGTAACTATGGGTGCTCAAATTTCACTTTTGAGGTTTGACTTGTTGACAATCTCAATGTTTAGGGTGGGTTTCATTAGGACTGTTGCACCCTTGTTTACCCTATTTGCAACCCTCTAGTGATTTGAAACCTTTACCCTATCATCTACCATTGAAGCCCATTGCACACTTTTCTAAGCTCTAGAAAACCCTAAAAACCTTAGATTCCTATTACCTAATTGCTAACCCAATTAGCCCCCTTAACCCCTCACTAATCCTCCCTTCCTCTATAAATAGAGAGCCACCCCTCTTGTTAAGGGTTGGAAAATTTTTGAAGAGAGAAAATTATAGTGAGCTCCCCTCCCATTTTGCCTCGACTAAACCCATATAATTCCTGCACCCTACTTCATCCTTGACATCCCATTATCTATCCTAAATCAGTGAGTTTGAGCTAGATATAGCCCCTAGCCTTCTTCTCCTACCTCTTAGCTCCCTAGCCTTAGAGATCAAAAGCCCGTTTCTCTAACGATATACTTTCGGAAGCTCATTCTTCGCTCTCACGCGAAGGACCACAGCGGTGCTACAAGGGCCGGAGAGCTCTGCCTCTCTCCTCTATTCCTCAACCTTCTTTCCTTTTCCTCTATCCTAGAATTGAGCCGTTACGCTACCCAAATTTTGGCAAGCGAGAAGAGCTCAATAGGATCAGTGTGTCTTCAACCAAGGGAAAGTGTCGCTCATTTTTTTTTCTTTTATATATACATAATTCTATATATATATATTATATACACACCCAAACAGCCATAGTAGAGACCGCTTACAAGCGGATTGGTCGGGTGCCTAACACCTTCCCAATCGATAACCAAAGCCCCTACCCAAGAGCCTTTGGTGTAGACCAAAATCAGAGTCATAGTTTTGCACTTCGGTGCTTTCAATATTGATTTAAGGTTTCCCGGGACACCAAAAGCTCTGGGTGGCGACTCTATATTTTTTTCAAGGGCGTATCATTGCAACAGATTGTTAAAAATCCATGGTTGCACACAAAGGCAATGATGGAAGCCCGTAGTTTCCTTAGTTTGGCAGGATACGATCGGCGATTTGTAGAAGGTTTCTCCAAGATCTCAGGTTTGCTTATAGAACTTATGAGAATGAATGCTAGATTCGATTAGACAAAGCCGTGTGAGCAAAGTTTTCAAGAACTCAAGAAGCATTTGATGACCGCGCCAGTACTATCTATACCTTTAGGCAGTGGGGGTTATGCACTATATAGTGACGCTTCATATGGTGGTTTGGGTTGTGTACTTAATCAAGACAAGAGTGTCATTGCTTATGGCTCCAGACAACTTAAGGATCATGAGAAAAATTATCCTACTCATGACCTTGAGTTAGCAGTAGTAATCTTTGCTCTGAAGATCTAGAGGCACTACTTATATGGTGAGACATTTGACATCTTTATAGATCACAAGAGCCTCAAATACCTATTTACTCAGAAGGACTTGAATATTAGGTAGCGAAGATGGATGGAGTTCCTTAAAGATTATGATTGTTCCATCCAGTATCACCCAAAGAATACAAATGTAGTAGCGGATGCACTGAGTCAGAAGTCCTCTGCTCAGCTATCACATCTCATTGTGAGAGTGCACTGGTGGCACTTACTTGAGGATATGGCATTATGTGACACGAGGTTTGATGTTAGGGGTTCAGGAGCTTTAATGGCTACCCTTGTAATTAGGCCCCCATTATTTGAAAACATCCGCAAGCTACAAATGGTAGATGATGAACTTATGACCATCAAAAGAGAGGTGACCAGCGAGAACAGGCCAAATTTCTCCATCAAGGAAGATGGTACCTTGTTATTTCGAGATTGAGTGTGCATACCTACCAGTGTTGAGCTTTGGGACACTATTTTGGAAGAGGCTCACAAGTCAACGTATGCCATACATACTGGGAGTACGAAGATGTATCATGATTTGAAGAAAAGCTTCTGGTGGCGAGGCTTGAAGAAGGATGTTGCTGAGTATGTGTTCAAATTCTTAGTCTACCAGTAAGTAAAGGTGGATCATCAAAATCCGATGGGATTATTGCAACCATTGCTGATACCTGAGTGGAAATGGGAAGCCATTTCTATGGATTTTATTTTGGGGTTGCCAAAGACGTTGAGGAAACACAATGCCATCTGGGTCATTGTGGATAGATTGATCAAATCTGCACATTTCCTACCGTATAACACTATGTATACCACCAGCAAGCTCACAGAGTTGTACCTCAAAGTGATTCTAAGGCTTCATGGTATACCGGTCAGTATAGTGTCTAATAGAGATCCACTCTATACGTCTCAACTATGGCATCAATTTCAGGAAGGCATGGGGTCTAAACATGGTTTCAGCTCAACATTCCATCCACAGACTGATGGATAAACTGAGAGGGTGAACCAAATCATAGAGGACATGTTGCGTGCATGCATGTTAGATTTTCACAGGTCATGGGACCAACACCTACCTCTGATGGAGTTTGCCTACAACAACATTTATTAGGCAAGCATCGGTATGGCTCCCTACGAAGCCTTATGTGGTCGGAGATGTAGATCTCTATAGAATTGGGAGGAAATCGGCAAGAAACTTATTTTGGGACCTGATATCATGGAGAGTACAACTGAGAGGGTTCGTTTGATCCGTGAGGGATTGCGCATCACTCAGAGTTGCCAGAAGAGTTATGCCGATCTTCATAGAACGCATGTCAAGTTCCAGGTGAGCTTGATCGCATTCAATAATTGAATTTTTTCGTATCTAATAATTAGTATGGTATTAACACCTATTTTCAGATAGGAGATAAGGTCTTTGTCAAGATCTCACCAACAAATGGCGTGATGCATTGTGGCAAACATGGAAAGCTAAGTCTGTGTTACGTTGGACCTTTTGAGGTGTTGGGTTAGATTGAAGAGGTTGCTTACAAGATTGCTCTACCGCCACAGCTGGTGAGCATGCACAACGTATTTCATGTATCTATGCTGAGGAAATACGTGAGAGACCCAACCGACATCTTGGGCTATCAACCCATTGAGCTTTAAGTAGATCTGACACTGGTTGAGAAGCCAGCGCAAATCTTGGATCGTAAAGTGCAAGTCTTACAAACCTGGTAGATTCTGCTGGTACTAGTAAAGTGGCAGAACCATTCATCGGGGGAAGCTACTTGGGAGCGCGAAGCTGAGATTCGCAACCAGTATCCGCACTTATTTGAATGATATGTGAGGTAAATTTTAAACCTTGTGTTAGCTTCATGATGCACTGTAAATATTGTTATGGCATGTTAATAGAAGCGTATTTAGATTCATTTGATGGTGTGTTTGGTATAAGGTGTTTATATGAGGGTTAGGTAGTCCCTATGGTCCTTAAGCAAAGTTACATTGGACCTATGGAACAACGAGACAAGAAAATAGCCTTACTGTCAAATTTAAACGATCAAATTTGAGGTTCGAATGATCGAATCATAGTTTGAATAGTTCGAATTTAGAACTCGAACCATAGTTGTTATGGAACTCAAACGGCTCAAAGTTCAATTCGAACGATCGATTTTAGAAATTGAACAATTCAGATATGAAAACTGATTGATTGAAATGATTGGGCTAGGTCTTTTTTGAGCAATTCGAACGATCAAATTTTGAATTCAATCGATCAAATCTATTGATTTAAGTCACGTTGGGGTTTTATATTCCCCATTCACACGATTTGAAAACTCAGGGGTTTGAGCTTTCGCCTTCCCTCTGTGTTCAAAGTTCATCACCGACTACTCCACGCTATCCGAGCTTCACCTTTGATTTCAAGGATTGACTCTTGACCTTCTTCCACGGTAAAAAAAAACCATAAACTTCTCCTTATTTCATTCATTTTTGGGGATTATTTTGGGTTTTGATGCCATGGGTCTGCGAACCAAAAATGCATCGCGCAAAATCCCTACTTCGCGAGTCCGTGCGTCTGTGCTACCTGTAGAACTGGTCGCACAAACCATTGTGCCACCTGTGGCACCCCTCGAACCACTCGTGGCCCCCTTACAACCACCACAACCACCACAAATTAGCTGATAACTTCCACATGAGTGATGGGCTTCGAAGACCATTCTGCCCGAATGGTCCTTTGACCTAAAACTTTTTGAGGAGCGACTCGAGATGAAATGGGCCATTGACTATGTTAAGAAACTAGGGTTATCATCTGTCTTCCAACCCTTCCACCCATACTACTACCCTAGAATAGTTCGCCTATTCTATTAATACTTAAGGAGGGGAGACGACCGTCACCAGTTAGTCACCAAGATAGACGATCTCGATTATAAGTTTATTCACTTTCATGTTTCCACGGGCTTACAATGTCCTCTGAACTACATAGAAAATTATGGCTTGTTCGCACCCTACCTCAAGGACGTGCAATTCCACGATGTCACTACTAAGATGACGCATGGCCAACATGAATTAGGCCTATCTATTAGCCGCGCTCAACTCCCTGACAATTTATGCATGCTCAATACACTCATCTTGAAAAATTTATACCCCTTTTTGCACAAGTCAGAGCGCGTTGGGATTGTGTAGTAGGCCTTGTTTTTAGCCTTTGAGAACCGTTGGTTTTCTTTTGCCGACTTGGTGATCGAAGGGTTGATAAATGCTGAGGATAGCATGACTGAGAAGAAGGCAGTTCCAAAGAAAGAAATGTCGCTCGCTCGATTGATTACGCATATGGTCGAACAATATAATGCCGTTCAGGCCGAGTATTGTATGGCACTTGGAGAGCCAAAATTGAACGATAACATCAAGGTTTTGAAGATAAAGGATTGGATGAAGTGTTATAAATAATTGGTGAAGAACCTGCCTGAGGAGGGGGGTGTAGCATGTGTTGAAGTTGAAGAGGATCCTGTCGGGCCAGCTCTAGATCTGGGAGAGGCATAGCCCGACCTTCAACCTCAGGGTACTGTAACTGTTCGACCTGATCCTATTCCACCTCCACGATCTGCACGAGCTAGGACATCTCGACGTCGTGAGCTCTCTACCACTACCCTCGACGACATGCTAGCCGCAATCAATGAAGGAAATCGTTGGATACATGAATGATTGGATGGGATGGATGAGCATAACCGTCAGGTGCATCGACGATTAGACTTTCATGAGGGTCTACTCCTTTAGTTGATGCAGCAAGCATACCCTACCACAGCTACACCAATGATTAGACATGCTTGCCTGCACGTTGCAAATCCTTGCAACTACCGCACTTCGGCACCCCGACGTAGTAGACCTGCACCTGAGGAGGCTGGACCTTCTGCTCCACCGGCTGGTCAGTACTGAGGATTATGTTTTAAAAAAAAAACATTTTCTGCATACATATGGTTATTTGTCTTGATTTTCCACCTATTTCATTGTATGTTTGGGTTAGTTTCTCTGTTTATATCAGCATGTTCTCCTTGCTTCAAATTTTAGTTGTTTCTTACATGTTTCAAATGATAAAAAATTGAGCATACTATGTTTGCTTCGTTACTGGTGTTTGACTCTTAACCCTGAGCATGAAATTCATCGCATGCTAGATGAATTTTAGTTATATACATGGATCCACTTTAATTCAATTAAAGGATTGGATTCTCTATACATAGAGATTTCGTATCAAC
This sequence comes from Chloranthus sessilifolius, assembly GCA_021018995.1. Lineage (NCBI taxonomy): Eukaryota > Viridiplantae > Streptophyta > Magnoliopsida > Chloranthales > Chloranthaceae > Chloranthus > Chloranthus sessilifolius. Next base: position 121,526,696 of record CM037588.1, on the reverse strand, counting down.
CACTGTTGCATTTTCGAGAACGAAAATTCCTAAGGAGGGGAGAATGTCACATTCCAAAAATCTGAACCCGAATGTGCTTGCTTTGATATGCGTGCCTAACATAGAAATCAAGACAAACTTAATTTTTATAATAATAATAATAATAACAATAATCAAAATCTATGTGTGTGAAGTCATGCGTCATGCGTGACGTGATTTTGAGATGTGAATGGACCTTTGGTAAAATACTACACACCTGAGAAAGGTGTATGTGCTCAACACCGAAACTTAAGTTTTAGAAATGGAAATATCATAGATATTTCCCTATTTTTAGCTTATAAAGGAAGGAAGAGGTTAGAGCTTCACTCTTCTTCAACTCCTTCTCCCTTGATTTTGTGTCTGACTGTGAGATAATCTGGTGCAGCTTATACATCTTGTTTTACGGAACCTGAGTCCCAGAGAACTCCCTTTTTGAAACCAAGGTGTGAGTGCCATCTAGATCCTTGATAATCTGATCTAAGGGTGTGAGGGAGCGTGTCGATCGATGTTGATACGTCGTGTCTTGTTTGGGGAGGTATAGCCACCTCTGTGTGTTAGCGTGGAGCTGCTCATCTGGTTCTACGGAGTGTTAATATTGGCAAAATGTCTGATTCGGATCCAAAACCCACCTTGAGCTGCAATATCCGTGAACAATGGAACCGGCCATAAAGAGGTGAGTTAATGTGTACTTTAAATAGTTTTAGATGTCCTAGAATGTATGTTATGCGTGTGTGTCATTCGATGAAGATTATCGAAGTTATAATGAAAATGGGTTTAAAATAACGAACAAAAGACCTAACAGAAACTGTCAAATTTGAACGATTGATTTTGATAATCGATCAATCGACTCTGACAAAGGCTTATGGCCTTTGAGTTCTGAAGGGTTAGAACTATTCGATTTGAGATATTGAATGTTCAAATTGTGATTCGAATGATCAGTATTAAAATTCGACCGATCGAATTCTATATTACACTTATAGAGCAGAAGTATAATTTCTAGATGTTGAAGCCCGATCAATTTAACCGATCGAATTGGGAATTCGATAGTTCAAAATGTAAATCAATCGATCAAAATTGGAATTCGATTGATCGGATTGGATAAACAGTTATACAAACAGGAGGTCTGAATTTTTGGAAATTGGCTTCTAAAGGATCGAATGGTTCGATTTAGAAATTGAACGTTTGAAATGGAATTCGAACGTTCGAAATGGAATTTGAACGATCGAATTGGGGAATTCGATGGTTTGAAGTACCTGAGTCTGTATACCTTGAAAGGCTTGGGAAATTCGATCGATTGAATTTCTCAGCTTATGGAATTCGAACGGTTCAAATTCCCTTATTTCTGCCTGCTTTGGTTTTTTGAAAGAAACACCGTGTTGTATCATACCAGTTGAGTATTTGACACCTCCGACACTTAGTACAATGTATGTATGGATTTGCTTAGAACCGGAAGACTCTTAAAAAGTTTTGGATTTGCTTAGAAAGGCTTTGAATTAAGGTAGCGGAAATTCAATTTAAATTGCATTTATTCTGATTTCATGGACTATTAAGACTTGTGTTCTGACACGTAGTTTATGATTACAGTTTTAAAGAATTCCTTGCATATAAATGAAAGTTCTATCATTTCTGATTTCTGACACCTGATACCTGATATCTGATTCCTGATATTATGTAATATGCATGTGATTTAAAGTTCATGTGACGAACCCCACCGACGAGACAGAATATCCGTGACCGGCACGACGGGATATCCGTGTATATGTTCTGTGATCTGTCGAGCACAAGTTTCTCTCATTACGCAAAGGCTTCTTGCAATTTCTGAGTGTTTATTTTTTGCCTTCTAGCTATTTTAATAAATGCTACTATAGCCTTTTGCATTTTTGCTAGAATGAGGTTGTGGCCTGAGTTTTTCTTTTTGTTTTGCTTATTACATTCACTTTGCTTGAATACGTTACCACTGTAATTTTTTAATTTTTGCAGATCTGGAGCACTAGCCACAAGAGGAGCAAATGGATTGCAGCTGGAGCAGATCTGCCTGAGTTTGCATCCCCTTCTCCTTTGCATTCATTTTCAATTTTTAAATTCTTTAAAACTGGCAGTTTTGCTGTGTTTAGCGTTTGTCTTGGTTTTAATTTCTGCTGTCATTTAGGTATGCGAAATTAAAAAAAAAAACAGTTAAAACGAATAAGAAAATAAAAGAAATTTTAAACTCAAATAAAAATTTCTGAGTTGTTTTTCCTCATTTGTATTCTTCAGCAATAATAAATATGGGCTATTATTGAGCCCAACTGAGCAAAAACACATAAAAATTAAAAAATTATAAAAACCAAATTTTCTTTTCCAGATGGGTTGTCTCCCTTTGCCAACATTCATATACCCCATCTGGAACTGCTGAGACCATGGTTCTTAAATTTTAAATCATGAAGATTAATGAGCAGTGGATCATATTTTTGCTGTGAAAATTCATTGGGGCCTCTGCATTCATTCACTTTCAAGATTTTTTGACATAAATAGGTCTTAGTTGTGTATGAGTCTTGTTTTTAACTGTGTCCATTCAGGCTTACATCACTTTGAAATTCTTTTTGATTCGTACACAGTCTCAGTAGGTTCTCAGTATCTAACACACACAACAACACAGAGGGTTTTCTCTTAGCACAGGTGACTCAAGGTTGATTCATAGGATTTTCTGTTTTAGGAATATTAGTTTAAATACTGCTTTTACATTGCCGATTTTTTTTTCTTAGGTTAATGTGTGTCCTAGTTTTACTGTTTTTCTTCATTTTTGTAGTTTTGTATTCAGTTTTTTATCTTTGTTTTGCTATTTTTCTATTTTTAGCAGTAATTTTTCTGCATTTGTATATCATTTTTTCTATTTTTTCTGTTCATATATTCAGTTTTGCATTCTTCTTTGCTGCATATTGCTTTTATTTTTCTGCTTATCGTTCTTTCTTGTTTCACCCTGTTGCCCCTGGTTAGTCATTGTGTAAACATTGAGGACAATGTTCTTCATAGGTTTGGGGGTATGGCAGGTGTGCCAATGAAATAAGTTAATACTAGTGCAGCAATGTTGAAATTTTTTTAAAAATAAAGTGATTTTCCATCTAATTTTTTTAAAAAGAGGAAATTAAAAACTTTTTAAAACTGAAATGTGTTGTAGTTCTAACATTTTTCATAAAGTGAATGCCAAAAATTTTTAGAAATTGATGCTTAGTGAACTTAAAAAGAGAGATGATTGTGAGGATATACCCAAAAATTTGATGAAAGGCCATAACCAGTGAGATTTGGGCCTGAAAATTTTCTTTGAAGAGTGTTTTGGCAATTTTTCTGCTCTAAGGACTAATTGGATCTATCTTTGCTCACTAGAAGTTAGGCAAATCCAAGTTGAAACAACTTGACAGTATTCATGACATTGAGGACATGAAGTAAGGCCATCCTTTGGACAATTTGAGCTTAAAATTTCCCACCTTTGAACTGCCCTTGATACACATCATTTGAGCCTTAAAAATTTCAATTTTTCTTTGATAAAAACCAAAAAATTTGAACCCAAAACCCCTTGACCTGTTTCAGTTAACCCTCAACTTGAGAATTCAGGAAATGGAAGGAGAAATGAGGTTAGAGGAGCAAGGTTTGGTATTTGGTTGAAAGAGAAGAAAGCACATTTGGCAGTTGTGGCATTCCAGCCCATAAAACGAAAAAAATGAAGAAAAATACAAAAAGCATACAAAAAGAAAAGAAAAACAAAAAAGCAAAATAAAAGAATGAGAAAGAGAAGTCATTTCATTGAAAGATTGAAAAGAGGATTAGAAACTGGTCAATTCAAGAAATAGATGGAATTGTGCTGAAATGAAGAAGGTGAAGTCATGAATCACCTCCTTACCTTAATGATTTCTCAATTTTTAAACCTTTTATTCCCCTTTTATTCTTTGTAAACCTCACCCTTAAGACACATTACAACCCCAATAGAATTCTCGAATGAAAGGTGAACTTTGCATTAATTTTCACGCCCAATGCCTTGACATGAGCTGATTGATAGTGAAGGAATTACAGCAGAATTTCAATTTTAAACTGCTGTTTTTCTGCTGAGAATCCTCTAAAATTCAATAAGAAAGGTGTGGAATGAATTTTATTTTATGTGAACTCTGTTCTAACAGGTTGCATTAGTATTAACTGATTTTATGGAAGAAGTTTGTGGGTACCTTCACTGAAAACCCTCAGGAGACTCCACTCCTCCACTAGGGATCTCCTAGGGGTTTAAAAGGCTTGGTACATGTGCCAAATGCACCGTGTTCCCTACGAAAGTAGCATTTAGTTTTGCAGGTTAGTTATTTTAAATTTCACTTTGCTCGAGGACTAGCAAAGGTTAGGTTTGGGGGTGAGTTAGTCAACGATTTTTACCATTTTATGCCCCTTAAACCTGGCTTTTGCTAAGCCTTAGAGTATTTAATAATTACTTTTAAGATTGTTCTACAGTTAGGAGGAAGTTGTATCCCAAATACAGTTTTTCAGTTAAAAGTGCCCAATAAGGAGGAGTTTGAAACCATTCAAGAGCGAAGAACGAGAGATGTGCTTTCACAAGCTGTGAGGACATTCTTTGTGTCCCACCATCTCAAACTGCAGCAGCAACAATTGGAAGAGCAGCAGTGCAGCCATGTATTTCAGCCTAACAGCAGCAGCTTGTTCTTGAAATTGATGAGATATAGCAGCCAACACCATGGGGTCCCTTTACACCTTCAACCTGTCAAACTTGGAGCTTAAAAATCTTGAAGGGATAGATACATCTGCAGCCATCTTCTTGAGTAGATAAAGCTTGCTTCTTCTTGAATGGAGTACAAAATACAGTAGCTAAACTTTGCCAATTAGTGCCAAAACAGATGGGCTGCCAAGGATCACCTGCAGATGCAACCATCACACCGAGTCACAAAGCACAACTACAAGTGCACATCAATTGCAGCTCTAGCCATCTAATCATCATCAGCCTATCTGTCGAGCTGCACCGATAACAACCTTGTAACCCCTAGAATTCAAAGAGTAGCAGGCTGTCGACTTGGAGTATAGATTGCTGCACTTCAGCACCTATCGACATGCAAGCTTCAGCCACCTTCTAACCTCTCGAGCAGATCAAGCCTCCAAGCTGTGAACTTGTTGAGTTGCACCATCAAAATAGCAAACATCCCCAGCTGAAGCAAGCACTTGAGCAGTGCTGCAATGATTGGAAGAGAACCTGAACCTATCGAGGTCCTGCACCCCAAGCTTCAGCAGTCCATGTATTAGCAACCTATAGAATGGATGCAGCCTTCAAACTCCAAAGATGTCAAGCTCTTTGGCTTGCAGTCCCCAGCAACCCTCTCGAGCAGATAAGTCTTCAACCTCTCGAAAAAAGCAACACTAAACCATGAGATCCTCTTGACATTTGCGAAGAACTCCTCCCGATCCCTCGAGCCAGCAGTCATTGCAGCCCTACCTATCAAGCAGATCCATCATAATTTTAGTTCCTATCGAGTAGTCCAAAGGCTTTAGAAGACCTCTTGATATCTTCTTCAACAACCTATCGAATGGAAGGACCAAGCTTTCATAAACCTGCCCAGAAGAACAAACATCCAATCTGTCGAGGAGTTCTTTTGCAATCAAACCTGTCGACTTTTGCAACTTGCATCCTCTCGAACACTTTCAGCTCCATGCAAAACAAACCTGTCGACATCTTCAAGCTGCAGATCCAAAAACCTGTCGACTTTTGCAACTTGCATCCTCACGCCACCCATTCAGCAATGCTATTGACCAGCAAGCCATCCTCTCCTAAAACTGTCGAGATTCATCTTCAACCTCTCGATAACTTACCTGAAGCTGCTGCATATCTCCAAACTTGTCGAACAACAGCTACCCCAACCATCTATCCTCTCGAAACCCAACTACCATCCCCACGAACACTTACCTAAACCTGTTGGGCTTCCAAGTACCTCACGACTTGTAGCTCCATCCAGCAATCCAAGTTCCTCCACCTCTCGACTCCTTCAGCTAACTTTTTGAATGGACAACAGCTCCACTTCAACAAACTATTTTGCTGCACCAATCCACCAAAACCTTGCCTGCACTCTAAGCTCGCGACCAGTAGCTACTATAGCAACCTCTATCCTCTCAACATATAACTGTAGCAACTTTCAAACCTCCCGAGCCTTTCGAGCTGATATCTCATCAGCTACGTGGAAGCTACTTTGGGTGTTCAATACAGGCAATGGATTGTTAGATTAGTTTGGGCATCCACAGTAGTTTGGGTTCATTTTTTGACAGCAATTATAAAGGGGTGCAGCTGCGGTATTTTTGGTTGACAAGGGCAGTTTTGGGAACTACAAAGCATAAAGAGATGTCTGCACATGGGCGAGAACTGAGTTTCAAATATTTGGCAGGAATGCAAACTACTTCAGCTGCATAAACAGAACTGGATTTCCCTCTCTTCTCTCTGATTGGTTGGAATGCTAAAACCAGGATTAGCATAAATTGAAAATGAATTCTCTCCTCTGATTGGCTACAATCCAAAGCACATGGATCACTTCATTTGTATATATAGCCCTCCTTGCTGCTATAATTTCTTAGTAAGGAATCCATAGAATAACTTTGGTTCTCCTTAGCTCATTTAGGTTTAGTTTAGATTTATTTTTATTTTTTTCTCTTCCCCATTCTCTCTCTAATCCAGCCTATTGAATGAGATCTAGATAAGCAGTCCAGATCTGGTTTGTAATTGCATTTTGGGAGTTTCAAAAACTTTGAAAATGGATTGGATGTTGCACAGATTGTAGATCTGAGCACTATAGGATTGTTAGTTGTATTATTATAATGTAATTTTGGTTTTTAAAGTTGATTCTGTTCTAAATTTTACTTTTTTGTATTTGATTTTGCTAGATTAGATATCACTATGGATGCTTGAGCTTGTAGCTTGGCACCCACAACATCTGTAATAGCTTATCTGTTACAATCAAAATCCTTGAATTAGAACAATCTCTGGGATGATCTGTGACCATTCGAATGGATAGATCATAGCCTTAGGGTTGCTCCAATTCTTTGGTTAAGATTAGATTTTTATACCTTGCATCTGAGCGTGTAGCCAAATGAAGGATTGTAGCAAATCTTTTCTATACATTGCCTTTGATCTAATTGATTTTTAGTAAAGAACCAGTCCCTAGCTGCCTATTTCCCACCATTTTCTACTTTGTTCCACCATCCATCTTCCTCAATCTTTTAGTTTAGTTTTATTTTTGTAAAATTAGATCTAGTGACACCTGAAAAACTCTCCTTCTTTTCCCTAGGTTTGATTTGCTAGATCTGTAGTCAGATCTGGAGGTCTACTATGCACCTCTTAGGTTTTAGATCACTACTCCCTGTGGGAAAAACTCTTACTTATTAAAACTTTCTACAAACGGACCTTTTATCTTGCAGGTCTAGGGTAATTTTAGTTGCTTATTCCATCCCTTGTTTTACTTTGTTTTTAAATTGCTTTCACAATCAATAAATAAATCAGCACTGAAAAATCCCTCAACAATTACGATTCTATAAAAAGAAACTTTCTGTTACTGCTGATCACGTGAGACAATACACCGCCATTAATAAAATTAGAAGAATCTCTTGAATTAGAAGTCTGGTGAATCACGGGTCTGAGACAGTTGATAAAGATGAACTCCTAAAGATCTCTGTTGTTGAAAAAAAAATTAATCCGTAAGCATATCAAACTCTGAAAGCAAGGAAGAATAAAATTTAGAATTAGAGTTATATTATGATACTTTTAATTTTTAGTAGTTTCTTTTATTTGAATTAGATCTCTGTAAACCGACCCTTTATGATCCATAAGTAAGCGGGCTCGGCATAGGAATAAGCATCGAAGAATTGCTCAGCATCAATTTACAACTGAGGTTTGTGTATTCTTCCGATCAAAGTAGTTTAGGATTTACAAAGTAACAACATCCACAGTTCTCTGAGGTCTTTCCTGACAATCAAGGCTGAGGAAGCTGAAAGATCAACCCTTTGGATGGTTCTACTTTTGCCTTTTAGTTAAGATTTATTTTTCTTGCAATTTCCTACTTTGTAAACATCTCTAAATTTTGATTTGAATTGATGACTAAGGTTGAGGTTTGTAGATTAGTGTAACGGTTTTATTTTTCCATCTTTGATTATTTGGAGTTTGATTGAAGCCCAAATTTTTGGTAGATTAAAGATTAGATTAAATCTATATTGATAGAATTCTGGTTTTGATTGACGACCAATGCTAGGAAACTTGATATATGGTGTAATGGTATTTTAAATTTCTAATTTCCGATAGCTGAAGATTGTGATTGATGACCACAATCTAAAGGAGGATTTAGGATTTGCTTTTTGCAAATTAGTTTAAGAAACGATTCTTCTATTCATATTTCTCAAGTAGTTTAGAATCTTAAAGATAAGTATAAATTTGCTTAAATAGGCTAACTGAGATACAAAATAATCCTCATGGGAATGATCCTAAACTAGCTCTACAATTTCCATTGTACGCTTGCAATAGGTTAAAATTTAATTAGATACACATAGTAAGCCGATCATGTTTTTGGCGCCGCTGTCGGGGATTAGTTTTTGTTAATAGTTAATTTTTTTTTAGGAAACAAGTATTTATCTTTCTCTTTTTATGTTTCTTTATCTTTTTATTTTATTGATCACTTCTTAAGCTTTTGCAGGTTTATTCGGAACAGCGAATCAAAGTTTCAACTTCCCCTGATCAGCGAAGCTAGAGACCCAGATTTGTTTCTCTCCCTACATTGTAGAATAAACATCAAATAAACTTAAAAAAAATAAAAATAAAAAGAAATTTTTAGTGTATGCATCACACTCTGTAACACCCCGAATTTTTACTAGCATTGAGCTGTTGACCTTCGACGGTAAAACGATGGCCTTGACCGATTTGATGGTAGTCAAGATAACGGACGACTATGATGGGGCCTCTGACCCATCCACCATGATTTGGGTAAACGCACCCAATATCCAAAATTTTGAGGACCAATGTCCTAACTCGAACAATGAACTGAAACTCGACCCCTAAGAGGCACAAAATACAAATCCAAGACACCGGCACCTCTAAAAATGAAAGAGAACACCCAATTATTTAATTGTGGCACCCAAACATAAGTGGCGCTCCATTATTCGAATTCAGGTGTGACACCCCCCCTAAGGGTACCAACCATATATCTAGAACCCTTAAGGGGCAACTATCTGGTGATTATTATAAATGACCCCAAATAATCCACTCGTTATGAGTAAGATCGATGGTGAAGATCTAAAGATCGCTATCAATGTGGGTGATTGAACACCACCCATCCAATGTATCATCATCTGGTTGGTCAAACAATTGACCTAAAATTTAAGGCTCTAGATAAGCCACACGCGTACATGCACATACTCTCGCACCAACTGTACACTAGAATTAACGTCATCTATCAGATCTGATCCTTGATTGGCCCAACGCAAGGCCGACACCTTGGTGCCACACATAATTCTTGTGTGTATGGGTTGCACTTGGAAGCAACCCCATTGGATGAACACCAATCTGATCTACATGACCCAACCACCAAATATAAGGTTATTGAGAAAAGCCAAACCACTTAAGACTCAATCACATAAGACCCAAGACCCATTGAAGGAGAGCCATGAAATGGCCCCTGTAACCACTTCCTTGTGTCGACCATACACTAGGACACAAATCAGGTATATAAGCCGTCATGCAACAGATTTGATTTCAAATGGGAGCTAATCCCAGATCTCGCCACAAACCGATACCTTGGTACCGCACACCACACTTTTGTGTATAAGCCTCACACTGAAGCAATCACTTTGAGGATATTAAGCCCTTTTGATGTTCGGGCCTGACCCATGTGAGACCCTTTGAGACCCAAATCACCTAAGGCTAAAATAGTGAAGACCCATGTACTAAAGACCTATGTGAGAGAACCACATGTGGGCTCATACACAAATTCATAGGTGTACAACCTACACACCAGATGCAAAATGCCCACATAAAACCATTGGATGGCCCATACACTCTCTTGAGTGTGTGCAGCCTACACACCAAACCGAAACCACCCAAGGAAATGACCCATTAGCTGAAGACCCTAGTATGAGGTCCATAGACTTAAAGCCCCTGTGTCGAGATTGTGTTGGTACCATGCCAATACCTGTCTAACCCCTTGGGTATTGGTCAACAACTCCATGTATACCAAATCTATAACCTTTAAATAGGGTCTGTACGCCTAAGCGTGTGTATCGGTTTCACAAGCAAACCAACCCAGCCGATTTAAAGTCATGCACGCTAAGTCTATGCATGCGTTTTGAGTATCGGTTTTAGCAGTGGAACGATGAGCTCTGCCTTCTTCTTTCCATCGCCTCCTCAGTAAGAACTTTAAACCAGGGATTTGGGCCCTCCAACCTAGCAAAGTGACCATAGAGATGGGGGAAAACCATCCAAAAACATTGAACATTAGGTTAACGGATTCGTTTGAATGGGGACTTGTGCGATCGAACACTTCTCTCTAGTTGAAAGCGCGTGCGACCGGAAGAGGTATGTGTAGGAACTTCTATAAGGTAACCTTGAAATCTATGTTTTATAAACTAATTTTATTAAGCATAAGCTGTAAATGCAAGGGGCTGCATGCAAGCTTTCGGCGATCGAATTCGGGAAAGAACGACAATATATAACCAAGAATCCATGGCTGAAAACTCTTGCATGCATGCAATACTATTGTAAAATCTAAATCCTAAGTAGTTAGAATAGGTATGTGCTTAGATGAGGCCTGATTGGAGTAACATGCTGAGAATTTCATGGGAAATTTGTGGAGTTTTTTGGTGTGAAAGGGGTGAAGAATGAAACTGGGATGATCGACGTTGCCCTGGCTAAGTATAAACTACCGGGCGAGTTGTTGTTAATAGAATAAAAGACTTGCCCAGTCGAGTCCTTTAGACCAAAAGTTCCAGGCGAAATCTGACTGGGCGAGGGTGAGGACTCAAGTGGGCCTGATAGATGAGCCTGGGTGACATCTCAGGCTTGCCGGGCGACCTCTTTTACAGGCGTGGGGTTTTGTGACTTAAGTGAACTCGCCTGGGCGAGTTTCACAAGCCAAATTTTTCGGCTAAAAGCCGCCCGGGCGACTTTTAAGTGCCACTTGAAATTAAAAGGGGAGCAGTTGGGCGACTTTACCAATTAGCCGGGCAACTTTCATATGGAACCTAAAAAGGCTTTAGAACTTAAAGCATGGGCGTCCTTTTTAAACCTTTTAGGGGCAATGTTATTTGCAACGAGGCCTTTAATCTTTAAACTTTGATACTTGAGAGCCTTGTTCTGCTTAGAAACTTCACCTAATGCTGAATCTATCGTGAATTAGGTTGAGCACCCTTTTTACGCGTGATTTAAGTGTGTTGTCAGCTTTAGATGCCACTTGAAGGGGCAACTTTGTGTGCCACTTGAAATCGGTAAAACCGTCCAAACGACCTCTTCCTTCAGCAGATCTAGCTAGATCACGACCAGATTCTTTAGTAAATGACCTAGTTGGGTTTTGATGGCCTGATCATGCATAGGGACTTATGAGTCTATTATGAATTAGGTGGAGTGAGGAATTCTCGGACACGTGTTTCAACGGATATTAACAGCGATTAAGGTAGGGAAATTTAATATACAAGTTCGTCTTGATGCTGATTCATGGTTTTGATTTTATTTTACACTTCAACATTTGATATCTTTGAAATGCCCAAAATCTTGATTTGTGTTTGAATGAAGTGAACATTGGATTTTGTTTTGTTTCATGTTAATATATGATTTCCATGTCTTGACTGGACTCAGTATATGAAAAAAACGATTTGAAAACTTGCACATGATATTTGAACTTGATGATTCTGTTTTGAAACTTGAATGCTTTGAAGCGTGTGAAGCCGTGATTTTTTGCCTCGAGGATTTGAATGGCTAGATTAGCATATAATTTCCGAAACATGCCTTGATTTGAATTCTGTGATTTGAAGTACAGAAAATGTGATTTTGACATGTAAATGATATATGTGCAACTAGAAGTGAGTCTTGTTCTTTTAAAATGATTTTCAATAAGAATCTGAGCTTGCTAATCTGTATAAGAATCTGAATTGGAACATGGCATTTGAACTTGAGGATCTAATGTAAAACTCCAAAATTTAATTTGAAATCCGAACTGTGTACTAAATGTATGAAACTTTGAATTTTGAACGTGAACCAAATTTTGAACATGTGAATAAAAACATGAATCATATGAACACAAAATACTAGACATTGAACATACTGCATATACTGAGCATACTGGACACTGCATACTTCATACTAGACCGTCTCGGTGGTTAAACCGTCCATCATGTACTGCATACTGAACTGGCTCGGCGCTTAAACCGTGCATCATGTATCGACATCGACTTGGACGGTTCAATGTTGAACTGCGTGCATCATGTATCGACATCTTGGGCTCGGTGGTTAAACCGCATGTATCATGTCATCGACATCGGACTGCTCGTGGTTGAACCGTGCATCATGTACTACATACTAGGCCGGCTCGACAGTTAAATCGTGGATCATGTACTGCATACTGGACCGGCTAGGCGGTTAAACCGTGCATCATGTACTACATACTGGACTCACTGACATTGCATTTGACATTTGAAATCGATACTGGGCCGACACGTCGGGTTACATTGTATACGAAAGATACTGACTGAAATTGAAAAAGAATGAATACTAACTGAATTTGTGCCCAAGACAAGGACTTGAGAATTCTGCACGAACACTTTGATTTTGAAATTCACAATGATGTTTTGCTCAAACTCATTTTGAAATACCTGATAGTGTCTTGGTCGAACTCGATTTTGAAATACATGCTAAGGTTTTTATTTCGAATTGGATTTGTAAGTACATGATGATGTGTTTTCTTGAAATTTGAAATAGTTTTGATTCGAAAAATAATGAAACTGAAGTTTGATTTCACCGATCGGATTTGAAATAAATCAACTCTATGTTTTTGTCCGAAAAGATGTATGTTGGTATTGCTTTTCTCTACTGAGCTTGGATGAAGCTCACCCCTCGACTATACATCACAGGTGCAGGTCTCGTTTTGGATTCGGAGCTCAAGGTGCATCTTCTACCATCGATTGGTGGATTCAGTCTTGTCATAGTTTTGGATTTGGGATTTGGACTTGGTACATCCAATCATGTTGTAAAATGGTAGAATTAAATGTTAATGCAAAGACTTTCGTGTACCACTGTTTACGTGATGGTCGGCCATCACTGGTGGTCTATTCAGTTTAGTTCATGTTATATGTGTATGAATGGAAAAAAAAAAATAGTTCTGCCATATGCACTGCTTGTTTAATTTCTGCCCTGTTGTTATGCCATATCTGTAATGGAACGTGATCTACAATCTGACGGCATGAGTTTTTCCATGTAAAGAAAAAAAGAAAAGAAAATAGTGTTGGGAAAATCCGGGCTGCCACACACTCGATCTCGAAGTTCAGATTTCTTCGAGTGTGATCAAGAAATCGAAAGGACTCTCTTAACCATGGCTGACGATCCTTCAATTCAAGCATACTTCAGCCCAGTTGCTTTGACTGCACCCTCCTGTATAGTTATACCAGAGGTTGCAGCCGGATATAATTATGAGATCATGCTCAACATGCTCCAAGCTCTACCCACTTTTCATGGGCTTGATAGAGAAGATCCCTATCAACATTTAAGGGAGTTTATAGAACTCTGTACAATGCTCCAACTTTCGGCAACTACTGAGGAATCAGTTAAGCTTCAGCTATTTCCTTTCTCTCTTAAAGACAGAGCGAAAGCGTGGCTGACCACATTGTCGGCTAGGAGCATAACCACTTGGGAGGAATTGCAATCCAAGTTTTTAAATGAATACTTCCCAATTGGTCAAACAAACGAAATTTGCCAAGCAATTCAAGATTTCAGGCAGTAACCTGGGGAATTATTTCATGATATGTGGCAACGCATGGACCTACTGAGAAAGTTCCCTCATCATGACGTACCGAACTGGTCTATCACATAGAGTTTCTACTAAGGGTTAACTGAGACTAACCAGTCGACAATTGACACCGTAAGTGGAGGAGCCTTCATGACTCAAAACAGCCAGCAATCCTAGAATTTATTCGAGAAATTGGCTGAAAATTCAAAGCAAAACCAAGCTTTGCTGAGGACTGACCCTGATGTTACTCGCTATACCCCTCTCGCGAGGAGTGGACTTTACGATATCGACAAAGATAACGTAAAGAAGGACGACATGAGTGTGAAAGTTTTGGCTCTTGAGCAGAAAATAGCAATGTTAATGATTGCAAAACTTAGCACTTCGGATAGACCTGTAGCGAACTGTTCTAATTTCCAGACTCATACATATACTGAAAACTCAGTTAAGCCATCGTTCCAAGAGGTGGTGAAAACTGAGCAAGTAATAGCTTTTCAAAGGGGAGATTATGGGAACACATACAATCCTTCCTGGAGGAACCACCCTGGATTCAACTATGGTTCCACAGTAGGAGCACAACTTGCACCAATGATGGCACAACCCTGGTTTCCCTAGAACCAAGTCTTCCACCAGAGACCTCAACCACCGACTATGCAGCCCCAATTCAAACCACCGAGTAATGCACCTGATGCCACAGTTGTCCAGATCCTCTGGGATTTGCAACAACAATCGCATCAACATTCAAAAGAGTTACATCAGGTTGTCAAATTTTCTCAAACACTTCACTCACACACTCAATCCATAACGAAGCGGGAGAGCCAGATGGGCCAACTAGCTTCCTAAGTGACAAAGATAGAAAGTGGCCAATTGCCGACACAACCAATCAATAATCCTAGAGGCCAAGCATTCTTGGGAAAGACAGCTGCTTCCCATAACTCAAATTAAAAACCCTCATGGATTGTCGAGCTACCGACTCATCCGTAGCACATTTGTAAAATATGTAAAACAATTTCTTTTCTTTTAATTTTAGGAATTACATTACGGGCCAAATTGTTGAAAAATGAGGCATTGTAATCTAAGTCCTATTGTACACTTGTACGACCAATCGTATGGATTTATGATTGATCGTCTTATTGTTTCTTTTCGCCTATCAGTCGAGATGTAGTGATTGCAATTTCTCTAATACGAGAGTTCGTAACCATCATTGCTGGAAGCTAGAATCGACTGGTGATTCTAGGTTAAACACGTGTGACGACCAGTCTGGCAGGTCATCATGGAGAAAGGGCCTACCTATTCGAGAGAGGATACGTTGGCCCCATTATCAAACTCTCCATTTTGGTTCCCGTTTTCCCACTGCTTTTCAAATATCCATCAACCACGACTCAACCGTTTTTCTTCTATAAAATCTCCCTTGTAACTCCTAGTTGATTTCAGTAATCCTTTTCAATTCCTAAGTAATATATTAAAAACTAGGGTTTGTTGAGCAATCAAAAGCAAGGTAATAATCTTCAAACGGAAGAGTCTCTACAATTATTTTTCAAATTTATATATGCAAGTGCGATTTACTAAATAACATTCTCTACATCTTGCAATTAAAAGGAATTGCAGAATGTTTGGAGCACCGAAAAAGCGACCGAGAGAAGCAGATAATGAAGAAGAAGGTAAGCACTCGAATAACTCTCCCCTTGTTAAACACATAGCATGGTCTGTTGCCATTAAAGCCAAATCAAAAGCAAGAGAACCAGCCAAGAAAAAGGCTAAACTCTCAGGGGTGGTTAGTAGAGAGGCATTGGGCGAAGGAATAGACGATGAACCGATATCTTCCCCAAAAAAGGGTATAAATAAGGATAAAGGCAAACAACCAATGTCCTCAAAAAGGACATTGGATAGGATCCCAACTTCAATAAAACACCATTTGGTGGGATCCGAAGTTGCTGTGGAAGTTTCTTTTTGGGAAAATTTTGAAATTAGTGGGGAAGCTATTAAATATTTCCGGGATGCAGGGCTTCACTACTTTCTAGAGCCCGGAGTTACCTTTACCCAGGTCTACCCTAGATTGGTAAGACTGTGTTACACAAACATGATTAATAGCAGCAAGGGACCAGCACCAATTTTGTCCACAACCATTGATGGATTCCCAATTTTAATAACGAAGGCAATGGTTGCTGGGGTGATGAATGCACCCTTGGAAAGACCTGAGGTGTCCTTTGACACTTCAAAGGCAAACATACTTAGAGAACCCCCTGAGACCCTTCCAGATTTCATTAAAATAGCTATAGAATTGCTAGGCAAACCCCCAAAAGATAGATCATTCTTCTTAAGAAAGGATTTAGAAGAAAGAAATCTGGCACTTCACTTCTTTGATGTTTTAATTCATAGGACTATTCACCCTACGGGTCATGGTACACAAAGATGAGCACTTTTTGCAAAGGCATTATACCTAATGGCTAACCACTACTAGTTTGATGTTCCTTCTTACCTTTTGGAGGTAATGAATACCGTGAGGGAGAAATTGAGTCAAAAGAAGTATCAAACACACAAATTATGTCTGCCCTTTGGAGGTCTATTCACAAATTTATTGATAAATGGGGGATATAGTATTGATCCCAAAGAGAAGACCTTACCTAGAATTGAATAGAACCTCACAGCTAAGGTTTTTGGAGAACTCTAAGTGCCGTAAACAAAAAGAAAATCCCTATTTTAGGACAAACAGAGAATGCCCCTTCTATACCTGAAACCATCCAAGCCCAAGGATAAGAAGAGCCTACCATAGGGCGGGCTACTGGTATAAAATACAGTTCCAAAAGAAGCCATAGCAGAAGAAAGGGTGAGTACTTCTACTCCACCCCGAGGAAGACTGGATCCTGGATCTCCAATACAGGAGAGGCAGATTGAGTTGGAAGAAGGAAACACACAAATACCAGATGATAATCAACCTAGTGTTTATGACTCGGCTTTGGATTCCCCAACAGGGCCTGTCCTGCCCCCTTCCACCGAGTTAGAGACAATACCAATTCCTTCCGAGGCAGAGAGAAGAAGAAACCCTTCCACCAAGAGAGGAGCAAGTTGTTGAATTGGCTACTTCTAGCCATGTCCCTGCACCTTTATAGTCTGTTGCTCCAACCACAATACCAACCACTACAGAGCAGACTCTAGTATTTCAAGCTCTCAAAGCAGGTACAAGTTTTGAGGCTCCATGGGTAGGTTTCATCGAATTAATGACCCAAGAAACATCCCCTCCAGTCACAGCTACAACAGCACCAACTTCCTTCGAAGCACAACATGACCTAGAGAGAAAACTGATAGCAATAGAACAATGGCAGAGCACCAATGCACCTAACCTAGTGCCAATGCCAAGGGCTATGAAAAAATTGATGGAAGAATTTTCAAGATTGAGAAATATAGTCATTGAGGTTATGCCCACTTCCCAAGAAAGATAAGAAATGGTTGAAAATTTGAAGTGGCAGGCCATAAGAGAACAACATGCATGCTGGGCGATTAACACAGATAGAAGGGTCCAAGAGGCTACTGCAAATTTCCAAGCACAAATAGCACAACTGCAAGCCCAAAATAGGACAATGCAAGAACACCAGCAAGCATGGGAAGCTGAGAAAAAAGAATACGACGATAAAATTGCTAGTTTGATTGAGCAATTTGGAGAATTCGTAGATGACCCAAGTGAGATAGGAAGTAGAAAAGAGAAAGCATATCAAGAATATCAGCAGTCACTCAACATTCTACTGAATGAGAAGACTCATGCACTCACAGTAACAGAAGGGAGATTGCAGAAATTACAAGCTAATGATTCACTGAGCTTGGCATGTGAGGAACAAAAGAAATACATTGAGTCTTTCAGAAATAAAAGCTCGATTGAAATCACAAGAGCCAAAGAGGACTCCGAGAGACTGAGCGATGATTTAAAAGAAAAGCTTGCTGATAATGATACCCTCAAAGCCACTCTCCAAAAAAGAGAAACAGAAGTAGGGAAACTGAGACTTGAAGTCCAGTTGAAATCCTCAGTGATCAATAGGCTGCAAGAGGATTTGAAAGAAAAAGAAAAAGGAGATGAAGATAGCACTGATGGTCATGACAAGGAGGTTGCGCTTGCTATTCAAAGTGAACCACTACCAGTAAAAGAATCTGATTGCCCTACCGATGTTATGCCAGAATTGGACGAGAAATTATCAGGCAGCCAGTCCCCAATTCTAGCATTACCAACACCAGTTCCACCTACAGCAACCCTTGTCCCATATCCATCATCACCTAGTGAGTGGAATTAACAAAATGTCATAAACCCAACAGGTATGAAAATTTTGAATGAATTATTTTTTTCTATCCCCTATTTTTTTGTGCCAAAGAGGGCATTGTCTGTGATAAGTTTGGGGGAATATACAGTGTATATAGAATAGTTTTTAGTTTAATAAAAAAAAATTTGATAACATTTTTGCAGAGAAAATAATTTTTTAGTTTCTATTTATTTTTCTGTTTCTATTCCAATTTCTAATTTTTAGTTTAGTTTAGAATTTAGTTTTGTAAAAAAAATATTTTTTCAGTTAATCACCATATAAGAATTATGATAGAAAAATTTATGATTCTAAAATTTTCATGATCCATCATAGAAAAAGTCAAACAATCAAAACAATAGAGTAGTTGAAATTCATGTTAAGTCTTTTAGAATACTGTATCAGAACTAATTTTTTGAAACTATAAGTTGATCTGAACTGCAATATTTAGATTATAGTTTCTAAATCATATAACCAGTGAGTTTTTAGGCTATATTTCCTTTCTTTGGAGAGAAACTACTATATATTCATGCTAAAACTTCATTGAACTTTTATGAATTTTTTTATCTCATTTTGCTGAACTAGAAGTGAAATATTCTATGATTATGACTATTTATTTATTTTAGAACTATCTATTAAATATATCAAAACAATAAGACATCCATACTAGGAAAATCGTAAAGATGATCAAAGGCCATCTTTTGGTAACCAAAGCCAAAAAGTCAAAATCCCAGAAAAATATTATCCGTTGAACCCATATTAGAAGCCTAAACCAAAATTTCTTTGTTCCAACATTTTATAAACCCTTAGCCTTATGTACTATCCAAAGCTTTCAACCTTTAACCCTTACAATTTATGAGAAGTTTAGAATGTAAACGAAGGGAGAAAGAGGGAGTGAAGGGGGTATGAGAAAAACAGAAAAGGAAAATTCTGAAAAAGGGTACCAAAACAGAGAAGAAATTATCAGAATATAGGAGTAAAGTGTGAAAAATTGTAAAACACAATTTAGAAAAAAAAAAAAGAAGAATCGTAAAAGACGATTTAGAAAATCAAAAGGAAAAAGCTGAAAAAAAAAAAGAAATGGGATTTACAAATTGAAAAAAAATAAAATGGGAAGAAGATATCCAACTTTTTGGATACTTAGAAGAAGAATCCAAGAGAAGGAATGACTAAATTCTCATAAATATTTTGAATCCTATCTACCTTTCTTTCGAAACCTCTTAAACCAAAGCCCCATTACAAGCTGAAGGAAAGTCCTTTTTGATTTATGATTTGCAAAAGTGTGACTCTAGTAGAGATATATGATATAGATACTATAAAAAAAATAAAGAAATCATAAGAATAGAATTGATTATCAATTCAATGAGATTTGCATTTATAGTCAATTGTCCTTTGAATATACTAGATATTGAGAGAACCCAAAATTTTCAATATTATATTTGAGAGTATGCCAATGGTGAGTTTTGAATGAAAATATTTTATAAATCTGCAGTTTAGAAAAATTTATGAAGAATAAACTGTTCACTAGTATATACACACACTCCATGCTTTACAAGAATTGAAAATGTTGTGTTCTGATAGAGGATGATTGACATGATGGAAAAAGGAAAATGAAAGAATTGAAAATTTTGGAAAATCATAATAATCATATGGTGATTGATTGCTTGCTTAATTGATTTAAAAGTGTATAAAATTATGATAGAATTCTAACTTTCTTTTATTTTTATTTTTTAAAATTAAAAAAAATCAAAAAATATTTGAAGTTTGTAGGTAACTTCACTGAAAACTTTCCGAAGACTACAACTCCTCTACTAGGGATCAACTAGGGATTTAAAGGCTTGTTGCATCTGCTAAATAGAGTCGTGCTCCCTATGAAAGTGGCAATTTAATTTTTCGAATAATATTTATTTTCCTTGTTTGCTAGAGACTAGAAAAGCTTAAGCTTGAGGGAGTGATCAGTCACATAATTTATCAATTTATCACCCTTAACTTAGTAATGCTAGGATTTAGTTTACTACTAATAAGTTACTGATGTGTAAATATTAAGATTAATCAGTAAAATAGAGTTAAAGTGTTAATCTTTGTCAAAAAAGATGTAAAAAGCAGTAAGAAAAATGATTGAACGTAAAGATGATTCATCGCCCACTAAAATACAAGAAATCGCAATTGCAATGGAACGTAGTGAAAGAGAAAGCTTAGAAATTGTAATTTACGGTTCTTCCAAAGAGACATTCCAGAGAAAGGCGATATAAAAGAGAAAAGTGATCGATCGTTATAAAAAATCGTCCAAAGAAAAAGCTGTTTTGAAAAGAGAAATCGTGATTATGATTCTATAAAAAGAAACTTTCTATTGTTGATGATCACGTGAGAAGATATACCACCATGTACAAAATTAAAAGAATCTCTTGAATTAGAAGTCTGATGAATCACGGATCTGAGAAGATTGATAAAGATAAACTCCTAAAGATCTCTATTGCTGAAATAAAGGAACAATCTGGAAGCATATCAAACTCTGAAAGCAAGGAAGAATAAAATTAGGAATTAGAGTTATGTTAGGATACTTTTAGTTTTTTGTAGTTTCTTTTATTAGAATTAGATCTCTATAAACAGACCCTTTATGATCTATAAATAAGAGGGCTTCGCATAGGAATCAGCATCGAAGAATTGCTCAGTATCAATTGACAACTGAGGTCTATGTATTCTTTCGATCAAAGTAGTTTAGGATTTATAAAGTAACATCATCCACAGTTCTCTGAGGTCTTGCTTGACAACCAAGGCTGAGGAAGATGAAAGATCAACCCTTTGGATGGTTCAACTATTGCTTTCTGGTTGAGGTTTGCAGATTAATGTAACGGTTTTATTTTTCCATCTTTGATTTTCTGGAGTTTGATTGACGCCCAAATTTCTGGTAGATTAAAGATTAGATTAGATCTGTATTGATAGAATTCTGGTTTTGATTGATGACCAATGCTAGGAAAGTTGATATATGGTGTTATGGTACTTTAAATTTGTAAACATCTGATAGCTGAAGATTGTGTTTGACGACCATAATCTGAAGCAGGATTTAGAATTTACTTTCTGCAAATTAGTTTAAGAAACGATTCTTTTATTCATATTTCTCAAGTAGTTTAGAATCTTAAAGATAGGTATAAATTTTCTTAAATAGGATAACTGAGATACAAAATAATCCTCGTGGGAACGATCCTATACTAGCTCTACAATTTGCATTGTGCGCTTACAATAGGTTAAGACTTAATTAGATACACATAGTAAGCAGATCCACATACACCCCTTTTTTCCCCATCCACATCTAATCCAAATCCACCACATTTCCCCCCATCTACCCAGGCCATGCCCAATTTTCCTCACCCATCTGCCCAGGTCATGCCCGATTCCTCACACATCTACCCATGTCATACCCAATTTTCTTCACCCATCTACCCAGGTCATGCTCTATTTTCCTCCCCCATCCACATCCCCTCCAATGCCCAATTTTTCCCATACATTCACCCTTCATCGGAAAGGCCATCCCCATAACCAATCCAATGGCCATGATGGAGGACATGGTTAAGGCTTATACAGCCTGAAAGGCTTCCCAAAGCCTTCCTCATCCATCCCAAATACCAATTCATCACAAACCCTCCAAAACCTCCACACTCAATTCCCTAAAAATCCCAATCAACCACCCATAATCCACACCACCCAAAACATCCAACATCAACCATGGGGTCATCAAGGCCCCAACCCAAGCCCATCAAGGCCCGATACCCAACCACAAGCCCATCAAGGCCAAAACCCAAGGGTCACATTCTCCAACCCTCCACAAATTCCCTAATTTCCCACATTCACCTACACCCAACAAGCCCCCATTCCCCCTCAAATGACAAATCCATTTTTTCCAACCCCCCATCCTGGCATGAACCTAACCCTTCCATACCCTTCATACCCGACCCAAAATGGGAACCCATCTCCAAGCATCCAAAATCCTCAATTTTCACATCCTCTTACCCCTCATCCAAATCCCCAAATTTTCCTCCAAATGCAATGGCCCCACCCAATACCCACTCAAACCATCAACCATCCCCAAATTACCCATCCACTCACTCCCCAGAACTCCCAAAATGCATAATGGTCCCATTCGGCACCCTCTCAATCCCTCCAAAATCCCCCATTTACTCATCCCATCGCCCCACAAACCCATCGCCAAAGCTTCTCTCATGTACAACGGTCTCATTAGGCACCGGTCCAGCCCACTCAGAATCAACAAGATAAACTCACCCTTCCTCCATCTTCTGTGGATACAGACCCTCAATATGAAGAGGATGAAGTTCGAAATAGTGAAGCTTACATGGGGGCATTTGCCAATTTTAATCCCCCACCACCCACACTCACCAACCAACTGGCCACCAAAAATGAATCTATGTAGCCTAGTGAGAGAGCAGCCCCAACTCTATAGTCCAGGCAGTCAGAACTGTTGAAGGAGCAGATGGATAAAATTTAAAAACAACTGATGAAGATGGGAGGGGCTGAAATACATGCTACAAATTTTTTTTATTTATGCTTATTTTTTGAGGTGCCATTACCCCCCAAATTTAAAGTGCTCACTTTGATAAATACGATGGCACAAGCAACCCGACTGCCCATCTCAAGTCTTATTGTGGGAACATGTCCAATATGGCAGAGATGAACATCTCATCAAAGTGTTTAAGAAAAGCCTCACGGGTCCGGCTCTATGGTGGTTCACGTCCATTGAACCATCTATGTTGAAAATATGGAAAGACGTCACCCATTTGTTTCAAGAGCAATATGTCTATAACTGATTAGCTTACTATGTGTATCTAATTAAGTCTTAACCTATTACAAGCGCACAATGAAAATTGTAGACCTAGTATAGTATCGTTCCCAAGAGGATAGTTATTCTCACAATTAGCCTATTTAAGAAAACTTATATTTACCTTTAAGATTCTAAACTATTTGAAAAATATAAATAAAAGAATGGTTTCTTAAACCAATTTGCAGAAAGTAAATCCTAAATCTTCGTTCTTTAGATTGTGTTTGTCAATCACAAACTTCAGCTATCAGATGTTTACAAATTTAAAATACCGTTACACCGTATATCAAGTTTTCTAGCATTGGTCGTCAATCAAAATTAGAATTCTGTCAATACAAATTTAATCTAATCTTTAATCTACCAGATATTTGGGCATCATTGAAACTCTAGAAAATCAAAGATGGAAAAATAAAACCATTACACTAATCTGCAAACCTTAACCTAACTCTTCAATTCAAATCAAAATTTGGAGATGTTTATAAAGCAGGAAATGGCATTAAAAATAAATCTAAACTAGAAAGCAAAAGTATAACCATCCAAAGGGTTAATCTTTCAGCTTCCTCAGCCTTGGTTGTCAGGCAAGACCTTAGAGAACTGTGGATAATTTTACTTGATAAACCTAAACTACTTTGATCGGAAGAAAACACAGATCTCAGTTGTCAATTGATGTTGAGCAATTCTTTGATAAGATTGTTCCTATGCCGAGCCTTTTATTTATAGATCATAAGGGTCAGTTTACAAAGATCTAATTCTAATAAAAGAAACTATTAAATATAAAAGTATCCTAATATAAATCTAATTTCTAATCCTATCTTCCTTTTAGATAGTTTATGTGCTTCTGGATTGTTCTCCTTATTTTCAGTAACTGAAATCCTTAAGAGTCATTCTTCATCAATTCTCTCATATCCGTGATTCACCATACTTCTAATTCAAGAATTATTCTAATTTTGCTCATGGAGGTGTCAATCTTCACTTCATCAACAACATTGGAAAGCTTCTATTTCTGTAGAATCGTAATCACAATTTCTCTTTCTTCATAGCTTTTCCTTAAGGACGATTCTTCACTTACGATTTCATTCACGAATGATCATTCTTTTTACTTCGTTACTTAGCTACGATCGATCGTACTTTCATATCACTTTTACTTTTAAACTTTTCTAGAGAATCATAAAGTACAATTTCTCAATTATTTTTGTCTTCTTTTTGTTTCCGCTCAATCGTAAAACACGATTCTTTACCTTCAGTACTCATCGAATCGTCTTTTCATGTTCAATCATCTTTTAGTGCTTCATGGAGTCTTTTTAACAAAGATTAACACTTTTGATCTCTTTTACTATTTTTCCTTAATATCTGCACATCTTAGTTGCAAACTAAGTCTAGCAACACTAAGTTAAGGGTGATAAATTGGTAAATTATGTGACTGATCAAACCCTCAAACTTGAGTTTTGCTATTCCCTAGTAGACAAGGAAGGAAATACTATTCTAAAATAAAATTACACTTTTGTAGGGAGCATGACTGCATTTAATAGATGCAACAAGCCTTTAAACCCCTAGGTGATCCCTAGTGGAGGAGTTGTAGTCTCCTGAAGGTTTTCAGTGACGTTACCTACAACCTTTAAAATATTTTTGGGTTTTTCAAATTTTCAAAACTAAAAGGAAAGGTAAAAACATTCTAAACTAATTTTGTACACTACTAAGTTAGCTTAATCATCATATAATTGCTATGATCTTTAGAATTTATAAATCTTTCATACTTACTTTCCGTCATAGCAGTTATCCTTTTTCAGAACCTAGCAATTTCAACTCTGTAAAGCGTGGAGTATGTGTATATACCAGTGAACAGTTTATTCTTCATAAATTTTTCTAAACTACAAATTTAGAAAATATTTTCATCCAAACTCTTAAAAAGATGTTGAAATGAATCTCATGGAAAGGTAATCAATTCTACTCTTATGATTCCCTATATAATCCATAGTATCTAGTATTCATATCTTTACTAGACTTATACTTTTGCAAGTCGCAAATAAAAAAGATATTTCCTTCGGCTTGTAATGGGGCTTTAAATTAAAAGGTTTCAAAGAAAGGTAGAAAAGAATTCAATGATTTTTGAGAATTTTGTTCTTCTTTTCTCCTGTCTTTTTCTTCTTCTTTTCTTTCTTTTCAGTAAGTCTCCAAAAAGTTGGACTACTTCGTACCATTTTTTTTTTCTCTTTTTTTTTGTAAATCCCATTTCAGTTTGGAAGCTTGTTGATTCTCTTTTTAGTAGAATCGAATTTTACGATTTTGACTTCTTTTCCCACATTTTTTTCTTTTTTCTTTTCTATTCGACTGTACCCTTTTCTCTGTATATCCCCCATTTATCATCCTTTACTCCTTTCACTCCCTCTTTTTCCTCTTTTTGCATTCTAAACTCTCAAAAATTGTAAGGGTTTAAGATTGAAAGATTTAGGTAGTACATATGGTTAAGGGTGAATAATATTTTGGTACAAAGAATTTTGGTTTAGGCTTCCAATATGGGTTCAAAAGATAAACATTTTCTGGGATTTTGGCTTTTTGGCTCTGACTTATCAAAAGATGGCCTTTCATCATTTTCACAATTTACTAGCATAAATGTCTTACTGTTTTGATACTCCTAATAGATAGTTCTAGCAAAAAAATGGATCATCATAATCGTAGAATATTTTGATTCAAAGTACAACAATATGAGATTTTTTTCTTCATAATAGTAGAGAAGTTCAAAGGACCTTTTGGATTGAATAGATAACAGTCTCTCTCTTAATAGCAAAAGAATTATGGCTTCAAAAACTTACCGGTTAAGTAATGTTAAAACTATAATCTAAATATTGCAGTTCAGATCAATCTATTATTTCAAACATTCATGCTGATACAGTGTTCTTTGAAGAGCTAAACTTGAATTGTAACGATTCTATTTCCTGATTTTTTTGAACTTCTATTACGATGGATCATGAAATTTTCAAGATTCATAAATTTTTCTATCATAATTTCTTATATGATGATTAACTAACAAAAAAAATATCTAAACTAGGAGCTATTAAAAACGGAAATAGAGAAAAAAATTTCTTCTTTGCAAAAATTCTAAAAATTTTAAACTAATATATACAAAAGTTGTATATCCCCCCCAAACTTAAATTGGACAATGACCTCATTGTGCAAAAAATAGGGGATTCTCACTTGGTGATGACGGATATGGTGCAAGGGCGGAAGAAGGACCTGGCTCTGGTGCTAGTGATGAGGAGCTACTTAATAGGTCGTCTTCTGAGTCAGATACTACTACTGTTGAGCAGTCTGATTCTTCTGCTAGAAGTGATTCTCTTTGTGTCGCAGCCTTAATGCTTTCTTTATTCTTCAAATTCTCCTTTAACTTAATAATCACGGTGGATTTCAACTGAACCTCTAGTCTCAGTTTTTCTACTTCTTTTTCTCTTTGTTGTAGAGTAGCTTTGAGGGTAGTTTATCGGTAGATTTTTCTTTCAGCTCTTCCCTTAGCTTCTTCGATTCATCTTTTGCTCTTGCTATCTCCCTCCAACTTTTGGTCGTGAAAGACTCGATATGTTTCCTTTGTTCTTCGCAAATCAAGCTCAAAGAATTATTAGTTTCTTACAATTTATGCAATTTTCCTTTTGTTACTGTGAGCTCATGAGTCTTTTCATTCAGCAACTTGTTGATGGTTTGCCGATATTCTTGATGTGCTTTTTATCTTCTATTCTTTGTGGCATTTGGGTCTTCAATTAATTCTCCAAATTGTTCTATCAGATTAGCGATTTTGTCTTCATATTCTTTCTTCTCAACTTCCCACACTTGCTGATTCTCTTGCATCGTCCTGTGCTGGGCTTACAGCTATGATATTTGTGCTTGGGAGCTGAAGTAGCTTCCTGGACTCTTCTATTTGTGTCAGCTGTCCAATGTGCCTGTTGTTCTTTTATGGCCTGCAGCTTTAGATTTTCATCTATTTCTTGGCATTCTTGAGCAGTGGGCATGACTTCTAGGACTCTGCTTTTCATTATGGGGAATTTCTCCATTAGTTTTCTCATAATTCTAGGCAATGTCATTAGATTTGGGGCATTTATAGTCTGCCATTGTTCCACTTCCCTTAGTCTTCTTTCCAATTCGTGTGGTTCTTCGAGGAAGTTGGAACGACTATGGTGTATTGCATGAGTTTTCTCTGTAGTGATTGGAAGTGGGAGTGGAGCCTTTGACTCGATAGGTGCAGGAACATGGCTAGAAGTAGCCATTTCAACAACTTGTGCTTTTCTCTGTGGAAGGGTGTCTTTTGCTGTGGAGACAACTAGGCACACATGTTCTGTTGCAGGAATAATTGGTGGTGTGTCTACCTCAGTAGAAGTGGGCAAGGCAAGTCCAATTGGTGACTCCATTGCTGGATCATAGAGACTAACATGCTCATCTTTTGGTGCTAGGAAGTTCGATTCTACTCTTTCAATGGTTGGAGTAGCAGCACGGGTTCCTTTCATTACAACCGGTATTGGCTCGACTGCAGATTCCTCTGTTACGTTTGGCATTGAGGGTATTCTGCTTGGTTGTGTAGGGATGGATATTTTCTTTTTGTTCTCCGCACTCAGGGTTCTCCTATATGCATTTGCAATTAGACCGTCCTCAGCTCTAGGTAGAGCCTTCTCTTTGGGATCAAATTCATATCCCACATTGATCAACAGATTCGTAATTAAGCCCCTGAAAGGCAGGCTCAACATGTTTGTTCTATATTTCTCTCTATTCAACTTTTCCCTCACGGTATCCATTACTTCCAAAAGCAAAGAAGGAACATCAAACCAGTAGCGATTAGCCATTAGGTACAATGCCCTTACAAAAAGTGCTCATCTTTGTGTACCATGACCCGTGGGGTGAATAGTCTTATGGATTAAAACATCGAAGAAATGGAGGGATAGACTTCGTTCTTCTAAATATTTGTGCATAAAATATGATCTGTCTCTAGGAGGTTTTCCAAGGAACTCTGTTTCCATTTGAATAAACTCTGGATGGGTATTGGGCAGCATTCTTAACGTATTGGCTCCCAGACGGACAGAGGATAATTCAGGTATGTGCATTGGTGCATGCATTACTTGAGCGATCATTTCTTTTGTTATTTGAATCGGCAACCCATCAATAGTAGTGGAGGGATTTGGGATCCGACCCTTGCTGTTGTTAATCAAATTTTTGTCGAACAACCTCACCATTCTGGGGTAGACTGGTGTGACTCCCGGTTCTAAGAGATATTACAGCCCGACATCCTTAAAATACTTAATAGCTTCTCCACTAAATTTGAGTTTTTCCAAAAACTCAATGTCTACGGCCACCTCGGCCCCCACTAAATGATGTTTCATGGATGTTGGGGGTCGGTCTAATGGCTTGACCAAAGACACTGGCTTTTTGCCTTTTTCTATCCAGATACCCTTTTTAGGGGTAGACACAAGGTCTGCTCAGATTTCTTCATCATTGGTTGGCTCTCTAATAACCGGTACTGAGGATTTATGTTTCTTTTTGGGTGGGTTTACTGCTTTTGATTTAGCTTTAATGGTGGTAGATTGGGCGATATGGCTGATAATGGGAGAGTTGTTTGAACTATTACCTCCCTCTTCGACTTCTTCCCTTGGTCGCTTTTCTTGTTCATTTGTCATTCTGCAACTTCTTGTATCTATAAAATAAACAAAAGATTACTTTAGTACAAACTCCAATTTTGATATAGAAACTCATTCATTTAGGAATAAAAGGTTACCTTGCCTTTAGTTAATTTGTAAACCCTTACTTTAGATTGTCCACTGGAGAGTGATTGGGGTTTTTGAAATTAGACTCGAGAATGCAAGGGAAGTTCTAAAAATAAAAATGGTTGAGTTTTGTATAAGGGAGTTTTGAAAAACAGAGGGAAATAAGAGAAGGAATGGAGAATTCAAAAATGGGGCCGACTTTTCCTCTCTGGAATATGTAGGCCCTATTTCAGTGATGACTTGCTAAATAGGTCATCATACGTATTTTAGTCTAGAATCTGCAGTTGACTATGAGCTTTGGCAATGATAGGAACTCTCGTATCAATGAAATCGCAATCGCTGCGTCTCAACTGATAGGCATAACTATACCAACAATCAATCGTAAATCCATACGATTATTCGTAGATATATACAATAGGGGTTAGACTATGATTCGTCATCGATTTGGGTCATAGTGTAGTGTCTAAACTTAAAAAAAAAAAAGCAAATTTACATATTATACAAGTGTGCTACGGATGAGTCGGTAGCTAGACAAAACCTTGAGGTTCTCCGTTTGGGTTATGGGGAGCAGATGTCTCCCCCAAAAATACTTGGCCTCTAGGGTTGTTGACTGGTTGCATCGGCAACTGGCCACTTTCTCTTTTCGCCACCTGTGAAGCTAGCTGGCCTATCTGGCTCTCTAGTTTCGTGATGGATTGGGTGTGTGAATGGAGCACTTGAGAGAATTGAGCAAGTTGATGTAACTCTTTTGAATGTTGATGCCACTATTGTTGAAAATCTCAGAGGATTTGGACAATGGTGGCATTAGGTGCATTGCCCGGTGGTCCAAATTGGGGCTGCATAGCAGGCAGTTGAGGTCTCTGGTGGAAAACTTGGGTCTGGAGAAATCAGGGTTACACAACCATTGGTGCTAGTTGTGCTCTTGTGGAAACATAGTTGAATCCAAGGTGGTTCCTCCACGAAGGATTATATGTGTTCTCATAGTCTCCCCACTGGAAAGCCATTACTTTCTCATTTTCTACCACCTCTTAGTACGATAGCGCAGCTGGGTTTTCAATATACATTTGAGTCTGGCAATTAGAACAATTCGCCAATGGTCTATCCGGAGTGCTAAGTTTGACAGCCATTAATGTTGCTATTTTCTGCTCAAGAGCCCAAACTTTCACACTCATGTCCTCCTTCTTTACTTTATCTTTACCAATATCGTAAAGTCTACCCCTCGCTAGTGGAGTGTGGCGAGTGACATCTGGGTCTACTGTTGACTGGTTAGTATCAGTCAACCCTTGGTAGAAACTTTGCGCAATCGACCAGTTTGACACATCATGATGAGGATATTTCCTCAACTGTTCTTTCATCAATTCCCTACTCTCATGAAATAATTCTCCAGGCAATTGCCTAAAGTCTTGAATTGCTTGGAAAATTTGGTTGGTCTTACCAATTGGGAAGTACTTGTATAAGAATTTGGATTGCAGTCCATCCCAGGTGGAAATACTTTTGATGGGTAATGAAATTAATCATGCCTTCGCCCTATCCTTAAGAGAGAAGGGGAATAGTCATAATTTGACGGCCTCATTGTTGGCTATCGATAGTTGCAGCATTGTATAAAATTCTATGAAGTCCCTTAGATGTTGGTAGGGATCCTCTCGATCAAGCCCATGAAAGGTGGGTAAAGATTGAAGTGTATTGAGCTTGATTTCGTTATTTTGGCCTACTGCTACCTATGGTATAACTATACACGAGGGCTCGGTCAAAGCAACTGGGCTGAAATGTACTTGAATTGAACAATCGTCAGCCATGGTTAAAGATTCTCTTACAGAAGCTTGATGCTAATATACGCAAGAGAGTCCTTTCAATTTCTGGATCACACTCGAAGAAATTTAATCTTCGAGATCGAGCGTGATGCATACACTAAACAGATTAAATTTTTTTTTTTATTATTTGATTTTTATTCTAGAAAGCGGGGAGACAAACAAATTTGAGCCTCGAACTTCTCTGATCAGGGGAAGTTGAAACCTTGATTCGCTGCTCCGAA
The DNA here is from genome assembly GCA_021018995.1 of Chloranthus sessilifolius. NCBI lineage: Eukaryota > Viridiplantae > Streptophyta > Magnoliopsida > Chloranthales > Chloranthaceae > Chloranthus > Chloranthus sessilifolius. Next base: position 121,495,812 of record CM037588.1, on the reverse strand, counting down.
TAAACCTGCAAAAACGTAAAAAGTGATCAAGACATATAAAAAGAGAAAGATAAATACTTATTTCCTAAAAAAAAACTAAGAAAAAAAATAAATATCCCCGACAACGGTGCCAAAAAGTTTCATCGGCTTACTATGTGTACCTAATTTAGTCTTAACCTATTGCACGCACACAATGGAAGTTGTAGAGTTAGTATAGGATTGTTCCCACGAGGATAGTTATTCTCACAATTAGCCTATTTAAGATAACTTATATTTATCTTTAAGGTTCTAAACTACTTGAGAAATATAAATAAAAGAATGGATTCTTAAAATAATTTGCAGAAGTAAATCCTAAATTTTCCTTCTTTAGATTGTGGTTGTCAATCCCAATCTTCAGCTATCGGACGTTTACAAATTTTAAAAACCATTACACCATATATCAAGTTTCCTAGCATTGTTCGTCAATCAAAACTAGAATTCTATTAATATAGATTTAATCTAATCTTTAATCTACCAGATATTTGGGCGTTAATCGAACTCCAAAAAATCAAAGATGGAAAAATAAAACTATTACACTAATCTGCAAACCTTAACCTTAGTCGTCAATTCAAATCAAAATTTGGAGATGTTGCAAAGCAGGAAATTGCAATAAAAATAAATCTAAACTAGAAAGCAAGAGTATAACCATCCAAAGGGTTGATCTTTCAGCTTCCTAAGCCTTGGTTGTCAGGAAAGACCTTAGAGAACTGTGGACAATTTTATTTGATAAACCTAAACTAGTTTGATCGGAAGAAAACACAGACCTCAGTTGTCAATTGATGCTGAGCAATTCTTTGATAAGATTATTCCTATGTCGAGCCTCTTATTTATAGATCATAAGGATTGGTTTACAGTACTGGGTTGGGTGTTTATTATTGTCTGGACATCACCCTGGTTCTTCTTTGCTCGACAAATTTTCATACCCCGCTGGCCTCACTGGCCGGATTTTTGTTCAGCCGCCTTCTCTCAACGTGTTTTCGCAATGGGTGGCATATCTTATTAGGTCAGCAAAACTGGCTTGTTGCTGGTAGACTAAAAATTTAGATTTAACAAGTAGGCCAATTTTCAAAATCATCTGAATCTGTTCATCATCCGGGATGCGGTACTTTATTTGGGCTGCTAAGGCCCTCCATTTTCCCAGGTACTCATTAAAGGCCTCATCAGGTTTTTTTTTCAACCGTGCTAGATCTTATTTGCATGGTTCGATGTCAATGTTATTGATCGATTACATAATTTACCAATTTATCACCATTAACTTAGTGTTTCTAGACTTTAGTTTGCTACTAAGATGTGCAAATATTAAGGAAAAATAGTACAGGAGATCACAAGTGTTAATCTTCGTTAAAAAGACTTCATGAAGCACTAAAAAGATGATTGAAGGTGAAAAGATGATTCGATGAGTATTGAACGCAAAAAATTAGGTTTTACAATTGAGCAAAAACAAAAAGAAGACAAAAAGAAATGAGAAATCGTACTTTACGATTCTCCAGAAAAGTTCAAAAGTAAAAGCGATATGAAAGTACTATCGATCGTACCTATGTAACAAAGTAAAAAGAATGGTCATTCGTGAATGAAATCATAAGTGAAGAATCGTCGTGAAGGAAAAGTTATGAAGAAAGAGAAATCGTGATTACGATTCTACAGAAATAGAAGCTTTCCAATGTTACTGATGAAGCTTGCTCACAGAGAGAAGCTGGTAGGTATTTCACGGGGGTGGGAGAAAATTTTGGAGACCCTCAATGAGAAAAAGTCTGCGGCAACTTACTACAAACTGAATGCGGAGATGGAGAAAGCCAATGCCGAACTGGAACAAAAGAGAGCCCGGATGTATGAAAAGAGACTTAACAATGCTCAGGAGATCCACAGGCTCACTAGGGGCTTTCTGATGCCAAACTCCTCTATGCTGAAAAGTATATTGAAATTTTGCAAAAAAAGATTGCATCTCTATTAGGCCAACCAATTCAGGCCAGCCCTCTTGCTACAGCACCCCCTGAGGCCCACCTTCCACACACCTCGGACCATCTTCTTCCATTCTCCCTGCTCCTACATCTACATCTCCTCCTCCTACACCTCCTACTCAAGTACCTCCTCCACCTCCTACTCAAGTACCTCCACCACCTCCTGCTCCAGTGCCTCCCCCTGCTAAATCTCTTGCACCCAAGAGAAAAAGGGCTGCTTCCAAGAAACCTTCTCCCTCCAAAAGAGCCACTGCTGCCCAAAAAGGGAAAAAGCCTGAACCTCCATCCCAACCCCCAAAGGTCACCAGAGCTTCTGCTCAGGATGACCCCCATGGTCGATTACTTTCCAAAGATTAACGCAGAAAGGCTGCTGCAGCCCTTGGATTGGATCCTACTGCTCTTTTTCCCTCTGATTCAGAGTCTGACTCTGCACCACCTGTGGATCCAAGTGCTAAAAGTCCTGTTGCTCCTCCTTCATCAGACCATGCTGAGCGAACTTATCCTCAGAGAAGGAAAGTTACAGCTAAGAGGACTACTCACACAGCTGCCTCTATAAAAATTGGAAAAGAACAATTTGCCCAGTCTGAGGAGGCACCACCACTGAACCAGTAAGATAAAGGCAAGAGCCCGGTTGTCCCTCCTGAGCCAGAAAAAGTAAAATCTCCTCTTATTCCCCCTCAGACTCAGCAAGGGCAAGGCCCAAAAGGGAAGGGCCCAAAAAGGAAGAGTCCTAAAGGAAAAAGTCCTATCAAATCACCTGAGCAAACCACAGACAAATCCCCAATGATCCCTCCAGCACCAAAGGCCCCCAAAATGAGGGTGAGGGCACCAAAAGCTCTAATCATGCCCAAAACTGCAGCCCAAAGAAAGGAAGAGAGGGAACGAAAGAAAAAAGAGGAAGAGGCTCTCCTTCGAGAGCATGCCAAGAAGATGGGTTGGGACTAGGATTGATTCAGGCTCTGATTCGCTTGTACCTAGGATTTTTCTGTTTCTGTATTTTCTTTTTTCTCCTGTTGTTTTTCGCTTGTACATTTCTCCTGAAATAGGAAAGAATGAGGTGCATCAGTTCATCAGAACTGGAAATTTATAGAATCATGCATATATCATATAAGCAAAATGCATTGTACCAACACATGCAAAATCAGATGTAAAAACCAGGTCTTAATACTTCAAAACATTCCAAGTATTATCTGATGTCAATTTTAGAAAAGATACTAAGCATAGGCTATGCACATCAATAACGAGAATTCGAGAAAATCAAGTAGTCGAGCACGATGTTGTTCCCTACCTTAAGTGTCGATAGTTCGCATCCACATGTGCAAATCAAGTTAAAATCTTTTGCAACGCTTCTCGTATATAGCCTGACACACGGATTGCATATACTCTATGCGTTACTAAACACACTACTCATAAGACACAGACTCTTAAGACACCAAGGGATACAAATTTCAAACCCCAACAGAACAGGCCATCTCGCCACGGCGAGGTGCAGGGTCGCCGCGGCGAGTCCTTCAGGTGCCACATGAAACAAGCATCTCGCCACGGCGAGTTTTTACTGAGAGGAAAAAGCCTTGAAATCTCGTCACGGCGAGGCCTTCAGGTGTTTTCTCACCGCGGCGAGCCTGACAGACTCGCTACTTTCAGGTTTTCTCCTTGGTCTTCACTTATGAGTCCCAGCCATAGGATTAGGATTAAATGGGTCTTATTATTCAGGTCCGCACCATGTTGGTCCTAACATTTGGTTGCTTACTATTGGGCCTCACTATGGCTCTTATCTAATGGGCTTCACACAAGGAGTTTAATTACCCCAGTGGGTCTAGTTCCAAAAAGACCCAACCTCTATAGCTGAATTGCCCCGTTGTATTTTATCAGGTGGTTTGGGTTAGGTCGAATTATGGGGTGTTACATCCTCCCCCCTTAAAAAAAATTTCATCCTCAAAAATTGAAGACAATATAGATGAAGAAAGATTGCAACTGTACTATCATTTTGATAAGGCCTACATCATGCAGTTAAAAGCAGTTCATGTATGGGGAAAATCCCTCCTAACACGATTGAATTAGTGTCGTTCTATTGTAGAAGTTTGAGTTTTCACAAGTGTGAGTCAAATACCGGTATTAGAATTTCCAAGGCAGATTGTGACTGAACAAAGTGTTTTACTTCTACCAGTTAAATGAGTAATGTATGGAAGGTTAATGAACATTAGTAATGTGTGCAGAGCATGTAAAAAAAAAATCAGTGTTATTCCTTATGAGGGATTTCAACTATTTGATTGATAGTGTTGAGATTCAACCCGTTATGAGTATAGATATATTTGTAAAGATTTGGAGTAGTCCTTGATTATTTTAAGGCATTGCAAAGGTATGCAAAATGTATTTTAAGGTATAGTATATTGACATCACATTTATGAGTTCTAAGATTTGTAAGTCATATACTAAGCATAAGTAGTTTGTGTGAAATGATTACCAATCCTCAGATTAGTTATTAATCCGCATGCTCACCATGTTGTTCCGTTGCTTGGTCGGTTGGTTGTTTGCCCCAACGTTGACCTGCTATTCCAGAAGGACCAGCCTCCCCTGTATGTGTTTCCCTGGCAGAATTGGGCGTACACGCCCGTGCTCTTGAGATCCGCTAGGTGGCGTCATCCAGGAAGCAGTAATGCATAATGTCCATGAGCATTGCCTCCTAGAAATCTATACGTCTCATGATTTCCATATGGATAGAGGGGTGGTCAGAGGAAGGGGGCATCAATTGTGGCAATTTATGGGCCATTCGAATCATCTTCTTCTCGGTCGATATCCATTCTCAAATTCCAAGAGGTTATTTGTCAGGCGTTTCATCCGCTCATATCGTATAGTTACCCATTTCATCCTGGTAATCCTCGGCAAGTTGTGAAATCAGGCACGCGTATGGCATGGTGTCCGATGGTTTCTTCCTCGTTTCCTACATACTGTTGTGGGCCTGGATCAGCCCGCCGATAACTACCTTAGCCGCATCAAACCATCTACTGTCATAAATAGAGAATAGGGTTTGGAGTAATATTTCCACTCTCCTTTCTTCCTTGCCCAGAGGGTAGAGATTGCATCGGAGGACGATGTCAATCCACCGCAACTCTGGGGGTAGTTCTGATTCCTTTATAGATTGACCCGGCCCATGCAGTCCGCGGGTCATTTCTGCGACTATATCATGAAAGGGTACTTTCTTAGGACTCAGTGCTGCTAAACCGCAACTCTCATGGTACCCTAACGGGGCGCCCATGGCTGTGGCTATGCGGCCATGGTCGAACCGGAATTGTCGGTTGTCTATGGTTGTACAGAGTGTCCCATCACACTGAACGTGAAGATTCTGGTAGAAAAGTTTTACAATCCTCAGGTAGTAGTGTTCTTGGAACGGCTTGATGATCGACCTCAGATTAGGTCTCCTACGGTAGAAATTTGACCAAAAGAATGCTTCTTCATTGTCAAAATATGGTTGGTCAAAGGACCATTCTAATTCAAAAGTCTTGGCATCCCACAAAGAGTCGGGTCATTCCCGTGTCGGTGTGGGTTCAGACGTGGCCGGGGATTTGCCCATGGCGCTAGCAGAAGCTTTCAAAACAATGTGTTTCCTTGGCACCATAGATTGGTAAAGAAAATGAAAACAAAATTGAATCCAGGAGGGTTGTAGGGTTTTACGTCAAATGGCTTGAAAAGGGCAAAATCAGATTCAATTGAGTATCGTACACGTTGATTTGGTAGCTTGGAGGGTTTTGGCACGAGAAAATGGAGGATTTGAATATAAAAACCCTAGGTTCATGCGGGAGAGATGACGAGAGAGGGACCGAAGTCTTGAAATGTCCAAAAATGAAAGAACGAGGGCTTAGCGGGCCCCATATAAAGTTCATTAGTCACCGCGGTGACTTAAGTTCTCGCCACAGCGAGTCACCTTCAGAAAATCTCGCCACGGCGAGGTCCAATCTCGCTGCGGTGAGACACACATAAGCTGTGTTTCTATTTTGGCTGGTCCTAGGCTGGCAGTGCGGATTTGACTGATGGGCTGTAGTGTAGGTTTGTGGTAGGTATTACAGTGAAAATTTGAGTGTAATTCTGACGCGATTATTGGATCATTCGAACAATAATGTACTAAATTTGAGAAATATTAGAGTGATGTACTTATGTGCATTTATTCCATACCATGGGCACGATCAGACTTCAGATGTAATTTTCAAGTAATAGTTCATCAAATTGAATTGAAAAATAGACTTCTGTGACAAAGGCAACAGTAATATTGATTTGGTTCGACATACAAAAACTGGGAAGTAGTATTTGTTTAACATACATGAAATCAGTTACACTTCACTAACAACAATACAAAAGTGATTGGGCTATTGAGACAGTCCTAGGTACTCTTCTCTAATTTCCACTTCCTGTTCCCACATCACTTCATTGGCTGAGTGATTGTGCCATTGGACCAAAACCAACGAAATTCGTTTGGTTCTTAAAATTTGCTCCTTATCAAAAATTCTGACCGGGTCTTCGATTATGGTCAGGTCTTCCTGCACTTCGATGGACTAATAGTCCAACACGTGTGACGCATCATGTACATACTTCCTCAACATAGATACATGGAAGACATCATTGATAGCCGATAATGGTGGTGGAAGAGCGATGCGATAAGCTACTTCACCAACGCGGCCCAAGATTTCAAACGAACCGATATATCTCGGGCTGAGTTTTCCTCGTTTACCAAATCTCATCACACCCTCTGTTGGTGAGATTTTTACTAGCACATGATTGCCCACCTATAGAGAACATGACACGTCAGCATTCTGTAAACTATACTGACATATAAAGGAGCATTGTGTTGAAGGTTTCACCTGGAATTGCACGCTTGATCGCATAAGATCAGCATAACTCTTTTGACGGTTCTAAGCGACTTTCAGATGTTCTAGAATAAGTGGAACCGTTTCATTGGTGCTCTCAATCATTTTCGGGCCTAATATCACCCTCTCCGACTTCTTCCCAATTAAGTGGGGATTTGCATCGGCGACCATATAGTGCTTCAAAGGGTGCCATGCCGATACTCGCCTGATAGCTGTTGTTGTAGGCAAATTCAACTACCGGCAGATGTTTATCCCACAACCCTTGGAAGTTCAACATACAGGCTAAGAGCATATCTTCTATAACTTGATTGACCCTTTCTATTTTCCCGTCCATTTGAGGGTGGAAAGCTGAACTGAATTCTAATTAGGAACCCATGCCTTCCTGGAATCGTTCCCACAATCTGATAGTATGCTTGAAGGTATGCCATGTAACTGTTGTCTGTGTTCAGGTGCTGATTATTTAGTTTGTGTGATGGAAGAACATTAAAATCAAAGTAAAGCAGAGGAAAAAAGTGAGATGGTGAAAACAACAATCCTAAAACATCCTAGACCTGCAAGATACAGGGCTATTGTAGCAAGTTTTGATAAGTAAAAGTTTGTCCCACAGAGAAATTGATATAGAACCCAAAATGGGCTATAATAGTAGGCCTCCAGATCTAACAATCCCAAAGGGAGTTGAGTGTCACGACTACACTAAATTATCTCTAAAAGAAGAGAATAAAGTGTAGCCCTATCCTGAAGAAAGGGTTAAGAAGAAGGTGGTGATGGTGTGTGCTAAAATAAAATATAAAATCGATGGGAAGTAAGCAGGTTAAGCTAGAGTTAATATAATAATGTAACTCAGATTTAGATTATCTCAATATAATAATGTAACTGAGATTTAGATTATCTCTACAGCAATCCTTGCTAAAGTGCTATCAATAACCTCAACATGGAAGAAGAATCCAATTTTACCCATGCCATTTGGGGTGCTCTTAGGGCTATACTCTGTCCACTTAAATCGTCACAGGGTATCCGATAGAGTCTATCAAATCCCATTGATTAAATCAGACAGCTAACCTAATCCAAAGGAGTGGACTGATCATTTCCACCTACCAATGGACTAGATCAGGCTATGAATACTATTGCAGATACTATGTAATGCCAGTGCTACAAGCTCCCCAGATCTGCTTATAGATCTGGCTGACATCCATAGGAAATCCAACCCATAAAATCCTATGTGTTTTGCAAAGGCCACAATGAGCCAACACACAAGAAAAGCAACATGTTGAATAAGGACTTAGATTCAGCTGATCATTGCTACAAAAGGCCTGCAATGACTCAGCCCTCAAGTCTGTAATTACTATAGGAAAATCAGATCTAACCTCTAATACTGGTCAAGTAAAATAGAGGGGAGCCAGTTCCTACACAAACCTCTCCCAAGGCTCTAGAAGCTCATGTACAGAGGAGAAGAATCCTTCTCAGGCCTGTCGCTGGACACAACCCTAGGGTTATACTCTGTCCACTGAAATGGTCACAGGGTATCTGATAGGTCTGTCCACACCACAGAGATCTGAGGAAGAACATCTAAACTGTTGCTGCGACCATGGAGTCTCAGGGCTATGAGCTCCCCAAATCTAGCTACATATCCAGCCTATTTTCCATGGGCCTATTATACCAAGGGAAATCAAATGATAAACAATAGATCTACAAGAAACTAAATAGGTTATTCCCAAAAACATGGATCCTATAGACATCTAAGGAAACCATAAGATCTTTACATTTAATTAGTCATTAAAACAACAATTTCATTGATAAAAGTAAGACTTACAATGAACTGCCTCAAGGCTACAACCTGTACACAACTTCTCATCCAAAAGATCCCAATGTGTACAAGGCCTATTACAAAACCAAAATAAAACTAAACCTAACTGCTTACAAAAAGATTAGCCAGAAAGTGTTCGGCTAAGAGAGAAGAAAAATGGGAAAAAGAGATGATCAAACCCTAACCCTAGCCTACTGAAGCTCTCAGCCGACAGAGGTTGAAGGAAAGATAAAATTTCTAAACTCTAAGTACAGCTTATATACTCTGTCCATAAGGCCTTGACTCAAAAGAGATTAACCCTAATTTTTCTTGCAGACGTGGCACTATTACAACCCTTCAAAGCCTTGGGATGTGCATCACAAAATCTGTGCCTCAAGAAGTGTGCCCTAACCTTTGGAAATTCTCAAAAGGTCCTTGAGTTAAAACTGAGAAGAGGAGAGCCAGAGCTTCGCGGAGCTGGCATCTGTAATAATTCACTCGCACAGTTGTAGTCTTTGCAAAGAAGCATTTGGCTTAGGAGGAGTGCACTCGCGCTATTGAACTTTAAATGGTCGTGCAACTCCTCTGGCTTCGGGAAGGCACTCACGCAGTGGATCCTTAAATGATCGCATAACTTCTTTGCACTGCAATGCTATCGCAAAGATAATCTGGAGCGCTTAGATTCCTCACGCAGTAGAGCTTCAGAAGTTCTCTCGCTGGGTACTCGCGCAGGTAGGATTCTGCACTCGCTTAGTTACTGGCTGAGCTTAAAGGCGCGTGAGAGCTGCGTGAGGACAATTCTAGGCACCTCCCTCCTTCAAAGCCACGTGATAACTTTGTGAGGTGACATTTCGTTCCTTGTGCATATGGACTCACTATGTTTTGCGCGCTGCTACTTTAAGGCTTGATCTCTGCGAGAGCTTCGCGAGCAGTATTTCTGAAGGTTTTAAGGAACGAGTTCTTTGCGATTTCTTTCTTCCTCTCCTCATGATTGCACATCCTATCTGTGCTAGGGCAGGTTCTACTGCAGCCTTAGCCACGCGAGGAAGCTCCTCAACTGTGCTAAGTGAGTCTTTTATCCCTCTGCAGCATTGCACATGTTGTTGTTGTAGCTTCCTCCATTCTCATCCAACTTCTTTCATCTGCTAGACTTTAGGTCTGTGATGATCAAAAAATGAGTCACCATGGTGAGAACTACCAGGGTGTTCCATCAGGCTTTGGCTCAGCTGTCATCTTTGGCTTGAATTCTCTCTTCTTTGGACAAAAAGCAGTAACTTTATGTTAAGCTGCACAGTTCATTACTAACTACAAAATACACTTAACAAATAATTATTAGGTTGCTTTCAGGTCTATCAAAGGTTAGGTTAAGAGGTAAAAAGTGGTACTTTTCTATGAATCACAGACCCCCAAACCTAATCTTTGCTAATCCCTGAGCAAAGGAAAAAATTAAAACAACTACTCTAAGAATATAAATGCCACTTTTGTAGGGAACACAAATGTATTTAGCTAATGCATCAAGCCTTTTAAACCCTTAGGTGATCCCTAGTGGAGGAGTGAAGTCTCCTGAGGGTTTTCAGTAAAGGTACCCACAAAGTTCTCAATAAAATAGTTAACAAAAGTGCAAAATTTTTTAGTCAGCTGTCAAGAAATAGAGCATCGGTTCACCTTTAATTCAACAAAAATGTGAGGAATTTGAATATATGATATGCAAAAACATTTAATCATCACAACTTTTACATATATGCACATCATTTCCAATCAGTTCGCAACAAGGGAAAACAATACCTATTTGTCAGTACTGAGTTCATCATTAATTCAAAAATTAGGTTCTAGGCCATGCCCAATACATTCAACATCAGACTCAATGCTCACCAGGGCAGACTCTCACAAGGAACTTTGAGGGTTTTTATTTTCTCTCAAGCTCAAGAGCAGTTATAGACACCAAATGGGCCTGTAAGCATGTGCATAGGCAAAGCTCCTAAATTCTGGCATCATTGACTAATTCTCACCATAGATTGGACAACTCCTCATCTTTGCATAACAACTCATTCAACTTTGGATCACATGGTCTTTTGACCGAGTTGTAATGTGGCTTATGGGATAGGTTATAAAGAATGGAAGGGTGAAAACGGATTTAAAGTTGAGAAATCAGTAGGTGAAGGAGGTGATTCATGACTTCAGCTTCTTTTAATTCAGCACCTTTCATCTTCTTTGAGATTTTTCATACTTAAAGTGGCCAGCTTCTCTTCTTTTTTATTTTTTTAATGAACTTTTCCTCTTGACTTCTCTCTTGCTCCTCTTCATTATTATTTTTGTTTCTTTTTTATTCATTTTTCCTTTTTGTTTTTGTTTTTATTTTTCTGAATTACCACCTCTTTTCTCAGGTGCTACACTATTAAACTTTAGATATTTCTACTTCATTCACCCAATGTTGACCCTAGCTTGTCCATCTTTAGCTCCTTCTCTTTTACCTTCTAAATTCTCAGAGTGAAGGTAGGTTTGAATCAGGTTCGTAGGATCAGGTACAAGTACTCAGGTGTATTTTGAAGAAAACTAGAATTTAAGGCTCAACAGGTGTATACACAAGGGCAGTTGATTAGGGTTTGGTCTGTTTAGGCTCAAACTGTCCAAGAGAAGGCCTTGATCCTTTCCTAAATGTCATGAATGTTGTCAGTTGTTTCAACTTGGAAATGCCTAACTTCTAGTGAGGGCATTGACTCAGCCAGTCCTTAGAGCTAAAAGAATTGCCTCAGTCACTCCTCAAAGAAAGGAAAAAAAATTTATAGGCCCAAATCTCACTAGTTAAGGTCTTCCATTGAACTCTTAGGCATGCCCTTACCTTTTTCTCTTTAGTGATTTACTAAGTACTGATACAAGTGAGTTTTCTTGGTGTTCACCTCATGGAAATGTTTGAATTTAAAAGTTTGTGATGCCTAAAGGTCTACAAAATTTTAAAATTTTTTATTTTCCATGATTCTTAGGTGAACATGGCTCCATTTCTGTCTTACTTACTTGATTCTGCTACACTTAAGTTAACTGCATCATTGGAAAAACCTTGCCACACCTCCAAACCTATGAAGAGTAGTGTCCTCACTAATTGAAAGATAAGTGTGGATGTGCAGCATGGTCAAAACAGAGATATAAAAGAAAATAAACAGTAGTACATGAAACAGACAATAGACAAACAAAAAAAATAGTCATAAAGAAAGACAGAATATAACTATACAAAAACAGAACAAAAAGAAATTGTATTATAACAGAAAAAGTAGGTACAACGTAAGGGAAAAGAACTCTACAAAATTATCACTCTACACCCTAACTAAATACATGTGCAAAAATTTAGTCATTTTGCTGGTTCATCCTTAATTTTTGCTGCTTTTTCTTTTTCTTTTTCTTTTTCTTTCTCCCCAGCAGCTGGTGATGGTACTCCCCCAGTCAATTGAGAAATTTTCCTTTCCAGAATTTCAGCCTTCTTTTCAGCCAATTCAGTTCTGGCTACATAGAGCTCCTTGATCTCCTTTGATGTAGCCAACCTTTTCTCTAACCCATAAGCCCTCATCTTTTCTATTACAGCAGTCATCTTTTCCTGTGTAGCTAAACGCTCTTGAGCTTTATATAGAAGCAACATTCTTTTCCATCCCTTTTCGATTCTTTTCATCCACATTTCAGAATCTAGCTTCATAAGGCCTTCTGATGGAGGTTCAGATGTCAGTCATGCCTCTTATGACATCCTTTTTAAGGTAGGGGTTGTGTTGCATGGCGTGGAGGAGTGTGGAGTATGGAGGTACTGAAAGGGGAGAGACCTAAATTAAGGGTAGCTCCTCAGTTGAGGATGGGCCAGCCTGAAATGGAGAAGGGGTGGGCTAGGGAATTTCAGATGGTGGCTGAGGTTGAGGCTCTAGTTCAGGGTTTGTTTGGATCGACTGGGAAGAGGTGGGTATTAAATCCTCCACATCTGTGGCCGCATTGGATGTTGCCACAGCTGGTGGGATTTCGGGTAATGGAGTAATTGGCAAAAGGATAGGGGTAGGCTGAGGCTCTGGTTCAGGGTCAGTCTATGTGGAGGCAAGGTTAACTGCAGGGATAGGTTGCTGTTGTGGAGGTTGGGATAAAAGGGACAAAGTGGACTGGATTCTCTATAGGCTCGCTTAGATAAAAAACTGATTTAGGAGGGTGGGGGTAATGGTTTGAAGGTTGGCCTCAATGGAAGATTCGGATTGGTTGGTGGCCAACATTTGGGCTTGAGGAGATAGTAGGAGGTGTAGTATTTGAGGTAATAGGTCAGGTATGGTAGTGGCTATGGGTTGGATAGGGGAAACTAGTTGAAAGGGGAAAGTGGGTCTATGAGTGAAGGTAGTGGCCTGTGGTGGTTCATGAGGAGGGGTGAAATGTGGAGGGTGAGGTGGGTCCGGGAGAGGGTATACTCTAGTTTGATGTCTCCTAGGATAGTGGACATCATAGTGGTGAACTCTTCTCCTATAAATGGCTCATGGCCATGGGAAGGGTAAAATGGGATGGATTGGTCTAAAGGCTCTACTGGGTCAGGTACAAAAGGTGGGGAAGTGTAAATAGGCTGATGTGGGGCTTCGAAGGTATGGGTTTCAGGTTCATAGGTTGTGGGTATTGGGTCTAGAATGGATGTGGTTTCATGGATTGGAATGGTTTGAGATATATAGGTGGGCTAGGGTTCTTTGGGGGCTTTGCCTTTGGTGAGTTTTCTCTTCTTAGTGTAGGCAATTTTTATAGGTGGGCTAGGGTGGGCCCGAAAAATAGGTAAAGGTACAGAAATGGGTAGGGTGTCAGTGGTTATGGTGGTTGGTGGTGAGATTTAGGTGGCTGTGAATGTGGTGATTGGTGAGATAGGCTCGGATAAGGGTATTGGACTTGTGTGGGGCTGTGAGGTCTAGGTTGAGGGTGGAGGTGGTGTGGAAATGGGTGCAGGTAAAGGTGAGGGTAAGGGAGTTGGGTCTAGCAGGGAGGTAGAGGGCATGGCTGGCCCAACAGAGGGTACTGCAGCAATAGCAGTAGCAGTAGTAGCAGCTGCTTCATGAATGGTGGGGGTTGCTTCTCTAAGTAACTTCTCCCTCTGCTTTTTCTTCTTTTCAATCATTGTGCCACTGATTTGTCATTGTTTCCTTCCACTCTTTTTGGGGTTCAGGGTCACCGCCTCCTCCTCCCTTTGAAAGGGGTATTTCCCAAACTTCAGCAATACAGTAATATGTCTACAGTAGGGAAGGGCATGAGGTTTCTTCTTGATTTTGACCTTCTCACAAAGGTCCTTTATCCCCTCAAAAATCAATTTGGCTACATCCGAGTAGTGATTTTTGTGAAATGTGAAGAGGGCATCAACTATGGGGGACCTCCTCTCTTGCTCACGACCAGAGCAATAAGCACTTTTCCTCAACACCCCATCCATGAATTTGAGGTTGGGGTGCAGGTGTCTCTTCCTTATTGAGTCTCCTGAGGCCATGACTCCTCTAGTTAACTCCTTTTCTATCTCTGTGATGGTGGCTGTCAAAGGGGGACCCAAGCCCCATTCAGGGCTATACCAGGCTGTTATCCCCAATATTCCTGCAATGTTTGACTGGTTGAACAACATCTCAAAGTCATCAATCAATACCAGCAGTTCTGGGTTCCCCTCATCACCAGTTTTCAATCTCATATTCTGATAAAATAGTCTCACTAGTCTTGGGAAGACCAGCTACATTAGGGGCCTCAACAGGGGCAACAGAGATGCCTTGATCAGATATTCAATGGAGGCAGAGGTCTCTGGTAGCTCCTCAAAATAGTCTTTGTCAAAAATGGTCTCAGCCTCCAACTTGATTGCTGCCACAAACTCATAAGGGACCCTGAGGTATTCAGTATTCTCTTCCTCCTCAACCTCAGGAACCTCAGGAGCCACAACTTTGCCCTTTTTCTTTTTCTTCTTTGAATTTTTAGGGCTTTTGGCAGGTGGGTGCTCTCTGGCCCTCATCTTTGGGGCTGATTCTTCTTTAATTTTTTTAATTTGGGACCCAACAATAGGTGGAGGCACCTCAGAGGTCTCCAATGTGGAGGCCTCCGCAATCCGTGCGCATTTCCTAGTGGCCACAGGGTTGCCACTAGGAGAAGGGCTAAGCATAGCCGCTAAGGTATCTGTGAACTTCGAACCTGTGGCCATGGGTGCTCAAATTATCAAAAATCAGGCTCAGAAATCTTAGAATAAGAAAATCACAGTTGGGAGACATAGACGCACCAAATGTTTCCTTTCTTCTGTCTAATTTACTAAATCAATCAAAGCACAGAGAGAGAATTGGAAATCTTATAAATTAAGATCTAGGGTTCCACCTGAAAACTTGCACAGCGGTTCAAATCCTCCTAAACCTTGTTGAAAGTGACCAGAGTTACTGGGGAACAAAATGGGAAGAGGAAAATGCTTCAGGTGGAGTGGCTTATCATATAGAGAAGAAAGAAGGAAAAGGGAACTCTTGTTGGGTGTGAGGAAGTTAGGGCAGAGAGATGAAATGAAGAAAATGAAGGGTTTTGCAAGGTTTATAGGGCTATTCCCACGGTTTGCACAACTGAAAATAAGTGCTCGCGGGGTAGATTTCTCACACAGTTAACATTCAATTCCGCGAGGAGTTCTGTCGCAGAGAAGAAAACTGTCTTTCAATGTATTTCGCAGAGATAAAACAAGGCTCTATTGAGCGAGACCATTTACACTTCTTAAGAAATTTAATTACCTTTTTCGCGCAATATGGGCTCGTGGAGTAGAAGTAACCTCACAAGGCTCATTTGTAGCCATTCTTCAACTATTTTAGCGCACGAGAAAGCCACGAATGGACTTGTGCAGCTGATGTAGGCCTTTTAGCCCAGCCAGACAGCAGTCTTCTCAACGTTTACTCCATTTAGCTCAGTGTTGCACATTGGTTAGTACATCCATGCTGTTATGCACCTAACCACTGTGCATAAGCACCAACCCTCAGACATGTACTTCATTTCAACATGATAATTATGTGCGCATTATCAACTTCAATTCATCAAAATAGCAGAATCCTAAAGATAATTTTTTAGCTCAAGTTCATGCCAATTATCATGAAAGCACATCAACCATACATAAACAGACATACACAGGAAATTCAGATGACAACTATGCACATGTATTCAACACAAAATTCAAAACAACACAACAGCACAAACAAATCAGATCACACTAAAAATGAAACTGACAGATTTTTAAGGAACACAAATCAAAACAGAAATTTTCATACATATGATACACTTATTACCAAGATTTGGATCACTGAGCACTATCTTCCTCATGAGTAGAGGATGCATCTCCAATCATATACTACCCTTTTGGATTAGTCAGGGCCTGGCTAGGCAATTTTCCCCCCTCCCTCCTATTCAAAGCATTACAAATTTGACCCAACTGGTCCTCTATCGTTTTAATGCTCTATCCATAAGAGTTGACAGTTTGGACCAAGTTCCCCAAATTCTGCATAGATGTCAGCATTTTCTCTTCAAATGAAGAGGATCTGATCTGTTTTTAGGGCAATGCCAACTGGTTAGACTGGGGGATGTTAAGCACTGATTTTTGCCACTTTCTACACCTTTAAACTTGGCTTTTGCTAGGACTTAGAGTGTTTAATAATTGTTTTTAGTGTTGTTTTGCAGCAAGAAGTTAATTTTGTCCTTAGTACAGTTTTCCGTTAAAAAGCACCAATAAGGAGAGTTTTTGGAATCAATCCACAACTGAGAATGAGATGGCTTCAATCCTAGGCACATTGGAGGTGTTTTGAGTATCACTTTCAGTGCAGCAGTAGTTTGGGTAGAGCACACAATCAGTTGATTCATCATTTAATGCAGCAGTAGTATACCTGCTCTGATGCATTTAAATCTAGGGAGAAGCAGCCCTTGCACCAATCAGCCATTGCAGCCATGGACTTAAGCAGCAGTGCAGCCATATAGTTCGCCCTCCATGTTACACCTTATCGAGCAGTTACATATCTGTACATATATGCTCAATCGAATGCACAACTCAGCAACACTCCAAGATCAAGCATCAAGTGCAGTGACAACTAGGCAGCTAAAAGAAGCATAAAACTTCAAGTCAGAGCAGTGCACATTAGTGATTTGATGGGAGGACTTCTTGCTGCTGGCGACACACTGGTGCATATTAGAGAAATTGCACACTTTTGATAGCTCCAAACTGCAGCAGCAATATATGTGGAGTAGCTGTGCATTTCAGCTGTGTGCATTTAAGTATGATAGAACAGTAGCAGTATACATGGAAAGCCAACCTATCGAAGTGCTGAAGTTATTGCACCTATCAAATGGAACTCCTCAGCAGCTAGGAACCTATTGAATGCTCAAAAGAGGCTTCAGTTTCATATCCTATCGAGCAGTGGTTTTATCTTGTTGAATGGTGAAGACTACTGCTGAAGTAGAACTTGGCGATAGGTTCTAAAATAAGAAGGGATCCTATCAAGCAATTGTCTGGAGAACTTGTCGACTAGGATACACAGCAGAAGCCCTCAACCTATCGAGATGCCTTGAATACAACTACTACTGAACTTATCGAAGTGTTCAAATAGGAGCTTAAACCTATCGACTGGTTGGTAAACTTGACCAGCTCCAGCCAAGTGCATGAATCTATCGAATGCCTTGCATCTCCATTCAATCCTCACAATTTGCAGATCCATCCTCCCATTCAGCTAAGGCTCCAAACCTCTCGATCAGCAAGCTCCCCCACTTGCAGAACCTGTCGAGACCATATGCTTCAGCAACCTCCCAGTCGACAACTTGCATGCAAAGCTTCAGCTGCAAATCAGATCATAGAACCTGTTGACCACTTAAATATCCAAACCGGTCAAGATTCCCAAGCTGTAGCCTTCTTCTAATCCTGTCGATATGCATTGAAGATTCTATCAAACCTGTAGATTAGAACTCCAAAGTTTTCGATCTTGTCGACCATTGAAGGAGGTGCCCAACCTCTCAAGTTGCACCAACTATTCTCCAAGCTGTCGACATCTTCAACTCCATTTGCAGCCATCCAATCCTGTAGACAGCAGTTTGCATTGCAGCCCCCATGCAGCAGGAACCTCTCGATCAACTGCTCCAACCTCCCACCAATCCTATCGAGACCCTCAAACCTGCAGTATCCTCTCATCCTCTCGACAGCCTCCTTGCACCAAACCACCAATCTCTCGACTACACCTATAGCACACCTCTCGAGCACTTCAGCAAACTCCTAAAAGATGTCAAGCAGATCTTCAGCCACACCTTTAAGACCTCCCTTCAAACTTCTCGACCATCAAACCCATCCTCCCAGCGACCATTTGCAGCTACAAAAATATATATATATTTATATATATATATATATAAACATGTTTTATCTGTTGCACACCCCATCTACCCAAACCTCTCGAATATAGCCAGCGCCCTAACAAATAAATATCTAGAGTCGCTTGGCTTCAACTGAAACCTCTTCATTAAAGCCCCACCTACTGCAACTGTGGTTCAACCATTTACATCGGGGGCACTCATGGCGATCTCATCAAGTCTCAAATATATTCGACAGTTGGGTAAAGGTTGCAGCTGAAGTTTTCATTGGTTGGCAGGGGCAAATATGAGAACCCTAAGGAATGGAGGAGTTCTACACATGGGTAAAATGTCTGCAGGAATTAGTGATTAATGCAGCTGGGGTATTTTTGGGGAGCAAGGTCTTCTTCCAGACTCCGGTGTGCTTGTTATTTATTGTGTGGTGAGAACAAATTAAAATACAAAGTAAAATAAAAGATGGAAACAACACAACCGGAATAATCCTAAACCTGTAAGATACAGGGTCCATTGTAGCAAGTTTTGATATGTAAGAGTTTATCCCATAAAGAAATTGATCTAGAACCTAGAATGGGCTATAATAGTAGGCCTCCAGATCAGGCAACAGATCTGACATTCCTAAAGAAAGGGAGTTGGGTGTGACGACTACACTAAATTAACACTAAAGAAGGGAAATAAAGTGCAGCCCTATCCTAAAGAAAGGGTTTAAGAAGAAGATGGTGGTAGTGTGTGCCAAAATAAAATACAAAAATTTTGAGAAGTAAGCAGGTTGAGCTAAAGTCAATGATGCAGTAATGTAACTCAAATTTAGTCTGTCTCTGTAGTGATCCTTGCTGAGACGCTATTAATAGCCTCAACAAGGAATAAGCTCCCAATTTAACCCATGCCATTTGGGGCGCTCTTAGGGCTATACTCTATCTGCTCCAATGGTCACAGGGTATCCGATAGAGTGTCAAATCCCATTAGTTAAACCAAAAATTTACTAGTCTAATCCAGGGGAGTGGACTGATCATTTCCCCAGCCACTAGACCAGCTCTAGCCATGAATACTATTGTAGCCCTATGTAATGCCAGTGCTACAAGCTCCCCAAACCTGCACACAGATCTGACTGACATCCATAGGTATTCACAACCCATAAAATCCTAAGTGCTTTGCCAAGCCCAATAGTACTTGGTGCTCACACAAAGGACCATGCAACAGGTTGAATAAGGCTTTAGATTCAGCTGGTCATTGCTACAAAAGGCTTGTAATGACTTAGCCTCAAACTACAATTACTATGGAGATATCAAATATATAATCTGATATCGATTAGGTAAAACAGAGGGGAGCTAGTTACTGTACAAACCTCCTCACAAGGCTCTAGAAGCTCATGTGCAGGGGAGAAGAATCCTCCTCAAACACGTGGTTGGATACAACCTTAGGGCTATACCCTGTCCACTAAAATGGTCACAGGGTATCCCATTGGTCTATCCATACCTCATAGGTCCGGGAAAGAACATGTAAACTGCTGTAACCACCATGGTCCACAGGCCTCCGAGCTACCCAGATCTCACTACAGATCCAGCATTCCTTTCTATGGGTCTATCTAACCAAGGGAAATTAGATGGTAAACAATAGATCTACTAGAAACTGAATGGGCTAATCCCAAATACATGGATCCTATAGACATCTAAGGAAACCATAAGATCTTTAGAATGAATTAAGCATTAAACAACAATCCATTGATAAAAAAAAAACTTACGATGAACTGCCTCCAGGCTACAGCCTATACACAATTACTCTTCCACAATCCCAATGTATATAAAATCTATTACAAGATTGAAACAAAACTAAACCTAACTGCTTACAGGAGGATTAGCCAACAAGTGTTGGGCTAAGAGGGAAGAAAAATAGGAAAAAGAGGTGATCAAACCCTAACCCTAGACTGTTGGAGCCCTCAGCTGATAGAGGATGAAGGAAAGATGAAAATAATAAACTCTAAGTACAACTTATATACTCTGTCCAAAAGGCTTTAGCTCTAAAGAGATTAACCCTAATTTTTCCAATAGATGTGGCACTGTTACAACCCTTGGATACCTGAAGATATGCACCTCAAAATCTATGCCTCAGGAAGTCTGCCCTAGCCTTGGGAAATTCCCAAAAGGTCCTTGGGTTAAAACTCAGAAGTGGAGAGCTCGTGCTTCGTGAGGCTGGTATTTGCTTTTAGCTCATTTGCGTAACTGCTTTGCCTTCACGGGGTTGCCTTTCGCTGACGGGAAGAGCTCATTCGTGCAATAAACCTTTAGTGAATGGCACAGTTGCTTCACGTTGTAGTGATGTCGTGGAGATGATCTGGAGATCCAGGGTGTCTTGCGTAGTAGAGCTTCAGAAGCTCTCTCTCGCTAAGTACTTGCGCAATTATGCTCCTACACTCGCGTAGTAACTTGTAAGGCTCAAGAGTGTGCGAGATCTACGCGAAGAAAATTCTGGGCATCTCTCTCTTCCAGGGCCAAACGAGAACTCTGTGAGGTGACTTTTTGTTCTCTATACATATGGGCTCACTGTGTTCCTTGCGTGGTTGCGTTGAGGCTTGATCTCCGTGAGAGCTTCGCGATTACAGATTCTAAAGGTTTTACACCGCGACATCTTCGCGATGTCTTTACATCTTTCCTCTTGACTGCGTGGCCTATCTGCACGAGGGCTTCTTCCACTACATCTTTAGCTTCACGAGGAGGCTCCTCAACTCTGCGAGGTCTATCTTTTGCTGCTGTTACAGCCTCCTCCATTCTCTGCTAACTTCAATCATCTGCTAGACTTTTTAGTCAATGATGATCAACAACAGTGAGTCACCATGGTGAGCACTACCAAGGTGTTCCTTTAGGCTTTATCTCAGCTGTCATCTTTGAGTGTATTCTCTCTCTTTTGGGCAAAAAAGTAAGGAGTTTGTATTAAGCTCCATATTTTATTACTAACTGCAAAACATATTTACAAATGATTATAAGTGGGCTTTAAGGTCCATCAAAGGATAGGTTAAGAGGTGAAAGGTGCTACTTTTCAGTGAATAACACAAGGGTAGTTTTGGGAACTTCAATGCACAGGAAGTTCTGCACATGGGTGTGAACTAATTTTTGGCAGGAATGCAAATTAGCTTCAGCTGAGCACAATAAAACCAGATCCATATCTGCTCACTGATTGTTTGGAATGCTTAAACAATGATTAAGCATCAAATCCTCTCCTCTGATTGGCCGAAACCTCAAGCACACGGATCACTGCATTTGTATAAATAGAACCCCTTGCTGCTATAATTTCTCAGCAAGGAATCCATAGAATAGCTGTGTTTTTCCTTTGCTCATTTAGGTTTTAGTTTTAGTTTTATTTTTCTATTTTCTTTTCCCCCTTCTCTCCCTAATCCAGCATGTTGGATTAGATCTCAATAAGCAACCCAGATCTATTTTGTAATTGTATTTTAAAAGCTTCAAAGAATTTGGGAATAGATCGATGTTGCACAGATTGCAGATCCGAGCTCAATATGCTGTAAGATTACAATGATTGTGAATTTTAAAGGTGATTCTAACCTATATTTCACTTTTTTGTATTTGTTTTCCCTGGATTGGATATTCCTATAGATGTTACCTTATGATGGACTCGTATCCTAACATCTACAGTATCTGTAATGGTTTTCCTATTCTGATCAAGATCCGTGGAGCGGAATAATTTCTAGGATGGTCTGTGACCATTAAAGTGGACAGATCATAGCCTTAAGATTGCTTCAATTCTCTTATTGAGATTGGATTCTTATACCTCACCTGTGCCAGGATAACTTGGGAAGCAGGGAGCCAGAAAAGTGGATTGTAGCAAATCAAGTCTATACAATGCCTTTGATTAAATTGATTTACAATGAGACCCAGGTCCTGGCAGCCTATTTCTCACCATTTGATCTTTATTTTTCCATCCATCTTCCTCCATCTTTTTGTTTAGTTTTATTTCAATTTTGTAGAATTAGATCTAGTGACATCCGAAAAGCTCACTTTCTTCTTAGAATTATCAGATCTGTAGCCAGATCTGGAGGTCTACTATAGACCTTCTAGGTTTAGGTCACTACTCCCAATGGGACAAACTCTTACTTATCAAAACTTGCTACAAAGGACCCTATATCTTACAGGTCTAGGAGATTCTAGTTGTGCTGAATCCACCCTCTATTTTACTTTACTTTTATTTTACCTTTACCATTATACAATAATCAGCATGCTGGAATCCCCCAACAGGGGGCAGGTAACCGAAAATTTTGCCTTGGTGGGTAACCTTCATTAAACTGGTGCTGGGGTCAGTATGGAGCTACCATTTGCTGCTGTTGGGGTTGAGGGTATGAATCTTGTCTCCACCTCAAATTTGGGTGGTTACTCCATGAATACCAAGTAGGTTGCTGCCCATATGCTTCGGCAGCATTGGCATGCTCCATGATAAAATCAGGAAATTGGTTGGTAGATGGACAATCATGAATGGAATGTGTTGGAGATTGGCATATCAGACATGCCTCCTCCACCTGTGCAACCATCTTGGGCTGCATCACATTCATCAATTTGTCAAACTTTAAGGTCAAATTGTCCACCTTCCTCTCCAAATCACCTTGCACCTTAACTTTATATATTCCACCTCTAGAGGTGGCCTCTTTCACCATCTTAGCTGGGGTCGAGCTGTCATTACGTGACAGTGACTCTTGCTGCATGGAATTTTCCCCATAATACCAAACAGCTCCCAAGCCTCCTCAACTATCTTGTGGAGGTAACTACCACCACAGGAGGCATCCACCATAGCCCTGCTCTTGGGATCAATTCCTTAGAAAAATACTTGGACAAGTTGCCACTGAGGAATTTGGTGGCGGGGGCATTGTTTTAACATCTCCTGAAATCTTTCCTAAGCTTCATAGACATCCTCAGTTGAGGACTGAGTAAATGACAAAATATTTGTTCTCATTTGGCTAGTTTTGTTAATGGGAAAGAATTTAGCCAGGAATTTGGTTTGGAGGTCACTCCATGACTGTATGCTGTTGGCTGGGAGATTTGAGAGCCATGTGCTGGCTTTGTCCTTTAGTGAAAAAGGAAAAAGCCTCAGTTTGGTGGCCTCGGGTCCCAAGCTAGCAATGTTGAAAGTAGAGCAAAGTGCCAAAAATTGTTCGATATGCTTGTAGGGATCTTCTTTACTAAGCCCATGAAACGAAGGCAGCATATTAATGGTGGAGGATTTAATTTCATAATTTCCCTCAACAGAGGGAAATTGAATGCAGGAGGGAGAGGCGTACTCCCCAGGTGCATTGTATTCCTTTAAAGTTTTCTGCCTCTCAGCCATGACAGCTGGTTTAGTTTCAATAGTAGGGCCTTGTATGGTGTGTCTTGGCCTGAGGACCCTTTCAACCTCAGGATTTAGAAGTTCCAACTCACGGTTGAGGGACCTTCTACCAAGCATACACTCACAACAACAGCAAGTAAAGAAAATGCTCATAAGCACACACAAAAAATTTCAAACAAAAATTAACAACTACATAGATTTACACAAAACAAATGACAAGGAATTTAACATAAATGGACTAAGATTTAGGGTAAAAGAAGTGCTAAAAGAGCTAGGTTCACTCCAGCTACAGCTCCAGCTTTTCCCTTTTGCTGTTATCCATTTCTGCAAAATTCCATAAAAAATCAGTAGTACTTTTATTCTAGTTAAGGCACAACTACAAAGAATTTGTTAGTCCAAATTATAGTACAACTCAGGTCTACTAAAAAGATCAATTTCCTTGGCAGCGACACCAAAAACTTGTTGTCTGTGTTCAGGTGCTGATTATTTATGTTCTGTGATGGAAGAACATTAAAATCGGAGTAAAACAAAGGAAAAAAGTGAGATGGTGAAAATAGCAATCCTAAAACATCCTAGACTTCTAAGATACAGGACTATTGTAGCAAGTTTTCATAAGTAAGAGTTTGTCCCACAGAGAAATTGATATAGCACCCAAAATGGGCTATAATAGTAGGCCTCCAGATCTGGCTACAGATCTGACAATCCCAAAGAAAGGGAGTTGGGAGTCACGACTACACTAAATTACCTCTAAAAGAAGAGAAATAAAGTGCAGCCCTATCCTAAGGAAAGGGTTAAGAAGAAGGTGGTGATGGTGTGTGCCAAAATAAAATATAAAAATGATGGGAAGTAAGAAGGTTAAGCTAGAGTTAATATAGCAATGTAACTCAGATTTAGACTGTCTCTACAGCAGTCCTTGCTGAATTGCTATCAATAACCTCAACAAGGAAGAGGAATCCAATTTAATCCATGCCATTTGGGGTGCTCTTAGGGCTATAGTCTGTCCACTTAAATGGCCACAGGGTATCCGATAGAGTCTGTCAAATCCCATTGATTAAATCAGATAGCTAACCTAATCCAAAGGAGTGGACTGATCATTTCCACCTACTAATGGACTAGATCAGGCCATGAATACTATTGCAGACACTATGTAATGCCAATGCTACAAGCTCCCCAGATCTGCTTATATATCTGATTGACATCCATAGGAAATCCAACCCATAAAATCCTATGTGTGTTGCAAAGACCAACAACACAATGAGCCGACACACAGGAAAAGCAACAGCTTGAATAAGGACTTAGATTCAGCTGGTCACTACTACAAAAGGCCTGCAATGACTCAACCCTCAAGTTTGTAATTACTACAGGGAAATCAGATCTAACCTCTAATATCGGAAAGGTAAAACAGAGGGGAGCCAGTTCCTGCACAAACTTCTCACAAGGCTCTAGAAGCTCATGTGCAGAGGAGAAGAATCCTTCTCAGGCCTGTGGCTGGACACAACCCTAGGGTTATACTCTATCCATTGAAATGGTCGCAGGGTATCCGATAGGTCTGTCCACACCACAGAGATCTGAGGAGGAACATGTAAACTATTGCTGCCACCATGGAGTCCTAGGGCTATGAGCTCCCTAGATCTAGCTATAGATCCAGGCTGTTATCCGTGGGTCTATTAAACCAAGGGAAATCAGATGGTAAATAATAGATCTACTAGAAACTGAATGGGTTATTCCCAAAAACATGGATCCTATATACATCTAAGAAAACCATAAGATTTTTAGATTTAATTAGCCATTAAAACAATAATTTCATTAATAAAAGTAAGACTTACAATGAACTGCCTCAAGGCTACAGCTTGTACACAACTGCTCATCCAAAAGAACCCATTGTGTACAAGGCCTATTATAAAACCAAAACAAAACTAAACCTAACTGCTTGCAAAAGGATTAGCCAGCAAGTGTTGGGCTAAGAGAGAAGAAAAATGGGAAAAAGAGATGATCAAACCCTAACCCTAGCCTACTGGAGCTCTCAGCCGACAGAGGTTGAAGGAATGATAAAATTTCTAAACTCTAAGTACAACTTATATACTCTATCCATAAGGCCTTGGCTCAAATGAGATTAACCCTAATTTTTCTAGCAGACGTGGCACTATTACAACCCTTGAGTGCTTTGGAATGTGTATCTCAAAATCCATGCCTTGAGAAGTCTGCCCTAACCTTAGGAAATTTCCAAAAGGTCCTTGAGTTAAAATTGAGAAGTAGAGAGCTTGAGCTTTGCGGGGTTGGCAGCTACATTAATTCACTCGTTCAGTTGTAGAGTCTTTACAAAGTAGCATTTGGCTTGGGAGGAGTGTTCACTCACGCTGTTCAACTTTAAATGGTCGCACAGCTCCTCTGGCTTTGGGATGGCACTCGCACAGTGGATCCTCAAATGATTGTGCAACTACTTTGCATAATGCTGTCGCAGAGATAATCTAGAGTGCTTGGATTCCTTGCACAGTAGAGCTTCAGAAGTTCTCTCTCACTGGGTAATCGCGCAGGTACACTTTGCGCTCGCATAGTTACTGGTTGAGCTTCAAGGCGTGCGAGAGGTGTGCGAGGACAATTCTGGGTGTCTCTCTCCTTCAGAGTCACACGAGAACTTCGCGAGGTGATATTTCGTTCCTTGTGCATATGGACTCGCTATGTTCTGCACGCTGCTGCTTTAAGGCTTGATCTCCGCGAGAGCTTCACGAGCAGTATTTCAGAAGGTTTTAAGGCACGAGTTCTTTGCAATTTCATTCTTGCTCCCCTCTTGACTGCGCATCCTATGTGTGAGGGCAGCCTCTGCTGCAGCCTTAGCCACGGGAGGAAGCTCCTCAACTGTGCGAAGTGAGTCTTTTATCCCTCTGCTGCATTGCACATGCTGCTATTGTAGCTTCCTCCATTCTCATCCAACTTCTTTCATCTGCAAGACTTTAGGTCAATGATGATGGGCAAATGAGTCACCATGGTGAGCACTACCAGGGTGTTCCATCAGGCTTTGGCTCAGCTATCATCTTTGGATTGGATTCCCTCTCTTCTTTGGACCAAAAGCAGGAACTTTGTATTAAGCTGCAGAGTTTATTACTAACTACAAAACACACTTAACAAATGATTATTAGTCTGCTTCAAGTTCTATCAAAGGATAGGTTAAGAGGTGAAAAGTAGTACTTTTCAGTGAATAACAGTAGCCTTACAATCTCCCTCAAATACAATTCGGCAAGCTTGCTTGCAGTGTAGTGCGTGTTGTATGGGAGGAAATGTGCTGATTTGGTTAAGCGGTCAATAGCCACCCATATTGCGCTATGCCCCTTCGGAGTTCTCGGCAAACCGAGAATAAAGTCTATGGAAATATTCTCTCATTTCCCCTCAGGTATAGGTAAGGGTTGTAATAAACCTATAGGGTGTTTGTGATTGAGCTTCACCTACTGACAAGCCAAGCACTTTGCCATAGATTCTGGCTCATCTCTTTTCATTCATTTCCACCAAAAATTTTCTTCAAATCATGATACATTTTGTTGCTACCTAGATGAGTAGCATACGCTGATCTATGGGCTTCATCCAGTATCTCCTGCCTTAATTCATTATCTGTTGAGACTCAAAGGTGGCTTTTGAACAATAGGGAACCACCATCCTGGACTGAGAATTCTAGTTGACTTCCATTACTTAATCCCTGCCTGATATCCTCAAACTCTGAATCTTTTAGTTAGCTTTCTCTGATCCTTTCGAAGAGAATCGATTTGATCTTGATATTCGCAATAAGGGCTCTGACTTCGTTCATCTCAAAAGTGGTGTCACATGAGTCTAAGTCTTCAAATAGCTGCAATTTGTGCATTCTTGATACAAGGTGCGCAAGTTGAGCAGATGATTTTTGGCTTAATGCATCAAGTACCACATTTGCCTTTCTTGGATGGTATTGTGTTGAGCAGTCATAGTCCTTTAATGACTCTATCCATCTTCTCTGCCTCAGGTTTAGATCTCTTTGCGTGAAGAGATACTTCAGGCTTTTGTGATTAGTGAAGATTTGGAAAGTTTCACCATATAAGTAGTGTCTCCAAGTTTTCAAGGCAAAGATAACCGTAGCTAATTCCAGATCGTGAGTAGGATAATTTTTCCTATGGTCTTTCAGTTGTCTTGACCCATATGCTACTACTTTTTCATGCTGGTTTAACACGCAACTTAATCCTGTGTGCGATGCATCGGTAAATACCACAAATCCACCACTACCATCCGATATGGTCAGCACGGGTGCAAAAATCAATCTTTGCTTGAGCTCTTGAAAGCTCTTCTCGAACACTTCCGTCCACTCAAATTTGACGTTCTTTCTAGTGAGTTGCTTGAGAGGTCTAACAATTCTGGAGAATCCTTCCACAAATTGGCTGTAGTAGCCGGTGAGTATGAGAAAACTAAAATCTCAGTAGTTTCTGGAGTGCTAACCGCAGATGTTATTCGTGCTCTTCCCTTGACTTGGAATAGATGAGTATATCATCAATAAAGACTACCATGAATCAGTCTAGGTGGGGCTTAAACACCCGGTTCATAAGATCCATAAAGGATGCAGGTGCATTGGTCAGCCCAAACGGCATTACGAGGAACTCGTAATGACCATACCTTGTGCGAAAGGTTGTTTTTGGGACATCTTCAGCATTCACCTCCATTTGATTTTAACCAGACCGTCGGTCTATCTTAAAGAAGAGTCTCACTCCTTATAGCTGGTCAAAAAGGTCATTGGATACTGATTCTTTATGGTCAACTTGTTTAATTGTCGGTAATCTATGCACAATTACGTTGAGCCATCCTTCTTTTTATGAACACTGGGTCTCCCCATGGAGACATGCTCAGCAAAATGAATCCTTTATCAAGTAACTCTTGCAACTACTCCTTTAGCTCCTTCAACTCGGCCGGTGCCATTCGGTATGGCACCTTCGATAGCGGTTCCGTACCGGGAGTTAAGTCGATTGTAAACTCGACTTCTCTTTCTGGCGATAAACCCGGCAATTCCTCAGGGAATTAATTGGGAAACTCGCAAGCAATTGGAATGTTGGTAATGTCAATCTTCTCATCCTCTCATCCTTGAATGAAGGCAAGGTATCCACGGCATCCTTTACTGATCAATATTTCTGCTCGTATCGCTGATATAAAGGGTGCGACGATTGGTCGAATGCTAATGAATATAAATGGCCTCTCCCTTTTGGGGTAGAGAGTGACTATTTTCTCTAAGCAATTCACTTTGGCTTGCAATTTGGTTAGCCAATCCATACTGAATATTGCATCAAATCCTTGTATTTCGAGTAGAATTAGATCAGTTGTGGTTTGACAATGTGCCATTGTGACAATCACCGATCGACAAACCATATCTGTATTTATTGCACTTCTCGTTGGTGTAGAGATTGCTAAGGCAAAATCTAGGGGTTCAGGCGTGTAGCCTATCTCTCTGGCAAAAGTTGGTGTAATAAAAGTGTGTGTAGACCCCGGGTCTATCAACACTAGGGCATTGTAGTTACATATATCATTTTTTTGCTCAAGCGAATGACAACTAAATTAAATACACATTTAAAATTAGTCACATGTATAACGTGTTAGCAATTCTAGTGCACCTTCTTCATCTAAAATGCTAAAAATAGATTGACAACTCAAGTAAAGATCATACCTTGTATGACCTGATATGCCAGGCCTTGCATTGAGGGTCGCGTAGCTCTCAGGCTTGCCGTCGTAGTGGTTGCAACACCCTTCATCTCCGGGCAGCCTCTGATACGGTGCCCTATTCGCCCACACTTAAAGCAAGCTTCGATTGATTTTTTGCACTCTTCAGTTTTGTGTGGTCTCCCATAGTTTGCACATGAGATTTGAGGTGCGGAGGATGCAGTGTGAGAAACCGTTGGTTGACCCTTTGATACTCCTGTTGCCGTAGGATTGGAGGTAGTTGGGGGCCTTGGATATTTGGGAGGCAAGGGTGGAAAATCTGTCGAGTAAGGTGGCCGAGGTGATGCCGTGGTGATAAGGTGAGACGGCGGAGGCATAAAAAATCTGTCTTTTGTTGGCTTGCTCAGCGCTAAATGCTTGCGACTGACTCCTATTTTTGTTTTGCCCTTCCCGTCTCTTGATCATGCTATCAACATCTTTCTCTGCAATAAGAGCCAACCTCACTACTCGATCATAATTCACTACTTCAAAAAGGGATATCCTTTCCTTAATATCTGGCTTCAAGCCGTACTCAACCTTCTGAGTTGTCATCAAGTCGGTGGCCACTAAAGCTGGTGTAAATCAAGAGAGTTTCGTGAACTTCGCTTTATACTCTCAAACTACCATTTCACCATGTACTAAAGTAGCGAACTGTATCTCTATTTGTCGCCTTTTCAGTGCCAAAAAGTATTTCTCATTCAACACTTTGGTAAACTCAGCCCATGTCTAAGGGTTTCCTGGTGCCCGAGTCCTCTCCACGGACTTCCACCACGGGTCCGCTTCTCCCTCTATTTGGAACGATGCCCAACTCACCTTTTCCTCTTCGGAACACTAACCCTTGGAAGGATCTTTTCTATTTCATTCAACCACTGTTCAGCCTCAAACGGGTCCGTCTGACCATAGAAGCTTGGAGGTCTCAATCTCCTAAACTTCGAAAACCCTGATGGGTGACGTCTCTTCGCCAGCATGGTCATGGCATTTGCGACATTCTCCAATAATTGCTGGTTGTTTCCAACATTCCTTTCCATCTTAGAAGCATTTCCCTAATTGTTGCCCACTCTGGAGGCATGGTTATTGTTCCTGAGTGGAGTGTTATTTAGTTCCATGACAAATTCCTAGTTGTTGGTCACATCTCCGGTGTTCCTCTTTTCAGAGGCATGTTGACCTGAGATGTCACACAATACTAAATCAGATTAACCAGTCGACTCTAATAGTCTAACCTATGTATTACTAGACTCTAATGTCGTTGCTTCTACTATGTCATAGCTTTGGCTGCCCATGTGATGTACAACCTATGGCTCTGATACCACCTATGACTGCCCGGGTTTTCCTTACCACAAAACCCATGTCTTTGGATCGAATACATGATTCGAGTTACAGTGATGCTATGGTATCTATTATATGCATCCAGTCTCAATCTTTCCTCACATACGACAATAGGAAGGATCGGGTCATCGCATGATGGTAAACTCACAAACAAGTACAGAGCTACACCTCTAACAAAAGCAACATAACTACAGATCTACTACCATATATACAAAAGCTCAAAAAGAAATATCTTCCACCTATGGAGGCCGACTGTTAAGTGGTGAAAAATGCCACTTTTCACCCTTTAACCTGACCATTGGCAGACCTGTGAGCACACTAATAAGCCTCTGTCGAGTGCATTTTGCAGATAGTAATAAAAGATGACACTAAGGTAGAAAACCACTCAAGAATGCCCAAACAGGGACCACCTCTCAGCACAGGACAAACCCAGCAACAACACACCAGAGGGTAGCACATCACTGAACCCTTGGAGCACGTGGCTATAGCAGGGCAAGGCAAAGGAAGTGAAAACAGGCTAAAAACATCCTATCGAGAGGTCACCTGAAGACTTCGATAGGAGCTGAAAGCAAAGAAAGGAGGAATTCATGTAGTTGAAAAGGTTTCGATAGGATCTGAAGGCAGAAGAAAGATGGATTCGTGTGGATTAAGGGGTTCGATAGGATCAAGAACCTATCGAATAGCTGTAAGAAAGGAAGAAACCATCCTATCAAAAACCTGCCTGAGGTGTAAAAGGAACCTATCGAATGGTTTCCTGAGCCTATCGAGATGGAGACGCTGGAACAAATCCTATCGAAGGGTGCTTGAGCCTTTCAATAGGAGGGAGAGCAACCCTATCAAAATGATGACATGCAGAATGGAACCTGTCGAAATGGTTCTCCAACCTGTCAAATGCTCTAGGCCAAGGGCTGAGAACGCTGAAGCTCTAAGAGAAGGCTCATCCTATCGAAACCTATCAAAGAGATCTGAGAACCTAGCGAAAGGACCAAAACGCTCCATTCCAACCTGTTGAAAGCCACCTGAAGCTATCGAAATTATGTGCAGAACTTCTCAGAAATTCAACTATGCACACGCTGTGACATGATGTCTTGCTGCATGCAACCCGAGGCACTTGGTGATAGGCACGACGGTTTCAGAAGGTGCCTTAGGAAACCCTAACCGACCCATGTGCTCTAAAAGAACTCCAACAAACTCTGAGGACCTCTAGAAGGGATTTTTAGCAAGAAAAATAGAGGGGAAAGCCATATATACAGACCCCCAATTGCAATTGGGGGGAGATCGAGATCTGAGCAAAATTTTGGAGATTAGAGCTTGCAGAGAAAGTCTATTTTCCCTCCTTTAGCCTAACAATGGTTGGCTAATTCCCCTGGAGTAGCGAGGAGAGAGGTTAGATCTATAATTTGGTAAGGTTAAGATTGCTATTGTGGGTTACCAGCTGCACAGACTACAGATCTGAGAATGTTTCCATTGTAGAGTGATTTTGATTATAATGTAAATGCTATTTTTAATGCTTTAATTAGATCAAAAGTTCCTTTGGTTTCATTTGCTGATCGATCGGATTTTTATAGAGGAGTCTGTAAATTAACTCACCCACTTAACTGGTAGGCCTCTTGGATACCACCCGATCTCCCTAGATCTGATGCTCCTGTGATTCCTTGAGTCTGTTACTTGGGAATTATAGCATCTGTAGTGGTTTTAATTATTCTAATTGATGCTTTAGCTTTGGAGGAGATCCCTAGGATGGTCTGTGA
The DNA here is from genome assembly GCA_021018995.1 of Chloranthus sessilifolius. Lineage (NCBI taxonomy): Eukaryota > Viridiplantae > Streptophyta > Magnoliopsida > Chloranthales > Chloranthaceae > Chloranthus > Chloranthus sessilifolius. The sequence continues at coordinate 121,463,774 of CM037588.1, read as the reverse complement.
CCATTAAAGTGGGTAGATCATAACCTTAAGATTAGTCCAAGCTCAGTCTCCAATTGGATTTATCTGCTGTAAATCCATGGATCAGATAAAGTCTATAGGATGGTATGTGACCATTAAAGTGGACAGATCATAGCCTTAAGACCAGGTGGATCCTGCGATTTAGAGTGGAGCTTTCTACCCTGCAGCTGTGCTTATAGCCAGTTGAGGGAATTGTGTGCTCTGAACCTCTGTAGCATGATTAACTGAATCTAATTTTAGTGAAGACCAATCTCCAAGCTACTCCTCTCCATTTCCTGCTTTTTACTCCTTCCCCTTGCAAAATGTAAGTTCCCAAACTCGATCCAAGTTAGTCTATATTTAATTTTAGCTTAGCTTAAGTGACAATCCATTTTTAAACCTCTCCCCTGTCTTTTAGCTAACGCAACATTAGTTAGGGTGCCAGATCTCCCACAGATCTGGAGATTTATCACATTTCTAAATCAACCTCCCTGTGGACATTCCCTTACTCACCATCTTTGTAAAACTTGCTACAACAAACCCTGATTACTTGCAGGTTTGTGTGAGTGTGCTCTACCTAGTTTGATTAGTAATTTTAGACCCTCTTTTGAAGGAAGGCAAGCACTCCCAACACCGACCTCCATCTAAATAGTTGATCAAAAGTACATGTACTTAATTACAAAACAGGTTCGTATACCGTTTGCTCAAAAACCATAAAATATCCGAGCCACTCAAGACGCTAAGGAAAATGGCTCTCCGATAAATCCTCTTCCTGGTCCAGAATGTAATCCGGGTCCTCCTCTTGTTCCAGGTCACGCTCCAAATCTACCCCTGCAGCTGTGACGTATAGTCAAGGGGTAAGCTTCATTCAAGCTCAATAGGGAATAACATATACAAAGCTACCATTTATCCTTCACATTCATCAATCTTGATGCTTAGATGAGTAAAAACATGCATAAATAAGTAAAAGCAAGCATAATTTCTTTTGTACAATTCATAGATAGGCTTTCAAGTATGCAATAAATTACTTTTCCTCAACATAATGCATATAGGATCAACAATATGTGTAGGAAACATGTAATCAATTCACAAGCGTATTACCAGATTAAATGGCAACGAATTCCAACAAAGTTACATATCGAACTGTTAAGCCCTTGAGCTATGTAAACAAGGTCACTCAACACGAGATAGGTTAAGCCCTTGAGCTACGTTAACAGGGTCACTTGATACTCATAAGTCAAGCCCTTGGGCTACGTTAACAAGGTCACTTGACACGAAATGTCAAGCCCCTAAGCTAATTTAACAGGATCACTTGAACTGAGACCATCAAGCCCCTGAGCTATGTTAACAGGGTCAGTTAATACCCAGAAGTCAAGTCCTTGAGCTACGTTAGAAGGTCACTTGACACGAAATGTTAAGCTCCTCAGCTAAGTTAACAAGGTCACTTGAACTTAGACTATCACGTCACTGAGCTATGTTAACAACACTTGATCCGAGATAGCACGGAATTTCAAGGTCAAGCACGCATGTGAAACAAAAAATAATGAGGTGCATCAGATCATCAAAATTGGAAATTTATAGAATCATGCATATATCATAAAAGTAAAATGCATTGTACCAAAACATGCATAATCAAATGCAAAAACTAGGTCTTAATACTTCAAAACATGCCAAGTATTATCTCATGTCAATTTTAGGAAAGATATTAAGCATAGGCTATGCGCATCAATAACGAGAATTCGGGAAAATCAAGTAGTCGGGCACGATGTTGTTCCCTACCTTAAGTGTCGATAGTTCGCATCCACGTGTGCAAATCAAGTTAAAATCTTTTCCAACGCTTCTCGTATATAGCCTAACACACAGATTGCATATACTCTATGCGTTACTAAACACACTAGTCATAGGACATAGACTCTTAAGACACCAAGGGATACAAATCTCAAACCCCAATAGAACAGGGCATCTCGTCGCAGCGAGGTGCAAGGTCACCACCGCAAGTCCTTCAGGTGCCACATGAAATAAGCATCTCATCGTGGCGAGTTTTTATCGAGAGGAAAAATCCTTGAAATCTTGCCATGGCGAGGCCTTCAGGTGTTTTCTCACTGTGGCGAGGCTCCCTAATGCCACGGCAAGCCTGACAAACTCACTACTTGCAGGCTTTCTCCTTGAGCCATCATTTGTCGATTTGAAGTACCGTTTCCATCCACAGGACTTACCCAACTTACTTACCATGAGGACCTACTAAAACAAGGCCTTCAGTCACATTCGGACTACACGAATCACTTTGTTCAAGGCTTCGAAAATCGGCTTAAATGGTTCAAAATCATATCTATGCCCAATTTTTTGTAGCTTCGAAGCATGCGATGCCAGAACGCATTCACTCGGATCTATTTTTCATATATTGAGTCCCTAGACATTCGGGTGCTGATGCATGCACGGACATCGAGGGATCGATCTTCACGAAGTCGGACCCTTGGATGTCCGACTCCAAGAAGAAAGAATTTTGTGCCAAGCTATGGAGTTAATGGATTTAAAGTGAACACACCATAGTTGTTCACACCATTGGTGCTATTTAGCATGCCTCAAGTCCTAGAAGTCCCACAAAGAGAGAGAAGTGGAATCCAAGCTGAGTGGAGTGATGCTGTAGTAGATTATATAGGACAATTGTGGAGAACATTTAAGCTTCACCTTCAGGATCTTGAGCACTTCATGTGTGTAGCAATTCAGTTCTCAACATTACAGCACCTTGTCCCTTCAACATCTCAAGTGCACAACTAACAAATCGAGCAGTCTTGAAGTACTATTGATGGTGTCAAGTAGTTCAGTGCAACCTGTTGAGCAGCTGCTGTGCTGAAGCTAGCCATAAAGTTGTCAAGCAGCTGAGAGTTGAAGTTATTAAACACTCGAGCAGTTTGCTGAAGCTACCAAACCTGTTGAGCTACAGATCTGGAGCTATATACATACTTGAGTAGTCGGATGAAGCTCCATCAAGGCTGTCGAGCAGTTTATGCACTTAAAACCCACCCACATAAGCAGTTCATGGCCTTAAAGATTCAACCATTTAACCTGTCAAGTTGCAAGCTGGTGTGCTACATGTTGTTGAGCAGCTGATGCCCATCCACTCGAGCTGAAATTCTGAATGTCGAGTGGTTCCTAGCCTTTAAATCCATCCTATCGAGTGGTTCTATAGTGATCCTATCGAGCTGCTGCTGAAAGCACTCATCCTATTGAGCTGTGTACAGTTGAAGCCTTTATTCACTCGAGCAGCTGCAGAGCTGTAGTTGAACCTCTCAAGCACTTAAAGTGCTACTTTTTACCCTGTCGAGCAGCCTGTCGAGATCCTCTTGAGTTGCAAATTTTGAAGCAAGCAACTGCTCGAGCAGTGCAAATGTTGTATTTCATCTCGTCGAGAACCTATCGAGCTGCAATCCCTGAAGCCTGTCGTCCTCTCGAGATCTGCTCGAGAATTATTTCTTGAATCTCATCTGCTCGAGGCACGGGTTCCAGCAGCCATGTTCAAACAATCGGGGGCAGTTTTGGGATTCTAAGGCACCTAGGGCACACATTCTAAGGTGCTGAGCTGTTCCACACTTCCCAAGGCATTACTTGGCCACAAATGGGTCACGACAATAGCTCCAAATATTTTATTTCTTTCCTATTTCTGATTGGCCAATGCACAAAATGCTTTATGGATTGTATAAATATAGTTATAAGTTATCTTGAGAAGGGAGCCAGGATTAGCCTGAGATCACTTTTAGGATTAGGGTTAGGGTTTTATTTTCTTTTATTTTCTTCTTTCTCTTCTAGGATTGGGAGCTACTTTTATTTTCAACTGTAATAGGTTTTTGTGACGACCCGACTTTTCCAATCCCTCAGGTATAGGAAAGGCCGGCTCGCCAACCTATCGAATAAACGATAAGCCGGACAAACAGGGCACATATCAGAGTAAAGCGTAATAAATATCCATAGCTAAAATAAATGCGGAACCAATTAAAAGTAAAGAACCACCGATGATGGCCGACCATCATCGAAACATGGCTCATAACAGAAATCAACGTCAAATATAAAACTATGGTATCCAACTAAAATGGGCCCACAAATTCAAGTCTAACTCTCACCACAAATAAGAAAATCAGTGAGTTCTATACTGGGAAAAAAACTCCTCAGGAGGAACCTCAAGTTCTTCCTCTAGTCGAGGATCGGGTCTCACATTACGAATAGCCACGTCAGTACCTGAACCTGTGACGTATAGTCGGAGTGAGCTAACCAACAAAGCTCAGTAGAAGAAAGACATCTACGACATTTTACTTTAACTAATATGGTTTCAAAACAAATATCGGAATATAGCTTGTCAAACATATAAGCAGATAATAAACTGAATTTAGGTGCAGAAATCATATGTAAGATTTATTTCTAAATGTGTGAAAACAGTTTCAAGAACAGATGCAGTGTTTCAGTGTCTTAGTTTCTCTAACTTTTATATGCAAAGTTCAGTAATTCATGACTTAATCCACAACTTAAAATACCTCCCGAGTAAACTATAACTCGAGAGCAGGAATATAGCCGATGGGAACCCCTACCTACCATCGTCGTTCATGAACCCTTTTTCAGGATGCAACAAGCCCCTACGTAATGAGGGAAACTTGTGCCAGGAAATTGTTCAGGAATTTTTGAGGGGTTGTTCAGGTCAATCATAAAACAAATGCAGATACTAATATAAATCAGACGCAAGTCTCTTATACATAGTTCAGGTTCTTGATTTCAGATTTTGAGCTTACATGATTCGTGTTTGTGATTCGTAGATTTAGATTTTTAGTCATTCATATCAATTTGATTCTGATGTGATTTCAATGGCATATGCAAGTTTAAAGATTTTAATTCAAAATATCCATGCGAATTAAAATAAAATACTGTAAAGATGAGATTCTCCTACCTGAAACTCGGAGTTATGCGAAGTCAAGCAATGTCCTATTGATGGTCTCTCGCCCTCAATCTACATCACAATATACGTTCATGCATTAAGATAAACTCTAATTACTAATAATATAGACCTATTTAAGCGTTTCCTCAAAAACAAGTCAAAACAGGCAAGTTGCGCCAATCCTAGAATTTGACGTAACATTCTCATATATTTTTTACTATCAAGACGGTTGATCCATGAGTTGGTCAAAACATAAAAGTTGTATATGTTTCTATTAGCTTTCCAACGCAAATTGAATCGTCTCAATCGGAGTTCGGGAAAAAAAATTATGACTAAAATACTAAGGCAATGTCGAAGTTCGACAACACCTAGCTCGAGCGATGATAATAGCTCGCTCGAGCGATTTGATGTAACATTCTCATATATGTTTGACCATCAAGACGATTGATCCATGAGTTGGTCAAAACATATAAGTTGTAGATTTTTCTATTAGCTTTCCAACGCAAAAGGAATCGTCTCAATCGAAGTTCGGGATAAAATGTTATGACTAAAATACTAAGGCAATATCGGAGTTCGGTGATACCTCGCTCAAGCGATGATAATAGCTCGTTCGAGCGAGCTACAGCGACGCGATTTCGCTGGTTTTCACCCGAATCAAAACCCATACATCCCAAAGCAAAACCCATGGCTAATCTAATGATTTAATCAAAAAGTTTAATTAAAACGTACCTTTAATCTAAGGATTCCTAGATTAGAAATGAGTCACGCGAATGAAGCTTCGGAACGAAACCGACGGGTTTCCTCAACGATTAGCGCCGTGATCAATCCCACGAGTTCACAGCGACAACTCCAACACGCCCCCAATGATCTCAAACTCTCCCAATAGCCAACTACGAATCCAAGTTGATTCAAGTTCTTTCTAAGGTTTAAGTGCTTTCAACAAAGAGGGTTCTAGAGAAGGAGGTTTTCTAAACCGATCTCCTACGATGATTGAAGAAGAGAGAAGAAGGAGTTTCACACGGTTGGGTAACTATCCTCTCTTAACAAAACCTAGTATAATACGGGAATGCAATTCCTTCTTATAATAGGATTGCTCACAAAGTAAAACACACACACACATCTTATGTATTATACACTTCTAATTTTAAAACTCAAGTCCGGTGTTGAGCGGCTACACCGAGGTCGGTGCACAACTTTCGCACGAGGGTCCAAATGGGCTCTAAATTAAAATCTGTCCGCACAATCACATCTAGATAAAAATCCAAAACAAATGGTGACGTCGGTTCTTGCGAATACACACACATTGGTCTAACTCGGGTTCAAAATCTGGTCTTTACATTCTACCCTCCTTAGGAATTTTCCTCCTCGAAAATGTACGGATAGCTAAACCGAACTGCGGTAAGTCCTTATCCTAACACCAGTATAAAGCAAAATCGAAACAGTCTAAATTCAAAGAACTTTGGTCACGATGCGGTAGCCTTCACTAAGCACGCTTTCAAGGGTCGGGATCCGTAGTAACCTGGATGTACTGCGTGTGGCATCCCATACTGCCATAGAGGATTGCATCCGTACATGGATGCATACCTTCCCAAGTGTCACGTGCCTGGAAATATACTTCACCATGACACAAACCTAGCACACACACCTACCTCACCCTTTTGGTAATTATTTGAGCAGAAATTTCAGATGTCAGAATCGAACACTTATTCAAAAGCATGATCACGTGCCTGGTAACATGTTCTAACTGATGACACGGGTTCCAACAGACATACGGTTCTAACCGAGAATGAATAAATATGACATTTAAGATTTTATTGTGTGATCGTTATAGATATATATGTAAAGCATCGATGTTATGAACCAATTTAACATTGAAGATTTTGAAGAAATTCTCCCCTTTTTTTTTTTTTTTTTTTTTAAAGAAGCAAATTCAAGAATTTAAAGGTACGTATGGTTTTCTTACATAACTATAGTTTACAATATACCTTCACTCGAAAAGTTGTGGAAATTGCTCGCGAATCTCCGCTTCACGCTCCCATGTGGCTTCCTCTGAAGAATGGTTCCGCCACTTCACGAGTACTAAGAGAATGCTCTTTGTCCGTAAGATTTGTTCTTTATGATCCAAGATTCATATCGGTTCCTCAACCAAGGATAGGTCTTCTTGGAGCTCAATGGGCTGGTAGTCCAATACGTGTGTCGGGTCCTTAACATATCTTCGTAACATGGACACATGAAACACGTTGTGCATTTCCGATAGCTGCGATGGCAAGGCTACTCGATAGGCAACCTCGCCGACTCGGCCCAATACCTCGAAAGGTCCAACATAGCGCGGACTCAGCTTCCCACGCTTCCCAAAACGCATCACGCCTTTTGTAGGAGAGATTTTGACAAATACGTTATCTCCCACCTTAAACTCAACATGGTTTCTTTTCAGATCAGCGTAGCTCTTCTGACGACTTTGAGCAATGCGTAGTCTCTCACGGATTAACCGAACTGTCTCGGTTGTATTCTCCATGATCTCGGGACCTAAAATGAGTTTCTCACCCACTTCTTCCCAATTAAGCGGAGACCTGCACCGTCGTCCATACAAAGCTTCGTAGGGTGCCATGCCGATGCTAGCCTGGTAACTGTTATTATAGGCGAACTCGATCAGCGGTAAATGTTGGTCCCATGAACCCTGAAAATCTAACATGCAAGCATGTAACATATCTTCTATAATCTGATTGACCCTCTCAGTCTGCCCATCGGTCTGAGGATGGAATGTTGTACTATAATCGAGCCTAGAGCCCATTCCTTCTTGAAATCGTTGCCAAAACTGAGATGTGTACATCGGGTCTCTATCGGATACGATACTGACCGGTATACCATGCAGCCTAACTATCTCCTTGATGTATAATTCTGTGAGCTTGTTGGCGGTATACGACGTATTATAAGGAAGGAAGTGTGCGGACTTAGTCAATCGATCCACAATGACCCAGATGGCATTGTATTTTCTTAATGTTCTTGGCAATCCCAAAATAAAGTCCATAGAAATGGCCTCCCATTTCCACTCAGGTATCGGTAGTGGTTGCAACAGTCCTGCCGGATTTCGATGATCCACCTTTACTTGCTGACACACAAGACATCTCGAGACATACACAACGACATCTTTCTTTAAACCTCTCCACCAGAAGCTTTTCTTTAAGTCCTGGTACATCTTGGTACTGCCAGGGTGAATAGCGTACATAGACTTATGAGCCTCTTCCAAAATAGTGTCCTGAAGCTCAGTACTAGTTGGTACGCATACCCGGTTTCTAAACAACAAAGTGTCACAATCTTTGATAGAAAAATCTATTTTGCTTCCCCCAATCACATCCCGTCTGATAGCCATAAGTTCATCATCCGTCATCTGAAGTCTGCGAATGTTCTCATAGAGGGTGGAACAAATCACCAGTGTAGCCACTAACGCACCTGAACCTTTTACGTCAAATCTCATGCTACTTAGAGCCATATCTTCTAATAGATGCCATCTTCACACCCTTGCGGTGAGATGTGATAACTGAGCAGAGAACTTCCGACTTAACGCATCTGCCACTACGTTTGCTTTCCCGGGGTGGTACTGGATGGTACAATCATAATCTTTCAAGAACTCCATCCATCGACGCTGTCTCATATTCAACTCCTTTTGTGACAAGAGATACTTGAGGCTCTTATGATCGGTAAATATATCGAAGGTCTCCCCATAAAGGTAATGCCTCCAGATCTTCAGAGCAAAAATCACTGCTGCCAACTCAAGATCATGCGTCGGGTAATTCTTCTCATGGTCTTTTAGCTGTCTAGACCCATAAGCAATGACTCTCTCATTCTGGTTAAGCACACAGCCTAAACCCCCATATGATGCATCACTGTATACTGTAAAGCCTCCCCTGCCTGATGGTATAGCAAGTACTGGCGCAGTAGTCAATCGTTTCTTGAGTTCCTGAAAACTTTGCTCACACTGCTCTGTCCAATCAAATTTAGTATTCTTCTTCGTAAGTTGTGTAAGAGGACCTGATATCTTGGAGAAGCCCTCCACAAACCTTCTGTAGTATCCTGCCAAACCGAGGAAACTACGAACCTCCGTAACGGTCTTTGGCTGTTCCCAATTCATCACTGACTCAATCTTTGCTGGGTCAACTGTAATACCGGTCTCAGAGATAACATGGCCTAGGAAACTGACCTGCTCAAGCCAAAACTCACACTTACTAAGTTTTGCGTATAACTGATGGTCTCTAAGGGTTTGTAGAGCCACTCGCAGATGTTGCTCATGTTCTTCTCGCGTCTTTGAATAGATGAGGATGTCATCTACAAAAACTACTACAGACTTGTCCAAATGTGACTTGAATATCCGGTTCATCAAGTCCATAAATGACGCGGGTGCGTTTGTCAACCCAAATGGCATGACCAAGAACTCGTAGTGCCCATATCGGGTTCTGAACGCTGTCTTCTGAATGTCTTCAGACTTAACTTTCAACTGATGGTAGCCTGACCTAAAGTCGATCTTCGAGAAGAACCTTGCTCCTTTATGGCGGATCGAATGATCATCAATTCTTGGAAGTGGATAACGGTTCTTAATTGTCAACTTATTTAGTGGCGGTAATCGATGCAAAAGCCGCATTGAAAATCTTTCTTCTTTACAAATAGAACCGGTGCTCCCCAGGGTGACACACTCGGTCTAATAAAGCCCTTATCTAGCAGTTCCTGAAGCTGCTCCTTCAACTCTTTCAATTCTGCAGGCACCATTCGATACGGAGCTTTTGATACTGGTTCAGTACCCGGCACTAACTCAATTGCAAACTCAATCTCCCTGTCAGGTGGTAATCCCGGTAGATCTTCAGGAAAAACATCTGAATACTCGCAAGCAATCATAATATCTGTAATATTTTTCTTCTCCTGCTTATGATCTTGCAAGTAGGCCAGATAACCACAACACCCGTTCCTCATCATACGGTCTGCTCGAATGGCAGAGATAAATGGTATCACACAAGGTTTAACTCCACAAAATCGAAAAGATTTTCTCTTCGGCGGGCGGAATGTTACAATCTTTCGAAGACAATCCACGCTCGCATGGTAAGTAGATAACCAATCCATCCCTAGTATCACGTCGAACCCTTCCATGATCAAAATGATCAAATCAGCCCATCGCCTTGTGGTCTTCGATCATCACAATCACTGATTGACACATGGTATCGGTGCTCACTGAGTTGCCCGTAGGAATTGACACTGCCAAGATGAAATCAAGGGCCTTGGGAATGATTCCCAACTTCTCAGCGAACAATGGAGTAACAAAAGAATGTGTAGACCCAGGGTCTATCAACACTCGCGCTTCGGTTTTGCTTACATCGCTCCCCCGATGCATAAAAAGGGTACCTTAGTTTAGACAAGCGTTTCAATTAAAAGTTTCTAAGCATGTGTGTTCATCCATAACTTATTAACAAAATTTATTAAATATCAAGCAATTATATATAACACATAACTTAAGAAGACATCTCAACTTTTAATAATACCTTGGATCACGTCGTTCGATGTTTCGGCTTCTTGAGCCATCACGGCATAAGCTCGACCTTGAACAGTAGGTCGGGTCGATCTCTGAGTAGAAGCTGAACTAGTTCTTCCCTTGTCCTCCTGAGGACAATCCTTAACCATGTGTCCGATTATGCCACACCGAAAACACGCTCCAGTGTTCCTCCTACAATCCTCGGTCTTGTGTGGTTTCCCGCACCTTAGGCACATAGTGACCAAAAAGATGGTGCACGAGGATCCTGCCATCGAAGCTCCACTAGCATTAGAACCCGTCGTATTTGATTGCACAGGTGATGATGCTGCCAATCTCTGATAAGGGTCGGTCCAAAAGAAAATGTTGGTCTAGAAAATGCAGGTTGAGTAAGGTTCACTGGCGGCTTTGTAAACTTGGCCCTCTTATTTTCATAAGTACTGGCGCCCTTCTGTACAACCCTCGTCTCTTGTTCGGTGACCGCTTCTCAAAACCGCTTTTGAATTTCTTCTCTGCTATGAGGGCCTTTTGATCTCCTCTATATGTTTCCATTTCCCACATAGCCACACTCTCCTGTATACTCGGCCTAAGACCCAGCTAAAATTTCTGGCCTTCATCATATCGGTGGCCACATGTTGAGGTGCAAACCTTGAAAGTCGCGTGAACTCATCTCCATACTCACGCACTGACATTGTCCCTACTCGATGGTTGAACTTCCATCCGATGCCCTAACGATCTTGGGAAAGATCGATAGTTGAACGCTTCGATAAACTCAGCCCATGTCCAAGGAGTATTGGGAAACTCCTGCTCCCGGTGTCTAGCCACGGACTTCCACCATTGCCCAGCCTGTCCATCCAGTTTGAAGGTTGCCCATCTAACCTTCTCGACATCGGTGCCAAGCACCTCAAGATCTTTTCCATCTCATCCAACCAACCTTCACTTCCATCGGGTCGGTCTAAAATTTGGAGGTCTCATCCTCCTGAATTCGGCAAATCCTGATGATTGTTGTTGTTGTCCAGTAGAAATCAGCTCTGCTTGCTGGGTGATTGCAGCAGTCTGCTGAGCCATAGATGCGGTCTGCTGAGCAATGTTGGTGGCCAGACTTTCCAACACTTGTTCCATTCTTTCACCCTGCCTCTATCAACTCCGCCCTATAGGGATCTGCATTAGAACCGGATGCGAAGGCAACTCCTTGATGTACCGACACCTTCAGTGCATGTCCTCTAAAGGCACCGCCTACCTACCGCTCTACCTCTAAATCTTGGGGCCATACATCGATCCACATTGTGAACACCACAACATCACCAACATTGATTGTAAAGACAATCACAAAATAGATTAGTGATTCGGACCTAACGACATGACTCGATCTGACCATATGGGTCACAGTTGGTTCTCATGGGTCCTTAGAGAATCTAAAAACCATGGCTCTGATACCAACTGTGATGACCCGACTTTTCCAATCCCTCAGGTATAGGAAAGGCCGGTTCGCCAACCTATCGAATAAACGATAAGCCGGACAAACAGGGCACATATCAGAGTAAAGCGTAATAAATATCCATAGCTAAAATAAATGCGGAAGCAATTAAAAGTAAAGAATCACCGATGATGGCCGACCATCATCGAAACATGGCTCATAACAGAAATCAACGTCAAATATAAAACTATGGTATCCAACTAAAATGGGCCCACAAATTCAAGTCTAACTCTCACCATAAATAAGAAAATCAGTAAGTTCTATACTGGGAAAAAAACTCCTCAGGAGGAACCTCAAGCTCTTCCTCAGGCACGTAGTCAGGATCAGTCTCACAGCCCTGAATAGCCACGCCAAGACTGAACTCGTGATTTATAGCAGTGAGCTAACCAACAAAGCTCAGTAGAAGAAAGACATCTACGGTATTTTACTTTAACTAATATGGTTTCAAAACAAATATCGGAATATAGCTTGTCAAACATATAAGCAGATAATAAACTGAATTTAGGTGCAGAAATCATATGTAAGATTTATTTCTAAATGTGTGAAAATAGTTTCAAGAATAGATGCAGTGTTTCAGTGTCTTAGTTTCTCTAACTTCTATATGCAAAGTTCAGTAATTCATGACTTAATCCTCAACTTAAAATACCTCCCGAGTAAACTATATCTCGAGAGCAGGAATATAGCCGATGGGAACCCCTACCTACCATCGTCGTTCATGAACCCTTTTTCAGGATGCAACAAGCCCCTACGTAATGAGGGAAACTTGTGCCAGGAAATTGTTCAGGAATTTTTGAGAGGTCGTTTAGGTCAATCATAAAACAAATGCAGATACTAATATAAATCAGATGCAAGTATCTTATACATAGTTCAGGTTCTTTATTTTAGATTTTCAGAGCTTAAGCAGATTCAGGTTTCAAGATTCAGGTAGATTTAGATTTTCAGTCATTCATATCAATTTCAGTTTACAGATGTGATTTCAATGGCATATGCAAGTTTAAAGATTTTAATTCCAAATATCCATGTGAATTAAAATAAAATACTGTAAAGATGAGATTCTCCTACCTAAAACTCGGAGTTATGCAAAGTCAAGCAAGGTCCTATTGATGGCCTCTCGCCCTCAATCTACATCACAATATACATTCATGCATTAAGATAAACTCTAATTACTAATAATATAGACCTATTTAAGCGTTTCCTCAAAAACAAGTCAAAACAGGCAAGTTGCGCCAATCCTAGAATTTGACGTAATATTCTCATATATTTTTGACTATCAAGACGATTGATCCATGAGTTGGTCAAAACATAAACGTTGTAGATGTTTCTATTAGCTTTCCAACGCAAAATGAATCATCTCAATCGGAGTTCGGGACAAAATGTTATGACTAAAATACCAAGGCAATGTCGAAGTTCGACAATACCTCGCTCGAGCGATGATAATAGCTCGCTCGAGCGATTTGATGTAACATTCTCATATATTTTTGACCATCAAGACGATTGATCCATGAGTTGGTCAAAACATGAAAGTTGTAAATATTTCTATTAGCTTTCCAACGCAAAATGAATCGTCTCAATCGGAGTTCGGGATAAAACGTTATGACTAAAATACTAAGGAAATGTCAGAGTTCGGTGATACCTCGCTCGAGCGATGATAATAGCTCGTTCGAGTGAGCTACAGCGACGCAATTTCGCTGGTTTTCACCCGAATCGAAACCCATACATCCCAAATCAAAACCCATGGCTAATCTAATGATTTAATCAAAAAGTTTAATTAAAACGTACCTTTAATCTAAGGATTCCTAGATTAGAAATGAGTCACGCGAATGGAGCTTCGGAACGAAACCGACGGGTTTCCTCAACGATTCGCGCCACGATCGATCCCACGAGTTCACAAAGACAACTCCAACACGCCCCCAATGATCTCAACCTCTCCCAATAGCCAACTACGAATCCAAGGTTTATTCAAGTTCTTTCTAAGGTTTAAGTGCTTTCAACAAAGAGGGTTCTAGAGAAGGAGGTTTTCTAAACCGATCTCCTACGATGATTGAAGAAGAGAGAAGGAGTTTCACACGGTTGGGTAACTATCCTCTCTTAACAAAACCTAGTATAATACAGGAATGCAATTCCTTCTTATAATAGGATTGCTCACAAAGTAAAACACACACACACATCTTATGTATTATACATTTCTAATTTTAAAACTCAAGTCCGGTGTTGAGCGGCTACACCGAGGTCGGTGCACAACTTTCGCACGAGGGTCTAAATGGGCTCTAAATTAAAATCTGTCCGCACAATCACATCTAGATAAAAATCCAAAACAAATGGTGACGTCGGTTGCCGAGCCGAATACACACACAGGGTCAGTCTAACTCGGGTTCAAAATACGGGTCTTTACAGTTTTTGTAAAAACATGGTGAGCAGCCATGGACTCTTGCAAGGACGGCTGCCTTGAGAGCAGATCATTGTAAGTCCTATTTATTCAATGAAATGCCATTTTTAAATCTCTATTAAATTTGTATTTTTCTTATGTTTTTCACATAGATCTATATGGGTTTAATGCACCTATGGATGCATGTGCTTGTAGCCATGCACACATAGTAGCTACAGTGGGTATTGTTCAAGCTTTTAACCCCATGACTGGACCTCATCTATGGGATGCTCTATGACCATTTAAGTGGAAGGAATATAACCCTAAGGATCGTCTAGATCATAGGGTTGAGCTAGATTCTTTTTCCCTGCCTTTGTTCTTGTAGCCAAATGAGGGACTGTTGTAGAGCCAACTTCTCCTCTATTTTACATCATCTTTTTCAGTGAATGGACCTGCGATCTTGCATAAATTGCAGAATTGAGAGCTAGGTCATTGCAAGCCTCTTTGTAGCAATGACCAGCTGTGTGCAACCGTGGGAATCGGGACGATCCCGTCGCGACGATGCGCTCTCTAACGATAAAACATATAGAGTCGCCACCCGGAGCTTTTGGTATCCCGGGATACCTAGTTCATTTTTATGAGCACTGAAGTGCTAAAAATATGACTCTGAATTCGGTCCACACCAAAGGCTCTTGGGTAGGGGCTTCGGTTATCGATCGGGAAGGTATTAGGCACCCGATAAACCTGCTTAACGCAGCCTCTACTAATGGACAAAAATAAAATGATGTAAAAGACAAGGAAATGGTTCCCTCTTGCCCAAATGGGCCTCCAATCCTATTTATGCCCCTCCGTTCCTATCGAAAATTCGGCGGCGTAACGGCACAAATGAAAGAGTAGGGAATGCCAAAAAGAGATAGGAGAAGAAAGGGGAGAGCCGGAGCCGGAGCCCTCAGGCCCTTGTAGCACCGTAGGAGATCCTTGCGTGGCTTGCTTTGATGAGCTCTTGAAGGCTTTGTATGGTGGAAAGTGGGGTTCTAACCTCTAAGGCTTGCTAACTAAGAGGTAGAGAGGGAAGGTGAATGGGTAGCATATACCTAAACTAAAGGATCTAAGGTGAAAAATATCACTCAAAGGAGGCTTTAGAATTCTGGAATTTGTATGGGAAGTGTGCACCAAAGGGAGAAAGATCTTCTTACTTTAAGCTCTTTCTTTCTTAGGCCAAACTTCTCAACCCATAAACCAAGGGGAGGGGAGCTCTATTTATAGGAAATGGGTGGATTAGGAGGCTACTTAGAGGCTAAGTAAGATTAGGAATTAGGTAATGGGCCATCTAAGGTTTCCTAGGATTTTAAGAGCTTGGAAAGGTGTGAAGGATCCTCCAATAGTGGATGATGGGGTGAGGCCTTAAGCCACTTAAGGGGTTGCAAATAGGTAGTGAATGGGTGCAACAGAACTAGAAAAACACACCCCAAAGGTCAAGGTGGTTAACAAGTCAAACCCCAATCACGATTTTTGGGGAAAAACTCAACAGTCACTATTCATATGCCTGGCGCAACTTATAGTTGCGCCAGGCAAATGTACAGTAAAACAGTGTTGAACAGTAGCCTGGAAGTTGGCATTGCGAGGGGTGGGGGGACCCATTTATACCTGGCGTAACTATTAGTTATGCCAGGCCATTTCTGGGGGAAAAAGACTTGGCGCAAGTAATAGTTGCGCCAGGCAAATCCAGGGGGAAAATGGCAAATCCAGGAGCAAAAATCCCTCCAAAAGAGTGTGATTTTCAAATGGTCATAACGTTTGATATACAACTCCGATTGAGGTGATTCATAGCTCGTTGGAAAGCTGGAGAAATCCTCTTTCGAATGATATATAATTTCATATCAATAAAAAAACCTCAGCTAGTCTTAATGCACCACTCTTCATCCATTGCCCGGGAAGGTTAGGTTTAGGGTTCGGAATGGTTCTAAGGGTCGGGATTGGTTTCTAAAGGTTTGGGGTAGGTTCCTAAGGGATCTAGGGTGATTCCTAAGAGTTTAGGGTGATTCCTAAGGGTTCCATACATGCCATCAAAAGCTCAGAATTACACCTCTCTTGAAAGGTGTTTCGATCGGGCCTTGAGCCAAATTTGGATGTCTATAGATGCCCCTCTTTAGTATCCGGTCACTAATGATCATTTGCCAAAGAAAAGAGACATACGAAGAGGCGCAAGGCATTACTAATGGGTCCACTGCATTTAGAACAAACTTCAAACATCAGGTGAGTAACATGGTGAGAAAATGAAAGCCATGGGGTGTCAGGCTAATCATTCGTTTCTCGAGGCAATCGATTCTGAAGTGCTTAGCGACATTACTGGGCATAACCGAGGTGTAATGAGTTGCGAAAGCCCAATAGCCGAGAAAAATGTTCCCCTCTCGAGTTGCGAAAGCCCATTAGTTGGGAAAAATGTTCGCTTCTGGAGATGATTTGAAGGTGATTGATGTTTAAAAATCATTTTGAATGCAACCGCTTCGTGAGTAAGTGGGGTGATCGACCCACATTCAAAGTTAGGCACGCAGTAAACATACGAAAGGCTTCATAGTTTGCGTCGAATCCTACAAGGCATTTGATGACCTCATTGGATTATTCGCGGGTGCCCCTACTGAAAGCAGGGTTCATGATCTTTGGGCGAATCCATCGATCCCAAAGTTTATTTAGCATGACCACCCGAGCGAAGTGACTAGATGTCACAACGCTTTTTGGGAGCATGTGTCATTTTTCGAAAGTATGTCCTAGGTCAGCATGACCTAGAGTATCAAGTTTTGACTTCCTTGAACGGATCCAGCCAAACATCGGGCACCTACCAAAAGGGGGCATCCAATCTTGGCCTTTGTTGACAATGATCATAATCATCAATTAACTATGCATAATCATGCACCCATCGGGGGTAATAAGCTACAACAAAGGCGATGGAAGCCCCGACCCGAACCCATCCGGGTATAATTTACGGGGACAAACGACCATCATACGGATACCTAGATGCATGGCCTACACTTTATAGGGATACCGCTGCCCATACAAGTTTTAAGCCTGTAGAAAATAAAAGGGAAATGAACCCTTCTGAATGCATGGTTGCACATAGTTCGATTGACAGATAATCTCATTCTCAACAGGTTGGTCTCAACCAACGATTGACCTTTTCCAACGGAGAATCTGAAGCTTAAGACACTTAAGTTCAGATGAACCCAAAGACAGTGCTTGGCTCAAATAATTTAGCTGTGGAGTTGACTCGATCGAAATATTGACTGTTTGACCGGGACTAACACCGTTGCTCCTTCCTTGAAGAAGGATCCAGAATCCAAGGCGTGCCTTAGACTTAGGACATTAATTTTGCACAACTGCATTGTCAATAAAATATTGACATTTTATCGCATCGAAAATATGGAAGTGCGTCGCTCTGTGGGGAAGCACAAATTTATTCTTTTTCTCTTTTTTCTTTTTTCAAAGATTACTTTTTTTTTTTTTTTTATCATCATTTTTTTTTAAAAACAAGCATTATCTGGACCTTGAACCCCGTAGGGCGCATGCCCAGACTGCAAGGACCAAGATTCTGCACCTCCAAAAATATCATGTGACGAACTTGAACTACAAGGCACTCAAGTTCACCTAAAACCAAAATATGGAGCGATCAGGGCAAAGATTTAGCGGTGGAATCAATCCGATCCAAGCATTGACTGTTTGACCAAAATTGACACCGTCGCTCCTATTTTGAAATAGCATCCATGGATCCAAGGCGAACCTTAGACCTAGGACATTAATTTTGCACAACTGCGTTGTTGATAAAATATTGACATTTTACCGCATCGAAAATACTCGAGTGCATAACTGTGCTTAGCATGAAAACATAGATTCCTTTTTCTTTTCAAAATGATTTTTATCATTTTTTTTGTTAGACCTGACGTCGGTGGTGAGATGCTTTATCTGATTTGTCCATTGCTGAGAAGCTGCCCGCTTCGAGGCTTTAGACCGTGTGATGTTCCTGCACATTCTCGAGAAAACATCAGTCCTTTTTTTGTTTATACATATATAAAGAAAATGCATCCTAAACGACGGAAGAAAAAGTAGATTTCTACCTATACTTTTTTATTTTCAAGATATTTTTTGGATTTTTGTTTTTAGAGATTTTTTTATTTTTTTTCTTCATTTTTGTGATTGAAATATGATGCTGGAAATATGTACATGAAAATAGTAGAAATATATACACCTTTTTTGGTATTTGGGTTTTTCTTGATTTTTTTGTTTTGTTTTTAGCTTTTCTTCTTTTTTTTGTTTTTGATGCCTTGATAGTGAGACGGAGTAACGGATCCCATTTTGAACATAGTCGAACTCTTTCGGACCTGAGTGAGTTTCTGGATTTTACCAAGGCCAGAACGTTGATCCCTTTGGATTGAGTTAAACCTTTCTCCTTGCCTCAGGTCATATGTTTGACGGTGCAAGTTTCACAAAGACAACTATGGTTGGGACCCGATTTGAACTAGCATGAGCAGCCCAGTCGGTCAATGAGCAACAGGGAGAGTGACAAAAAGGTTCCTCAAACATCAATCAATCATTTCAAGCCATTCTTCTTTTAAATTTTTTTCTCTCCCCCCCATTTTTTTTTCCTTTTTATACCTGTGGTGCCCTTTCAAGTTTTCACCACGTCCATGGGTTTAGCTCTCTAACCCCAAGCGCCCTTTCGGGTTTTCACCTAGTTCGCACAAGGTCGTTGTTTTTACCCGTGATGCCCTTTCGGGTTTTCACTACGTCCATTTTACTTTGAGCTTATATTTTTATTTTATTTTTTATTTTATTTATTTATTCTTTTTATTCTCCCCTTTTTTTTTTTTTAGCAGCCACGACATAGACGTCGATTCCATCTTAGCTGACTAGATGGAGTTCAGGTGTCGTCTCATGACTCGGCTCATGTTGACTCAACAGATATTATGACTGCTTGTGAACCTACAAAGAGGGCTTCCTTCAGGGTGTAGCTTGGCCATGGGTTAGGTTAGGATTTGAAGGTATGCTGGGCTAAAAGGGTTTCCTTGATACGGCTTCAGTTTTCTCAACATACTTTTTTCCTTGGGGGCTTTTACTATACATGCCCCGTGATTCTTCTATACACATTTTTTTTGTTTCCTTTCAGGCAATCTCTTTTTGAGGTTTTGCTTTTTTGATTTTTTTGGATTTTGATAGTAACATTACTTCATCTTTTCTCTTTCTCTTTTTTTTTTGGTATATGTACACGTATATATTTTTTTTGGGCAAATGGGTTTATTGAAAGAAAGGCCCAAGCCGAAATGGTGTAGCAAAGGATATCATCATTTTTAGGGATGCTTTTTTTTTTTTTTTTTTTTGGCTACTGTATTTGGAATGATGGCCTATTTCGGGTGGTTCTTAAGTAGTCACGTATCTGTTTCACCAACACTTACCTAATCGCAATAGACTAAGAGTAGAACCGTCGGACGTATCCAGCATTGATGGGCTCAGGAAGATGCTCTCCGTCTATGGTGGCGAGGCGGATGGCGTATCCCGGCAGCACTTCTCAGATGACGTAAGGTCCTTCCCAATTTGGCTTAAACTTGCCTCTTGGATCGGCATGGAGGGATGGGAAGATCATCTTCAGCAAAGTGTCTCCTACCTTTAGATCTCGACCGCGGACACGTTTATTATAAACGCATGCGATTCGCCCTTGGTAAACTTGAGTGTGACACAAGGCTAGGAGTCTCTTCTTGTCCAATAAGTTTAATTGTTCAAAGCGGGATCTCTCTCTCTTTCTCTGCTTTGGGTAAGCCTGATTCCATGAGGATTCAGAGCGAGGGTACTTCAACCTCTACCAAGAGGACCGCCTCGGTCCCATACACAAGCAAGAATGGTGTTGCCCCTGTAGTGGTACGGATCGACGTTCGGTAGGCCCACCAAGCGAATGGCAGTATTTCACTCCAATCTCGATAAGTGATGACCATTTTCTCAAGGATGCGGACGACTGTCTTGTTCGCAGCTTCCACGGCTCCATCAGTTTGAGGCTGATAAGGGGATGAGCGATGGTGCTTGATTTTGTATTGCTCGCAGAAGTCTCGGATGTGCTTATTCGCAAAGTTTGTGCCATTATCCGTGGTGATATCTTTGGCTATTCCAAATTGGCACACAATATTATTCTTGAGAAACTTCTCGACGTGACTGGCAGTGATGTTGGCATATGATGCGGCTTCTACCCACTTGGTAAAGTATTCAATGGCGACAAGGATGAACCGATGTCCATTTGATGCTTTCGGATTAATCATTCCGACAACGTCAAGGCCCCAGGTAGCAAATGGCCAAGGAGTGGTCATACAGTGAAGATCAATGGTAGGAGTGTGTATCAGACTGGAGTGTTCTTGACACTTGTAGCATTTTAGAACATGTTTGCAACAATCTGATTCCATGGTGGTCCAAAAGTATCCTTGTCGCAGAATTTTCTTGGTGAGCATGTGACCGCTGACGTGGGCTCTGCATACTCCCTCATGGATTTCTTTCATAATATTGACCGCATCACTTTCAGTAAGACACCTGAGTAAGATGTTATTATATGATCGCTTGTAGAGGCATTCCCCGCAAGTGACGTAACCTGCCGCTAAACACTGAATTGTTCGTCGATCTATCTTGGATGTTCCCTCTGGGAAGGTTAGGGTCTCAAGGAAATTCTTGATATCTGAGAACCAAGGTGGCCCATCATCAGGCTTTTTAGGTTCCTCAATTTGGAGGCAGAAGGCTGGCTCATTCCTCTGCTTGATCACGATAAGCTTCATCTCAACACCATGGGGGATTTCAATCATTGACGCCAAAGTTGCTAATGCGTCGGCAAAGCGATTCCTTATCTGGGGGACGTATGAGAAAGTCACATCTTGGAAGCAAGCTATCAGATCCTCGAGGTGCTCATGATAGGGGATCAGTTTCTCATCTTTTGTCTTCTAGTCACCATTCATCTGGCATATGATTAACTGTGAATCGTAAAATACTCAAAGGTGAGTTACATTCAGATCAAGAGCCGCCAGCAGACCAGCGGCGTAAGCTTCTTACTCAGCCATATTATTAGTACAAGGGAAGTTGAGCTTGATAGAGACCGGTACATAGGGTCCTTTTGGTGAAATCAGGATAGCGCCAACTCCTTGGCCCTTGACATTTGCTGCCCCGTCAAAGTGCATTACCCATGATTCTTCTGCTTCTTCTGTATCGTCTTTTGTCATGAACAAGATATCTTCATCTAGGAATTCGGTTCTCAAAGGCTCATAATCAGGTAAAGGATTGTCGGTAAGATGATCAGCAAGCGCCCGCCCCTTGATTGACTTCTGAGTGATGTACGTGATGTCAAATTCAGATAATAAAAGTTGCCATCATGCAGTTCGTCCAGTGAGAGCTGGCTTTTCAAATAGGTATTTCAATGGGTCCATTCGGGCCAAGAGCAGAATCACCTGAGATATCAAATAGTGGTGGAGCCTTTGAGTAGCCCATATAAGAGCTAGGCATGCTTTCTCCAAATGAGAGTAGCACGTCTCTTAATCAGTAAACTTCTTGCTCAGACAGTAAATGGCCTACTCTCTTCTTCATGTTTCATCGTGCTGCCCCAGGACACATCCCATCGAAACTTCAATCATGGAGAGATACATCAAGAGTTGTCTCCCTGGCTCAGGTGGTACCAAAATAGGTGGATTAAGGAGGTAGCTTTTGATTTTTTTGAACGCTGCCTGACAATCGTCTGTCCATTCAATGGGTGAATTCTTCCTTAGTAACTTGAAGATCGGCGTGCAGATTGGAGTAAACTGTGTAATGAATCGACTGATATATTTTATTCTGCCCAGAAACCCTCTAACCTCTTTCTCGGTAGACAGCGATGGTATTTTAGTGATGGCTTTGACTTTGATTGGGTCGACCTCGATCCCCCTCCTGCTGATGATAAATCCTAATAGATTTCCTGACATAGCACCAAATGCGCACTTCTGTGGATTCAAACGTAGTCGATACTTCCTCAGCCTTTCAAACAGCTTCTGAAGGTTTACCAGATGGTCGCTTCGCTCCGGTGATTTGGCTATGATGTCGTCGACATACACTTTAATCTCTCAGTGCATCATGTCATGAAATAGTGCAGTCATAGCTCTCTGGTACGTTGCACCGGCATTCTTTAGCTCGAATGGCATGACTCGATAGTAAAAGGTTCCCCAGGGGGTAATGAATGCTGTCTTCTCGTAATCAACCTCTACCATTTTGATTTGATTATATCTTGAGAATCCATCAATAAAAGAAAGCATCCCGTGCTTAGTTGTGTTATCGACCAAGATGTCGATGTGAGGTAGTGGGAAATCATCCTTTAGGCTCGCTCTGTTCAAATTACGGAAATCGATACACATGCAGACCTTTCCATCCTTCTTTGGTACAGGCATGATGTTGGCTAGCCATTGTGGGTATTTGGATACCATGAGAAACCCCGCGTCATACTACTTGATGACCTCGTCCTTGACTTTCAGCATCCATTCGGGTTGGAGACGTCTCAGCTTCTGTTTGACTGGCTTCATATCAGGGTAGAGGGGCAACTCATGCTCGACCAAATAAGTATCCAGACCAGGCATGTCCTCGTACGACTAGCCAAAAATGTCTTAATATGACCGAAGGAAGTCGATCATGCTTTTTCTTTCCTCAAGAGACAGTGACGTTCTGATTTTAGTTATCCTGGGAACCTCCTTAGTTCCTAGATTGGCATCTTCGGTCTCTTCGACAATGGGGGTGGGGCCATACTCAAAGTCGGAAAATCGGTCAAGGAGCTCATTGGGGAGCTCCTCGAAGGAGACATCGTCGTTCAGACTCGTGATCCCTACCTCTTCTTGTATTTCTACAGGGAAGGGGTCGATTTTACGTGGGACGGGTATTTTGATTAAGGCATCCTTTTGTGGGGCATTTTCTAGAATTTTAAATGATAATATTTTTAAACTTTGGATTTTTTTAATGTTTTTAGGATTTTGTGTTTTTTCCATGTTTTTAAGATTTTTGTTTTCTTCGGAGGCGGACCCTTGGCAAGGTGGGTTGCTATATATACAAGGTATTGTTTGCGAAGGGCTTCTCTCACTTTTTATAGGTTGTTTTTTTTTGGGAAACGGGTGCCAAATGTTAGGCCACTCCCCGCTTCCAGGGTTTGGGGCAAGGATGCCCAGTTGCGTACCTGAGGGGCCGCTTCCTTACCTGTTGGGATGGAGGGTGCTGACATATATGGCTCATTGAAGTCAGCCTCCATCATATTGATCCCCATTTCGTCTGAGATCATGTCCTCAAACAATAACTCAGTTTTGTGGTGATTCACCATGGGGGGGGTTTGTTCAGGTACCGATCGTCATTCCTCGAAAAGGGACAATGCGGCCAAATCTATCTCCAAGCTGGGAAGGGAGATCTGGGGATTGGTGGGATGGACTGGGGCTATGGGTCTCTATGGGGTCAAATGGGTTGCCCCATTTTGATCAATCTTTATGAGCCCTGCGCTGAGAAAGGAATCCCTGATGTGCGGCCTAGGGCGAGGTTTCTCTTCTATGTTGATTCCTCGAGCTCTTGCAGCCGTGGCCACCCTGGCTTTCTCTTTGGATTCTCGGACCTCTTGCTCTGTGGGCTTGTATCCTAACCCGAATAAGACCATCCACTCCTTGGCAATAACTGCTCTTTCCTTCCTTGTAATCTGGGTCCCAGTCCCCTTCCTTTCTGATAGCCCCACTTTTGGAGCATAGCCACCGCTACTTCCATTCCGTCGTTGGTTGCTGAACTGATGTTTCTAGCGGGTTCTGGGCCTACAGCCGACACCTCATATTCAAAACTGTGCAGGTCGGTGTCTTCCTCAGTATGTGGCACATCCACTGCCTTAGGATTTTCAATGTTGTGGGTGGCCTTGTCTTTCTCATCGTGCCCTTCACCAATGATGATGATCACCTTCTGTCCTGATATGAATTTTAATTTTTGATGGAGGGTAGAAGGTATCGCCCCAACCTCATGCAACCATGGGCGTCCTATCAGTAGATTAAAAGAGGATTTGATATCCATCACTTGAATGGTATGGAAAAGGTCATGGGCCCGATTACGAGCTCAAGGTCAACTTCTCCCATGATCTCCCGCCTTGTGTTATCAAAACCTCGAGCACTCGTCCTTGTTGGCCTCAACATGCAGGGGTCCACCCCAATTTTGGTGGCAGTTCTCAATGGGCACATGTTCAATGAGGGTCAATTGCCAATTTAAACTAAGGGAATTATCATATTCCTAGATTCTACGGTGATGTTGAGAGGTTTAGAATGACTATTTCCCTCCTCTGGCAGGTCCGCATCCAAAAAAGATATGGCATTGGGAGCCATCACTTGACCAATTATCTGCCCAACTTCATCCGGGCTGACTTGAAGTGATACATGAGCATTTCTCAACACCCCCATTAATGCTTAGAAATGGAGTGGGGATGTCATCAATAAATCCTACTGACATATATGGCATTCTTTTCAGCTGAGTCTCCAGTATATGTTCACGACTCATCTTCTCAAACGGATTCACAGTGCTCTCTTTCTTCCCCATGGGTTGGGCTTGTGCTACTGCTGTTGTTGCTATTGCTATTGTTGCCGCTGTCTCAGGCTGTCTCAAGATCTTCCCCGACCTGGTAACAAAGTCCACGACTCCCTCTCTGCTGCTGCTGCCGGCGTTAGCATTGGTTTGCTCGTAGCTTAGTGGGACCTGATGTGGATCATAGGTTGGTCCTGAGAGTTGGAATGGTATGGCTATCGGTGTCTGGAGTGCATGTACTAATGGCTTTAGGAGGGTAGGTAAGACATGGCTTTTCTCCATGATGGACGGGGGGTGAGGTTTAATGGTGGTTGCACTGAGGGTAATGGTGTGGGTGCAGGCCATTGATAATTGATGGGTGCAGGCGGAGGGTTGGGGGTTTGATGGGCCATGAGGGAATTGACAAGGGTGGTAGAGTTTGCATGTGATTGAGCTGATGATAATGGGGTGGGAGCAGGCCATTGGTAATTTATTGGTGGTGGGGGATCGGGGGTCTGTTGGTTTATTGGGTAATGGATGGGGGTGATGGAATACGATTGATATGCATTCATTTGTACGTAGTTAATGGGAGTGGATGGTGGGAAATAGGCCCTAAGATCTAAGGGTTCAACTGTTAGTGTAGGGGTAGGAAAATAATCTGCCAGATTCAGGGGTTCAATCACCCCAACAGGTCCTTCTCCTAGAATTCTCTGCCTTGGTGCCACAAATATTTCTGGATTACAAATGAAGTTTGATGGATCAAACTCCAATTCTTCTTCAAATTCCTCTATTGTCCCTATGGTGGGTCTAGGACCTGTTATTCTGGTAGGGTGTGGTGGTAAAGGCACCTGATGGATATTCGCATGCTAGTTTACTTGGGCGGGTGCAGGGAGAATGATCTTTCCAACATCGATTAAGTCCTAGATCACGTGCTTCAATGGGAAGCGGCGATCAGTCGGGTGACCCGGACCCTGATGAAAATTGCAATGAGTATTAGGGTCAAAATTATATGGAATCGAATTGGGAGGAGGTCGTGGTTGGAGAACAGTTATTAAACCCTTTTCAATTAATAATGGCAAAAGTACACTCAGGGATTGCCCAAAGGGCGTAAAGACTCAATCATAACGGGCTCTCCTCTCCGGGGTCATTTGCATTCCCTGCCCATTCCCTGCTCTTTGTACTGGCCCTGTCCTGACGGGAGCTAGTTGCGCTGCTTAGAATTGGAACGGGGCTACATTGTTATTATTGGGCCAAGTGTTCGAAACATTTTGCACCTCTGCCCCTGTCCTCCTGTTGTTCTTCTGCTCAGTAAACCTCCTAACCCCGCTAGGGTCCCCCTGAAGAATTCTTACTTAACCGCCCTTCCCTGATGACATCCTCATAGTGGTTGGCATTCCTCACCAAATCAGCAAAACTAGACTGCTATTGATATACAAGAAAATCAAAAATCACTGGTAGAGTGTTCTTTGAAATCATCTCTATCTGCTCATCGCCCGGTATTCTATTTCTGACTTGAGCTGCCAGTGCTCTCCAACGCCCCAAATAGTCGCCAAAGGTCTCTTTGGGATTCTATTTTAAACGGGCTAAATTAGACTTGCGCGGTTCAATATCAGTATTATAGACATACTGTTCCTAGAACAAATGCGTCAAATCCTTCCATGTCTTCATCATGGATGGTTCAAGAGATGTGAACCACCTTACGGCCGGTCTAGTCAAACTTTTCTGAAAGACTTTTATTAGCAGTCTCTCATCCCCCCCGTACAGGCACGTCCGCACAATAAGACTTGAGGTGTGCAATCGGGTTGCCTGTGCCATTGTACTTGTCGAATATTGGCATTTTAAATTTGGGGGGTAGGTGGACCTCGGCAAACAGACATAAATCCGTGAAATCTGTGGTGTGGATTTCAGCACCACCCATTTTTAGCAATTATTTCTGGATCTTGTCTAGTTGCTCCCTTAACTGTTCCGATTCTTTGGATATAGGGGCCATTTTTTCAACAGCTAGCTGGGACTCGCTCTGGGCTATCAGGGGAGGGGTAATTATGAGAGGAGGGTTGAGGCTGGTCAAAGCCCCAGCATAGGCCTCGCGATTCCTAATCTCGTCCTCTTCATACTGCTGGTCGGCATAGTGTGCAGCGAGGGCAGGATTCTCCTATTGTTGTTACATGGGTTGGATGGGAATGACATGAGTGGGGGTTGGGTGAGCCCCTTGGGGGTGGGAAAAGGCTTGTTGGGTGATGGAAATTTGGTTTTTAGGTGGGGCCTGATAGGGCCATTGGGTATGGGGGAAGGTTTGGTGATGGACTTGGGGTGTGGGGCCATAGGAGAATTGGGTTTGAGGTATGGCATGAGTTTGACCTGGCTGTGAAGGTTGGGATAAATGTTGGGGGTATTGTGGAAGGTATGAGTGGGGGGTTCAAGTTTGGGCCATGAACCCTTGGTCCTTTTGGGTCATGGGCCACTAATAGGTTTGGGCCATGGACCCTTGGTAGGTTTGGGCCACGGGCCCTTGATGGATCTGGGCCAATGGGCCTGGGTAGGTTTGGGCCAACGGCCTTTGATGGGTCTGGCCCAAAGGGTCTTGATGGGCCTAGCCCAATGGGCCTTGATGGGTCTGGGCCATGGGCCCTTGGTGGGTCTGGCCCAATGGGCCTTGATGGGTTTAGGCCATGGGCCATTGGTGGATCTGGCCCATGGGCCCTTAGTGATTCTGGCCCAGTGGGCCTTGATGGGTTTGGGCCATGGGCCCTGGGTAGGCTTGGGTGGTGGGGTATTGGGTCATGGGGTCCTGGGATATATGGAAAAAGGGGGTTTGGGCCAGTGGGCCTTGGGGTATGTGGGAGTTTGGATATTGGGGCATGGGGCCTTGGGGTATGTGGGAGTTTGGAGATTGGGGCATGGGGCCTTGGGGTAAGTGGGTAATGGGGGTTTGGGTGGTGTGGATTATGGGGGGTTGATGGGGGTCATGGGGGAGTGTGGCATGGAGATTGGCTAGGGTATGGGATGGATTCATGGGCATGGGGTATGGAGGAGAGGGGGTGTTTTGAGAAGCCTTCCACATGGAATAGGTTTGGAACATCTCCTCCATCATAGCCATGGAAGGAGGATCGGATGTGGATGGTGGATTTAATGGATGGTTGGGTATGGATGGGGTGGATGTGGAGGGAAAATTGGATATGGCCATGGTAGATGATGGGATAGGGGATGGGTTAAAGGAATGGGGTGGGGCATTGGCAGAGGGGGATGGATTAGGGATGTTTAAGGATGATGGAGGGTATAGTGTGGGTGTTTGGGAAAAACTGGGCATGGCCCTGGTAAAAAGGGGCATGACCCGGGTAGATGGGGGGATTTGTGGGGGATCGGATAGGGCGGAGGTAGTGTATGTGAACGTGGGTGGATTAGGTCTATAGGGGGAAGGTGGGAAATGGGTCATGGGTGTGGGTTGAGGAAATGGGTTAGGGTTTACATGGGCATGGTTTGGGCAAGAGATGGGGAATGGGGGGTTGGACTTCGGATATTTTGGGGGGTAGTGGTTGGGAATATGGGGGCGCCGAATGGGCCGATGACGGAAAAGGGGGGTTGGGTGAGGGGGATGGTGGAAAAAACTTCTCCCTAATGGGAGTGGGTTGGAGAATGTAGCGGGGATGAGTTGGGATCGGTGTAGGCCGGGTCCACTACCCACGACATTCTTTGAGAGCGGGTCAGGTAAGGGTGCCTTGGATAAGGCCCAAAAATCTTCCTCCTTCTTCCCCTACGGGATGACGGAGGGCAAGATGATGCCATTGTGTCGGCACCACAAACTATATATTTATTGGGTTTAGATTATATATCTATTTTTTATTTGAATTTTTTCTTTTGAAAAAGTTTTGAAAAATAAAGGTTCCGAGGGCATGGAATTCCCTTTTTAGGTGGCTCTCGTACCTTGATTCAAGCCCCGCAGCGACGGCTCCGATGCACTTCGAAAGAATCGCAGGAGAACCTTCGATCTATTGAAGGCATGGAAATCAAGGCAAACAACCCGATCCCCCAGAATGAGCTAAAAAGAGGTTGCCCTCTTTAGACAGGTGGGGGCGTATTGGGTGTCGGAGATGGCGGGGCCCAAACAAGGCACTAAGCACACTAATCGGGGAACTCGAGATGTGAAAAGGGCCAAGGATTCTAGCTGGTGGGCTGATAAACAAACCTGGCGCAACTAATACATGCGCCAAGGTAGCAAGGGACCAATTTTACAGTGGCGCAACTATTAGTTGCGCCAAGGTAAAACTTGGGATTTTAAAGCTGGTGCAACTATTAGTTGCACCTGTTATAAATTCCAGTGTTTTTACACTGGCACAACTAATACTTGCGCCAGGCAAAAACTAGTTCTCCAGAATAGAAAACATCAGCCACTAATGCCTAAAATGAGTCTCTTTTTTAGTTTTTTGGGGAAGCTAGGCTTCCGAGAACTAAGCTATTTGTTGGTGATTGATTCTCTCCTCACCGCACCTAAAGGATTTGAGTCCGGTATAACTCGCTAACACGCTCCCCAAGGGTTTTAAGCTTCGAAATGGGAACCCACCTGATATACCTCCAGCGCAAGCGCTTTCTCAGATACTAGGTGGCCTGGGACTTTTCTGGATCATCACCACTAGGGGCTGCCGCCATACTAAGACCCGAGTAGTTGTATGTGTTCCTAAACCCAACCCTTTGAAAATCTACCCCGTAAAAATAAATTAATTAAGCTCCCTAACTTGGTTCAATTTTAATTTTTTCAAAGCTTTTCTCTTTTTTTTGGAAGTTTTCTTTAGTTCAAAGACTGGGGGTGATTATCCCGTGCCGCTACTACTGGCCGGCGTCTACTGTTAGGATATGAAAAGAAATAAATAAATGACGGGGCCAGCCAAGCAACTAGGTGGGAAATATAAAGTGTTGAATTTAAAACTGAATTGTAAAGGTAAGTAAGAAAGGTGCCAGTAAAGTGACTAGGCGAAAATTGCAGAAATTTAAAGCCAAAACGTAGGGGTAAGTAAAAAAGGTGCTAGTCAAGTGACTAGGCAAAAATTACTGAAATTTAAAGCCGAAACGTAGGTAAGTAAGAAAGGTGTCAGTCAAGTGACTAGGCAGAAATTGCTGAAATTTAAAGCCGAAACATAGGGGTAAGTAAAAAAGGTGCCAGTCAAGTGACTAGGCAAAAATTGCTGAAATTTAAAACCGAAACATAGGGGTAAGTAAAATGACGTAATAAGAGGGGTGGGTAAAAAAAACAGCAAAAAGACACTAAAAAAACAGCAATAATATGTTAGCAAAAATAAAAAATAACAAGGCCAAGTTCAAGGGGAAGCTTTACAAGCTACTCCCCAGCAGAGTCGCCATCTGTGCAACCATGGGAATCGGGACGATCCCGTCGTGACGATGTGCGCTCTAACAATAAAACATATAGAGTCGCCACTCAGAGCTTTCGGTGTCTCAGGATACTTAGTTCATTTTTATGAGCACCGAAGTGCTAAAAATATGACTCTGAATCCGGTCCACACCAAAGGCTCTTGGGTAGGGGCTTCGGTTATCGATCGGGAAGGTGTTACGCACCCGATCAACCCGCTAAATGCAGTCTCTACTAATGGACAAAAATAAAATGAAGTAAAAGACAAGGAAATGGTTCCCTCTTGCCCAAATGGGCCTCCAATCCTATTTATGCCCCTCTGTTCCTACCGAAAATTCGGCGGCGTAATGGCACAAGTAAAAGAGTAGGGAATGCCAAAAAGAGATAGGAAAAGAAAGGGGAGAGCTAGAGCCCTCGGGCCCTTGCAACACCGTAGGAGAGCCTTGCGTGGCTTGCTTTGATGAGCTCTTGAAGGCTATGGTGGAAAGTGGGGTTCTAACCTCTAAGGCTTGCTAACTAAGAGGTAGAGAGGGAAGGTGAATGGGTAGCATATACCTAAACTAAGGGATGTAAGGTGAAAAATATCACTCAAAGGAGGTTTTAGAATTCTGGAATTTGTATGGGAAGTGTGGACCAAAGGGAGAAAGATCTTCTCACTTTAAGCTCTTTCTCTCTTAGGCCAAATTTCTCAATCCTTAAACCAAGGGGAGGGGGGCTCTATCTATAGGAAATGGGTGGATTAGGAGGCTACTTAGAGGCTAAGTAAGATTAGGAATTAGGTAATGAGCCATCTAAGGCTTCCTAGGATTTTAAGACCTTGGAAAGGTGTGAAGGATCCTCCAATGGTGGATGATGGAGTGAGGCCTTAAGCCACTTAAGGGGTTGCAATAGGTAGTGAATGGGTGCAACAGAACTAGCAAAACATGCCCCAAAGGTCAAGGTGGTCAACAAGTAAACCCCAATCACAATTTTCAGGGAAAAACCCAACAATCACTGTTCATATGCCTGGCGCAACTAATAGTTGTGCCAGGCAAATGCACAGCAAAATAGTGTTGAACAATAGCCTGGAAGTTGGCCTCGCGAGGGGTGGGGGGACCCATTTATACCTGGAGCAACTATTAGTTGCACCAAGCCATTTCTGAGGAAAAAAGACCTGGCACAACTATCAATTGTGTCAGGCAAATCCAGGGGGAAAATGGCCTGGCGCAATTATTAGTTGCACTAGGCAAAAATCCCTCTAAAAAAGGCCGATGTTTAAATGGTCATAACTTTTGATATACAACTCCGATTGAGATGATTCTTAGCTCGTTGGAAAGTTGGAGAAGTCCTCTTTCTAATGGTTTATAAGTTGATATCAATAAAGGATCTCGGCTAGTACTAGTATACCACTCTTCATCCATTGCTTGGGAAGGTTAGGTTTAGGGTTTGAAATGGATCTAAGGGTCGGGATTGGTTTCTAAAGGTTTGGGGTAGGTTCCTAAGGGATCTAGGGTGATTCCTAAGGGTTTAGAGTGATTCTTAAGGGTTCTATACATGCCATCAAAAGCTCAGAATTACACCTCTCTCGAAAGGTGTTTCGATCGGGCCTTGGGCCAAATTTGGGTGTCTACAAGCTGATTTTAAAGCCCCATTCAATCGGTGATTTCTTCTGGTTTTCACCAGATCTTCATGGACTGTTTGATCCTATGGTTGCATGAGCTTGTAACCTCGCAAACATAGTGTCTGCAATAGTTTTCTTGTTTCATCTCTAACCTTTTGTATGGATGAAATCTATGGGAAATGTTGTGACCATTCATGTGGACAGAATATACCCCGAAGATTAGTTAATGCCTTTGGGTTAGATTGGATTCTTCTACCTTACACTTGTACTTGTGGCTAAGTGAAGGATAGCTGCAGATCCAGCATCTTGATCTGAGTTGCAATGAAAGTTAGCCCATAGCTGTCTACTTCTCCATATTTTTACTTTATTTTACCACATCTTCATTCTTCTTTATCCCCTTTCTTTAGTTGTAGTTTTATTTCTATTTTTAGTTTAGTTTAGCTTTGTGGCACCTAAACACCCTCTATTTACCTTACTTTCTAGTGTAGGTTTAGAGTTGCCAAATCTGTAGTAAGATCTGGAGATTTACTATATAACCTTTGGATTTTAGATCATTACTCCCTGTGAGACAAACTCTTATCAAAACTTGCTACAACGGCCCTGGATCTTGTAGGACTGTGTATGTAGATTGCTATTTTTTGTGCTGTGTGTATTCCATTTTACTCCCCCTTTCTGAGTTGTTTTTTTGCTGCCTTATTTTTACCACATCTCTAATAATAAAAATAACAGCATAAGCAATTTATAAAAACAACAAGTTTTTGGCACCGTTGTCGGGGAGTTTAGATCTAGATAGTAAATTTGAGTTTTTGTTTAGCTTTATTTGTTATAGATGTAGTGTTTGAATAAATTACAACTACAATCTTTTCTTTGATTTTGCAGTCTTTTTTTATTTTCTGTTTTAGATTTATTGCCTATTTTGTGTTTGAATAAATTTATGCTGAAGTTTTTTATTTTTACAGCTTTGGAGCAGTAACAAACTAGAGAAATCAGCTATAGCTGGAGCAATTTTACCTTAGTTTGCATCTCTCTCCCATGTTCTTGTTTCATTTCTGCAGTCTTAAATTTCAGCAATAGTGTTAGCTTGCATTATTTTTTTTCTATCTGCTGCGATTGTCTTTTTCTTTGTTGTGTGTGTATTGTATGTTGGGAAGTCTCTCATTCCTAAGTTAGAACCATCGAATCCTAAAATTGAGAGTCCTGAGCTCAAGGCCAGCAACACACACCCTTGCTGAAAATTTAGAAACATCTGAGATGGGAGAGCAACCGAGACCCCTTAGGGAGTATTATGCACCAGGGGCATACTCATCCCCTTTTGCATTTAACTCCCTACTGTTGCGGGTAATTATGAGATGAAGCCTCAGACCATCCAAATGTTACCATTTTTTCATGAGTTAAGCAAAGAGGACCCCTATCAGCACATAAATCAGTTTCTTTCTCTATGTACTACCTTTAATATTATTGGTTTGGGAGATGAAGCAACCAAATTGAGGCTTTTTCCTTTTTTATTAAAGGATAAGGCTAGAACTTGGCTCACCATGCTCCCAGCCAATAACATATAGTCTTGGAATGACCTACAATGCCAATTCTTAGATAAATTTTTCTAAATTAGTAAAATCAGTCAGTTGAGGAGGAGCATAATCTCGTTTGCTCAGTCCCCAACTGAACAATTTCATGAAGCTTGTGATAGATTTAAAGAGTTGTTGAGGTAATGCCCACACCACCTGATCCCTAGGTGACAACTTGTTCAAAGCTTCTACCAGGGGATAGATGCTAAAAGCAGATCTTTGATTGATGTATCATGTTGTGGCACCTATCTCAGCAAGACTGATGTACAAGCTTGGGACTTGTTTGATGTGATAAGTGAAAGCTCTATGCAGCAGGAGTCTTTGACAAGAAATGACTCTAAGCCTGCTGCTAGAGGTGCAAAAGAACCCACTTTTACTAGGAAATTGTATGAATTAACTGTATACAATAACCTAGAGAGGAAAGTGGACAATTTGGCTAAAAAGTTTGATAAAGTATTGAGTGTGTTACAGCCTCGCATGGTTGCACAGGTTGGAGAGGCATGTCTGATATGCCACTCACCCACACACTCACATCTTGACTGTCCCTCTGTTGGTCCATTTTCAGACTTAGCAAATAAGCATACCAATGATGTCCAATCATTTGGACAGTAGCCTACTGGGTATACTTGGAGGAACCACCCTAATTTGTGGAGACAAGCTAATGTTCAAAACACCCAGCAACGATAGGCACTGCCCTACAATTCAACCCAGTAGTACCCTCTTGAGCAATTCCCACATCAGTCCCCCTAGCCAAGTCAATTATTTTTGCCCCCACCACAACCAAGAGCCCCCTCCTTTGAGGAGCAGGTTTTGTCTTCATTGAAAAACCTTAGCTACCTCTCACAGACTGTGAATTCTCACAGTCAGAGCATCAAAAAGATAGAAGACTAGCTGGGTCAAATTTCTAATGCTCTGACAAGAAGGAATGAGGGCAGGCTCCCAAGCCAAACTGTGACTAATCCCAAAGGGCAATACATGATTGGTGAAGCTTCTTCAACCAATGAGTAAGCTAGGGAAATTCATGCCTTCAGGACTGGTAAGGTGGGGGAACACATATAGGTTTTTAATGGAAAAAGGTGTGTAGAAGAGAGAGAGAGGACTAAGTTCCTGCTGTTGAGCAGCAGGTGCTGAATAATGGGGCTGTTGTTGAGCCTCAGTAAAAAATAAATAAATAAATAAAATAAAATAATAATAATAATAAATTTACCATGATGAGCCCCATTTCCTCATGCTTTTAACTATCCTTTCCCTTCTTACAAAGAGAAGGCTTTGCTGGAGGAAATGAGGATTGTTAAATAGTTGCAGTCATTAATGAGATGGTGGAATACACCTTGCCCACACTGCTGGACTGGGCTAAGGTATGTGTTTAAATGATAGAAGTATGGACTGAGGAGACCACCCTCCCTCAGCCATCTAAGGCACCTTTACTGCCTTTTAAGTGATTATCCACTTGATGTGGGACTGGAGCTGCTCCTTACATGTCTCATGCAACTGAAACTGTTGAGCTGAAGGACCTCAGCCTTGATGCAAATGTAAAGGTATGGCTTTTCATTTTTTATATTGAAGTTCTTTTCAGTTCCGCTGAGATCCTGCTGGGATGACTAATTTACAGTCATTCATGCATCCCTATCTGGGAATGTTGAGATCATGAAACTTAATTTTGGGAAGAGTCACGAAGGCTGATGATCAGAGGCTAAAAGTCTATGCTGAATATGTTGTGGAGCCTCTAAAACCATTCACTTTTAAGACCTTCCACTGATATTTGATCCCACCCTGTGTATCATATGTAACATAGTTGTTTTTAGTGTTTTAAAATTCTGTATACACTATGTTTATGTGGTCTGTTGTGATGAATCTTGATTAAAATGTGTGCCATAACTGATGAGGAACTGTTGGGTGTGGATACAGTCATCTAATATTTTTGCTAGATTCATACTGAGACCATTGTAGGAATTTCTGTTTTAGGATTTTACTATTTTAGGAGTTTAGTATAGTTGTTTTTAATATACTTATTGTTTTTATTTAAATTGCTGTTTATTTTTAGTGTAATTTATAGTTGTTGTTTTAGAAATTTGTGTAGTTGTTTTGTTTTCATAGTTGTCCTTTTGTATAAATTCTCTTTTTCTCATTCCTAGTATAATTTGCTAGAATCTTTTAATTTAATTTTCTCTTAGTTTTCTGCTGTACTTTAGTTGTTTTTCTTTTACAAACCCTACTGCCCTTAATGAGATTACTGTTGAAACAGTGAAGACACTGTTTATCTTAGGTTTTGGGGTATGGCAGGGTGGCTGGCCAGTAAAATAGTTAATTTTAGTGCAGAAGTGTTGGTTGAATTGAGATAAATAAAGTCAATTCCAACCTAATCAGGTTAAAAAGAGGAAATTAAAAAATTTTGCAGACATTTTAAAACTAAAAATTTTAAAAAAATTTAGCACCTCCATGAAGCTAACATCAAGAATTTTTTTTCCAATTAGTACTTAGTGAACTAGAGAGGAGAGAAAAAGGTGAAAATACATCCCATGAGTTAAATTGAAGACCATAAACAGTGAGATTTGGGCCTATCAATTTTTTTTTGAAGAGTGTTCTTGGCAATTTTTCTGCTCTAAGGAATGACTGACTTAATACCTTTTCATTAGAAGTTAGGCACCCCCAAATTGAAACTGATTGGCGACACTCATGACACTAAGGAGATGATTAAGGCCTTCATTTGGACAATTTGAGCTTAGAATTCCTACCCTTTGAAACTGTCCCTTTTGCATACACTCTTTGAGTCTTAAAAATCCATATTTCTTTAACAAACACCAGAGTACTTGCACCTAAACCTCATTGACCTGATTCATCCTTACCCTCACTCTGAGATTTCAGAAGGTAAAGGAGAAGAAGTTAAAGATAGGTGGGTTGGGTTCAACATTTGGTGGAAGGAGAAGAAAAGAAAGCCATAAACAATAGTGTATCAGTGGTATATGTGTGGCATTTCATAAAAAAAAATTATATATATATATATAAATAAATAAATAAATAAATAGAAAAAGAAGTCAAGTGAAGTACTTCATTTGAAAAGGGGAAATAGGAGAAGAAGCTGGTCACTTCGGATCTGAGAAGCACAAATGAAGATGAAGCTGTGATTAAATGAAGAAGGTGAATTCATGAATCACCTCCTTCCCTTGCTGATTTCTCAATTTTGAATCCATTCTACCCCTCCTATTCTTTTTAAACCTCAACCATAAGCCACATTACAACCCATCAAAAAGACCTTGTTGATCCAAAGTGAAGTGAGCTGTCATGTGGAGACAAGGGGATGCCTAATCTATGGTGAAAAGTACATGAGGATGTTAGGAATTAGTAGTCATGCCTATGCTCACGCTTGCAGGCCTATTTGAGGTCTATGACTGATCTTAAGTTGATGAGAATGTGAACACCTTGGAATTTCATTGTTGAGAGATAATCCTGGTAAGGAGTGGGTCTGAAAATTTAAATTCATTGGGGCTGTATATAAACCTGATTTTTCAAATTGATGGCAAGCGTAGCACTGATTTTCACATTGTATTCTTGATGTAAAATGATTGTTGGTGATGCAAATACATATTGATTTAGGTTTTAAATTGATTGCATTACTGTTTTAAAATTCCTCTGATTTTTAAAGAAAAGGTGTGTAATGATGCTTTATTTATTATGTTTTGTCATTGGTTGCACTATACTTAACTGTTTTAATGGGGAAGTTTGTGGGTATCTTCACTGAAAACCCTCAAGAGACTTCACTCCTCCTCTAGGGATGACCTAGGGGTTTAAAAGGCTTGATGCATAAGCTAAATGCATCCGTGCTCCCTACGAAAGTGGCATTTACTTTTTAGAATAATTGTTTTAATTTTTCCTTTGCTCGAGGACTAGCAAAGATTAGGTTTGGGGGTGTGTTGATCACTGAAATATACCACTTTCCACCTACTAACCTAGCCTTTAATGGCCCTTCGAGCTAGTTAATAATGAGTTTTTAAGTGTGCTTTTATAGATGACAATAAAATATCACTTAGTGCAGTAATTCATCATTTTAGTGCTAAGAAGAAAGAATTGTGTGCTAAGCTGTGGAGCTGATGGATTTACAGTGAATGCACCATGGTGGTCACACCATTGGGGCTGTTTAGCATGCCTCGGTGACCTAGAAGTCCCACAGAGAGAGAAGTGGAACCCAAGCTGAGTGGAGGTGATGCTGCAGTAGATTATATAGGACAGTTGTGCAGAACATTTCAGCTTAAGCTTTAAGATCTTGAGCACTTCATGTGTGCAACAATTCAGTTCTCATCATTACAACACACTGCACCTTCAGCAGCTCAAGTGCAACACCAACCAATCGGGCAATCTTGAAGTACTATTGATGTTGTCGAGTAGTTCAGTGCAACCTATTGAGCAGCTGCTGTGCTGAAGCCAGCCATAAAGCTGTCAAGCAACTGCAAAGTTGAAGTTATTAAACACTCGAACAGTTTGTTGAAGCTAACCAGCCTGTCGAGCTACAGATCTGGAGCTATATACATACTCGAGCAGTTGGTTGAAGCTCCATAAAGGTTGTTGAGCAATTTATGCACTTAAAACCCACCCACTCGAGCAGTTCATGGACTTAAAGATTCAACCATTAACCCTGTCGAGTTGTTGGCTGGTGTGTTACATGTTGTTGAGCAGCTGAAGCCCATCCACCTGTTGAGTGGTTCTGAAGTGAACCTATCGAGATGTTGCAGAAAGCACTCATCCAGTCGAGGAGCACATCATCCTATCGAGCTGAAAGTTGAAGCAAGTGAACCTGTCGAGGAGCACATCATCCTATCGAGCTGCTGTCTAAGCCCCTCGAGTTGTGTAGCTGAAGCCTTTATTCACTCGAGCAGCTACAAAGTTGTAGTTGAACCTCTTGAGCACTTAAAGTGCTACTTTTTAACCTGTCGAGCAGCCTCTCGAGATCCTCTCGAGCTGTAAATTCTGAAGCAAGCAGCTGCTCGAGTAGTGCAAATATTGTATTACATCTTGTCGAATACCTATCGAGCTGCAATTCCTGAAGCCTGTCACCCCCTCGAGATTTGCTCGAGAATTAATTCCTGAAGCTCATCTGCTCGAGGCACGGGTTCCAATAGCCATGTCCAAACAACAGGGTGCATTTTTAGGATTCCATAACACCTAGGGCACACATCCCAAGGTGCTGAGCTGTCCCATACTTTCGAAGGCAATACTTGGCCACAAATGAGCCACGACAGCAGCTCTAAATATTTTATTTCTTTCTTATTTCTGATTGGCTAACTTGATTACTTTTATATATCTTAATACGTCTTAACCTATTGCAAGTGTACAATGGATATCATACTACTAGTAAAGGATCGTTTTCACAGTGATCGGCTTTAGTTATATTAATTCAATTTCTACGAAAATTTACACTTATCTTTTAAGATCCTAAACTACTGGAGAAATATGAATAAAGAATTTGTTATTAAACTAAGTTGCAGAAAAATAAATCCTAATCTTCTATCTCTAGATTATGGTTGTCAATCACAATCTTTTTCTATCAGATATTTATGAAAATAAACAGTACCATTACACTATATATCATGTTTCCTAGCATTGGTCATCAATCAATACTGAAATCCTATCAATACAGATTTAATCTAATTAACAACTTCCTAAAATGTGGGCGTCAATCAAACCTTAGAAAACTAAAGATAGAAAAGTAAAAATCGTAATACTAATCTGCAAATTCTAATCTGAGTCATTAATTCATATCAAAATTGGAGATGTTTACAAAGTAGTAAATAAAAGAAAATAAAATCTAAACTAGAAAGCAAAGTAAATATATCATTCATCCCTCAACAACAATCGTCAATTGCTTTTAAGAAACTACAGATATCTACACTAATCTTCAGCACCCAATAGCAGTCGTCAATTCCTCTTGAGAAGCCTCTGATATCTAAACTATAAAGCAATAAAATCTACTCTAATGATCAAAAGAAAGCCCAACCTCAGTCGTCAATTGATGTTGAGAATTTCTTCGATGATTATTCCTATACCAAGCCCTCTTATTTATAAATCATAAGGGGTCGGTTTACAAAGTTCTAATCTTAATAAAAGAAACTACTAAAAATAAAAGTATCATAATTTATAACTCTAATTCCTATTTTTATTCTTCCTTGCTTTGAATAGTTGATATGCTTCTACAGTGTTCTCTGATTTTCAGCAACAGAGTCCTTTTAAGAGTCTTCTTCGTCAATCTCTCAGATCCATGGCTGGTCAGACTTCTAATTGTAGAAGACTTCTAAAAATATGCATGGCGGTGTATCTTCTCTCATTCAGCAGCAGTGGAAAGTTTTTATTTTTAATAAATTGTAAATTATGATTTCTTCTTTCTATTCTTTTTGGAAAATCATACTTCACGATTTTCTATTTTCAGTAGGCTTCCAGCTAACAATTGTTCATGATGATTCTTTGCTTTCTCTTGTATCGTCTTTACTTAATACAACTTTTCTTTAGAGAATCGTAATTTACGATTTCTCTCTTCTCAATATATTGTTTCGCACAATCGTAAAACACGATTTTTCATATCTTTTTAGGCGAAGATTTATCTTTTACGCTCAATCATCTTTTTACTTCTTTTTGAGTTCATTTTGACAAAGATTAATACTTTAGCTCTATTTTACTATTTTTCCTTAATATCTGTATATCAGTAACTTGTTAGTAGCAAACTAAAGCCTAACATCACTAAGTTAAGGGTGATAAATTGGTAAATTATGTGACTAATCACACCCCCCAACTTAAGCTTTGCTAGTCCCTAGCAAACAAAGAAAAATACGCTATCTTAAAGAATTTTAAATGCCACTTTTGTAGAGAGCACGATTGCATTTAGCAGATGCAATGTAATAACCCCAATTTACTAAACCGTGTAAGTCGTGAGAAGTGTGTGCAGGATTGTGGTGTGTGTGGCTCACAAGGGAACCCGTGCAAGTAAACACACTTTTGTGTATATGTGACTCACACAAAGAGAGTTAGTGGAAAAGGTAACACACAAACCAAGTGTTTGTGTTTGACATGATAGCAAAGTCAATTTGCTAGGATAAGGAGGGGTCTCGTGAGACCCATTTGTTAGGTTTTGAGAATTGCAAGCAAGAGAGAAGGAAAAGGAGAATGGGTTGAAGATAAAAGGAAAGGAGTCAATTTGAATCCATATGTTAGATTCACTTGATTTTAGTGAGTTATATGTCAAGGAAATGAGTGTGTGACTCATCGCCTATGATTCTGTCAGCTTGATCGTGCTCGGTGTAATTAGAATGTGTTTTGGAAACCCTCTTGCATTAATGAAGAAATCGATTCGGTCGTCGAGCAAATCACTGACTTAAAGGTAAGAAATCAATGCCCTAGGTATTTAAAGTAAGTCATTAAATGTTTATTAGGATGTGTAATAAATATGGATGAGGTGTGAAGAAGATCGAGTTAAAGAGAAACTCATATTCGAAATATTTCTGTTTCTCGAGTGCACGAGCTTCAGAGCTCGCTCGCGAGAGAAACCTTCTAAAGGTATAAGCCCGTGGGGCTCTATGACTCGCTCGCATGAGGACTTAAGTGGAAGGGGCCTCGCTCACGCGATGCCTTGCTTGACCATCAGCAGTAGGCAAGATTCTAGTCAGTCGCGAGAGGAATGTGGTGTTTTGGGCTCACGCACACAAGCTCCAGGGCTCGCTCGCGCAAGAAACAGAGGAAAAGTTGCTTTATTTGTTTTAGTCTAAATTCTTTAGAAAGGTATACCTTAGTTTCTTTTAAGCATTCCTAAGGGTGTATTTGAACCTTGTGAATGTAGGATTAACGGGT
The DNA here is from genome assembly GCA_021018995.1 of Chloranthus sessilifolius. Taxonomy (NCBI): domain Eukaryota; kingdom Viridiplantae; phylum Streptophyta; class Magnoliopsida; order Chloranthales; family Chloranthaceae; genus Chloranthus; species Chloranthus sessilifolius. Next base: position 121,422,603 of record CM037588.1, on the reverse strand, counting down.
GTACATATATGTGGACTCTCAAGAAAGCTATGTATAGATTAGCTTGAGCTTGATTGAGGTAGGGAAATCTCTATACCATGTGCATTTGGTATAACTAGCATGTGGATTATGATATGATGTGGTTTGTCATCAATTACTATTGAGTTTTACATAAGCTTTGTAAAATGTGAATATGTAAGCATGTGTGCGTGTTTTGAAAATCATGTTTATGATGTGAGAATCTTTCAAGATTCATTTCGATAAATGTGTGTGAAAGAAGGTGCTTTTAACTTTCTAATTTAGATATAGTTATCACATTACACGGCGATAAGCTATATGTATGCACTATGATTTAAGGTTAAATGTGTGAATACCCAACTGACGCGGTGGTATTATTGTGACTGACGTGGCGGGATATCTGTAACAGGTACGGCGGGATATCCGTTACCCTTTTTTTATGTTGTGAATTCTACTGACCAACGGTAATAGTGTTCGGCACAAGTATCCATCTTTTTTGAGACCTTGGGCACCATATGGAAATGGTTCATTAAACGATGATGGTGGGTATTCCATCGGGGGCTCGATGTTATATATACTCGAGGGACTATTTAAGTGATCAGTTTAAAATTTTCTTTTGTTATAAGAATAAGTTTTGAAAATTATGTGTTTAAACTTTAGAAAATTATATTTGATCTCAGTTTTGCTTCAAGTCAAATACCTTTAAATTGTTAACCTTCGTATGAGAAAAATCATATTTGTTTATGTCATAAGATATATGTGTGATGTTAATAATCTGCATGTTATTAGTATTTCCCTACTGAGCTTATGTTGTTAGCTCATCCCTCGACTATATGTCACAGGTACAGGAGCTGAGGTTGATTTAGAGGATCCCGCAAGGATAGAGGATCCTAATTTCTCTCCTAGGGAGGACTCAGAGCCTCATCCTGAGAATTATTTTATCTGCGCAAAGCACAGGTAGGTCCGGCTTTGGAATGATGGGTTATAGTATAGTTTTTGTGATGTAAGGAATATAAACTTTCGGGTTATATTTGTATTATTCTTTTGTGAACCATGTTTCAGTGATGGTTGGCCATCACCGGTGGTTCTTTTCGGTTCTTCTACCCATGAGTTTTTACATATGATTAGAACTGTTATTTTATCTTTTGAGATATAGAATTGGAGACTTCCTTTTTCCTATGATGACTCTATCTGCTTAGCTAGATTTCCTACTTTGTTTTTGCTTTGTGTGTGGATGTGCCAAGTGTTCCGTTTGGGGATCGGCCTTAGTGTCGATCTGACGGTCCGAGTTTCACAGTTAGGAAATTCAAGCTATCACATGTAACAAGCCTTTAAACCCCTAGGTACTCCCTAGTGGAGGAGTTGTAGTCTCCTGAAGGTTTTCAGTGAAGTTACCCACAAACTTCAATATTTTTAAACTTTTCAAAATATTTTTCAAAAATTAAAACCTATATACTAATTCTATATTGAATTAAATTAACTAAATATTAAATTGGTCAATACATAAATCATTACGATTTTCTAAAATTACTAATCCTTTATTCTTATTTTTCATTATAACAGTTATCTTTGATTAGAGTTCCAACACTTTCAATTCACAATAAACAGGAGTATATGCATTAGTGAACAGTTTATTCTTAATAAATTTTTCTAAACTGCAGTTTTTAGAAAATATTTTCTTTCAAAAGCTCACTACTAACATACTCTCAAAAAAATATCAAAACTTCTTGGGTTCTCACAATAGTATTTCAGAAAAATTCAGTCAAAGATAATTGCAAAAATCTATCTCATAGAAAAGGATAATCTATTCAATTCATATGAATCCCTGTACAATCCATAGTATCTATTATTCTTTTCTCTACGAGGCTTATACTTTTGCAAATCATAAATCAGAAAGGACTTTCCTTCAGCTTGTAATGGGGTTTTTAGTTTATGGTTTCAGAAGAAAGGTAGACAAGGTTCAAAAGTTTCTAAGAATTTAGTCCTTCCTTCTTTTTCTTCTCTCTAAATATATTCAGTAAGCATCCGCTAAGTTGGATAACTTCTTCCCATTTTTTCTTTTTTTTCTTTTTCTTTTTCAAATCCCAACCTTCTCTTCTTTTTTTCTGGAAGCCTTTTTTTTTTCTTTTTTTCTGCAAAATCGTATTTTACGATTTTTCATTCTTTTTCTTCACAAATTTTTTTCTAAATCGCTTTTCACTATTTCTCTCATTTTTTTTCCCATTTTCTTCTGATAATTTCTTTTTCTGTACCCTTTTAGCATTTCCCTTTTTCTGTTCTTCTTATACTCCCTTCTTTCCCTCTTTCTCCCTTCTTTTACATTCTAAATGCTCATAAATTGTAAAGGTTAAAGGTTGAAAACTTTTGATAGTACATATGGTTAAGGGTTATAAAATTTTTGTAGAAAGAAATTTCTGTTTAGGTTTCTAATATGGGTTCAAAGGATAATATTTTTCTTGGGATTTTAGCTTTTTGGCTCTGGTTATTCAAAAGATGGCCTTTCATTATTTTCACAATTTCGCTAGCATAAATGCCTTATTGCTTTAATATTTCTAACAGATAGTTCTAGACAAAAAAATTAGGTTATCATATTCATTGAATATTTTGATTCTAAATTCAGCAATATGAGATTTTATACAAGTAAAGAAGTTCAAAGAATTTTTTCTTGAATAAGACTGTTTCTCTCTCTGAAAGAAAGGAAAATATGGCTCTAGATCTCACTTGTTTATATAATTTTGAAACTATAATCTAAAATATTACAGTTTAGATCAATTTATTATTTCAAACATTCATTCTAATACAGTTGTTCCAACGATTATATGTGAATAAAAATTGTTTTATATTCTGATTATTGAACTTCTACCATAATGGATTGCAAGTTTTCTAGATTTGCAAATTTTCTATCATAACTCCTATATGAGGATTAACTAAAAAAAATTTCACTAAAAAAAATTAAAAGCTAAGTTAAACTTGCAATAGAAATAGAGAAAAATTCTCTGCAAAAATACTATCAAGAAAATTATTTTACTAAAAAAATTCTAAAAATAAAAAACTAAAACAAAAGAAATTCTCATGGTGGCAGGTAGGTCTGTTGGAAATTATGTGTAGGAGGATAGTTTGGCTCAATAACAGATGGTCCCTATTGTTGGCCACTAGTGGAGCCATACTAAAAATAAGGATGGTTACTCTGTTGTGAATTATACGTGTTACTATAGTCATTTCGTTGGATTGCATACGCCCATTCCCAGTCTATCATCTTCGGGTATAGTGGGGCGACAGGGCAATTAAATACTCAAAATATTAATAGATTTAGAATAAGTGTGGTTTATAAACCAAAAAGAATAAATTTTATTTATATTTTTTTAAAGTTAAAAATCTTTATTATTAGAATTTTGCCAAAATAGCTGTGCAACTGTGGGAATCGAGACGATCCCGTCGCGACGATGCGCTCTCTAACAAAAAATATAGAGTCGCCACCCGAAGCTTTCGGTGTCCCGAGAAACCTAGTTTAGTTTTATGAGCACCAAAGTGCTAAAACTATGACTCTGAATCCAATCCACACCAAAAGCTCTTGGGTAGGAGCTTCGGTTATCGATTGGGAAGGTGTTAGGCAACTAATCAACCCGTAAAATGCGGTCTCTACTTAAGGTCAAAACAAGAAATAATAAAAAAGAAAGAAAAAAGTTTCCTCTTGCCCAAATGGGCCTTAAAATCCTATTTCTGCCCCTCTGTTCCTATCGAAAATTCGGCGGCGTAACGGCACAAATGAGAGGATAGAAGAGACACCGAGAATGTAGAGGAATAGAGGGGAGAGCCGGAGCTCTCGAGCCCTTATTGCACTATTGAGGAGCCTTGCGTTGGCTTGCTTTGATGAGCTTTTGAAGGCTTTGTATGGTATGGAATGGGCTCTAACTCCTAAGGCTTGAAGCTAAGAGGTAGAGGAGGGAAGCTAAAGGATAACACACATCTAACCTAAAGGCTTTTCATGAAAGGTAAGGGTTGGAACAAGGTTTTGGAATTCTGAAATTTCTATGGGAAGTATGCACCAAAGGGAGAATGATCTTCTCACTTTAAGCTCTTTCTCTCTTAGGCTAAAATTCTCAAGCCTTAAGCCAACGGGTGGGGGCCTCTATTTATAGGAAATGGGTGGATTAGGAGGCCACTTAGAGGCTTATTGGGTTTAGCAATTAGGTAATCTCAAATCTAAGGTTTCCTAGGTTTTTGAGAGCTTGGAAAGGTGTGAAGGTGGTCCTTCAATGGTGGATGATGGGGTGAGGCCTTAAGCCACTTGAAGGGTTGCAAATAGGTAGTGAATGGGTACAATAGAACTATCAAAACACACCGTAAAGGTCAAGGTGGTCAACAAGTCAAACCCCAATCACGAATTTCAGGGCAAAAACCATGGCCACTATTTATTTGCCTGGTGCAACAAATAGTTGTGCCAGGTAAATGTACAGTAAAACATTGCTGAACAGTGTCTGGAAGTTGGCTCGCGAGGGTGGGGTCCACATTTAAAACTAGCGCAATTATTAGTTGCGCCAGGCTTAAAGTCTGGGAGAAGTGGCCTGACGCAACTAATAGTTGCACCAGGCAAAATTATACTTGGCATAACTATTAGTTGTGCCAGGCCATTTCTTGAGAGAAATAGTCTGGTGCAACTATTAGTTGCACCAAATCCCTAGGGGGGCCCACTAGAATTTACAATTTTTCCCTCCAGGTTCGGACTACCATATCTTTTGATGTACACCTTTGATTGGGGCGATTCTTGGACTGTTGGAAAGCTAGAGAAGTCCTCTTTCCAATGGGATAAGTTTGATTACAGTGGAAGGCCGTGGCTAGTCCCAGTGAACCCCTCCTCATCCATTGCTCGGGAAGGTTAGGTTTAGGGTTCGAAAGGGGTTCTTAGGGTCGAGATTGGTTTCTAAAGGTTTGAGGTAGGTTCCTAAGGGATCTAGGGTGATTCCTAAGGGTTTGGGGTGATTCCTAAGGGTTCCATACAGGCCATCAAAAGCTCGGAAATGCTCCTCTCTCGAAATATATTTCGATCAGGCCTTTGGCCAAATTTGGGTGTCTACAGATGCCCCTCTTTGATATCCGATCACTAATGATCGAATGCCAAAGAAAAGAGACATTCGAAGAGGCCCAAGGCATTACTGACGAGTCTGCTGCATTCAAAATAAACTTCAAACATCAAGTGAGTAACATGGTGAGAAAATGAAAGCCCTATATGTCAGGAAAAACATCCGTCTCTCAAGGTAATCGGTCCCCACGCACTTAGCGATGTTACTGGGCATAACCGAGGTGGAATGAGTTGCGAAAGCCCAATAGCTAGGAAAAACATTCGGTTCTCAAGTTGCGAAAGACCGTTAGTCAGGAAAAATGTCCACTTCTCGAGATGATTTGAAGGTATTTGATGTTTAAGATTTATTCTGAATGCAACAGCTTTATATGTAAGAGTGGTGATCAATCCACACTTAAAGATAGGCATGAAGTAACCATACGGAAGGCTTCACAGTTTACGTCCAATCCTAAAAGCCATTTGGTGGCCCCATCTGACTGTTCATGGTTGCCCTTGCTGAAAGCAGGGTTTGAGGTCTTTGGGCGAACCCATCGATCCCAAAATTTATTTAGCATGACTGCCCGAGCAAAGTGAATGGATGTCACAACGCTTTTTGGGGAGGACGTGCCATTTTTGAAAGCATGCCCAAGATTAACATGACCTAGAGCACCCAGCTTCGACTACTTTGAACAGATTCAACCAAACATTGGGGTGTCTCCCTAAATGGACATCCAATCCTGGTCTCTGTCGATAATGATCATAAACATTAATTAACTATGCATAATCATGCACCCATCAGGGGCAATAAGCAACAACAAAGGAGATGGAAGTCCCGACCCGGACCTGCTCGAGTACAATTTACGAGGACAAACGACCATCATACGGATACCCAAATGCATGGCATACACTTTATAGGGATATCAAAGACCCCAAGTATCCATCTTCAAATAAAACTAAACAGATTCAGCCAAAATTGGGTGCCTACCGAAGGAGGCACTCAATCTTTGTCTCCATCAACGATGATCTTATTATCGAACAATTATGCAAAACCATGCACTTATCAGGGGTAGATAAAATAAAGGGGAATGAAAGTCCCGACCCAAAACTTGCTCGGGTACAATTAACGAGAACAAACGACCATCCAACGGATACCCAGACACAAGGCGTATACTTTATAGGGATAACATACAAATGCAGGTTTTAAGCCTGTACCCTAAAATGAGCCCTTCAGAATGCATATTTGAACATAGTCATTCGATAGGTAATTTCCTTTTTGACAAGTTGGTTTTAACCAACAATCACCTTCCTCTGAGCAATCTAAACCTTAAGACACTTAAGTTCACATGAATCCAAAAGTAGAGCGCTTAGCTCGAAGATTTAGAAGTGGAGTCGACCCGATAGAAACATTGACCATTTGACCGGGATTGACACTGTCGCTCCTACTTTGATGTAGGATCCAAAGATCCAAGGCGATCCTTAGACTCAGGACGTTAATGTAGAATAGCTGAATTGCCAATAAAATATTAGCATTTTTACCGCATGGGTGCACGCCTATGCGTAGCTGTGCATGGCGAAAGTACCACAAAATATAGCTATCCTTTTTACATTTTCAAAATGATTTTCTTCTTCTTTTCTCTCTTCTTTTTTTGAATAGACCTGACGTCAGTGGTGAGATGCTTCATCAGATTTGTCCATCGCTGAGAAGTTGCCCGCTTGGAGGCTTTGGTCCGTGTGATGTTCCTGCATATTCTCGAGAAAATGTCAGTCCCTTTTTTGTTTATATAGGTAACAATATGAATCTAAATTAACAAAAGGAGAAACAAACCATTATCTACACTTTTCCAATTCTCAAGATTTATACATTTATTTTGGATTTTTATTTTTATTTTTTTTGTTCTTTTTCTTTATTTTGAGATAGAAGTATGATGCTGTAACTATGTACATGGGAAAGAGTAGAAAAATATACACACACATTTTTTTGTTTTTAGATTTTTCTTGATTTTTTTGTTCTTTTTTGGCTTTTTTCTTTTTTTTTTAATGATGCCTTATCAGTGAGGTGAAGTCCCGGGTCCCATTTTGAGCATAGCCGAACCCTTTCATATGGTCAAGCCTGAGTGAGTTTCAGTAGTTTTACCAGGGCCAGAATGTTAATCCCTTTGGATTGAGTTAAACCTTTCTCCTTACCTTGAGCCATATGTTTGACAAAGTAGTTTCACAAAGACAACTCTAGTCGGGAACCGTCTTGAACTAACATGACCAGTCAGAAGAATGGGCAACAGGGAGTGTTACAAGCAGTGTCCTCAAACATCAATCAATCATTTCAAACCTTTCTTTTTCTTCTTTTTTTTTATTTATCTCCTTTTTTACCCGTGGCACCCTTTCAGGTTTTCACCACGTCCATGGGCTTAGCTCTCTTACCCCAAGCGCCCTCTCGGGTTTTCACCTGGTTCGTACAAGTTCGCTGTTTTTACCCGTGGCGCCCTTTCGGGTTTCCACCACATCCAACTTGCTTTGAGCTTGTATTTTATTATGATATATATTTTTTATTTTCTTTTTCTTTCTTTTATCATTCTATTTTTTTTCCAAAAGCCATGACACAAACGTCGATTCCGCCATAGCCGACTGGATGGGGTTCTAGTATCGTCTCACAACCTTGCTTGTGTTGACTTAACAAATACTATGACTGCTTGTGAACCTACAAAGAGGGCTTTCTTCAGGGTGCAGCTTGGCCATGGATTCGGTTAGGATTTGAAAGTATGCTGGGCTAGAAAGGGGTTTCCTTGATACGGCTTCAGTTCTTCACAACACACTTCTTTCTTGGGGGATTTTTACTTTACAAGCCCCTATGATTCTTCTATTTTTTTTCTTTTTTATTCTTTTTGCTCTATTTCAGGCAATCTCATTTTGGGGTTTTCTTTTTCTGATTTTTTTTAGATTTTGGTGGTAATTTAACTTCTTTTTTCGTATATACACTTACGTTTTTCTTTGGGGAAGGGGTTATTGAAAGAAAAAGGCCCCGACTCAAATGGTGTAGCAAAATATATCATCATTTTTGGAGATGCTTTCTGGTTACTACATTTGGAGTGATGGCCTCCTTTGGGTGGTTCTTAAGCAGTCACGCATCTGTTTCACCAATACTTACCTTATCGTGATAGACTAAGCGTAGAACCGTCGGACGTATCCAGCGTTGATGGGCTCAGGAAGATGATCTCCGCCCATGGTGGCGAGACGGATGGCGTATCCTAGCAGTACTTCTCGAATGACATAAGGTCCTTCCCAGTTAGGCTTGAACTTTCCTCCTGGATCAGCGTGGAGGGATGAGAAGGTCTTCTTCAGCACAGTGTCTCCTACCTTTAGATCTCGACCGCAGACACGTTTATTGTAGGCGTGTGTGATTTGCCCCTGGTAAAATTGAGTATGGCATAAGGTTAGGAGTCTCTTCTCGTCTAATAAGTTTAATTTTTTAAAGCGGGATCTCTCTCTTTGTGCTTTGGGTAAGCATGATTCAATGAGGATTCAGAGCAAGGGTACTTCAACCTCTACCGGTAGGACGGCCTTGGTTCCATACACAAGGGAGAATGGAGTTTCCCCTGTAGCAGTACGGATCGACATTTTGTAGGCTCATAAGGCAAATGGCGGCATTTCACTCCAATCTCGGTAAGTGATGACCATCTTCTCAAGGATGCAGACGACCGTCTTGTTTGCGGCTTCTACGACTCCATTAGTTTCAGGCCGATAAGGTAACGAGCGATGGTGCTTGATCTTGTATTGCTCACAGAAGGCTCGGATGCGCTTATTCGCAATGTTCTTGCCATTGTCCGTGATGATATCTTTGGGTACTCCAAATTGGCACACAATATTATTTTTAAGGAACTTCATGATGTGACCAGCAGTGATGTTGGCATATGACGCTGCTTCAACCCACTTGGTGAAGTATTCAATGGCGACGATGATGAACCGATGTCGGTTTGATGACTTCAGATTGATCATTCCGACGATGTCTAGGCCCCAGGTAGCAAATGGCCAAGGAGTGGTCATGCAGTGAAGATCGATGGTGGGGGCGTGTATCAGACTGGAGTGTTCTTGACACTTGTAGTATTTTTGATCATGTTTGCAGGAATCTGATTCCTTAGTGGTCCCAAAGTATCCCTGCCACAAAATTTTCTTGGCGAGCATGTGACCACTGACATGGGCTCCGCATACTCCCTTGTGGATCTCCTTCATAATATTGGTCACTTCACCCTCAGTAAGGCACCTGAGAAAGACATTATTATAGGATCGCTTATAAAGGCATTCCCCACAAATGACGTAACCTGCCGCTAAAGGTTGAATGGTTCGCCGGTCTGTCTTGGATGTACCCTCAGGGAAAGTTAGTGTCTCAAGGAAATTCTTGATATCTGAGAACCAAGGTGGCTCATCATCAGGCTTTATAGGTTCCTCAATCTGGAGGCAGAAGGCCGACTCATTCCTTGCTCGATCATGATCGGCTACATCTCAGCACCATACGGGATTTCTATCATTGATGCCAATGTTGCTAGTGCATCGGCGAAGCAATTCCTTATCCGGGGGACATATGAGAATGTCACATCTTGGAAGCAGGCTATCAGATCCTCGAAGTGCTCATGGTAAGGGATCAGTTTATCATCTTTCGTATTCCAATCACCATTCGTCTAGCATATGATCAATTGTGAATCACCAAATACCTGAAGGTGAGTTACATTCAGATCGAGAGCCGCCTGCAGACCAGTGGCACATGCTTCGTACTCAGCCATGTTGTTAGTGCAAGGGAAGTTGAGTTTGATAGAGACGTGTATGTGGGATCCTTTCGAAAAAATTAGAATGGCACCAACTCCCTGACCCTCAGCATTAGCTACCCCATCAAAGTGCATTACCCACGATTCTTCTGCTGCTTCAGTATCGTCTTCCGTCATGAATAGGATGTCCTCATCAGGGAACTCAGTTTTCAAAGGTTCATAGTCTGGAAAAGGGTTGTCGGCGAGATGATCGGCGAGTGCCTGCCCCTTGATCGACTTCTGAGTGGCGTATGTGATGTCGAATTCAAATAACAAAAGCTGCCAACGTACAGTTCATCCAGTAAGTGTCGACTTCTCAAACAGGTATTTCAGCGAGTCCATTCAGGCCAAAAGTAGAACATCCTGAGAAAGTAAATAATGGCGGAGCCTCTGAGTAGCCCATATAAGAGCCAGGCATGCTTTCTCCAGATGAGAATATGGCGTCTCATAATAAGTGAACTTCTTGCTCAGATAGTAGATGGCCTGCTCTCATCTTCCTGTCTCATCATGCTACCCTAAGACACATCCCATCGAAACTTTCATCGTAGAGAGATACATCAAGAGTGGTCTCCCCGGCTCAGGCGGTATAAAAACAGGTGGATTAAGGAGGTAGGTTTTGATTTTATCTAATGCTGCCTGACAATCATCGCTCCATTCAACGGGCGAGTTCTTCCTTAATAGCTTGAAGATTGGCATGCAGATAGGTGTCAGCTATGCAATGAACTGACTCATATATTGTATTCTGCCCAAGAACCCTTTAACCTCTTTCTCAGTAGATGGTGGGGGCATTTCAGTGATAGCTTTGACTTTGACTGGGTCAACCTCGATCCCTCTCCTGCTGACAATGAATCCTAGTAATTTTTCAGACATAGCACCAAATGTGCACTTTTGTGGATTCAGACGTAATCGGTATATTCTCAGCCTCTCAAACAGTTTCTGAAAGTTTACCAAGTAGTTGCTCTGCTCCGGTGACTTGGCTATCATATCATCGACGTATACCTTAATTTCTCTGTGCATCATGTCATGGAACAGCGCAGTCATAACTCTCTGGTATGTCGCATCGACATTCTTCAGCCCAAATGGCATGACTCAATAGCAAAAGGTTTCCCAGGGATAATGAACGCTGTCTTCTCACGATCAACCTCTGCCATCTTTATCTGATTATATCTTGAGAATCCGTCCATAAAAGATAGCATCCCATGCTTAGCAGTATTATCGACCAAGATGTCGATGTGCGGTAATGGGAAATCATCCTTTGGGCTCGCCCGGTTCAAGTTTTTGAAGTCGATGCACATGCAGACCTTTCGATCCTTTTTTGGCATAGGCACAATATTGGCTAGCCACTGCAGGTACTTGGAGACCATGAGAAACCCACATCATACTGCTTGATGACCTCATCCTTGACTTTCAGCATCCATTCGGGTTGGAGGTGCCTCAGCTTTTACTTAACCGACTTCATATTAGGGTAGAGAGGCAACTCATGCTCTACCAAATCAGTGTCTAGACCAGGCATGTCCTCGTACAACCAGGCAAAAACATCTTGATATGGTCGAAGGAAATCAATCATGCTTTTTCTTTCCTCGGGAGACAGCGACGTTTCGATTTTGGTAATTCAGGGAATCTCCTCGATCCCTAGATTAACATCCTCAGTTTCTTCGATATTGGGAGTAGGGTCATGCTCAAAGTCTGCAAACCGGTCTAGGAGCTCATTGGGGAGTTCCTCTAAGGGACTATCCTCGTCCATACTCGTAACTCCTACCTCATTTTGTATTTCTACAGGAAAGGGGTCGATTTTACGTGGGATGGGTATTTCAATTAAGGCATCTTTTTGTGGGACTTTATCTAGAATTTTAAATGACAATGTTTTTTAACTTTGTATTTTTTCAATGTTTTTGAGATTTTGTATTTTTTCAATGTTTTTGAGATTTTATATTTCTTCGATATTTTTGAGATTTTTGTTTTCTTCGGAGACGGACCCTTGGCAACACGAGTCTGTGTATATACAAGGTATTGCCTACCAAGGGCTTATCTCACTTTTTATAGGTTGTTTTTTTTTGGGAAACGAGTGCCAAATGTTAGGTCACTCCTTGCTTTCAGGGTTTGGAGTAAAGATATCCAGTTGCGTACTTGAGGGGCCACTTCTTTACCTGTTTGGATGGAGGGTGCTAACTGATATAGTTTATTGGATTCAGCCTCCATCATATTGATCCCCATTTCGTTCGAGATGATGTCCTCAAATGTTAATACCATTTTGCGGGGATCTACCACAGGGGGGGTTTGTTCAGGTACAGGTCATCGTTCCTCGAAGAGGGACAATGCGTCTAAATCTATTTCCAGGCTAGGAAGGGAGATCTGGGGATTGGTGGGGTGAACTGGTGTCAATGGGCTCTCGGAGTATCGCTGATACCTCATATTAAAAACTGTGGAGGTCGACATCCTCAGAGGTGTGCAACACATCCAACATATTGGGTTTTTCAATGCTATTGGCGGCCTTTTCTTTCTCACTGTGCCCCTCACCGATGATCGTGATGATCTTGTGCCTAGATGCAAATTTGAGTTTCTGGTGTAGTGTGGAGGGGATTGCTCCAACCTCGTGCAACCATGGGCGCCCCAATAATAGATTAAATGAGGATTTGATGTCCATTACATGAAATAAGATGGAAAAGGTCATTGGCCCGATCAACAACTCAAGATCAACTTCTACCATTATTTCTCTCCTGGTATTGTCAAACCCTCTAGCGCTGGTTCTCGTGGGCCTCAACATGAATGGATCGATCCCGATCTTGGTGGTGGTTCTTAACAGGCATATATTCAATGTAGACCCGTTGTCAATTAGAACCAAGGGGATTACCATGTTTCCAGACTCGACTGTTATATTCAAGGACTTCGAGTGGCTACCTTCTTCCTCTGGTAAGTCAGCGTCAGAAAATGAAATAGCATTTAGAGCCATCAGTTGACCAATTATCTGCCCGATTTCGTCTGGGCTGATTTGAAGATATACATGAGCATTTTTTAACGCCCCCATTAATGCTTGGAAGTGGAGTGGGGAGGTCATCAACAAATCCCACACAGTAATATGGGCGGGCATTCTCCACAACTGAGTCTCCAGTATATGTTCTCTACTCATTTTCTCAAACAGGTTCATAGCTCTCTCTTTCTTCCCTTCAGGTTGGGCTTGTACTGCTGCCACTGCTTCTGGCTATTTCGATATCATTCCTGACCTAGTAACAAAGTCCACTGCCCCTTCTCTACTGGTACCGCCGGCATTGACATCAATTTGCTTGTAGCTTAGCGAGACCTAATGAGGATCATAGGTTGGTCCCGAGAGCTGGATAGGTATGGCTGCTGGTAATTGAGGCACTTGTACTGCAGGCTTGGGAGGTGTGGGCAACACCTGATTTATTTCAGTGGTGGTGGGTTGGGTGGAAAAATTGGGCCAAATGGGGGTGGTGAAGCTTATGGGTGGTTGAAGTGGGGATAACGGGGTGGGCACATGCCATGGATAACTGATGGGTGTGGGTGTAGGATTTCGGCCTGATGACTTATTGGGTAATTTAAGGGGGTGGTAGAATATGGCTGATACACATTTATTTGTACATAGTTAATGGGGGTGGGTGGCAAAAAGTAGGCCTTGAGATCTAAGGGTTCGGTCTGTGGTGCAGGGGTGGGGAAGTAGTCTGCTAGATTAAGGGGTTCAATCATCCCAATTGTTCATTCTACTAGATTCTTCTGCCTTGGTGCCACAAACATTTCTTGGTTACAAATGAAGTCCGATGGATCAAACTCCCATTCTTCTTTAAATTCCTCTACCATCCCTATGGTGGGTCTGGGACCTACTATTCCAGTAGGGTGTGGTGGTAAAGGCACCTGATGGATATTCACATGCTGGTTTGCTTGGGTGGGTGCAGGGGGAATGATCTTCCCAGCATCGATTAAATCTTAGATCGCATGCTTCAATGGGAAGCAATGATCAGTCGGGTAACCTGGATCCTGGTGGAAATTACAATGAGTATTCGGGTCAAAATTATATGGGATCAGATTGGGAGGAGGTCATGGTTGGAGAACAGTTATTAAACCCCTTTCAATTAATAATGGCAAAAGTACACTCAAGGATTGCCCCAAGGGCGTAAAGACTTGATCATAACGGGTTCTCCTCTCTGGGGTCATTTGCATTCCCAGCCCATTCCCGGCTCTCTGTACTGGCCTTGTCCTAACGGGAGCTGATTGCGCTGCTTGGAATTGGAACGGGGCTACATTATTATTATTGAGCTGGGTGTTTGCAATATTTTCCATCTCTTCCCTCATCCTCTTATCATTCTTCTGCTCGGAGAACCTCTTGACCCCGTTGGGTCCCCCTGGATACATTCTTGTTCAATCGCCCTTCTCTAATGACGTCCTCACAGCGGTTGGCGTTCCTTACCAAGTCAGCAAAACTGGGCTACTGCTGTTATACAAGAAAATCTGAGATCATTGGCAGGTATTTTTTGAGATCATTTCTATCTGCTCGCCATCATGTATTCAATTTTTGACTTGAGTTGCCAGTGCTCTCCAACGCCCTAAGTAATCCCTGAAGGTTTCATTGGAGTTCTGCTTTAATCGGGCTAGATTTGACTTGTGGGGCTCAATGTCTATGTTATAGATATATTGCTCTTAGAATAGGTGGGTCAGATCCTTCCATGTTTTAATTATTGATCGTTCAAGAGATGTGAACCATCTTAAAGCTTGGCCGGTTAAACTTTTCTGGAACACTTTGATGAGGAGTCGTTCGCCTCCACCGTATTGGCATATGTCCCCATAGTAGGACTTAAGGTGTGTAATAGGGTTGCATGTGCCGTTATATTTATCGAAGACTAGCATTTTGAATTTAGGGGGTAGGGGGATCTTAGCAAACAGGCCAGTTCGATAGCTGCTTCTGGATCTTATCCAACTATTCCCTCAATTGTTCTGATTCTTTGGACATGGGGGCAGTCTTCTGAATTATGAGTTTGGACTCACAATGGGCTGCCAAGGGTGGGGTAATTACAGGTGGAGGACTAGCATTGGTCAATGCCTCGATGTAGGCCCCACTGTTTCTGATCTCATCCTCCTCATACTTCTGATCTACGTAAGGTGCAGTGAGGACGAGATTCTCAGGTTGTTGCATGGACTGGGTGGGCATGGTCTGAATGGGGGCAGGGTGAGACCATTGGATGTGGGGAAGTATTGTGGGGTGATGGGGTGAGTGGTAGTTTTGTTTTGGGGTGGGGCCTGATGAGGCCATTGGACATGAGGGAAGGTTTGGAGATGGCCTTGGGGTGTGGGGCCATGGGAAAATTGGGTTGGAGGTATGGTTTGGGTTTGACTTGGGTGTGAAGGTTGGGGGTGGGTGAAATTTTAGGGGTATTGTTGGGGGTATTGGTGCGGGGTTCCAAGGTATTAGGCTTGGGTTTGGGCCATGAAGCCTTGGTCATTATAGGTTTAGGCCATGGGCCATTGATGGGTTTGGGCCATGGGCCCTTAATGGGTTTGAGCCATGGGCCCTTGGTGGGTCTAGACCATTGGGCCTTAGTGGGTATGGCTCATTGGGCCTAAGTGGGTTTGGCCCATTGGGTCTTGGTGGGTCTGGGCCATGGGTCCTTAGTGGGTCTGGCCCATTGTGCCTTGATGGGTTTCAGTCATGGGCCCTGGGTGGGTCTAGCCCAGTGGGCCTTGATGGGTTTCGGCGATGGGCCCTGGGTAGGTTTGGGCCATGGGCCCTTGGTAGGTTTGGGTTGTAGGGTATTGGGCCATGGGGCCCTGTGACTTGTGGGAAAAGGGGGTTTGGGCCAATGGGCCTTGGGGCATGTGGGAGGTTGGAGCTTGGGCCATTGGGCCTTGGGGTGTATGTGCAGTGGGGGGTTGGGCCATGGGGCCTTGGGGCATTTGGGTAATGGGGGACGGTGTGGAGTATGGGGGGTTGATGGGGGTCATGGGGGAGAGAGGCATGGAGATTGGCTAGGGTATGGGTGTTAAGACCTGAAAAGTACCACTTTTCACCCCTTAACCTTTGATTAGACCCTTAGCCATCTAATAAGTTCTTGTTAAGTGTTTTATGTATGTAATAATCAGCAGTGAACAAGGCTAGGAATCCTGCTAAGGAGCCTATTTTGGCACCAGAAGTCCATCAAAACAATGGACTATGAATCCAGACCTGGAATGAGCCTCGCGCAGTCCAACTGAGCTTCCTAAGACCTCACAACAACTACTCGTGCAGCTCTCACGAAGCTCAAGAGTAGAACACATTGCATAGTCTCGCGTAGTTCAAAGCAAACCTCTCTCAACCTCACGCAGTTCGCTAAGAATGGCTAAGGAGAGAGAGCTTCAAGAGACTCCTCGCGCAGCTGTCGCACAGTGGCCGCGGGATGCAATTATCAGAAGAGAACTCCTTGCGCAGTTCTCGCACCATTCAAGAAGAAAGCATCCTCGCAAAGACCGAGCCATCCTCGAGAAAATCAATCAAGACATGAAACCTCACACAATTCAGAACTCATGAAAGCCTCGCGAGGAAACTCGCGAAGTCCATTGAGGAGAAGTGCTCCCGAAGTTCTCGTGCTATTCAAATCTGTCCTGGCGAAGATCAACCTAGCGATCGCACAGCTACCTTGCGACTGCATGAACTCCAACCCCACGACATCTGAGGCTTTGATGCCTACTCAACCTCGCGACTGCCTGAAGAGCAAACCAAGGCAACCTCGCGACGGTTGAAGCTTCAATATCAAATCATCCTAGCGAAGAGTAAGAGCTACCACGCGACAAGTCTGGGAAAAAATGGCTACCTAGCGAAGCTCTGAACTCCAACTTCCATCACTTCAACATAGGACTTTCTAGGAATTTCCAACGATTAGGGCACGCACTCCCATGCTTAAATCTCTGTGCACGCACCTCGAGGCATCCAAGGATCACTATTTGGCCATATGGCATCGTTAAAATTAGGGTTTCCTAACCCTAATGCGCCGCCACACCACTGCTATAAAAACCCATACTTAGCTTAGGTTTAAACATCATCTATCTTACCATCTTTTTACATCTTTTTTAGCTGTTAGTAGTTTTCTTTCTCTCTTTCTTTCTCTCCATAGTCCAGCACTTGCTGGCTATGCCTTTGTATGCATTTTGAACTAGTTTAATGGAAGTTTTGTAATAGGATTTTTACATTATGGGATTTGTGTTTGAATTTGAGATGCTCTGTGCAAGCCTGCTGCCTTGTGATCCGCCATTGCTTTGGCTGTATTTCAAAACAATGGAGGACTGATTCTAAGGGCCACTCAAATCCAAGTGACCTGTGTGTCTGGGCTATCATGGTCCTATACAGCCTTAGCCCCACATATAGCGCTTTAGAGGTTGAGGTTCCCTATGGATTCTTGAGCTGGTAGCCTGGATGAAATAGTGCCTACAATGATTATCTTATTTTGACCCATCTCTGGATTGTGGTTCCCCTATGGGATAGTCTGTGACCATTTGAGTGGACAGGTTATAAGCTTAAGGGATTGGATCATGGTACAGAGTTGAATCCTTTCTCCTCAGTAGGGATAACGTAGCCATTGGACATGATTTCTATAACATCAGATCTAAATCTGAGTTACAAAACTCCTCTGATCTAGGCTCAATAACATACTTCTCACCCTTTTATATTTATTTTCCACGCTCCATCCATCCTCTCAACCCTTTCTGTAGTTTAGACATTAGGCTACCTTAGGATTTGTAAACTAAGTGACCTTAAACTCCTTTCCCTTAAGGACTGCCAGATCTATAGTCAGATCTGGAGGGACTACTAGAGATGGCCCCTTAGAGCTGTAGATCATCTTTCCCTGTGGGACAAACTCTTACTTATCAAAACTTGCAACAATGGACCCTCTATCTTGTAGGTCTAGGACTTCTCAGTTGTGCTGATTCCAACCCCTGTTTTATTTTGATTTTAAATTTCTTTTACCACAAACAAATAAAGAAAGCACAGCTGGGGGAGCAACAAGTTTTTGGCACAGTTGCCGGGGATAGATGATCTATTAGTAGACCCTTAATTTTTGTATTCTTAGTATTCTTTGCAAATGTGAATAATTGATACTGCTGATGTAATTTTAAACCTTTTTTGCAGATCTAGACAGCAGCAGTGAAGGACAGTTGGACTGCAATTGGAGCTTAGCTATCTCTGTTTGCAAACTCTCTAACTTTTAAAACTCTGTCTATCTTTCTGAAAAATTCTCTAGCAGTATCTAGGATAGTTGTAAATGTATTCTTTGAATAGCTGTAAATTAGTTAGAGAAATTGTTAATTATAAAGTTATTCATTTGCAATGTGCCTGCAAGAAGCTCTCCTTGCTATTGGTGTGCTTGTATGCTAGGGAGGAGATCTCTCAGCCCTACTTTAGAGCCTCTTAACCCTGAGCAAAGAAACATAAAAAACAAAGTAAAGAGCCACTTTTGTAGGAAGCACAGGTGCATTTAGCATATGCAACAAGCCTTTTAAACCCCTAGGTGATCCCTAGAGGAGGAGTGAAGTCTCCTGAGGGTTTTCAGTGAAGGTACCCACAAACTTCTCCATGAAACAGTTAACATCAGTGCAATATTATCAAATGAGCAATCAAGGAGCAGGGTTAGTTACTCTTGAATCAATGATGAAACAGAAAATTTGATTATTGTTTGCACAGGAATTTAAACATTTATAAACCTCATGAATGTTTCAATATTTCCAATCTGTGAACAAATATAGAAAATCATACAAATGTGCCAGAAAGAAGCTCATCCTATGGATAAAATTAGGTTATAAGTCATACTTAAGGTGCTCAAGTTCCAACCCAAACACTCACGGGTATACTCTCATCGTGTTTTTGTTGAGGGGTTCATTTTCACTCAAGCTCAGGAGCAGTTACATCTCCCAAATGGATCTGTAAGCATGAGCATAGGCATGATTCTTAGGCAATGGCATCATTGACATCTCCTCACCATAGATTAGGTTACTTCTTATCTCCACATGACACCACTCAACTTTGGATCACAAGGGCTTTTAATCTAGGTTTGTTTGTATGGCTTATGGAGTGAAGTTTCAAGGAAAGGCAATTTGAACAGAGGTTTGAATTTGAGAACTCAGAAGTGCAGAGATGGTTCATGACTCCACCTTTTGAGTTTAGCTTCTTTCTTCTTCTTTTCGAGATTCTCACATTCACGTGATCAGTTCTTTCTTTGATCTTGCATTTTCAACATAAGGTCCCTTTTTGCCTTTTGCTTGCAACTTTTCACATTGTTTGTCTCTTCTTTTCTCGGTCACCATATTGCACGCTTTTGAGGTATTTTCTTCATTTTCTTGATGTTGCCTGAAATGGTCCATCTTGATTCTTTCTCCTTTACCTCCTGAATTATCGAGTGAGGGAAGGCTGAATTGGTTCCATAGGTTCAAAAAGTACTTTTGAGTATTTTGATGAAGAATTGTAGGATTTATGTACTCAAATGGGGTACAAACAGGCAGATTTTTCTTGGTTGGTTCATTAGGTTCAAGTCGTCCAAAGAAGGCCTTGATCTTTTCCTCGATTTCATGAGTGTCAAGTTACTTGTTTTAATTTGGAGTTTCCTAACTTCTAGTGGATCTAATGCCTCACCAATCCTTTGAATCGTAAAAATTGCCTACCACTCTTCAACAGAGATGGAAAATATATGGGCTCAATTCTACCGGTTATGGTTTTTCCTTGAGCTTTTAAGTATATCTTTACCTTTTTTCTTCCTTTTGACTTACTACGTGATACCAAGATGTTTTTATGGTGTAATCATCATGGAAATGTAGAATATCGCAAGGTTTAGAATGTCTAAATTTGGCAAGGGAATTTTAAATTTTCTAGTTGTCATGATTCTAAAGTAAATTAATACATTTCCTAATTACTTAGGTGATTCTGCTTATGTTAACTATTCCCTAGGCGGACTTGTCCGCCACACCCCAAACCTATGGGGAATGTTGTCCTCACCGGGTTCAAAGGTGGCATGGTGGTCACTTTATACCGGAAAATTTGAAACAAGGCAAAGAACAATAAGAAGAAAAAAATAAACAATGAGAAAATGACATGGAGAATGGGAGAAAGTAAAGTTTATTAACTAGAAATATTTTACATAAAAAAAAAAGAAAAGAAAAATAAAGAGAATAGGATGTGTTTTTAGGGAGGCGGTGGAGGGTGGAAGTGGCGGGGAAGGTTGATTTTTGTTTTTTCTCGAGGAGGCTGGAGTTGGGCCTCCTTTTCTTTGGCCAAAATCGCGAGGGAGGACCTCTTCAAATTCGTCCCGAGGGGCCGGAGGCGGATCTGGCACCTTCGGTGGTGGTGGGTCCACCACATGGGGTAAAAGCGTGTGGTGGCTTATTGGCTTGGTCGTCCGCCATTTTGGAAGGGTGGGGAAAGATGTGGGGAATTTGGTAGAGGTTGGTTATTTATAGGTAAGGTGGGGAAGCCGAAGGGTGGGACTTGAATGGGGGGCATTGGTAATGAATCGGCGTGGGTCATTAAGTAGCATTGACATGCGTGTGGGGAGTAACTCTGCATTTAATTCCCCAATAAGTGAGTAACAACACTGAAATTGGGGAAGCGATGTGAGGAACCGTGTCCTCACTTGTTGTTGTAAGGGAAAAACAAAGAAAATAGGGCTCACTCTGAGATCTAAATGGTAGAATTTATGAAAGCGAAAGAAAAAGAAAAGAAAAAATTAGTGAAAGCGAAACTAAGAAGCAGCGAAACTAAGAAGCAACGAAACAAATGCATGCATACTGGGTTTAGTCCTCCTAAATCGCAATGGTCCGATAATTGCTTTCTTGTGTTGTTTTAGAACTACTTGACTCCTCTTCTTGCTCCTTTGTAAGGGAGGAAGAAATAATCACAGTAGTGTTTGATGATCTCCCAAAATACATATTTCAGATTTTTGGGGAGCTGTTTGAGTTCCAATTGTGGGTGAGAAAAGAGGGCAGCAAAGGTACCTTGGTAACTTGTGGAAGAGGGAGAGGAGCAGTCTCCAAGAGAGAACTTGATGATTGGTGAGTGCCTTGCACAAAGACTCCTTTGAATTTGATCTCCTTTTCCTTCTTTCTCGGTGGATCCCCAAACCTAAGATGAACGTTGTCCTCAATGTTCTAGACAATGAGAGACTAGGCAGCAGGGGGTAAAAGAAGAAAGAAAACTAAGAACGAGAAAAAATCTAAACTATATGCAGAAAAATAAAATGTAAGCGAAGATATGAGCAAGGAAAAGGAAAACATGATATACAAATGCAAGAAAAATCAACAAAACAATGCTAGAATTGCTAAATAAAATCCAACAAATAGAAGGATTACTATGCAAATGAAAGGAAACTAATGCTAATAACAGAGAAACAAGAAAAGCAAGGTAAGGATGAATACAAAGTTAGAAAAGAAAAGGAAAAGTGTTGATACAAAAACTGAATTTGTGAATACAAAATAGGAAAACAAAGTTATAAACTAACTATACACACAGAGAAATGAGGAAAATCAGTAAAACGAGGACACATTAACCTAAGAAAGAAAAAAAAATCAATGATCTAAAAATGTATTTGAAACTAAAATTCCTAAAGCAGAAAATCTAATGCCAAATGATATATCCTAAGCCCAAAGAAACAAACCCAAAAGCACGAGATACTTATGAATCTAAGTGATTATAAAATGATTAGCAGAATACGTTGAAAAGCAAGATTCATAAGATTGACCCTTTGTTGATGATGTGTATGAAAAAAGAAATAATGAAGCATGGGAGCACATATTAAAAGCAGGGGTTCACACAAATGAGACCCTTTATGATGAAGAAATCTCGAAGGAAAATAAAATTAGTGGGTCCATTGAATATTCAAAACAGCCTATGATTCACTACTCATTATCCTACATGATTCCTAAAAAAAAAAATGATCTCAAAGAGTCCGGATGGGAAAAGTGGATGCAAATGGAGAAAACAAATCCTAAGATATCTATATTGTTTTTATAATTTTCTATTTTTATTATAATTTTTTTTTTACTTGTTTTGATCAGCCTGCTCAACAAGAGCCCTTATTTACTCATCTGCTGAAAATAATGAGAAACAACTCGTAGATTTTCTATTTGTGTTTTCAGCTTCTTTTATTTTGTATTTGGTTTTGTAAAAAAAAATCACATGCCTAAAAGAGCAGAAATTATAATCAAAACAAACATTAAACACAGCAATAATGCTGGTTCTCAAGAATTTAAAAATAGAAAATGAATGCAAAGGAGAAGGATCTCAAGCAGATCTGCCCATTTTGGTCCAGATGCTCCTTGTTGACTACTGCAGTGATCCAGAACATCCAAAACTGCAGCAAGATACCTTATTCAAGTATTGACAAAATAAAAGAAAAACTCAAAGCACGCCCAAATTTGACAAAAGACAAAAGAGTGGCGCAGATTTATTCAAATAACTAGAAGGCAAAGAATAAAACTCGTAAAAATATAAAAAAATAAAAAAAAAATTTCATAAAGAAAATGTGTTTTCTATACAAAATCGTCAGTAGACATTTAATCAAGCACTTGGAATGCAAAGTGCGTGTTTAAAGCAAAAATTAAAATAAATGAAAATAAACATAGGTCTATCTATTTTAGAACAAACTTCCCACAGCGGCGCAAAAACTTGTTGTCGCTCCAAGTGTGCCATAATTGTGTGCATTATGAATCAAAATTAAAGAATTAAAGAATGCTAGGTTATATGGATGTTAACTTATGAAAGGGATATCAAGACATTGGGGCTAACATCGGCTCGCAAGATCGGGCCAATTGTAGCAAGTTTTAAAAGTAAGTATTTCAAGATCGTCCCACAGAAGTTTGTCTAAACCGAGAGATAAACCTCAGATCCGTACAGGATCTGGCTCTATAATTATCTAAAAAGAATAGATAAAAGAGAGTGTTGGATTGTGTCACATTTAACTATAAGCAAATAAAGAAAAGAACTATCTACATGATCCAGATCCGAGTTGGGGAGATGTTTAAAATAAGACAAATGCGAAATAATAGCTTCATGTACTTTAGCCTCTGAATTTTAATGGAGAATCGTAGTTCAGCAGCAGATTCAATCTTCATCCTACCGGCCAAAGACAGATGTAAGAGAAATAAATCCAATTAAGGAATAGGTTTAGACTTATGGGCGTGATCATCATAAATGGTCACAGATCATCGCTACCATGTGGCCTATTCTTTAGTTCGTAACATGAACATCACGTAAATCTTGCTTGAATTAGGTTACCAACGCTAATTCGCACAGGATGATGAATTAAGGGAAGTTGGATGCGGATGAGTGAATCTAAAGAAGTCTAATGCACTAAGGTGAACATTCGAACCCTCGACATGACTCCAATGGAGAAGACACAAATTACAAAGAACCTTTTAAAATCCAACTACAATTACGAGCACGGCTTCTTAGAGAGCCCTCGGACTTATAGCCCGAGCTTCTCGAGAGCCCTCGAGTTCTGATCTTGAATCCGAACTTGGAAGTACAAATCACTCACAATGGCTCTCAAAGGTAAACTACAAGAAGGATTAGGGGGTTCGGGAGAAGCTATCTCGAATGAGGGAAACAGAGATGAAAACTCTAAAACTGGATACCCAAATTGGGCAAATGGTTCGCGTCTATTTATAGTTTTTCCTAAGCCAGCTCGGATGTGTATCAACCAATCGAATTGGATAGATCTCAGTATCAACCAATAGGAGTCGAGCACGGGATCGTGATCATTACCAATCGAAATGCTTGATCCGTTCACCAATCGAAACAGAGGCATCAATTCATTATGTAATTCAAAAATCTGTTTGAGCTTCTAGAAGTTCCCGCCAAGTAATTTCATCTTTGGGTGTTCACATGGGGTGGAATATGCCTTTGGTTCGTGCTCGAATCTTCGGAATGTCCTTGGGTTTTAAAACGCATTGGGGCGTGCAAAGTTTCTGAAATACCCTTGGACGAGCTGCAAATCCCGAATGCCATTTCAGCATAGTTTAAGGGCTTTTCAAAGTAGTTTGGCTCGTAAGCTCTCTTCGCTAAGCATTTTGGCTTCAGGTGATCTTTTCGCAAAGCATTTTGGCTTGTGGAGATCTTTTCGCAAAGGACTTCTCTTCTTTTCGCAGAGTGTTTTCTTCTTTTCGCAAAGGTCATTCTTCTATTCGAGGAGTGTTTTCTTCTTTTCGCAAAGTTCAAGGTTCTTTGCGAATAGTAGACGTTCTTTGTGAATTGACTTTTAGCTTCCATTCTTCTTTGCGAATGGATCCTTCTTCTTCTTCAGGTCTTTTCTTGCTCTTTTAGGACCTTTTTAGCCATTGCTGAGGCTATTTCTTCACTCCCTCTTTGAGCTTGACATGCGTTGTCAGCTTTTTGATCATTTTAGGATGGTTTTCGGATTTGGACCTGTCTTTTTGGTTAGCTGCAATATGAACACTAAAGCACTTATTTAGTCCTCTCAAGGGTCTTTCAAGGCTCATGTTTAGGGGTGAAAAATGGTATTTTTCACTACTTATCAATGGCCCCTTAGAGCTGTAGATCATCTTTCCCTGTGGGACAAACTCTTACTTATCAAAACTTGCAACAATGGACCCTCTATCTTGTAGGTCTAGGACTTCTCAGTTGTGCTGATTCCAACCCCTGTTTTATTTTGATTTTAAATTTCTTTTACCACAAACAAATAAAGAAAGCACAGCTGGGGGAGCAACAAGTTTTTGGCACAGTTGCCGGGGATAGATGATCTATTAGTAGACCCTTAATTTTTGTATTCTTAGTATTCTTTGCAAATGTGAATAATTGATACTGCTGATGTAATTTTAAACCTTTTTTGCAGATCTAGACAGCAGTAGTGAAGGACAGTTGGACTGCAATTGGAGCTTAGCTATCTCTGTTTGCAAACTCTCTAACTTTTAAAACTCTGTCTATCTTTCTGAAAAATTCTCTAGCAGTATCTAGGATAGTTGTAAATGTATTCTTTGAATAGCTGTAAATTAGTTAGAGAAATTGTTAATTATAAAGTTATTCATTTGCAATGTGCCTGCAAGAAGCTCTCCTTGCTATTGGTGTGCTTGTATGCTAGGGAGGAGATCTCTCAGCCCTACTTTAGAGCCTCTTAACCCTGAGTTAGAAAGGGGAAGGAGGCTTAGAAGAGACTGGCACACCACAGGAGAGCCCCCAAGTGAACCTGTGATAGCAAATATGGGTGAAGAACAACCCAGAACTCTCAAGGAGTTGAATGCTCCGGATGATTATAACTCCCCTTTTAGCATTCAATTCCTTGATGTTCAGGGGAATTATGAAATAAAAACTTCAATCATCCAGATGTTGCCCTCTTTCCATGGGCTTAGCAAGGAGGACCCTTACACGCATATTGACCAGTTCTTGGCCTTGTGCACCACTTTTAATATCACTGGTTTGGGACCTGAGGCTACTATGCTCAGACTCTTTCCCTTCTCTCTGAAGGATAGGGCCAGTACCTGGTTGACCACTCTTCCCAACAATTGCATTGCTTCATGGAAAGACCTATAGACCAAGTTCCTGACCAAGTTCTTCCCTAAGACAAAAACTAGCCAGTTGAGGAAAGAGATTCTTGCTTTTGCTCAATCCCCAACTGAGGATTTTAACCAAGCCTGGGATAGGTTTAAAGAAATGCGCAAACAATGCCCCCACCACAAGATCCCAAAGTGGCAGCTTGTACAAAGCTTCTACAATGGGATTGATGAGAAAAATAGAGATATGGTCGATGCCTCTTGTGGTGGATCCTACATGCACAAGACTGCTGAGGAGGCATGGGAATTGTTTGAGGTGATTAGTGAGAATGCTTTTCAATAGCCATCCCTGGCAAGAACTAGTTAGGAATCTGAGTCAAAGGTGGGGCCTACTGCTGGATCAAGAGGAAAAGTTTATGAGGTGTCTGGGAACAATGACCTGTAGCTGCAGATGGCAAACCTCTCTATGAAGTTTGACAAATTACTGACTGTGATGCAACCTAGAAGGGCTGCTCATGTGGCGGAGGCATGTCTGATATGCCAATCCCCACAGCACAAAGTGGAGGAATGTCCATCTGCAGGGCAATATCCTGAATTGGTATTGGAGCATGCTGCTACTGCGCAATCTTTTGGCCAGCAACAATCTGAGGGCTACAACAGATTTCCATATGGATACCAGCACCAAAATGCTGGTTATCAATGGAGAGACCACCAAAATCTGAGGTGGAGGTAAGACAACTACATGCAGCCCCAGCAAATGTTGGCCTTACAACAAAGGCCACAGCAGCAGTTCAATCAAGGGAATGCCCCTAGGTCTAACTTCCAGCACCATCAGCAGCCCCATCAGCAACAAAATCAATTGGTCTTACCCCCATCTCAACCCAGAAATACTTCTTTCGAGGACCAGGTCTTGACCTCACTGTAAAACCTGGGCTCCTTGGCTCAGACTGTCAATTCTCATGGTCAGAGCATCAAGAAGATGGAAGAGCAGATTGGCCAACTAGCGAATACCTTAGCCAAAAGAGAAGAGGGAAGGTTGCCCAGTCAACCAGTGGTTAATCCCTAGGGCCAATTTTTGATTGGTGAAGGATCCTCAAACCCTGAAGGGGATCTTTCATTGAATTGATGTTAAGAACTGTGCACTTTGTATGTTATGTATTTTACTGTGTATAGGAATTTTTAGTGATCTTGTTGGAGTCTGAGTTTAGTGCTTTCTGCCTACTTTTATTCTTGTTCCCCTTATTTGCTAATTTCAAGTGATTGAATGATGATGGTATTATTTGAATGCTTTTCATGATGTGTGAATTTAATGCTTTGAGAGTATGAGAATTTTTGAATGATTTGTAATGCATATGGGTATCCCTGGAAGAGAGCCTGTGAGAGAATCCACCCCCAAAATAAAGGTCAAAAGGTTGACTAGTGGGTGTGTGAATTCTGACTCTGTTAAGCCATCGCGAGGTTGTGAAATTTTGGTTTGGGGTCCTCTCGCACAGTTCATAAAGAATCACTTTCCTTTGCCATCGCGAGTTTCAGATATAGTTGTGTGGGCTTCCTCGCGTAGTTTAAATGAACATCCAATCTCGCGATCCATTTAGCCTATCCAGCGAGCAGATATATTTGAAGCGCGTCGAGCCTCGCGATATTTAAAATCCAACCCCGCGTTGCTTTTCTTTACTGCTTTCTCTTTCCTCTCCTGCCAACGAAACCCTAGCTCCCACTCCTCTCAATCTCTCTCCTCCAGCATCCTGTCTACAGTTCATCACTCACATTGAAATTCTAGATTTTTGTTCTTAAAGCTTCCATCAACAGTTGCCCCCTGCTAGGAGCTCCTGCGGTCTACCGTGCATCAAATTGAATAGAACCCTAACTTTTAGGGTAAGACTCAACTCTTGATTTTTTTCTTTCAAAATTTCAACTGCACACTCACCAAGGAGAATCTTAATGGCTCCTAAAAGTGCACCTGTGAAGAGAGCCAGGGACCAGGCCACAGTGGAGCCTGCCCCTAAGAAAGCCAAGTCCTCTACGGCACAACAAAAAGGGAAGGAGGTGGTTCCTGAGGTGGCTGAACAAACACCTGACGACTCTACACCCTCTGAGCTCCTCATTTCCATTCCTTTAGAGCCTGAAGCCATTTTTGATATATCTTTCTTTGAATCTGAGCCATTTTCAGCACCTGCCATTGAGTTCTTGCGCAAGGCTAGTTTGTTCCCCTTGATGCAAATGATTCCTGCATTAGCCTATCATAGGATAGTGCAACTCTTTTACCAGCACCTTAGGGTCAGACCAGACACACATGGGCAGCCAGGCCTCCTTGTGTTAGTTGACAATTTTGAGGTGCTACTCAACCCAGCATTGATTGCTGAAGTCATGGGCATCCCTGCCATTTTTTATCCCAACTGTGGTAATGGTTCCCCTGTGAGTGCCTCCATTGATACCACTGCACAGGCCATTACCAGAGGTTTGAAGGCCACAGGGGACTCCATCAGAAGAAGAGATCTGGATCCCAAATTGCTGTTCATTGATCAAGTGCTGAGAAAGAATATTTATTACTCCGGCCATCAGCAAGAGAGGAGGACACCAATTGCTGATGCTCTCTATTCCTTCTCTCTGGGCCATGGATTTAATGCTGCATGGTTGATTTTTGAGGCCATGAAAGATATGATGGTGAAGCTTGGGCTGCAGAAGAAGATCCACACTCTCCCCTATGGAAGACTCATCAACAAATTACTTCTGAGGGGAGGATACAAGATACCAGTGGGGGAGTTATCTGCTGACCTCACTCCCACCACTTTTGCCAAAAGACAATGGGGGATCAGCAAAAGTCTGATGGATCCACAGAAGAAGAAGAAGAAGGCTGAAGCTCAGGTTGTTTGTGAGCAAGGAGAGGGAACTGCTGTGGCAAAGGCCACCCCTGCCCCCACAAAGAAGGCTAAAGTCCCTGCTGTAAAGAAGGTGGTGCAAGCTTCTGTCACCTCTGCTTCTGCAGCATACCTCCATTCACCACACTTGCCTCTCAATCAGCTTCTGTGCCTATTCAATCTCTCCCTTTCCCTCTCTTATCCCCTTTTTCCATTCCACCTCCCCATGTGATTCGTTCCTAGGTGGAAAGTGTTGAACCCCATGACAGCACTCCCCCTTCACCCACCTTACCTCAATACATAGCCCCAGTATCTCCAACCTCATCTGAACGAACCCTTAACAGCCCTCCCTTGATAACCTACCTTAAAAGGAAAACCTCTCACACAACCCCTGCCTTATCTTTACCTACCTCCACCACCCCTATCATTCCCACAGACACACCACATATTGACCAACCCTTAGTCCAACCCCTCCCAACTACATCTCGACTCCAAGATCTTGACTTTAACCTAGCCACCACTTCAGGGTATCGGGCCTTCATGACTACCTGTCTTGATACCTTGCCAACCCATGATATCCCCCTCCCAGATTCCCCACTCCCTTCCCTACATCACCCACCAGTCCTTTCATCTTCTCCCCCTACAACTTTCCATCATGCCCCCACTTCCCCTTTCCAACCTGTTCTCTCCTATTCTCATACTCCACCCCACCCAACCTCAGATACCCTTACCCATATCCTTTCCCTCATACATGACATCCAGACCCATCTATCCACCACAACCCACACCCAAGCCCAAATGCAGACTTCCATCACCAACATACAATCCACCCTTCAAACATTGACAAACCCACCCATCTCTACACAACCTCCTCCCACATCACTGATCCAACCCCCTTCCACCTCTGACTCCACAGTGCCACCAGACCTCACCTCAATTGACTTAACTACACCCTTAACCCTCTAAGACACCATACCCTACCACTCCTTCCCCACTCTACCTATCCTTCCCCCACTCATATTATCTCCACCACAATTTACCAACACTTCTACCCAAACAGACCCCATTCCTTTCCCATCCACCTTTCCCATTCAACCCCACATATTTGTAACCCCACCACTTCCATTTCGACCCTTCACCATTCCATTTTTCCCTTACCCAGAACCATCCACCTACACTGACCATCCTTCATTTACTTTTCCACCCATGCCTTCCATTCCACCCCTTATCCTACCCCCTCCTCAATTCATTGACCATTCAACACAGATTGCCCCAGCAACTTCTACCCCTCCTCTAGACTTCATGTTACAGCCCCCACTTTACCCCCCCAAGATCAATCACCTTCTACTTCGTCCACTCCATTTATACCAATCTTACCCAGACACTCCTATTGCACCCCTCCCTACTTCACCCTCCTCCATGCCATGAGGGACAATGCCTATATCAAGAGGGATGTCCTGAGGGGCATGGCTCAACTTCGACAAGCCATTGAGTACCCCTTGTGCAGAAATTGAGTGACCTCAAGCTTGCTCACATGCAGAAGCTGCGTGATGTTTCAAAGGGGTGGGAGTCAATTTTGAGACCTCACTCAATGCAACAAGCTGCTACTTATTACAAATTGAATGCGGAGATGGAGAAGGGCAATGCCGAGTTGGCGCAGAAGAGAGCCCGGATGTTCGAAAAGGGACTGCACAATGCCGAGGACATCCACCGGCTCACTAAGGGGCTTTCTGATGCCAACCTCCTTTATGCTGAAAAGCAGATAGAAATTTTGCAAAAAAGGGTGGCATCACTATCAGGCCAACCACTTGAGCCCACCCCTCTCGCCACAGCACCCCCTGAGGCCCCATCCTCTTCCACCCACCCAGGGCCATCTTCTTCCACTCCCCCTGCCCCTACACCTACACAACCTGTTCCCCCACCTCCTCCAGCCCCAATTCCGGTTTCTCCTCCTGCTCCTACTCTAGTTCCTATTCCTGCTAAGGTCCCTACTCCAGCTCCTACTCCTGTCTCAGTGCCTCCCCCTATTCCATCTCCTGCCCCTAAACGAAAAAAAACTCCTTCCAAGAAACCCTCCACTTCCAAAAGAGGCACTGCAGCCCAAAAAGGAAAAAGGCCAGCCCCTCCATCCCCACCTCCAAAGGACACCAGAGCTTCTGCTCAGGATGATCCCCATGGTCGCCTACTTTCCAAAGAGGAACGCAGATAGGCCGCTGCTGCCCTTGGATTGGATCCCACTGTGCTTTTTCCTTCTGACTCAGACTCTGATTCTGCACCACCTATGGATCCCAGTGCTAAGAATCCTACTGCTACTCCTTCATCAAGCCCTGCTGACCAAACCTATCCTCAGAGAAGGAAGGTTACAGCCAAAAGGACTACTCACCCAACTGCCTCTTTGAAAATTAGAAAAGACAAATCTGCCTAGTCTGAGGAGGCACCAACAATGAGCCAGCCAGTGAAGGGGAAGAGCCCTGCCATTCCTGCAGCAAAGGAACAAGACACGTCTTCTGTGGCTCCCCCTATGATTGGAAAAGGGCAAAGTCCTCTCCTACCTCAGGTGAAAGCCAAAGATAAATCCCCTGTTGTCCCCCCTGAGCTAGCACAAGCCCAATCCCCTCTTATCCCCCTCCGACTCAGCAAGGGCAAGCCTCCAAAGGGACGAGCTCAAAAGGTAAAAGCCCCAAAGGAAAATCTTCCACCAAACCCCCCGAGCCACCCACCGATAAAGCTTTCACGATCCCTCTTGAGCCAATGAACAGAAAAATGAGGGTCAGGACACCAACCATACCCAAAACTGCGGCCTAAAGAAAGGAAGAGAGGGAACGAAAGAAAAGAGAGGAGGAGGCTTACCTTCAAGAGCATGCCAAGAAGATGGGTTGGGACAAGTTTTGAACCAGATTCTGATTTGATTGTACCTAGGATTTTTTCTGTTTCTACACTCTTTTACTTTTGTTATCTTGTAGTTTGTACATTTCTCATTTTTAATAGATTTTCTTCTTTTTTCATTACTATTTTGCTTTGTCTGTTGTGTGTTTTGCTCCATGTTATTTCCCTTTCTTTTGCCAATAATGGATTTGCTGCACATTCACTTTGAACCAGTGACGACACTGCTCCTCATAGGTTTGGGGGTGTGGCAGGCAGACCCTACCAATGGAATAGTTAACTTAAGTGTAGCAGAGTCATGTGAGTAATATGGAAATGGATCTATGTTCACTTAAGAATCATGAAAATAGGAAATTAAAAATTTCTGTAAACTTTAGACATTATAAACTTTTAATATTCCACATTTCCATGATAATATCACCAAGGAAACTTAATTATATCAGCACTTAGTGAATCATTAGAGAGAGAAAAAGGTGAGGACATACTTAAAATTTCAAAGGAAGACCATAACCAGTGAGAATTGGGCCTATAAAAATTTTTCCATCCTTTGAGGAGTGACTAAGGCAATTTCTTCTAGTTCTAAGGACTGGCTGAGTCACTGTGCTCACTAGAAGTTAGGCAACTCCAAGTTGAAACAACTGACAACACTCATGAGACTCAAGAAAGGATCAAGGCCTTCTCTTGGATAGTTTGAGCCTAAAAAGACCAACCCTAAAGCAACTGCCCTTGTCCATACCCCCTTTGAGCTTTAAATTTTAAATTTCTTCAAAATACACCTGAGTACTTGTACCTGAACCTATGAACCTGATTCAGTCTACCCTCACTCTGAGAATTCAGAAGGTAAAGGAGAAAGAGTTGAAGATGGACTAGCTATGGTCAACATTAGGTGAATGGAGAAGAAGTATCTCAAAATTTTGGCAGTATGGTAACTGAGAACATGGTGGCATTTCTAGAAAGCAAAAACAAAAATAAAAAGAAGAAAATTCCATCAAAAGGAAACAAAAACAATAATGAAGAGGAGTAAGGGAGGAGTTAAGAGGAACTTTCATTGGAGAATCAAAATCAAGAAGAGAAACTAATCACTTTAAATTTGAAAATCTCAAAAAAGATGAAGGGAGCTGAATTCAAGAAGGTGAAGTCATGAATCATCTCTGTCACCTA
The DNA here is from genome assembly GCA_021018995.1 of Chloranthus sessilifolius. Lineage (NCBI taxonomy): Eukaryota > Viridiplantae > Streptophyta > Magnoliopsida > Chloranthales > Chloranthaceae > Chloranthus > Chloranthus sessilifolius. The sequence continues at coordinate 121,390,384 of CM037588.1, read as the reverse complement.
CTGATTTCTCAATTTTGAACCCCTTTTCAACCTTCCATTCTTTTTGACCCCACTCCATAAGCCACATTACAGCCCAGGTAAAAGCCCTTGTGATCCAAAGTTGAGTGAGCTGTCATGTGGAGATAAAGAGTTATCCAATCTATGGTGAGGAACTGCCAATGATGTCAGCACTTAAGAACTCTGCCTATGCTCATGCTTACAGACCCATTTGGGGGATGTAACTGCTCTTGAGCCTGAGAGAAAATGAGCCCCTCAACAAGAACCTTATGAGAGTATGCCCTGGAAAGTTTTTGGGTCTAAACTTGAATGCATTATGTATGACCTATAACCTAATTTTTAATCTGATGATGAGCTCAGTGCTAGCACACACTTGTGCAGTTTTCTATGGTTGTACACTGATTGGAAATGTTGTGCAATCATGAGAAGTTTATGCTGTTTAAATTACTGTGCAACCAATGGATTAAATTTCTTTTATGTTTGCTGATTCAAGAGTAAACTAAGTATGCTCCTTAACTGCTCACTTGATGATATTGCATTTTTGTTAATTGTTTCATTGAGAAGTTTGTGGGTGTCTTCACTTAAAACCCTCAGGAGACTTCACTCCTCCACTAGGGATCACCTAGGGGTTTAAAAGGCTTGGTACATATGCTAAATGTATCCGTGCTCCCTACGAAAGTGGCATTTAATTTTTATAGTAGATTTAATGTAGCTTTGCTAAGGGACTAGCAAAGATTAGGTTTGGGGGTGTGTTAAGACCTGAAAAGTACCACTTTTCACCCCTTAACTTAACCTTTGATTAGACCCTTAGCCATCTAATAAGTTCTTGTTAAGTGTTTTATGTAGGTAATAATCAACAGTGAAACAAGGCCAGGAATCCTGCTAAGGAGCCTGTTTTAGCACCAGAAGTCCCTCAGAAGGATGGACTCTAAATTCAGACCTAGAATGAGCCTCGCACAGTCAAACTGAGCTTCCCAAGACTTCACAACAACTACTCGCGCAGCTCTCGCGAAGCTCAAGAGTAGAACACATCGTGCAGTCTAGTGCAGTTCAAAGCAGACCTCTCTCAACCTCACACAGTTTGCTCAGAACGGCTGTGGAGAGTGAGCTTCAGGAGACTCCTCGCGCAGTGGCTGCGGGATGCAATTATCAGAAGAGAACTCCTCGCACAGTTCTTGCGCCATTCAAGAAGAAAGCATCCTCGTGAAGACGGAGCCATCCTCGCAAAGATCAATCAAGACATGAAACCTCGCGCAATTCAGAACTCATTAAAGCCTCTCGAGGAAACTCACGAAGTCCATTGAAGAGAAGTGCTCATGAAGTTCTCGCGCTATTCAAATCTGTCCTCGCGAAGATCAACCCAGCGATCGCATAGCTACCTCGCGACTGCTTGAATTCCCACCCAGCGACATTTGAGGCTTTGATGTCTACTCAACCTCGCGACTGCCTGAAGAGCAAACCAAGGCAACCTCGCGACGGTTGAAGCTTCAATATCAAATCATCCTAGCGAAGAGCAAGAGCTACCATGCGACAAGTCTGGGAAACAATGGCTACCTAGCGAAGCTCTGAACTCTAACTTCCATCACTTCAGCAGAGGACTTTCTGGGAATTTCCAATGATTAGGGCACGTACTCCCAGAGTTAAGTCTCCATGCACGTGCCCCGAGGTATCCAAGGATCACTATTTGGCCACGTGGCATCATTAAAATTAGGGTTTCCTAACCCTAATGCGCTGCCACACCACTGCTATAAAAACCCATACTTAGCTTAGTTTTAAACATCATCTATCTTACCATCTTTTTACATCTTTTTTAGCTGTAAGTAGTTTTCTTTCTCTCTTTCTTTCTCCCCATAGTCCAGCACTTGCTGGCTATGCCTTTGTATGCATTTTGAACTAGTTTAATGGAAGTTTTGTAATAGAATTTTTACATTATGGGATTTGTGTTTGAATGTGAGATGCTCCGTACAAGGCTGCTGCCTTTGATCCGCCATTGCTTTGATTGTGTTTCAAAGCAATGGAGGACTGATTCTAAGGGCCACTCAGATCCAAGTGACCTGTTTGTCTGGGCTATCATGGTCCTATACAGCCTTAGCCCCACCACAGGACCCACTAGATCTGAAATCCCCATGGGAGCTTGAGCTGGTAGCCTTGTGACCATGGTGGTGGCAGTGATATTCTTGTTTTGTCTTGGTTTCCATGAGGAGGATAGCCTCTGGGATAGTCTGTGCCCATTCAAAGTGGACAGGTTATAGCCCTAGGGTGATTCTAATCCACCGATCCAAGATGGATCCTTCTTCTCTGCACCTGAGCTTGTATTAGCCTGGTGGGAGATTGTACAGAGGCAGACTCCCCTATATTTGTATAGATCCGCTATCAGATGTTAGATCTGATCTGGTTATAGAGATTGTAGGCTTGTGACTGGACCATTATAGCCTCACTCAAGCAATGGACAACTAGATCGAAGGTTGTACTCAATCTCTTGCTGGTTCTATGTGTCTGGGCTATCATGGTCCTATACAGCCTTAGCCCCACACATAGAGCTTTAGAGGTTAAGGTTCCCTATGAATTCTTGAGCTGGTAGCCTGGATGAAATAATGCCAACAATGATTATCTTGTTTTGACCCATCTCTGGATTGTGGTTCCCCTATGGGATAGTCTATGACCATTTGAGTGGACAGGTTATAACCTTAAGGGATTGGATCATGGTACAGAGATGGGTTGAATCCTTTCTCCTCAATGGTGATAACGTAGCTATTGGACAGGATTTCTATAACATCAGATCAAAATCTGAGTTACAAAACTCCTCTGATCTAGGCTCAATAACATACTTCTCACCCTTTTATATTTATTTTCCACACTCCATCCATCCTCTTAACCCGTTCTGTAGTTTAGACATTAGACTACCTTAGGATTTGTAAACTAATTGACCTTAAATTCCTTTCCCTTAAGGACTGCCAGATCTGTAGTCAGATCTGGAGGGACTACTAGAGATGGCTCCCTTGGAGCTGTAGATCATCTTTCCCTGTGGGACAAACTCTTACTTATCAAAACTTGCCACAATGGACCCTGTATCTTGCAGGTCTAGGACTTCTCAGTTGTGCTGATTTCATCCCCTATTTTATTTTGATTTTAAATTTCTTTTACCACAAACAAATAAAGAAAGCACAGCTGGGGGAGCAACAATGGGATGGGTTTATGGGCATGGAGTGTGGAGGAGAGGTATTTTGAGAAGCCTTCCATGAGGTGTAGGCTTGGAACATTTCCTCCAACATGGCCATGGAGGGGAGATCGGATGTGGATGGTGGTTTTAAGGGGCGATGAGATGTAGATGGGGGGGTGTGGAGGAAAAATTTGGCATGGCCTCGGTATGATCGGCCATGGCCATGATACGTGGTGGGAGATGGGGTGGATGAGATGGGTCATTGGGAAAGGGGAGGGTATGGTGGATGTATGGGGATGATGAAAGTTTAGGTGTAGGCGTTTGGGAAAAACCGGGCATGGCCCTGGTAAAAATGGGCATGACCCGAGTAGATGGGGGATTTGTGGGGAGTTGGATAGGGAGGAAGTGGTGTATGTGAATGTGGGTGGATCGAGTCTATACGGGTAAGATGGGAAAGGGGGCATGGATGTGGATTGGTTTGGGTTTTGAGTGGATGTGGATGGGAGATGGGTTGGATTTGGCGTGGGTATGGTTTGGGCAAAAGATGGAGAATGGGGGACTTTGGATACTTTTGGGGGTAGCGGTTGGGAAAATGGGGGCGCCAAATGGGTCGGTAACGGTAAAGGGGGATTGGGTGAGGGGGATGGTGGAAAAAACTTCTCCCGAATGGGAGTGGGTTGGAGAATGTGGCGGGGATGAGTCAAGATCAGCGTAAGCTGGGTCCACTACCCACGACATTCTACGGGAACGAGTTGGGTAAGGGTTCCTTGGATAAGGCCCAAAAATCCTCCTTCTTTCCCCACGAGTCGGCAGAGGGCAAGATGATGCAGTTGTGCCGGCACCACAAACTATATCTTTTTTGCATTTTGATTTAATTGGTATTTTTTTAAAAAAACAAAGGTTCCAAGGCCTTTGAATTCCCTTTTCGAGTGGCTCTCGTACCCTAATTCAAGACCCACAGTGGCGATTTCGACGCACTTCGGAAGAATCGAACGAGAACCATCGATCTATTAAAGGCATGAAAATCAAGGCAAATAACTCAATCCCCTGGAATGAGCCAAAAAGAAGTTGCCCTCTTTTGATCGGATTCGTACTGGTGTTCTGTGAAACGGGCCTAGCGTAACTAATACACCCGCCTAGGTTGCAGGGGCCCTTTTTTACACTAGCGCAACTAATAGTTGCGCCAAGGTAAAAAGTGAGGATTTAAAGCTGGCGCAACTAATAGTTGTGCCAGTTATAAATTCCAGCTTTTTATACTAGCACAACTAATACTTGCGCCAGGCAAAAATAGTTGCTCCAAGACTGATGGCTGCAGGCACCAACACACGAAATGAGTCTCTTTTTTCGGTTTTTGTGGAAGCTATGATTCCGAGAACTGAGCTATTTTTTGGTGATTGATTCTCTCCTCACTGCACTTAAAGGATTTGAGTCCGGTATAACTCGCTAGCGCGCTCCCCAAGGGTTTTAAGCTTTGGAATGGGAATCCACCCGATATATCTCCGGTGCAAGCGCCTTCTCAGATACTAGGTGGGCTGAAAATTTTCTTGATCATCACCACTAGGGGCTGCCACCATACTAAGACCTGGGTGGTTGTATGTGTACTTAAACCCAACCCTTTTAAAATCTACCACGTAAAAATAAGTTGATTAAGCTCCCTAACTTGGTTCAATTTTAATTTTTTCAAAGCTTTTCTTATTTTTTGGAAGTTTTCTTTAGTTCAAAGACCAGGGGTGATGACCCTGTGCCACCACTACGGGCCGACGTCCACTGTTGGGATATGAGTGCGCAATTAGACCCGCCAAATGGCTAAGACACTTTAAATGACAGAAAATTAAAGAAATTGAAAGACAATGCTCAAGTAGGCCCGACAATCGTCTAAAGCACCAAAATGATGAGAAAGTAAAGAAATTGAAAGACAATGCGAATGTAGGCTCGCCAATCGGCTAAGGCTCGTAAATGATGGAAAAGTATGGGTGAGAATAATAAAAAAAAATAGTAAAAAAATAGCAAAAATGGTTAGTAAAATAAAAAATACAAGGCTAAATTTCAAGGAGAAGCTCTACAAGCTATTCCCCAGCAGAGTCGCCATCTGTGCAACCGTGGGAATCGAGACGATCCCGTCGCGACGATGCGCTCTCTAAAGAAAAATATAGAGTCGCCACCGGAGCTTTTGGTGTCCCGGGAAACCTAGTTCATTTTTGTGAGCACTGAAGTGCTAAAAATATGACTCTGAATCCGGTTCACACCAAAGGCTCTTGGGTAGGAGCTTCGGTTGTCGATTGGGAAGGTGTTAGGCACCCAATCAACCAGTAAAATGCAGTCTCTACTTAAGGCCAGAATAAGAAATAATAAAAAAGAAAAGAAAAGGTTTCCTCTTGCCCAAATGGGCCTTAAAATCCTATTTGTGCCCCTCTGTTCCTACCGAAAAGGTAGAGGAATAGATGGAATAGCCGGAGCTCTAGGGCCCTTGTTGCACCATTGAGGAGCCTTGCGTTGGCTTGCTTTGATGAGCTTTTGAAGGCTTTGTATGGTATGGAATGGGGTTCTAACTCCTAATGCTTGAAGCTAAGAGGTAGAGGAGGGAAGCTAAAGGATAACACACACCTAACCTAGAGGCTTTTCATGAAAGGTAAGGCTTGGAACGAGGTTTTGGAATTCTGGAATTTGTATGGGAAGTGTGCACCAAAGGGAGAAAGATCTTTTCACTTTAAGCTCTTTCTCTCTTAGGCCAAAATTCTCAACCCTTAAACCAACGAGTGGGGGCTCTATTTATAGGAAATGGGTGGATTACGAGGCCACTTAGAGGCTAATTGGGTCTAGCAATTAGGTAGTCTCAAATCTAAAGTTTCCTATGTTTTTGAGAGCTTGGAAAGGTGTGAAGGTGGTCCTCCAATGGTGGATGATGGGGTGAGGCTTTAAGCCACTTGAAGGGTTGCAAATAAGTAGTGAATGGGTACAACAGAACTATCAAAACACACCCCAAAGGACAAGGTGGTCAACAAGTCAAACCCCAATCATATATTTTAGGGCAAAAAACCATGGTCATTGTTCATTTGTCTAGCGCAACTAATAGTTGCGCCAAGCAAATGTATAGTAAAACAGTACTGAACAGTGCCTGGAAATTGGCTCACGAGGGTGGGGTCCACATTTAAAACTGGCGCAACTATTAGTTTTGCTAGCCTTAAAGTCTAGGAGAAGTGGCCTGGCGTAACTAATAGTTGCGCCAAGCAAAATTATACTTGGTGCAACTATTAGTTGCACCAAATCCCTAGGGGGGCCACTTAAATTTTCATTTCTGCCCTCCGGGTTCAGGCTGCCATATCTTTTGATGTACACCTCCGATTGGGGCAAATCTTTCCATTGGTGTAAGATTCTATCCCAGTGGAAGGCAATGCAAAGTCCCGGTGCACCCCTCTTCATCCATTGCTCGGGAAGGTTAGGTTTAGGGTTCGAAAGGGATTCTGAGGGTCGAGATTGGTTTCTAAAGGCTCGGGGTAGGTTCCTAAGGGATCTTGGGTGATTCCAAAGAGTTGGGGTGATTCCTAAGGGTTCCATAGATGCCATCAAAAGCTCAAAAATGTACCTCTCTCGAAATGTGTTTCGATCAAGCGTTGGGCCAAATTTGGGTGTCTACAATAGCAAATTCCAATAAATATGCCAAAATAAAAATACGTAATAAAAGAAGAATTCTATAAAAAATCTAGCCCAAATCGGGTTCAGAATCACCTCCTAAATACTAAATGAAATATTACCAAAAAAGGAAAGAATTAGTTAAAAAGGGGGATTTGGAAGGGTAATCAATTGATTTTGGGCTCAAGAAAAATTCTATCGAAGGTAACTATGACATGCGCATTGCAAAGAGCTTTCCAAATTGGGGTTATTTGCACGATTCTGACACCCGTAGCCAAAGTTATGGCCAAAGCACCGCCACGCGCCTAAAACTACCCCAATAAGGAAAAGATCACGATTTCCTGCCAAATTGAATTTCTTTATGTTTTTGGTTTATTTTATTTTTATTTTAGAATGCAAGGAGAGAAACAAATCTATGCCTTTAGTTTCTATGGCCAACAGAAGTATCGAAATCGTTGATTGCTGCTCTGAATAAACCTGCAAAAGCTTAAGGAGTGATCAAAGAAAATTAAAAATATAAAAAAATATAAAAAGAGCAAGATATAACTTGCTTTCTTGAATTAATAAACAACCGCTGATCCCTGATAGCGGCTTAAAAAATTTGACTTTATTACTTTTATGTATCTTATTAAGTCTTAACCTATTGCAAGTGCACAATGGATGTGACAGCCTGGATTTCCTAACCCGAAACTCGGACCATCAAATCACCCGTTAAGGTGATCCTTTATCATTTAGAACACTTGGCACATCTACATAGTTTAGAACAAAGCAATTAACCCTAATCACACCGATGGAGTCATCCAAACCATGGCCAAAAGATAATTCCATTCTATTTAATAAAACAATTAACCCAAAAGTATAAAATAACGGTTCTGTCTAAGCCTGACAGAACCGAAATGAACCACCGATGATGATCAATCATCATCGAAACAGTGGTTCAAATGACCATATACATATCCATAATTCATTGTTCTACAAATAAGAAGGCTGGACATACCGAGCCTTATACAATTGTCTCACAAAAATCTATCTCTCTAACGATCCCCTAAGGGAACTAGTCCTCAAGCAGAAGATCCGACTCCTCCTCAGGTATATAGTCGGAATCTTCCTCACGGCCAGAATCCCCAGGGCTTATCTCCGTATCTAACCCTGTGACATATAGTCGAAGGGTGAGCTAACATCTAAGCTCAATAGAGGAATATCACACGCATGTATAGCATATCATAAAGGATAGATCATATGGCTGAAATGTAAAGCACCTATATCGCAACAGAATCTTTTAGACATATTCAATGAAGTAACTGAAATGTAGTGCACACACATATACTAGTTTCTCAAGTTCTTATTTAACTCCTTTTCTTATGTTTCACAGGTCTCGAAATTGACTGAAAAGCTTAACTTAAATCACCTCCCAATCATGTATAGCGTTGGGAGCCCAAGTAATACCGATGGGAATCCCTAAACCACCGTCGTTCACTGAACAATTTATAGACTGCCAAGCTCCTGAGCTTAGTTAACAGGGTCACTTGAGCCACGAATAGAAGCCCCTGAGCTTAGTTAACAGGGTCACTTAAACCATGATGATCGTAGCCAGTCCACAAAATGTAATACGGTGGGGATTCGTTTCAAGGAAACCTCAAATCATAGTGCAAACTAACTTATAGTTATTCACCATGTAATTGAATCAGTGTGATTTAATTATAACTAGAGTTAGAGTTTCACATGCTTGCTCATTTTGTTCACATACAAACTTATCATTTGCTTCACAGTCACTTATCACATGGTTCACATTCACTTATCGCATTCAATTACCCATTTACTTGTCACACTTATCACGCTTAACACACATTTATCTTATTTACACACGCACACACATATGCTTGTCTCATTCACAATTCATCTATACAATTGAATCAGAAGCCATGGTAATGAATTCCCCTACCTCTTACGAAGTTCACATTAAATCCTACAAAATGGAGCGAGAATCCTTATGCGATAGTTCTCGTCCAACCTACATTTTTAAGGTACTCAATTACCATTATCTCAAGCTTAAAAGAATACACAAACAAAAGATTCGGAGAGTTCTCAAAGAAAAATCAGAAACTATCTTAACTTGCTCTGTCGCGAGCACGAGATCCAGGGTGGTCATGCGAGCAAGTCATATGGCACCTCACAGTTGCGCGAGCTCGCTCGAGTGACTGTGGCTTGTTTGTATTTCATGAGCTCACAGCCTGCATCAATCGCGCGAGTGAGGTTGGTGTCCCGCGAGCAACTTTTGCATTTCCATCTCAGTCGCGCGAGTGAGTTTCAAAAGTCATGTGAGCGACTTTCGAGGTTTTGGGGTTTCTTCCTCAAATCAAATTTTCTTTCTCTTTCCCCTTCACGTAACTCTAATACACATTAATTATAATACATTTAGGGCATTAATTTCCCCCCATTTATGACATTTAATCTCTAACCAATCTACTCAAAAAACAAGATCTTACCTCATTTATTTGTCATGGATTTGAGGTCAAATGAAGGCATCCATCAATGCCATTGGAAGGTTTCAGAGTCCGCGCTCCCATGATCACTACCGTGATCCTTCTTCACAATTTCCTTACGATATTCAAAGCCTCTAATGAAGATAGAGAGGGAGACAAAAAATCTATGCTTGAGGAATGTTCGACATCTCAAATCTCTCCAAAATCTCTAACACACACACACTCCTTCGATCATCTCATGAGTCAATGATCAAGATGAAGGAGCAATAACTCGCTAGGTCCTCTATGATCTCAATCTCAACTCACGATTTCCTTAAGCTCCCTGCCTTCCTTCTCTCCTCTTTCTCAAACCCACTCTCTCTCTTTCTTTAGAATTTGCAAGGCAAAAGTAACCCCAAGGTTTTACTCTTTTCTTATACCCAAGGTGGCTCCATTGTGAAACATAAACACCACACTTGGGTGTTTCACACATAAATCAGTTCAATTGCTACCCACTCACACTAAGGTCAAACCCAGCATTGTACATTGTGTTGTACCGACACACGTACCGTGTAGGTCGACACATTTTCCTAAGTTTTGGGGTGGTTACAATGGAAATCATAGAATTAGCAAAGGATTGTTCCCACAGAGATTACTTTTAATTATATTAATTCAATTTCTATGAAAACTTATACTTAACTTTTAAGATCCTAAACTACAGGAGAAATTGTTAAGCTCTGAAAAGTACCACTTTTCACCCCTTAACATGGCCTTTGATAGACCTTTGAGCCATTTCATAATGGTTTTTAATTGTGTTTTGTAGATAACAGGTAAATATAGATTTAATGCTGAAATCCATCATTTGCAAGCCAAGGAGAAGAAATTTCAAGCTAAGTTGTGGAGCTGAAGAATTTATTAAGAATGCACCATGATGGTTCATGTCAGTGGGTTTGTTTGTATGCTTTGGGAGCCTTGGAGGCCTGCCGAGAGAGAGAAATGAAGCTCCAAGTTTTTTAGAATCCTGCAGCAGAGGATTGAATGGATGCGAACTACTTGAGCAGCATGTAGCTGCACCAAGCCTCCAAAGCACTAACATGCAGACGAACTGCATTTTATATGAACAGATGCTGCAATCATAGAGAGCAGCTATTGCAAGCAAAAGTACAATTGCTGCATGGAGAGCCATCCTCCCGAGCTGATGTTGCTGCTATCATTGAGAGTGTGACAGTTCATGCCCACTCAAGACTTCCTAAAATAACATAGCAGTTGCTGCACCATACACTGCGGAGCACACTATACAGAGTAGCTGTAATTGCTGCTACACTCAACAATCAAGAAGTTGTGTACCATACACTCAAGAGCACACACCTGCTGCTAACCATGGTGTTGAGAGGCTGGTTGAAGACTCAAGCTTCATGAGTTAAAAAAAACTGAAGCAAACTGCTATGAAACAACTTTAATGTTGCTGTTCCAATCAGTGGAGCTATTGCATATATATTTCAAACTTAACAAAGCAGCATCATTGCACCAGCCCTTCATAGCACTTTCAGTCCAATCACTTGAGCTGCTGCACTCCATTTGTTGAGCAGTTACTACATATATCTCAGACACAAAGCAACAACTGCAAAGCCACCGTCTCAAGTTGCAAATCGGATGCAATATAGAGCTGAATATTGAGGTATGGCAGCCTGTCATGAGAGCAAAAAATAAACATCTCGAGCAGTGCCTTGGCTGGAAACTTAGCCCCGCAAGCTACAGCTGCTTCAAATGGAACCTCGTGAGCTTTTAACCTATAAGAGCTAAACCCAGCGAGATCCTTGCGAGAAGGAAGACCTGAAGCTGCTGAAGAAGACCCTCGCGAGCAGGAGATTCTGCTATATTCATTCATCCTCACGAGCTGAAGCTTCAGCGGATATTCATCCTCGCGAGAAGCTGTTCTGAAGTCCATATAGTTTACATCCTCGCGAGATGAGAGAGCCGCAATAGCTACTGTATTTTTTTCCAGCCTCGCGAGCAGCAGAGGGATCTTCTGAAATATTTATCCTCGCAAAAATGAGAGAGCTAGGGGACCTGGGCCCTTCGCAATTGATCCTCGCGAGCTTGTTTCTCTGAGCTTAGCAAGCAACAAATGCTGCTATATTATTTTAGGTGCAGTCCATCCTCACGAGATGGAAGTTTTGGAAGCTGCATGTAGTGGTTCCTCACGAGCAGTAAAAGCTGCGGTATTAACCCATCCTCACAAGCCTGTTTTTGAGCCCTACGAGAGCTTAGCTAGGGCATACCTGAAGCTGCACCTTACTGTCCACGAGTTGAAGTCTTAAATCTTCATCTTTGAGAACCTCGGGTTCCAGCAACCACACTTCAAACCTCAGGGGGCTGTTTGGGTATTTTAACTTTTTTATGGCACACTTACCAATGCCCTCGCATCCTAAGGCAGCCAAGGGTTATAGATTGGCCACGAAATCAACTCCACGCATCCTCACCCTTGCTTCTAGGGCACACCAAGGCTATGGATTGTATAAATAAGACTATTTTCCTATTTTGTAATTTTTATCCAGGGTTAGCCTGAGATCTAGAGCCAGGAATAGCCTGGTTCACTTAAGGTTTTAGAGCCAGGTTAGTTGGCTGAAGTTAGGTTTTATTTTAGGGTTTCTTTTATTTCCATTTCTCCCTTTCTTCTTGTCCTAGCACAACAGCAATGCTGGGCTAGGTTCTTTGTAATAGCTAGTTTTATTTTTTGTTTTGTAATAGGTTTTGTTTATAAATAGAAGAGCTGTTTTAGGGTTTGCACAGGCTGGTGCCTTGAGATAGATCATTGTAAGTTTCTGGTATTCAATGAAATGCTAGTTTTAATGTTCCTTTAAATCTTTATTTTACCTATGTTTTTCACACAGATCTTTATGGGTTGGATACTCCCATGGTTGTCTGAGCTTATAGCCGTGCAACCATGGTGGCAACAACAGTTTTACTGTTCTATCTCATCATTTGTGTGGAAGGTAGCCTATTGGATAGCCTGTGACCATTTGAGTGGACAGACTATAGCCATAAGGAAGGTCTTCCTCACAAATTTGAGATGGATTCTTCTTCTCTGCACTTGAGCTTGTAGCCTTGTGAGAGATTGTTGCAGAACAAAACTCTCCTCTATTTTGCATTACCATTATTAGAGGTTAGATCTAAGTTTTGTAGTGATTACAGACTTGTGAGCTGAGTCATTGCAAGCCTTTTGTAGCAATGACGAGATGAGCTTGAAGTCCCCATTCAGCCGGGGATTTCAGGTGGTTTCCACTTGATTTTCCATATTTGTTTGCTTCTATGAATGCATGAGCTTGTAGGCTTGCAAACATAGTGTTTACAATAGTTTTCATGTGTTGATTTGATCCATTGAATGGAAGAAATCCCTAGGTTAATCTGTGACCATTTAAGTAGATAGATTATAGCTTTAAGATCAATCCATTCTCTTGGATTAGATCAGATTGCTGAGTTAATCAATGGGATTGGACATCACTATTGGATAGTCTGTGACCTTTTAAGTGGATAGATTATAGCCTTAAGAGCAGTCTAAATGGCATGGGTTGATTTGGATTCATATTCCTTGCACTTGTGCTTATAGCTAACTGAAGGACTGCTGCATTTCCATTTATAGATTTGAGTTGCATAGCTGATTTAACTTTAGCTGTCTACTTTTTCATCATTTTATGTTATCTTCTTACACTACATACATCTTTTTTTTCCCCTTCTTTTAGCTGTAGTTTATTTCTGGTCCTAGTTTTATTTTGTTTTATTTTGTGTTATTTTTTTAACACCTAGACTTCCACTCTTTACCTCTTAGGTTTAGAGTTGCCAGATCTGCAGCTAGATCTAGAGTTTCTATACAACCCTTGAGGTTTCCGATCATCACTCCCCGTGTGATAAACTCTTACTTACTTTTGAACTTGCTACAACAGCCCTGTATTTTGCAGGACTGTGTATTCTTCTAGAGTGTTGTTTTCATCTACCTCTATCTCTCTCTTTGCCTTGATTAAATTCCACCGTAGTTTACCATAATAAATAACTGCACACTAGAGACAATAGACAACAAGTTTTTGGCGTCGTTGCCGGGGAGTTTTGATCTAGTATAGTACACTGAGCTTAGTTTTTATGCTTTATAGATGTAGGATTTGAATAAATACAGTTGTATTTCGAGTCTGATTTTTGCTCTGTCTTTATTTTCTATTTTAGGTATTTTGTGTCTTAGTCATGTTTTAGTAGTCTTTAGTTTTATTCATTGTAGAGTTAGTATTTAAATAAATGGCAACTGTATTTTTCTAGAATTTTTTTTGTGTCTCTGTTTGTTTTCCATTTTTTAGGACTTTTTAATGTAATAGGTATGTGTGAATAACATACAGCTGGCATCATTTTAGTTTCCACTTATTTGCTGTTATTACTTTTGTAACGTCAATATATTCCTGCTGAATTTTTTTGACTTTTGCAGGTTTGTAGCAACTACAATCAGGAGAGTACAACTGCTGCTAGTACACATTGTGCCTAAGTATGCAGTCTCTTCTCCCCCGTGTTGTTATTTCAATTCCGCATTCTTTAAAATTCTGCAGTAGTAGTCATAGTTTTATTTATTTATCAATGTGTTGTAAGCTACCGCTTGTCTCTCAATCCCAAACTTGTACAGTTAAATCCTGAAATTGAGAGAGTCTGAAGTCCTAGTTCACCAACACACACTCTGGCTTAAAATCTGGTAGAAACTGAGATGGGAGAGCTGCCTACAACGCTTAAGGAGCACAATGCACCAGGGGCATATGCATCCCCCTCTTACATTCAGCTCCCAAATATTGTGGGCAGTTACGAGATTAAAGCCTCAACCATCCAAATGCTACCAAGTTTTCATGGGCTGAGCAAGGAAGATCCTCACCAGCACATAGACCATTTTATATCATTGTGCACCAATTTTAATGTTGTTGGGTTGGGAGAGGAAACCACCAAGCTTAGGCGTTTTCCTTCATCAATAAATGATAAGGCCCAAACATGGCTCTCCTTGCTCCCACCAAACAACATACAATCATGGAACGATCTTCAATGCTAATTTCATACAAAATTTTTCCCAATCGGTAAAACGAACTAGTTGAGGAAAAGCATCATCTCTTTTGCTCAATCCCCAACTGAACCAATGCATGAGGCATGGGATAGATTCAGGATGTTTTTGAGGCAATACCCGCACCACCAAATCCCTATGTGGTAGCTTGTACAAAGCTTCTAGCAGGGACTTGATGCTGGGAGTAGAGAGATGATTGATGCATCCAGTGGTGGCACATACCTCACCAAAACTGTTGAGGAAGCATGTGATTTATTTGAGCTGATTAGTGAAAATTCTCTCCAGCAGGAAGCTAGACCCAATTATGGCATTGAACCACCTGCTAGAGGAGCAACAGAGACCCACGTCTTCAGGAAAGTTGTTGAAAGTGAATGTTTATAGTGACCTGGAAAAGAAAGTGGACTTATTGTCAAAAAAGTTTGATAAATTTTGAGTATGTTGTAGCCCCACGTGGCTGCACAATAGAGAGGTGTGCACCATATGCCACTCACCTTCACACTTCCATTTGCAATGTCCCTCTGCTGGTCTGTCCCTTGAATTTTTTAATGAGCAAGCCAATGTTGTCCAGTCATATGGACAGCAGCCTACTGGGTACACTTGGTGGAACCACCCAAATCTGAGGTGGAGACAAGCTGATTCACCTTATACCTAGCAGCAGTAAGCTTTGCCCTACAATATTAACTAGCAGTCTTACCAAGGTCATGCACAAGAACAATAATTTTCTCATCAACCCTCCCAGCCAGGACAGTTAGTTGTAGCACCCTAATACCCTAGAGCCGCCTCCTTTAAGGAGCCGGTTTTGTCTTCTTTGCAAAACCTAGGCTCTATTGCACAAATTGTGGATTCCCACATGCAGAGCATCAGAAGAATTGAGGACATGCATGGTCATATTTCAAATGCTCTAACGCGACGGGAAGAGGATCGGCTTCCAAGCCAAACAGTGAACAACCCACGAGGAGTACATTTGATTGATGGAGATTCTTCAAATCATGAAGAAACTAGGTCAATCAATGTCTCGAGGAATGGAAAGGAGATGGCTACCCAAGACTGTAGTGATGCCAAGCGAGTGTGCATAAGGAAAGAAGCTGAATAAAATGGGGTTGTTGAGCCCCAACTGAAAAAGAAAATTGAAAAAACATAAAACTATAAAAAAATTTAAAAAGAAAAAAAGGAAAAATAGTGCACTAGTCCATTTGGACACCTGCCCTACTGACCCTCCCTCAGTCATCTAAGGCACCTTTGCTGCATTTTTATTGCTTATCCACCTGCTGGGAGTTGGAGATGCTCCTTGCACCTCTCATGCAACTGAATATCAACTGAATGGAAGAATTCAGGTTTGTTTCAAATCCAAAGGTATGGCCTTTCATTTCTATTTCATAGTTCTTTCCAATATAGTTGAGTCCAGATGGGGGAACTAAAATTTCTGTAATTCATGTACCCCCATCTGGACTGTTTTGTATATATTGTGTGGTCTGATCTAATTTTTTGTCTGAATCCTACCTTCCAATGTGTACTTTCAATGCTGTAATTTTTGTCCATCATTTTGATTCACGCCCAGATCATGTTAGGTAGTTAGGTTTAGGATTTCTCAACTTTTAGGTGTTTAGTTAGTTTTGGTTTTTTCTATATCTGCTATTTTTAATTTTATTTCTACTATTTTTAGTAATTTATGTCATAGTGTTGTTCTCGTAGTGTCACACTTGTATATACCATCTATTTTTCTCTCTCTAGTTTAATTTTCTGTCTTTTTTTATTTAGCTTTTTCTTAATTTTCTGCTGTAATTCACGGTGTCTGTCTGTTGTTTACCCTGCTACCCCTATACACATGTTGCATGAAACAGTGAGGACACTGTTTAACTTAGGTTTGGGGGTGTGGCAGAGTAGACCTGCCAATGGAAAAGTTAACTTTAGTGCAGTAGTGTGTGGTTTAATTGGAATGAATAAAGTCAATTCCCACCTAACCTAAAAATGAGGAAATTTGTGAAAATTTAAAAATTTTACAGACTTTTAAAACTTAAAATCTTTGAAAATTTTAGCACCATCATGAAGCTAATATCAGAAAAGATTTTCAGTTAGCACTTAGTGAACTAGAGAGGAAAGAAAAAGGTAGTAATACACCCCCTGAGTTAATATGAGGACCATACACAGTGAGATTTGGGCCTATCCAATTCTTTTTGAAGGGTGCTTTGGCATTTTTTCTGCTCTAAGGATTGATTAATTCAAATACTTTTCACTAGAAGTTAGGCTCCTCCAAATCAAAACAGATTGACAGCACTCATGACACTAAGGAAATGAATTAAGGCCTTCAGTTGGATAGTTTGTGTTACGACCCAAGTTTTAAAACACAAATCGCATGGCTTTAGATGGGGTGGAGCACCAAAATCAGAAACCTCCTCCTTGCTTTTAGAAAGCAATTACACCCCTTTTGGGACTTATTTTTTTATTGGGACAACTTGCCCAATCGGGCTCCCATCTCTTTCTATTTCTCTCTCCCTTTCTCTCATTAGATCTCTCTCCTTCTCTATAAATAAAAGCCCAGCCAAACCCTCTCCTCTTTCTATATATCTCTCTCTCCCCCCATTAATACAACAGCCTCCCCTGCAATCTCTCTCTCTCTAAGACCCAAGCAGCCAGCCGTCCTCTTCTATTTCTCTCTCTATTAGTTAACCAAGCAGCCCAAGCTGCCATTCATCTCCCAAAAACCCAGCCCCAAGTTAAATATAGAAGGACTCAATTCCTCTCACAAATACCACCCAATTTAAGAAACTAAATAAGACTTCTTGTTTTTACCACAGCAATTACCAAGCCGTGCAAGGTTCTTCCTCTCAAGACTCCTATCTCTCCCTCTATTTTTATTCCTCCCTCTCTCTTAGTTCTCTCTCACTCTCTCTCTCTCTATATATTTATATATATATATATATAAACCTACCTCTCCCTTCCTCACCAAGTTAACTAAACAGGCCCAAATAAATGCCTCCCCAACGTCCTCTCTCTCTCACGTTTAAACCCATTAAACCTGCATGGCAGCAACAACCCCCTTCCCATGTTCCCTCTCTCTCTCTCTCTCTTTCCCCCCTCACTGATGACCCAAAACACCAAGCCCACTTACCTCTCTCCCAGCCACAACAACCCCTTCTTCCCAAAACATCTCTTCCTCTCTTTTAGTTCTCTTTCCCTCTCTCTCCCCTTTAATCTAGCAGTCCTTTTCACAAAGACCCAAGCAGCCAATTAATACCCTCTCTCTCCTTTGTTTGACTTCTTTCTCCTCTCTCTCTTTCTTTATATATATATATATATATCCCCAGCCACCATATCCCTTCATACGTCCCTAGAAGCAAACCTCCTTCTCTAACAATCGTTGATAGTCCTATCAAAATACCATGTCCACCATCTTATTCGTTGCCATTAAACCAGCCCCTCGCCATACATTTGATCAACAATAATGTTCCATAATTTCTCTCTTCCTCTCATGTTTAGCTACCAAGAAAGTCATTAAAATTATCTCGAAAGCACCACTCTTCGGCAATTAAACTCACCAAAGCGTGTCAACCCAAACACGTGGGCAATCATCGAACGAGGTCAGAAGCTAAAGCTGGATCTGTGCCTATCCAACCGATCAAAAGCTCTTAGGATGTGGGTGCCCTTCTATCCATCCACATCTGCACATTTACACTTTTTTTTAAATGTGATGAATATATATGTGATGAATTTAGTAAAACTAAAATTTCTCAATATTATGTTTTGTGTGGATTCACAAGACGGTTATGGTCAAAGGGTTGACCCTATGGTTGAACCATTTGTTGAGGTATTTTAAGTGCTTGCTACTGACTTTATTAGAGACAGTGATAAGAATGGGGTTAGTGGAAATGATTCAAAGGTGGATTGAAAACTACAGAGCGGCAAGCCTGAAAATACACAGTCCTGCAAGATACAAGGCAAGTTGATCTAAAGCTCATAGGAAGCTATCTTTAGTAGGCCCTCCAGATCTGGCTACAGATCTGGCAATCCAAAATGGAAGGGGATTTAAGGTCACTATTATCTAAATCCTAAAGTAACTTAATGTCTAAACTATAGAAAGGGTTAAGAAAGAGGATGGAGTGTGAGAAAATAAATATAAAAGGGTGAGAAATATGCTATTAGGTACAGATCTGATGGGTCTTATAACTCAGACTCAGATCTGCTGCTATAGAAATCCTGTCCAATGGCTACATTATCACCAGAGAGGAGAAAGGATCCAACTCACCCTTGTGCCATGATCCAATCCCTTATGGCTATAACCTGTCTACTTAAATGGTCACAGACTATCCAATAGGGGAACCACAATCCAGAGATGGGTCAGAACAAGTTTATCATTGTAGGCACTACTTCATCCAGGCTACAAGCTCAAGAATCCATAGGAACCTCCACCTCTAAAGTTCTGTGTGTGGGGCTAGGCCTACAACGTGCACTAGCCTGGACACACAGAACCAGCAAGAGTTTGAGTACTAGCTTTTAAGCCTAGCTATTCACTGCTTTAGAAAGATAGCAGTGATCTAGTCACAAGCCTACAATCTCTATAGCCAGATCAGATCTGCCATCTGATGGTGGGTCTATACAAATACAGGGGAGTCTGTCTTTGCACAATCTCTCATAAGGCTACAAGCACAAGTGCAGAGAAGAAGAATCTGCCTTAGATCTGTGGATTGGCCTCACCCTAGGGCTATAATCTGTCCACTTGAATGGTCACATACTATCCATAGAAGCTATCCTCCTCTCAAAGGTCTAAGACAGAACAAGAACATTGCTGCCGCCACCATGTTCACAAGGCTACCAGCTCAAGCTCCCATGAGGATTCAAATTTAGTGGGTCCTGTGGTGGGGCTAGGCCTGTAATGTGCCTAACCTGGACACATAGGTCACTTGGATCTAAGTAAAACCTTAAAGACAATCCTCCATTACTTTCAATACACCTTAGAAATGGAGGATCTCAAGGTAGCATCCTTGTACAGAACTACTCACAAAACACCAATCCCATACATGCAATAGATTCTATTACAAAACTCCATTAAAACTATACCAAATAATCATACAAAGGCATAGCCAGTAAGTGCTAGACTATGGAGAGAAGGAGAAACGAAAAAAGAAAACTCCTAAACCCTAACCTTAGCCTACTGTAATTCTACAGTCGGTTTCAAGGAGTACAAAAGTCAAGTCCTCTAAACCTAAGCTAGGCTTAGGCTTATATAGCAGTCAGCTCTCTAAGAATTAGGGTTAGGAAAACCCTAATTTATCAATGCTAACATGACCCATTTTTGTTCCTTAGATGCCTCGGGGAGTGTGCATGGAGATTAGAGCATTGGAGTGCGTGCCCTAGTTTCCCATATTACCCTTGCAAAAGTGGGGAGAAGTTAAGAACCCGAGCCTTGCTAGGTAGAAAGGCACTCCAGGTCTTATCGCATGATAGAATTGGCGTCACGAGTTGCTTTAACTTGAAGCTCTTGTAGTCGCGAGATTGCTCTTTGGTCATCGCGAGGATGCTCTGGTCGTGGGGGGATTGCTCTTTCCATTTGAATGGCGCGGGAATTGCACGCGTAGCTCATTACTTGGTGAATCCCGCAGCGATCCTTGTGAAGAAAAAATGTACATGGGCTTCTGGATCCCACGAGCAGTTCCTTGAAAGTTTATATCCCTCGGCCACTGCGTGACAGCTACACGCAGGAATGCCTGGAGCTCTGTCTATTTAGTGATTCGCACGAAGATTGAAGACTCCTCTTTTGAGCTGCGCGAGTGCTTCGTGAGCGCTTATGACTGAACCTCGCGAGAACCACGCGAAGTAGGCTTTTTACTCCCTGATGACATCCATCTACGCATGAACAGCGCGAAGACTGCATGACCAGTCGGTGTGCTCCCTTCAGAAGCCCGCGACAACTGCGCGATGCGTTCTTTCTGGTTCAATTGAGCCCTGCAATATCTGCGTGAGACATTCTTCTTGATTTGTTTCTACTTTGCTATGCCTATGCTGTAGCCAATTCTCTGTCTGGGTTCAACCTTCTTTCTTCTTAAGAACTTTTCGGTCAACAGTAGGCTTCTTGGCATGGTTAGGGGGCTTATTTGCAGCTTCTGCTTATTACCTATAGGATAGACTTAAAACACATTTATTAAATGATTCATGGTCTAACAGAGATTAAGTTAAGGGGTGAAAAGTGGTACTTTTCAGGTCTTAACACACCCCCAAACCTAATCTTTGCTAGTCCCTTAGCAAAGCTGTAACTAATTAAATGCCACTATCGTAGGGATCACAGGTACATTTAGCATATGTACCAAGCCTTTTAAACCCCTAGGTGATCCCTGGTGGAGGAGTGAAGTCTCCTGAGGGTTTTCAGTGATGACACCCACAAACTTCACCATTAGAACAGTTAAGTATAGTGGAGTTAATGACAACATAGATTTGAATGTACAAAGCTTCATTCCACACCCATTCTTTAACACTTAGAGGAAACTGCAGCAGTGTTGTAGGCCATTTAAAACTTAAAAGTTAACATGTGTTTGCATCACCACCATTCATTTTACATTAGAAATTCAATGTATACAAATCAGTACCCAGCTTACCTTAAATTCAAGATTCAGGTTGGATGCAACCCCAATGAAGTCAAAATTTAGACCCAATTCTCACCAGGGCTATCTCTCAACATTAACAATTTGAGGGTGTTCACATTCAAAACGGCTCAAGAGCAGTTACAGGCCCCAAATTGGCTTGCAAGCATGAGCATAGGCAAAGCTTCTAATTTCTGACATCCTCATGACTTTTCACCATAGACTGGACAACTCCTCATCTCCACATGACAGCTCATTTTCCTTTGGATCCACAAGGTCGTTTTGAATGAGTTGTAATGTGGCTTATGGGTGAGGGATGTACAGAATCAAGGGGTAAAAAGGGAATCAAAATTAAGAAATCAGCAAGGTAATGAGTGATTCATGACTTTACAACCTTCATTTCAGCAAAACTTCATCTTTCTTTTTATATTCCAGAATCAAAGTGGCCAGCTTCTCCTCTTCTTTTCAATTTTCAGATGATGTTCTTCCCTAGACTTCTCTTTCTTTTTCTCTTTTTACTTTTATTCAATCATTTTTGTGATTTTTTTTTATGATGAACTACCACACAAATACCATTGATACACTGCTGTTCACAAGTTGCTTTTCTTCACCTTCCACAGAATGTTGGACCATTCTCACTATCTTTAACTCCTCCTTTACCTTCTGAATTCTCAGAGTGAGGTTAAGGTTGAATCAGGTCATGAGGTTAAGGTGCAAGTATTCTAGTGTTTGTCAAAGAAAAGTATGATTTTTAAGGCCTAACTAGTGTATGCAAGGGTAGATTTTAAAAGGTTGGATTTTCAGGCTCAAACTGTCCAAATGAAGGCCTTAGATCATTTCCTTAGTATCATGAGTGCTGTCAATTAGTTTTGATTTGGAGGTGCACAACTTCTAGTGAAAAAGTCTTGATTCAATCAGTCCTTAGTGCAAAAAAATAATGTCAAAAACATTCTTCACAAGGAATTGATGGGCCCAAATTTCACTAGATATGGTCCTCAAATTAACCCATGGGGTATAGTTTCACCTGTTTCTCTCCTCTTAGGTTCACTGAGTACTAATTGAAAAATTTTCTGATGTTAGCTTCATGGTGGTGTCAAGATTTTAACTTTTGTAGTTTCAAAAAGTCTGTAAAAAAATATTTTAATTTTTTTACAAGTTTCCTCTTTGCAGCAAGTTAGGTGGAAATTGGCTTTATTCATCCCTGTTATACCACCATTACTGCACTAAAATTAACTATTCTATTGGCAGACCTATCCTGCCACACCCCCAAACCATGAGGAGCAATGTCTTCACTGGTTCAAAGGCTAGACTGAATGTGCAGTAGATTGAATACAGAACAAAGAAACATAGAAGAAGACAGAGATACAGAAATAATCAAAAATGCTAAACTGAACAGGATAGAACCAAAAGAAATATTCATTATAATAGAAGGAAAATATTACAAAAAGATTTAAAAAGAAAAGACAAAAAAGGGGGGGGAAGAGAGAACAGGGATCAAGGGGGAGTCGGTGGTGGAGGGTTTGAGGAAGATGGTGGGGGAGATGCAGGTGGTTCGATTTTCTTCTTCTTCTTTTCTCTCTTCTCCTTTTTCTTTTCCTCTTTGGCCAGGATCCGCTGGACTTCTTCATACTCATCCTTAAGAAATTGTAACAGGTCCGGCTCCTTAGGCGGTGGGGGGTCCAACCACATGGGATAGAATTTGTTAGGGAACTCGTTGGGTTTGTCATTTGCCATGGTTGTGAGGAGGGCCGGATTGCTAGGTTTAAAAAGAGGAAGGATGAGATGAAGAGGAACTAATGTCCTATTTAAAAGACTTGGACGGTGGAAAGTGAATCGACGTAATAAAGTTTTGTCCCTTTCCAAGCTTGACAATAAATTATGATTGTGTGGGGAATGAAGAATCGCACAACCGACTTTGGGAAAAGAGAGCGCACAATAAATGAAGGTCTAAATTCAGCCTTGGTATTTAAGGGGATCCTGTGTATCGCGCAGCTGCACACTGGAGGGTGTGGAATTCTGCTTTGCGCGTGTTCAGGACTCCACGAGGAGCTCAAACAGGGCCCACGATTGGGAAAATGAAGCCATTTTAATCCCTTGGCCGAGATCAACACTCGACCTCTGTGCTCCATCTGTGCTAAGGCCTGTACTTGCATCCATTCAGTTGCCATCTACAGCTACACTTCACATGGATCCCTATTTCAAATGAGCATGGCCTCCCTAAATTCATCTCCCATGGTCATGACAAAATTGAACAAAATGAAGACTAAAATAAAATTTTAAAAAAAAAAAAAAAAAAAAAACTTAAACAAGCACACAGAACAAATCAATTTACAAAAAAAATGAAAAATTCTATTAACTGGAAAAACATGTACAATTGTAATTACAATAAGAAGATTGGAAGGGAACGAAAAGAAAAGCCTAAGTATAATCTAATCCAAGAAGAGGAAGAATCTGAATCGTAATCTATAAACCAATCCCAGCCCATCGTTGGAGCATGTTTCCTAAGGGCAGCTTTTTCCTCTTTTTTTCGTGCTTGCTTCTCAGTTGGACTCATTTTCTTCTTAGCTTTACTCTTAGCTGGAGTCATTTTCCTAGGCTGCCTTGGTTTCGTTGGTTGGGCTGGTGGTTTCTTGGCAATAGGAGCTTTTGGTGCCCTCACCCTCATCTTTCTTATTTTAGGTTCAGGAGGGACCATAGGTGATTTGCCTTTGTCTTCCTCAGTGGGGGCTACTGGGGACTTCCCTTTTGCTTTGGGCTCAGGCTGGCCAGGGGGTTTTGCCTCCTCAGACTGGGCAGCTGGCTCTTTGCCAATTTTTATAGAGGCTACTGTGTAAGTAGTCCTCTTAGCAGTGACTTTCCTCTGTTTAGGATAAGTTTACTCTTTTGGAGGTGCAGCAGAGGCCTTGGTAGGTGGAGGCTACTCTGTAGGAGGTGATGAAGGAGGGGCAGCAAGGGCCTTCCCTTTCTCTGGCTGGATCGTTGGTTGTGCCTCCTCAGACTGGGCAGTTGGAGCTGAAGTAGCTTTAGGCTCAGGGTCTGGCATGCAGACAGAGAGTGGGGTGGGCTGCTGAGCTACATTTCTGGCAGTAGCCAAAGCAGTTTTCAATGAGGCTATCCGGATTTTGTGTTTGAGGAGGTCAGTCTCATGGATTTCCTTTTATAGTCTGAAGATCTCCTGGGCATTGTTGAGCCTCTTCTCAAAAAGTATTGCTTTCATCTTCTCTGCAGCAGTGTTTGCTTGCTCCAGCTCTAAATTAAACTAATTATAAGCAACTGTGGATTTCGCCTTCTAATAGGCCTCCAAGATATTAGTCCACCCCAAGGAGATGCCCAGTAGTTGCTTTCTGTGGGCTTCCTTCATTTCATCAATCTGCTGCAACAGGGGAGTCTCAATTGACTGCCTAAGTGTGGCCATGCCTCTCAAGACATCCCTCCTAAGATATGGATTGTCCCTTATGGCATGGAGGATGGTGAGGTAGGGAGGGATGTAAAAAAAATGTTTTGGTGCAATAGACAGAGAGGAAGTGGAGGGGGCAAACTGTGATTGGTCCTGGGTGGGGTTAGGGGGGTGAACAGTGGGTAAGTCTAGTTGTGGGGGGAGCGGAACAGGTTCTGGGTTTGTTTGGGTCTGTTTGTTATTAAATCTTGGAGGGGATAGGATAAGAGGTGGGATGGAGGGTATAGGGGAAAAGAAAATGAAGTAGGCTCCCTAGGGGTAGGTGGTGGTCGGAGAGGAAAAAGGGGAATGGTGAAAGGGATGAAAGGGAATGGGAGGGTTGGGGGGATAAAAGGGATTATGGGTGTTGGATGGGGTTGAGAGTCAGAGATGGAGTCACTTTGGGTCAGTTTGTCAGTGGAAAGGACCAGGGAGGATGGAGTGGATTGGTGAGGGATGGGTGGGTTGGTTAATGTCTGTAGGATGGATTGGATGGATGTGAGTTCAATCTGTATCTGGTCTTGGGTGTGTGTAGTGGTGGATAATTGGGATTTGATGTCTTGGATAAGGGATAGGATAAGTGTCAATGTGTCGAGGCTGGGGGGTTGAGTTTGTATAGAAGAGGGCACAGGTTGAAAAGGTGAGGAAGGTGCTTGATGGAAAGTGGAAGGAGGGGTAGATTGGGGTTCTGGTGAGTGATGTTGTGATGTAATTCGGGAGTCCGGGAGGGGGGTATAGTTACTGGGCATGGTGTTAAGGAAACTAGCCATAAAGGCTTGGAATCCTATGGTTGTGTTAAGGTTTAAGTCAATGTCTGTGAGGGGGGATGTAGTAGGTATGGCTGGGGTGGTGTCTTCTTCAAGGTGAGGTGTGTCAGTGGGGATAAAAGGGATTATGGGTGGTGTCTGGGAGATGGTGGGGGTTGTCTCAGTGGTTTTTCATTTTTTTATAGGAAATGAGTGGAGGGCTATCAGGTTTATGTGGAGATGATGGGGGTATTGGGGCTATGTATTGAGGTAGGGTAGGGGATGGGGAAGGGCTAACATGGGGGGTGGTGTCCTCCCAAGTACTAATCACAGGAGAAGGGGGTGTGGGGATGGATAAGGAAGACAAAGGAGGGTGAGAGATAGATGGAATAGGGGTAGTGGATGGTGGAGTAAAAGGTGGAGGGGAAATGGGGGCTGCTGTAGCAGTGGTGGTAACAGGCTCTGAAATCTCCTCTGTAGTGACAGGGGTGGGCCTCGTAACGGCTTCCTCTTCTGCTTGCTTGGGAAGGGCCTGAGTCTCCACCTTCTTTTTCTTCTGTGCTTCCATCAGGCTTCTGCTGATTCCCCATTGCCTCTTAGAGAAAGTACTAGGGGCAAGGGTGGTAGTCTGCTTAGTTTTCGCTATCTTGTACCCCCCCTTGATTAGCAACAAGGTAATGACTCTGGCATAGGGGAGTGTGTGAGGCTTCTTGTTCGTCCCTAACTTCTCCACAAGATCCTTCATTGCCTCAATGATTAGCCAGGCTACATAGAGGCCATGGCCCAGGTAGAAGGAGTAGACTACATCAGCAATAGGGGATCTCCTCTCCTGCTGATGGCCTGAGTAATATATGTTCTTTCTTAGGACCTGGTCCATGAAAAGGAGTCCAGGCTCCAACTCCCTTCTTCTGATGGAATCCCCTGAGGCCTTTAATCCTCTAGTCAAAGCCCTTACAATTATATCAATTGAGGCACTCACGGGGGGGGCATATCCACATCTAGGGTCGAATGCGGCTGGGATGCCCAATACTTCTGCAATCACTTTAGGGCTCACTAACATCTCAAAATCGTCAATTAGCACCAGCAAGCATACTTGTTCATCCTTGTCTTTTTTTAGCCTGATGTGTTGGCAAAAGAGTTGCACTAGCCTTTGGTCATAAACTGTACGGCAGGGGCAGAGAGAGGCTCCTTCTCAAAGAATGGTAGGTCAAAAGCTATTTCAGGCTCCAAGGGGATTGAACCCATGAGCTTTGAAGGAGTAGAAAACTTAGGGGTTGGCTCCTCCACCTCCTCAACACTTCCTTCCCTTTTTTAGGTGCCATTGAAGTCTTGGCCTTCTTAGGGGTGGTCTCAACAGGGGCCTTATCCTTGCTCCTCTTCTTTGGTGCACTCTTGGGGGCCATTGCAACTTCTACCTTGAAAGATGAGAAAGGGAGATTGAGATTTGAGTGCCTACCCTAAAATCCTAGGGCTTGGTTCGATCTGTCGCATAGGGCACCGCGAGATCTCTGAGCAGGGGGCAATAGATGGGGGTGATGCTAGGAACCAATGTGTTGATTCCTGGTGTGAATGATGGGCTGTAGGATCGATGCTGGAGGAGAGAGGTAGAAGAGCGCCAGAAGCTAGGGTTTCACAGAGTGAAGAAGGAAGAGAATACTGGAAAGGGAGATAAGCGTGGGGTTAAAATACTTATCGTGAAGCTTGATGCACTTTGAAACATATGGTCGCGAGATTGGAAATGAACCTAGAGAAGGTGCTATTCAACTTTGATTGCGCAACAATCTCCCAAGTTGACCATGGAGTGCGCGACAGTATGTGAAGAATTCATGCGAATTGCGCGAGCGGCTCTAAGGCCTCCTTTTAGATTGCACAAAAAACTCTGAGGTTCACTTTGAATCTCGTGATAGTCTTAGAATCTCGCGACAACTAATGAAGTATGCTCTTTGTATTACGTGAGAGTCTCCCAGGTTTCCTGCTGAACCCCACGACAGGCTTTGAATCTCGCGATAGCTAATGAAAAACTCTATGTGGATCGCGCGAGAGGTTCTCAGGTGCACATGAATCTCACGACAGCTATTGAATGGTTCTATGTGAACTGTGCAAGAGTCTCTCAGGCCTCCTTTTGGACCCAGTGAAAGCAAAGTATAAAACAGAGAACATGTGCTCTCTGTTTTTCCATTTCCAGTTGTGCTGTGGTTGGATCCTAGGCATGACTCTCACCATGGGTACCTCTAGACACATTAAAATCAATCATTCATGCAAAGACAACAAAAATCAACCTCCAACATTATGCATTCAAACAAAGTCTAACAATTAAAGAGCAGTAAGCATCAAACCAAGCATAAAAGGTTCAAACCAGACAGGTCCAGATTCAGATGGGACCACTGACATTTCCTAGGGAATTTGAAAAAAAGAAAGCAAGAAAAATCTACCAAAACCAGAGTACATATGATACAATAATGACACACCTATGGATCAGTGTAAAGAAAGATCCCCTTGAAAGTGAATGGTGTCTATGGGTTCGACAGGTTATTCAAAACAAGGCTTAAGCCTCTGACCATTCACCTTCAAGGTTCTCCTAGACTTAGGATCCTTGATTTCCACAGCACCCGATGGGGAAACATGCATGATAATGTAGGGAGCTTCCCATCTAGATTTCAATTTGCCAGGAAAAAATTTAAGTTTGGAGTTAAATAACCAAACCTTGTCACCAGCTATGAAGCTCTTTCTCAACAGACCCTTGTCAAAGAAAGCTTTGGGCCTTTCCTTGTAGATCCGGGCATTGGCATACGCATCCATCCTTAGCTCATCCAATTCTGACAGCTGTAAGAACCTGTGATGACTAGCAGAAGTTAGGTCTAGATTTAAATGTTTAATGGCCCAATAGGCCCTGTGTTCTAACTCCACTGGGAGATGACAAGCCTTGCCATAAACCAGTCAGAATGGGGACATACCAATGGGAGTCTTATAGGCAGTCCTATAAGCCCATAGTGCATCATTAAGCTTGTCAGCCCAATCCTTCCTATCAGTCCTCACAGTCTTCGGAAGGATGTGCTTGATCTCCCTATTTGAAATTTCAACTTGCCCACTGGTTTGTGGGTGGTAGGGAGTAGTAATCCTATGGGTGATAGAATATTTCTTGAGCAAGCTCTCAAAATTTTTGTTGCAGAAATGGCTACCCCCATCACTGATAATGACTCTAGGAGTGCCAAATCTTGAGAAGATATTCTACTTTATAAACTTGAGGACAACCTGATTATCATTTGTTCTTGTGGCAATGGCTTCTACCCATTTGGAAACGTAATCCATTGCCGCTAAGATGAAATGAAAACCATTTGAAGGAGGAAAGGGGCCCATGGAATCAATACTCCATACATTAAACCGTTCCACAACAAGGATGGGTTGCAAAGGCATGGAGTTTCTTTTAGACAACCCTCCTAATTTTTGACATCTTTCACAGGTCCAACAGTGTGTATTGGCATCTCTGAATAAAGAAGGCCAATAGAACCCACACTGCAAGACTTTGTCAGCTATTTTTCTTCCACTAAAGTAGCCTCCATAGTCATTTTCATGGCACATGGCTAGAATACTATAGACATCACTTTCTGGAACACATTTTCGAATGATTTGGTCTGCACAATACTTGTATAAGCAAGGTTCTTCCCAGAAAAAGAATTTGACCTGTGAGAAAAATAGGTCTTTGTCCATTTTCGTCCAATGGGCAGGAATCTTGCCTATAACTAGATAATTGACAATATGTGCATACCAGGGAACCAAGGATTGGATAGCAAACAATTGCTCATTCGGGAAGACATCATTTGTAGCAAGGCCATCAACACCTTTTTCCATCACAATTCTGGACAAGTGGTCAACCACCACATTTTCTATACCCTTTTTGTCTTTGATTTCAATGTCAGACTCCTGTAACAAGAGTATCCATCTTATCATCCTGGGTTTCGCATCCTTCTTGCACAATAGGCACTTCAATGCTGAGTGGTCAATGAAGATTACAGTTTTAGACCCAAGTAGGTAAGGTCTAAATTTGTCCATAATAAAAACCGCTGCTAGAAGCTCTTTCTCAGTTGTTGTGTAATTCAGCTGAGCTTCAGCAAGTGATTTGCTGAGATACGCAATGACCACTGGCAACTTATTTTTTCTATGGCCCAAAATAGCACCTATTGTCAAGTCGGATGCATAACAAATTAGCTCAAAGGGTAGTGTATAGTTAGGTGTTTAGAGTATAGGGGCAGACGTGAGGCAAATTTTTAAAGTTTCAAAAGCCTCAAGACATTCAGCAGGTGGCAAATGGTTTAGCAATTTTGCTGAAGACTTTGATGAACCTCCTGTAGAATCTAGCATGTCCAAGGAAAGATCTGATTTGTTTGACTATTCTTGGAGGGGGCAAATTTGAAATGAGGTCAACTTTGGCCTTGTCTACCTCAATTCCATCTTTAGAGACTACATGGCCCAACACAATACCTTGTCGTACCATAAAGTGGCTCTTTTCCCAACTTAAGACCAAATTAGTCTCCTCACATCTTTGCAAGACTAGGTGGAGGTGTTGCAGACATTGGTCAAAACTGTCCCCATAGACAAAAAAACCATCCATAAAAATTTCCAAGAATTTGTCAATCATATCAGAAAATATGGCATACATACACCTCTGAAGGGTGGTTGGGGCATTACACAGCCCAAAAGGCATCCTTCTATAAGCAAAGGTGCCAAAAGGATAAGTAAATGTAGTTTTCTCTTGATCAAGAGGGTGCACAGGGATCTGGTTGTACCCTGAGTACCCATCAAGAAATAGTAAAAAGCTTTCCCAACGAACTTATCCAAAATTTGATCAATAAAGGGGAGAGGGAAGTGGTCTTTTCTGATCTTGGAGTTGAGCTTTCGATAATTAATGCAAACTCTCCAGCCAGTGGTCTCCCTGGCTGGTCTCAGCTCTCCAGACTCAATTGTGATCACAGTTATGCCAGATTTCTTGGGCACCACTTGGATAGGTGCCACCCATTTAGATTCAGAAATGGGGTAAATTACCCTAGCATCCAGCAACTTAATGATTTCTTTCAGGACCACTTCCTGCATGTGAGGATTCAGTTTCCTCTGTATTTCCCTGGAGGGTGTTGAGCCCTCCTCTAGATGGATCCTGTTCATACAGATTGATGCATCAATCTCTCCTAGATAAGCAATGGTCCAGCCAATTGCCTTCTTATGCTTCCTCAAAACTGTTAGCAATTCCTCTTCTTGCTCATTGGTAAGAGAAGAAGAGATAATTACAAGAAGTATTTTATCTTTCTCAAGGAAAGCATATTTCAATATCTCTAAAAGCTTCTTGAGCTCCAGATTAGGGGCTTGTTGGGTGGATGGCAGAATTGGTGCTTTGTTGGTTTAAGGAAGGGGCAGCAATGTAGGTTTCCAAATGGGATGCTGCACTAAGCCCACAGAAGACTTCAATGTGGACATGTCCTTTGGCATTAAAGTAGGGCTTCCTTCCTCTACCAAGTTCCAAACTTCAGTTAAATTTGTGACAATGTTTCCCCACTCCAGCAGAGTGGGCAGTTCTTCTTCAACAACTTCTTCTAGTACATCCACTGCAAAGCATTCCTCATTGTCCTGTTGAGGGTACTTTGCATTGTTGTACACATTAAGCTCAACTTTCATATGTCTAAAAGTTACCTCCATGATCCCAGACCTGCATTGAATGCATGCATTGGCAGTGACCAAGAATGGCCTGCCCAAAATAACAGCCATCAGGGATGTACTCTTGTTGCAGCCCATGTCCAAAACAAGGAAGTCTACAGGGTAGAAGAACTTGTCAACCCCCACTAAGACATCCTCAACCACTCCCATGGGTCTCCTCTCAGACCTATCAGCCATTAACAACACAATGGGGGTGGGTTTTAGCTCCCCCAAACCTAACTGCTGATACACATTGTATGACAGCAGGTTAACACTGGCTCAAAGGTTTAGAAGGGCCCTTCCAATTGTATGGTCTCTAATTATGGAAGGAATAGTGGGTATCCCTGGGTCTTGCAACTTCTCTGGCATTGTCATGCTTAATACAGAAATAACTGTATCAGTTGCAAAGACATTTTTGGACAAATGGCCTCTGGCCTTCCTTTTCTGAGTACAAATGTCTGTCAAAAATTTTGCATAAGCTGGGACCTGTCGGATTGCATCAAGCAGGGGCAAATTAATTTTTACCTGCTCAAAGGTCTCCATCATTTCCTCTATCTGTGCATTCCCCTTATCAAAAGGGGTAGGGCCACTCAAAGCTTAAGGAAATGGCAGTTGAGGGACTGCTGGTTCCTCAGCTGCAAGCATATGACTGAACTTTTGTTTTTTTCTTTTTTCTTCTTTTATCTCCTGCTGAGGCTCAACTATAGCCTCTTTATTTTTCTCTTATTGCAGGGTAGCAGGTAATTCTTGACTTTGTTCTCTAACAAAGTCCTTATCACTTTCACTCGAAAGTTCTTTGGGAATGACCTCTCCTTGTTCCTTTCCCACTTGGTTCTCTACCAGCCTGCCAGACCTTAGGGCTGTGATGCCATTAGCCCCCTCAAAATTTGAGGAGCCTTCTTCAATCGAATATTGGCCCTTAAGGTTGGCTACTAGCTAGCTTGGCAACCTGCCCTCTTCCCTTTTGGCCAAGGCATTGGCTATTTGGCGAAGCTGCTGTTCTATTTTCTTTATGCAATGACTGTGAGAAGTCACAGTCTGAGTCAAGGGTCCAAGGCTCTGCAATTGGGTCAAAACTTGGTCCTCGAAAGAAGCACTTCAAGGCTGAGGTGGGGGAACTACCAACTGATTTTGCTGCTGGGGATGCTACTGATGCTAGAAATTTGACCTTGGGGCATAACCCTGGTTAAACTGTTGTTGTGGCCTTTGAGGTAAGGCCATCATCTGTTGTGGATGCATATAATTGTCTTGTCTCCACCTCAAATTTGGGTGGTCTCTCCATTGGTAACAAGCATTTTGGTGCTCGTATCCAAATGGCTATTTGTTGTAGCCACCAGATTGTTGTTGTCCAAATGATTGGGCAGCAGCAGCCTGTTCCATCACATACTCAGGGTATTGCCCAGTAGATGGGCACTCTTCCACTGTGTGTTGTGAGGATTCACATATCAGACATACCTCCATCACTTGTGCAGCCAATCTGGGTTGCACCACAGTTAAAAGTTTATCAAATTTATTAGAAAGATTGGCCATCTACATTCTCAGGTCATCATTTCCCCTAACTTCATACATCTTTCCTTTAGAAGTTTCAGCAAGCCCCAGCTTAGGAGAAGGCTCTTGAACAATTCTAGATGAGGACATCTTCTGAAAAGCTTTTTCACTGATAACCTCAAACAAGTCCCATGCCTCATCAGCTGTTTTATGTATGTACGTTCAACCACAAGAGGCATCTACCATGTCTCTGCTTTTCTCATCAATCCCATTATAAAAGCTCTAGAAAAGCTGCCATTCGGGGATCTTGTGGCGGGGACATTGTTTGAGCATCTCCTTAAATCTGTCCCAAGATTGATTAAAATCCTCAGTTAGGGATTGGGCAAAAGCAAGTATTGCTTTCCTCAATTGGCTGGTTTTGGTCTCTGAGAAGAATTTGGTCAGAAATCTTGTCTGGAGGTCTTTCCAAGTAGTGATGTTGTTGTTTGGGAGGGTAGCTAACCAGGTGCTGCCCTTGTCCTTTAGGGAGAAAGGAAAGAGCCTTAGCCTAGTGGCTTCTGGTCCCAAACCAGCAATGGAGAATGTTGTGCATAGGGCCAAGAATTGGTCAATATGCTTGTAAGGGTCTTCCTTGCTAAGCCCATGGAAAGAGGTAAGCATTTGGATGATGGAGGTTTTAATCTCATAGTTTCCTTGAACATCTAGAAATCGAATGCTGAATGGAGAATTATAATCATCAGGAGCATTCAATTCCTTCAATGTTCTGGGTTGCTCTTCACCCATGACTGCTGTCTCAATTTCAGTAGGGGGCTCGACTATGGTGTGTCTGTGCCTTCTCGGTCTTCTACCACTTTCTATCTCAGGGTTAGGAGGCTCTAATGTAGGACTGAGGGATCTCCTTCCTAATATGCACACACACAAACATAAGGGAAGACTACTCGCAGACACATTGCACTTAACAAAATTACAACTATCCTAATCAACTACTATGGAATTTTCAAAGGAGAAATAGACTGAGTTTTGAGGGTTACAGAAGTGCAAACAGAGGTAGCTAGACTCCCAGTGCAATACTACTCTCCTTCTCTGCTACTGTCCAGATCTGCAAGAAAAATTCCAAATGTAAATCAGCAGTATCAATTATTCACAAGCACAGCTACCAAAGAATAAAGAATACAAAAATCTAGGGTCTACTAATAGATCAAGATTCCCCGACAGCGGTGCCAAAAACTTATTGAGGTATTTTAAGTGCTTGCTACTGACTTTATTGGAGACAGTGATAAGAATGGGGTTAGAGAAAATGAATCAAAGGTGGATTGAAAACTACAGAGCAGCAAGTCTAAAAATACATAGTCCTGCAAGATACAGGGCCTGTTGTAGCAAGTTTTAATAAGTAAGAGTTTGTCCCACAGGGAAAGTTGATCTAAAGCTCCAAGGGAGCTATCTTTAGTAGGCCCTCCAGATCTGGCTACAGATCTGGTAATCCTAAATGGAAGGGGATTTAAGGTCACTATTATCTAAATCCTAAGGTAACTTAATCTCTAAACTATAGAAAGGGTTAAGAAAGAGGATGGAGTGTGAGAAAATAAATATAAAAGGGTGAGAAATATGCTATTAGGTATAGATCTGATGGGTCTTATAACTCAGACTCAGATCTGCTGCTATAGAAATCCTGTCCAATAGCTACATTATCACCAAAGAGGATAAAGGATCCAACTGACCCTTGTGCCATGATCCAATCCCTTATGGCTATAACCTGTCCACTTAAATGGTCA
This sequence comes from Chloranthus sessilifolius, assembly GCA_021018995.1. Taxonomy (NCBI): domain Eukaryota; kingdom Viridiplantae; phylum Streptophyta; class Magnoliopsida; order Chloranthales; family Chloranthaceae; genus Chloranthus; species Chloranthus sessilifolius. The sequence continues at coordinate 121,356,356 of CM037588.1, read as the reverse complement.
TAGACTATCCAATAGGGGAACCACAATCCAGAGATGGGTCAGAACAAGTTTATCATTGTAGGCACTCCTTCATCCAGGCTACAAGCTCAAGAATCCATAGGAACCTCAACCTCTAAAGTTCTGTGTGGGGCTAGGCCTACAACGTTCACTAGCCTGGACACACAGAACCAGTAAGAGTTTGAGTACTAGCTTTTAAGCCTAGCTGTTCACTGCTTTAGAAGGACAGCAGTGATCCAGTCACAAGCCTACAATCTCTACAGCCATATCTGATCTGCCATCTGATGGTGGGTCTATACAAATATAGGAGAGTTTGTCTCTGCGCAATCTCTCATAAGGCTATAAGCACAAGTGCAGAGAAGAAGAATCTGCCTTAGATCTGTGGATTAGCCTCACCCTAGGGCTATAATTTGTCCATTTGAATGGTCACAGACTATCCACAGAGGCTATCCTCCTCACAGAGGTCTAAGACAGAACAAGAACATTGTTGTCGCCACCATGTTCATAAGGCTACCAGCTCAAGCTCCCATGAGAATTCAGATTTAGTGGGTCCTGTGGTGGGGCTAGGCCTGCAATGTGCCTAACCTGGACACACAGGTCACTTGGATCTAAGTAAAACCTTAAAGACAATCCTCCATTGCTTATAATACAACTTAGCAATGGAGGATCTCAAGGTAGCATCCTTGTACAGAACAACTCACAAAACAACAATCCCATACATGCAATAGATCCTATTACAAAACTCCATTAAAACTATACCAAATAATCATACAAAGGCATTGCCAGCAAGTGCTGGACTATGGAGAGAAGGAAAAAGGAAAAAAGAAAACTCCTAAACCCTAACCTTAGCGTACTGTAATTCTACAGTCGATTTCAAGGAGTACAGAAGTCAAGTCCTCTAAACCTAAGCTAGGCTTAGGCTTATATACCAGTCAGCTCTCTAGGAATTAGGGTTAGGAAAACACTAATTTATCAATGCTAACGTGGCCCATTTCTCTTCCTTGGATGCCTCAGGGTGTGTGCACAGAGATTGGAGCATTGGAGTACATGCCCAAGTTACTGGAAATTCCCAGATTGCCCTTGCAGAAGTGGGGAGAAGTTAAGAACCCGAGCCTCTCTAGGTAGAAAGGCTCTCCAAGTCTTATCGCGTGATAGAATTGGTGTCACGGGGTTGCTTTGACTTGAAGCTCTTGCAGTCGCGAGATTGCTCTTTGGTCATCACGGGGATGCTCTGGTCGTCGCAAGATTGCTCTTTCCATTTGAATGGCACGGGAATTGTGCGCGCAGTTTGTTACTTGGTGAATCCTGTGGCGATTCTCATGAAGAAAACAATATACATGGGCTTCTGGATCACGCGAGCAGTTCCTTCAAAGTTTGTATCCTGCAGCCACTGCGCGACAGCTACGCGCAGGAATGCCTGGAGCTCTCTCTATTCAGTGAATCGTGCAAAGATTGAAGACTCCTACTTTTGAGTTGCACGAGACTGCGCGAGTGCCTCGCGAGCTCTTAAGACTGAACCTCACGAGAACCGTGCAAAGTAGGCTTTTTACTCCTTGATAACATCCATCTGCGCGTGAACGGCGTGACCAGTTGGTATGCTCCCTTCAGAAGCCCGCGAAAACTATGCGACGCATTCTTTCTGGTTTAATTGAGCCCTACGATATTTGTGCGAGGCATTCTTCTTGATTTATTTTTGGTTTGTTGTGCCTATGCTGCAGCCAATTCTCTGTCTGGGTTCAACTTTCTTTCTTCTGAGGAACTTCTGGGGCAACAGTAGGCTTCTTAGCATGGTTAGGGGGCTTATTTACAGCTTCGGCTTATTACCTATAGGATAGACTTAAAACACATTTATTAAATGATTCAGAGTCTAATAGAGATTAAGTTAAGGGGTGAAAAGTGGTACTTTTCGGGTCTTAACACCCGTCGACCGAGAACCATATGGCAAAATAGATCCTAAAGACTAAACACCAGGTATAAAAATAAAAATCCCAGGTCAAGAATGGGTTGTTGCCCTATTTTATTTTGTTGCGCACTCGATTGGAGGTCATCGTTTGACCATTTCGATCTCAATGATCCGACTAGTGTTTGAACCCGGTCAAACCATAGACTCCCTATAAAATCACATGCTTTACATTGATCCACATGTCCTTATTTTTATAAATTTTTAATACCCCAATTATGTGAATACATTTATTTACACCTATAATATTTCTTGTATTTATTTATTTAAATCTGCTTATACACTGGCTAAAGGGCCTAGTATGACCCATTAAATTTAGCGGACCACAGACCTATGAGCCGAAGCCTGTAGTTTGAAATAGAGATCATCTGTTCATCTATTGAATAGATGATCAGATTTGACTTAAACAGACACATCGCAGTCTTTGCAGCACTTAAAGTCACTCTATGCTTGTGGCACCTTAGTCTATGGTCTGATTTGATCCCTTTCAATCTCAGGTTTTAGGTCGAATCAAGCCAGTGGTCAAGACCCACTTTTTCTATGACACCATATGGTTACCAAACTTGATATCCCATATCTGATTTATTCAAATCTTAAAAATGCACCTTAAATATCATTAAGCCTGGATGGAAATTAAATCATTCAAGACCCCCAAACATCATAAAGGTCCACGGGCCTTATGGGCCCATCTATAGACCCTTAATGGGCTCGTATACCCAACGTAGTCAAACGTGTGTTTAGTAAAATCGCGGACCTAAACCTTTTGATTAGGCTCAACTCACCTTCTAGGCTTAGGACAACTATTTAAATATATTTTCTGTCCACACTATGAAGGTGTACATATACCTTGAAAATCATGTAACAAGGAATCCGACGGTCGAAACTTGTTTGAGTCACACGGGAGTCAATACTTATCCAAATTTCATAAATGACCAATCTGTCTTCATCGGATCAATAATATCGATCTGATAAAACTAGTCTAACATCACTTTGTGATACATATTATAGTACTCATGTATACTCATTGTAGGTCGCCTTCTTCTCTCTCTTAATGATGAGCAAGGCGTCCGAATTACGAGTATTATGATTAGATGTTTTCTTATTAGATATTTCATTTATATTGTGTGACATTCATCATTTAGAAATACGTTAGGGCATATATATGTTAAGAAAAATGAATAAGATACGACACGCGACTTTTAAGCCTTCATCACGATGGGGTCTCTTTCACGATCATGTGGAACTTGGAATTTAGGCGTCCATGTATGGATGCAACCCTCTATGATAATATGGGCTGCCACACCAAGTACATCCAGGTTACTACGGAACCCATCCCTTGGAAAGCATAGTTTGTGAAGCCTATCGCACTGTGGCTCATTCAAATTAAGTTTAAGAAAGGATAGAATATAAATATGTTAAGCTATGAGATGTTAGAAAGTGGGGATTTAAGCTCACACAAATATGAGATCGGGGCGGGGACGTAAGCCTATAACCGAATAATGTTATGATATGTTAAGATACACTGTGAAGGTCAGCTGAATATGAAATTAAGTTTCTACACGTGCCATGTCTTGCGTGCTACCACAAGATTCAACGTCTGTAGCCAAGACGGGTCTTAAGGACAATATGATACGACAGTGTCTCAATTTAAGGAGATACTAATTTTTATGCGCGTCACCTCATCGGGCTGGATGGTGGTTTATGTTATGATATGGAGGTTAGGTGATTATCTACACGTGGACCTCGCGTGAGAGGCTCGAGCAGCGATTCTGGCACAGATCGTTTAAACAAAATAAGTAAGATACGAAATACGTTGTGTAGGCGTATGGAGTAATAATAAGACTTTTGATATGCCACGTAAGTTAAGTTGACAAGACAAGTAAGAAAAGTGTAAGCATTAGAATCATCATATGCACTAAAACTTGTTATGTTATATTCTTTCAGTTTTATAGTTTTATAGTTATGCAATGATAATGAGAACTTTTATTATGATGTTTATATGAATTTTAAAGGATTCACCTTCACTCACAAGGTTGCACCCACGATCACTTGGGTAGATTGTGGTGGATCGATTGTGCAACCCACTGAGTTTACGTGACTGAGTAAACTCACCCCACCAAATACTAACAGCTACAGGTGAAGATACGGACTATACTGCCCGATGGACTTTATGCATTGGAAGATGATACGGATTATAAGGGTGACAACTTGGATGATCAGCTAGACGACGTCAGGTATATATTAATTATTTAGAAAGATCTCTAGTAGTTGACCAAACCTCTATTTTTGGTCAGTTTGTTTATTGGACTCAAAATTCAATGTAAGCTTATTGAAGAGAATTTTTAATATGAGAAGAAAATTTTGGTTCACGATTTTTGGAAGCCCCGTTTTATGTAAGATATGTATATCCGCTTATCGCTTTAAGAAGCGTGTGCTATCATAACACAGAGTTCTAAGCCCTTGAGATCGGCTAGAATTTTGGGTCGTGACAGTTTTAGCTTAATTTTCCTACCCTTTTTGAAATTTCCCTTTGCTTACACTCTTTGAGCCTTATTCCAATTCTTCTTTGACAAACACTGCAATGGCTATGTGTGGCAATCCATCACCAAAATGTAAATAAATAAATAAATAAATATATATATATATATATAAGAGAAGGAAAAAAATATAGAAGAGAAGTCAAGAGAACTACTTCATCTAGAAATTAGAAGAACGAGATGAAGCTAGCCACTTTAACTCTTGAAAATATCAAGGAAGATGAAGTTGTGCTGAAATGAAGGTTGTGAAATCATGAAACACTCCCTACCTTGTTGATGTCTCAATTTTGATCCATTGTACCCCCCCCCCCCACCTCTTCATTCTTTATACACCTCACCCATAAACCGCATTACAACCCACCATAAAGACCTTTATGATCCTAGGTGAAATGAGCTGTCATGTAGAGTTGCGGAGCTATCTAATCTATCATGAAAATAGTTGAGGATGTTAGAACTTAAATGTAATGCCCATGCTCAGGCTTGCAGTCCCATTTGGGGTCTGTGACTGATCTTGAGCTGTGAGAATGTGAACACCCTTGAACTTTCATTGTGAGAGACAACCCTGGAGAGGATTTGGGTCTGAATTTTAATTTCATTGGGCTTGTATACACACATGATTTTTTATTCACTAGTGAACTTAGTGCTGATTTGTGCATATGGTATGTCTGATGTGAATCGAATGGTGGTGATGCATACATGCTGATTTCTGCTTTAAAAAATGGGGCTATATTACTGCTGTAATTTCCTTTGAGTTTCAGAAAAATATGTGTGGGATAAAGTTTTATTCATTGAAATTTCTTTTATCATTGATTGCACTATATTTAACTGTTTTAATGGTGAAGTTTGTGGGTATCTTCACTGAAAATCGTCAGGAAACTTCACCACTCCACTAGGGCTCACATAGGGTTTAAAAGGCTTGATGCATAAGCTAAATGCATCCGTGCTCCCTACGAAAGTAGCATTTTCTGCTTGAAATAATTGTTTTAATTTTGCCTTTGCTTGAGGACTAGCAAAGATTACGTTTAGGGGTGTGTTAAGCTATGAAAAGTACCACTTTTCACCCCTTAACCTGGCCTTTGATAGACCTTCGAGCCATTTAATAATGGTTTTTAATTGTGTTTTATAGATAATAGGTAAATATAGGTTTAATGCTGAAATCCATCATTTGCAAGCCAAGAAGAAGAAATTTCAAGCTAATATGTGGAGCTGAAGAACTTATTGAGAATGCACCATAATGGTTCATGTCAGTGGGTTTGTTTGTATGCTTTGGGACCTTTGGAGGCTGAGAGAAATAAAGCTCAAGGTTTTATAGAATCCTTCTGTAGAGGATTGAATGGAAGCGGGCTACTTGAGCAGCATGTAGCTGCACCAAGCCTCCCAAGCACTAACATGCAGACCAGCTGCATTTTATATGGACAGATGCTGCAATCATAGTGAGAAGCTTTTGCATGCAAAAGAACAATTGCTGCATGGAGAGCCATCCTCTCGAGCTGATGCTGCTGCTACCATTGAGAGTGTGACAGTTCATGCACACTCAAGACTTCCTGAAATAACATAGCAGCAGCTGCACCATACACTGCTGAACACACTATGCTGAGTAGCTACAATTGCTGTTGTACTCAACAAACAAGAAGCTGTGAACCATACACTCAAGAGCACACACCTACTACTAACCATGGTGCTGAGAGGCTAGTTGAAGACTCAACCTCCACGAGCGAAAAAAAACTGAAGCAAACTGCTATGAAATAGCTTTAATGCCGCTGCTCCAATATGTGGAGCTGCTGCATATATATTTCAAACTCAACATAGTAGCAACATTGCACCAGCCCTTCATAGCACTTCCATTCCAATCACTTGAGCTGTTGCACTCCATTTGTTGAGAAGTTGCTACATATATCTCAAACACCAAGCAGCAAATGCAAAGCCACTCTCTCAAGCTGCAGATCGGATGCAATATAGAGCTGAATATTAGGGTTAGGCAGCCTGTCATGAGAGCAAAAAATAAACATCTTGAGCAGTGCCTTGGCTGGAAACTGAGCCCGCGCGAGCTATAGCTGCTTCAAATGGAACCTTGCAAGCCTTTAACCTACAGGAACTGAAGCCAACAAGATCCTCGCAAGAAGGAAGACCTGAACCTGCTGAAGAAGACCCTCGTGAGCTGGAGATTCTGCTATATTCATTCATCCTCGCGAGCTAAAGCTTTAGCCGATATTCATCCTCGTGAGATGAGAGAGCAGCAATAACTGCTGTAATTTTTTCCAGCCTCGTGAGCAGCAGAGGGAGCTTCTGAAATATTTATCCTCGCAAAAATGAGATAGCTGGGGGACCTGGGCTCTTTGCAATTGATCCTCGCGAGCTTGTTTCTTTGAGCTTAGCGAGTAACAAATGTTGCTATATTATTTTAGGTGCAGTCCATCCTCGCGAGATGGAAGTTCTGGAAGCTACATGTAAGGGATCCTCATGAGCAGCAAAAGCTGCTATATTAACCCATCCTTGCAAGCTTGTTTTTGAGCCCAGTGAGAGCTTAGTGAGGGAATACCTGAAGTTGCTCCTTGCTGTTCACGAGTTGAAGTCTTGAAGCTTCATCTTCGCGAACCTCGGGTTCCAACAACCACACTTCAAACCTCAGGGGGCTGTTTAGGTATTTTAATATTTTTAGGGCACACTTACCAATGCCTGCACATCCCAAGGCCACCAAGGGTCACAGATTGGCCACAAAATCAACTTCCACACATCCTCACCCTTGCTTCTAGGGCACACCAAGGCTATGGATTGTGTAATTATGACTATTTTCCTGTTTTGTAATTTTTATCCAGGGTTAGCCTGTGATCTAGAGCCAAGAATAACCTGGTTCACTTAGGGTTTTAGAGCTAGGTTAAGTTGTTCAAGTTAGGTTTTATTTTAGGGTTTCTTTTATTTCCGTTTCTCTCTTTCTTCTTGCCCTAGCACAGCAACAATGTTGGGCTAGGTTCATTGTAATAGCTAGATTTACTTCATGTTTAGCAATAGGTTTTGTCTATAAATAGAAGAGTTGTTTTGGGGTATACACAAGCTGCTACCTTGAGATAGATCATTGTATGATTCTGATATTCAATGAAATGTTGGTTTTAATATTCCTTTAAATCTGTATTTTACCTGTGTTTTTTACACAAATCTTTATGGGATTGATACTCTCATAGTTGTCTGAGCTTGTATCCTTGCAACCATTGTGGCAACAACAGTTTTATTGTTCTGTCTCATCATTTGTGTGGAAGGTAGCCTATTGGATAGTCCGTGACCATTTGAGTGGACAAACTATAGTCATAAGGAAAGTCTTCCTCACATATCTGAGATGGATTCTTCTTCTTTGCACTTAAGCTTGTAGCCTTGTGAGAAATTATTACAGAACAAAACTCTCCTCTATTTTGCATCACCATTATCAGTGGTTGGATCTGAGTTTTACAGAAATTACAGACTTGTGAGCTGGGTCATTGCAGGCCTTTTGTAGCAATGACCACCTGAGCTTAAAGTCTCCATTCAGCCTGGGATTTTAGGTGGTTTCCACTTGATTTCCCAGATCTATTTGCTCCTATCAATGCATGAGCTTGTGTTGCTCCCCCAGTTGTGCTTTCTTTATTTGTTTGTGGTAAAAGAAATTTAAAATCAAAATAAAATAGGGGATGCAATCAGCACAACTGAGAAGTCCTAGACCTGTAAGATACAGGGTCCATTGTGGCAAGTTTTGATAAGTAAGGGTTTGTCCCACAGGGAAAGATGATCTACAGCTCCAAGGGAGCCATCTCTAGTAGTCCCTCCAGATCTGACTACAGATCTGGCAGTCCTTAAGGGAAAGGAGTTTAAGGTCACTTAGTTTACAAATCCTAAGGTAGCCTAATGTCTAAACTACAGAAAGGGTTGAGAGGATGGATGGAGTGTGGAAAATAAATATAAAAGGGTGAGAAGTAGGTTATTGAGCCTAGATCAGAGGAGTTTTGTAACTCAGATTTAGATCTGATGTTATGGAAATCCTGTCCAATGGCTACGTTATCACCACTGAGGAGAAAGGATTCAACCCATCTCTGTACCATGATCCAATCCCTTAAGGTTATAACCTATCCACTCAAATGGTCACAGACTATCCCATAGGGAAACCACACTTTAGAGATGGGTCAAAACAAGATAATCATTGTAGGCACTATTTCATCCAGGCTACCAGCTCAAGAATCCATAGGGAACCTCAACCTCTAAAGCTCTATGTGTGGGGCTAAGGCTGTATAGGACCATGACAGCCTAGACACATAGAACCAGCAAGAGATTGAGTACAACCTTTGATCTAGCTGTCCATTGCTTGAGTGAGGCTACAATGGTCCAGTCACAAGCCTACAATCTCTATAACCAGATCAGATCTAACATCTGATAGCGGATCTATACAAATATAGGGGAGTCTGCCTCTGTACAATCTCCCACCAGGCTAATACAAGCTCAGGTGCAGAGAAGGATCCATCTTAGATCGATGGATTAGAATCACCCTAGGGCTATAACCTGTCCACTTTGAATGGTCACAGACTATCCCAGAGGTTATCCTCCTCACGGAGCCAAAGATAAAACAAGAATATCGCTGCCACCACCATGGTCACAAGGCTACTAGCTCATGCTCCCATGGGGATTTCAGATCTAGTGGGTCCTGTGGTGGGGCTAAGGCTGTATAGGACCATGATAGCCTAGACACACAGGTCACTTGGATCTGAGTGACCCTTAGAATCAGTCCTCCATTGCTTTGAAACACAGCCAAAGCAATGGCGGATCACAAGGCAGCAGCCTTGCACAGAGCATCTCACATTCAAACACAAATCCCATAATGTAAAAATCCTAGTACAAAACTTCCATTAAACTAGTTGAAAATGCATACAAAGGCATAGCCAGCAAGTGCTGGACTATGGAGAGAAAGAAAGAGAGAAGGAAAAGTACTTACAGCTAAAAAAGATGTAAAAAGATGGTAAGATGATGATTAAACCTAAGCTAAGTATGGGATTTTATAGCAGTGGTGTGGCGACGCATTAGGGTTAGGAAACCCTAATTTTAATGATTCCACATGGCCAAATAGTGATCCTTGGATGCCTTGGGGTGCGTGCACGAAGATTTGAGCATGGGAGTGCGTGCCCTAATCGCTGAAAATTCCCAGAAGGTCCTCTACTGAAGAGATGGAAGTTGAAGTTTAGAGCTTCGCTAGGTAGCCATTGTTTCCCAGACTTGTCGCATGGTAGCTCTTGCTCTTCGCTAGGATGATTTGATATTGAAGCTTCAACCGTCGTGAGGTTGCCTTGGTTTTCTCTTCAGGCTATCGCGAGGTTGAGTAGACATCAAAGCCTCAGATGTCACGGGGTTGGAGTTCAAGCAGTCGTGAGGAAGCTGCGCGATCGCTGGGCTGGTCTTTGCGAGGACAGATTTGAATAGCGCGAGAACTTCGCGAGCACTTCTCTTCAATGGACTTTGCGAGTTTCCTCGCGAGGCTTTAATGAGTTCTGAAATGCGCAAGGTTTCATGTCTTGATTGATCTTTGTGAGGATGGCTCCGTCTTCACGAGGATGCTTTCTTCTTGAATGGTGCGAGAACTGCGCGAGGAGTTCCCTTCTGATAATTGCATCCCGCGGCCACTGCGCGACAGCTGCGTGAGGAATCTCCTGAAGCTCTCTCTCCTCAACCGTTCTGAGCGAACTGTGCGAGGTTGAGAGAGGTTTGCTTTGAACTACACGAGACTACGTGATGTGTTCTACTCTTGAGCTTTGCGAGAGCTGCGCGAGTAGTTGTTGTGAAGTCTTGGGAAGCTCAGTTGGACTGTGCGAGGCTCATTCCCGGTCTGGATTCAAAGTCCATCCTTCTGAGGGACTTCTGGTGCCAAAACAGGCTCGTTAGCAGGATTCCTGGCCTTGTTTCACTGCTGGTTATTACCTAGATAAAACACTTAACGAGAATTTATTAGATGGCTAAGGGTCTAATCAAAGGTTAAGTTAAGGGGTGAAAAGTGGTACTTTTCAAGTCTTAACAGCTTATAGCCTTGCAAACATCGTTTCTGCAATAGTTTTCATGTGTTGATTTTATCCATTGAATGGAGGAAATCCCTTGGATAATCTGTGACCATTTAAGTGGATAGATTATAGCCTTAAGATCAATCCATTCTCTTAGATTAAGTCAGATTTTTGAGTTAATCAATGGAATTTGACCATCTCTATTGGATAGTCTGTAACTATTTAAGTGGATAGTTTATAGCCTTAAGAGCAATCTAAATGGCATGGGTTGATTTGGACTCATATACCTTACACTTGTGCTTGTACACAAGTGAAGGACTGGTGCATTTCCATTTCTAGGTTTTAGTTGCATAAATGATTTAACTTTAGCTGTCTACTTCATCATTTTATGTTATCTTCTTACACTACATCCAACTTGTTTATCCCCTTCTTTTAGCTGTAGTTTATTTCTGCTCCTAGTTTTATTTTCTTTTATTTTTGTGACACCTTGACTTCCTCTCTTTACCTTTTAGGTTTACAGTTGCCAGATCTGTAGCTAGATCTAGAGTTTCTATACAACCCTTGAGGTTTCCGATCATTACTCCCTGTGGGACAAACTCTTACTTACTTTAAAATTTGCTACAACATCCCTAGATCTTATAGGACTGTGTATTCTTGCAGAGTGTTGTTTTCATCTACCTCCATCTCTCTCTTGGTCTTGATTAAATTCTACCACTGTTTACCAATAATTAATAATAGGACACTAGAAAAATAGATAACAAGTTTTTGGCGCCGTTGTCGGGGAGTTTTGATCTAGTATAGTAAACTGAATTTAGTTTTTATGCTTTGTAGATGTAGGATTTGATTAAATATAGCTGTATTTCGAGTCTAATTTTTGCTCTTTGTCTTTATTTTCTGTTTTAGGTATTTTGTGTGTCAGTCGTGTTTTACTAGTATTTAGTTTTATTCATTATAGAGTTAGTGTTTAAATAAATGCCAGCTGTATTTTTCGAGAAATTTTTTTATTTCTTTGTTGGTTTTCTATTTTTAGGACTTTTTATTGGAATAGGTATGTGTGAATAACATACTGCTGGCATCATTTTCGTTTCCACTTATTTGTTGTTATTACTTTTGTAAAGTTATTAAATTCCTGCTAAATTTTGCTGATCTTCTGCAGGTCTGGAGCAATAGCAATCAGGAGAGTACAGCTGCTACTAGTGCACATTGTGCCTGAGTTTGTATTCTCTTCTCCCCCGTGCTGTTATTTCAATTCCACATTCATTAAAATTCTGTAGTAGTAGTCATAGTTTAATTTATTTGTCAGTGTGCCGTAAGCTACCCCTTGTCCAACTAAGTGTGTGTTGTATGCAAGGAAGGAGGTCTCTCAATCCCAAACTTGTACTGTTAAATCCTGAAATTGAGAGAGTCCTAAGTCCTGGTTCACCAACACACACCCCGACTAAAAATCTGGTAGAAACTGAGATGGGAGAGCAGCTTAAAACGCTTAAGGAGCACAATGCACCAGGGGAATATGCATCCCCCTCTTACATTCAGCTCCCTAATGCTATGGGCAATTACGAGATTAAAGCCTCAACCATCCAAATGCTACAAAGTTTTCATGGGCTGAGCAAGGAAGACCCTCACCAGCACATAGACCGTTTTCTATCATTGTGCACCACTTTTAATATTGCTAGGTTGGGAGAGGAAGCCACCAAGCTTAGGCTTTTCTCCTTTTCACTAAAGGAGAAAGCCCAAACATGACTCTCCTTGCTCCCACTAGACAGCATACAGTCGTGGAGCGATCTTCAATGCCAATTTCTGGCAAAAATTTTCCCAATCGGGAAAACGAACCAGTTGAGGAAGACCATCCTCTCTTTTGCTCAATCCTCAACTGAACCAATGCATGAGGCGTGGGATAGATTCAGGGAGTTGTTGAGGCAGTGCCCGCACCACTAGATCCCTATGTGGCAGCTTCTACAAAGCTTTTACCAGGGACTTGATGCTAGGAGTAGAGTGATGATTGATGCATCGAGTGGTGGCACATACCTCACCAAAACTAAGGAAGCATGGGATTTATTTGAGCTGATTAGTGAAAATTTTCTCCAGCAGGAGGCTCTGCCCAGTTATGGCATTGAGCCACCGGCTAGAGGAGCAAGAGAACCCACGTCTTCAAGAAAGTTGTATGAAGTGAATATTTATAGTGATGTGGAAAAGAAAGTGGACTTATTGTCGAAAAAATTCGATAAAGTTTTAAGTGTGTTGCAGCCCCACGTTGCTGCATTGGTTAGAGAGGTGTGCACCATATGCCACTCACCTTCACACTTCCATTTGCAATGTCCCTCTGCTGGTCTGTCCCCTAAATTTTTTAATGAGCAATCCAATGTTGTCCAGTCATATGGACAACAGCCTACTGGGTACGCTTGGAGGAACCACCCAAATCTGAGGTGGAGACAAGCTGATTCACCTTATACCCAACAGCAGCAAGCTTTGCCCTACAATACTAACCAGCAGCCTTACCAAGGTCATGCACAAGGACAATAAGTTTCACATCAACCCTCCCAGCCAGGAGAGTTTGTTGTAGCACCTCAATAGCCTAGACCCCCTCCTTTGAGGAGTAGGTTTTATCTTCATTGCAAAACCTAGGCTATGTCGCACAATTTGTGAATTCCCACACGCAGAGCATCAGAAGATTTGAGGACCAGCTTGGTCATATTTCGAATGCTCTAACGCGACGGGAAGAGGGTCGGCTCCCGAGTGAAACAGTGAACAACCCATAAGGTGGAAATTTGATTGATGGAGCATCTTCAAGTCATGAAGAAACTAGGTCAATCAATGCCTCGAGGAATGGAAAGGAGATGGCTACCGAAGACCGTAGTGATGCCAAGCGAGTGTGCATAAGGAAAGAAGCTGAATAAAATGGGGTTGTTGAGCCCCAACTGAAAAAAAAAAAAAAAACATAAAACTATAAAAAAATTAAAAAAGAAAAAAAGAAAAAATAGTTCACCAGTCCATTTGGACACCTGCGTTGTTGATGCTCCCTCAGTCATCTAAGGCACCTTTACTGCCTTTTTATTGCTTATCCACCTGCTGTCAGCTGGAGCTACTCCCTGCACCTCTCATGCAACTGAATATCTGTTGAATGGAAGAATTCAGGTTTGTCGCAAATCCAAAGGTATGGCCTTTCATTTTTATTTCATAATTCTTTCCAATTTAGCTGAGTCCAGATGGGGAAATTAAAATCTCTGTCATTCATGTACCCCCCATCCGGACTGTTTGTATATATTGTGGGGTATGATCTATATTTTTTATGAATCCTGCTTTCCAATGTGTACTTTCAATGCTGAAATTTTTTACCATCATTTTGATTCATACCAGATCATGCTAGGTAGTTAGGTTTAGGATTTCTGTGTTTTTAGGTATTTAGTTAGTTTATGTTTTGTCTATATCTGTTGTTTTTAATTTCATTTATGCTATTTTTACTTTCTATTTTTTGTAATTAGTGTCGTAGTGTTGTTCTCCTTGTGTCACACTTGTATATACCATCTGTTTTTCTCTTTCTAGTTTAATTTTCTGAATTTTTTGTTTAGCATTTTCTTAATTTTCTGCTCTAATTTAGGGTGTCTGTCTGTTGTTTACCCTGCTGCCCCTATACACATGTTGCATGAAACAGTGAGGACACTCTTTAACTTAGGTTTGGGAGTGTGGCAGAGTAGACCTGCCAATGGAATAGTTAGCTCTAGTGAAGTAGTGTGTGGTTTAATTGGAATGAATAAAGTCAATTCCCACCTAACCTGAAAATGAGAAAATTTGTGAAAATTTAAATATTTGCAAACTTTCAAAACTAAAAATCTTTTAAAATTTTAGCACCATCATGAAATTAATATCAGAAATTTTTTTCAGTTAGCACTTAGTGAACTACAGAAGAAAGAAAAAGGTAGAAATACACCCCATGATTTAATATGAGGACCATACACAGTGAGATTTGGGCCTATTCAATTCTTTCTGAAGAGTGTTTTGGCATTTTTTTTGCTCTAAGGACAAATTAATTCAAATACTTTTCACTAGAAGTTAGGCTCCTCCAAATCAAAATAGATTGACAACACTCATGACACTAAATAAAAGAATTGAGGCCTTCAATTGGATAGTTTGGGCTTAATTTTCCTTCCCTTTTTGAAACTGCCCTTTGCTTACACTCTTTGAGCCTTAAATCCTATTCTTCTTTGACAAACACTAGAGTACTTGCCCCAAAACTTGTTTGGCTCGATTCAACCTTACCTTCACTCTGAGAATCCAAGAGGAAATGGAGTGGAAGTTGAAGATAGGTAGGCTAGGTTCAACATTTGGTGGAAGGAGAAGAAAAGCTACTAAAAAGCAGCAGTGTAGCAGTCGCTATGTGCGGCAATCCATCGCCAAAATATAAAAAATAAAAATAAATAAATATATATATATATAAGAGAAGAAAAAAAATATAGAAGAGAAGTCAAGAGAACTACTTCATCTAGAAATTAGAAGGAGTAGAAGCTAGCCACTTTAACTCCGGAAGATGAAGTTGTGCTCAAATGAAGGTTGTGAAGTCATGAATCACTCTCCCTACCTTGTTGATTTCTCAATTTTGATCCATTGTACCCCCCCCCCCCCCCCTCTTCATTCTTTATACACCTCACCCATAAACCGCATTACAACCTACCATAAAGACCTTGATGATCCTTGGTGAAATGAGTTGTCATGTAGAGATGCGGAGTTGTCTAATCTATGGTGAAAATAGTTGAGGATGTTAGAACTTAGATGCAATGCCCATGCTCATGCTTGCAATCCCATTTGGGATCCGTGACTGATCTTGAGCTGTGAGAATGTGAACACCCTTGAACTTTCATTGTGAGACACAACCCTAGTGAAGATTTGGGTCTGAATTTTAATTTCATTGGGCTTGTATACACACCTAATTTTTAACTCACTAGTGAACTTAGTGCTGATTTGTGCATATGGTATGTCTGATGTGAATGGAATGGCGGTGATGCATACATGCTGATTTTTACTTTAAAAAAAGGGCTGTATTACTGCTGTAATTTCCTCTGAGTTTTAAAAAAATAGGTGTGGGATGAAGTTTTATTCATTGAAATTTATTTTGTCATTGATTGCACTATATTTAACTGTTTTAATGGTGAAGTGTAACATCCCCGAGTTTTGAGCATTGAACAGTGTTCTCAGAATGCGTGCCAGACTGGTCATAGGTTTGACCAAGTGGGAGTCAGCATGATGACTATGACTCAATTAAGTTTGATGTGAACGAACACGTGTGCATAGTATTAGAGATAGTTTAGAGACCACATACACCAGTCATGGGCATATGTGCCTGACACCGAAGCAAGAGAGGTTAAAGGGACCTGATAACCTAAGAGAAGTTATTTCTCTTGTTTTGGGTTGGTAAGAAGAGTTAGTGGAGAGAGAGAGAGTAAATGCTAAGGTGAGTAAATGCTAAGGAGAGTAAATGCTAAGGTGAGTGATTTAGGTTTCAAATTTAAAAGAAGGCTTGAACATTTAATGCCGGATTCGACGCATGGAAGCTGGAGTTGGAGCCCTAGTCTTTAACCCAACCACTCAATCTTGCAAGAGAATGATTTGAGGTGAGTTTTGTGGATTATAATGTAGATTATAGTAAACATATTATTGTGCATTAAGTGTGGTTAAATGAAGAATTAAGGAAGGGCAAATGAAGGAGAAAAGAAAGAAAAGAAAGTTGGAAGAAATGCCCATAATGGGCTGAAACCCTGACCAAATCGATTGATCGATTTCAAAATCGATCGATCGATTTTGGCCTGGAAGATTTATGGGCAAAGCTGCCCGAAATCAACTGATCGATTTGAAATTGATTAATCGATTTGAGAAATTTGATTAATCGATTTAAAATCGATTAATCGTCTGAGCACTTCCAGTGACTGGAAGAATTGAGAGCTGGAAAAATCGATTGATCGATTTTAAAATCGATCAATCGAGTTTGGAAATTCAATTAATCGATTTGGGATCAATTAATCGATTTTGAGATTTTGATTGATCAATTTTGGGAATTGATCAATCGATTTGGACAGTTTATGTTGACTTCTATTTTAGACTTTAAGGTTTTAAGAAGGCCTTGTACCTTCTTTAATGCATCTTTATTGATGTTTTACTTATTCTATGGTGTACCATAGGTTATATGAGTGAATACAAGCATGTTGAGTCGTCTGGACCTTGATGCTTGGTGATTCAAACGCGTGAGGTAGGGAACACCTTGAACATGTACTTTAATTTTCAAAAGCATGTATCTAGAGTGATTCATACGAATATTTATGCATCAAAAATGTGATTTCTAAGAGAGTGTGTGTGTGTGAATACTAAATAAACTCGTAAGGTCCCCAGGGGACGCGAAATGTGATAATGGGCATCCAAGTGATGCGTTGAGCTAGTGACATCCCAGGGATGTGAGAGTAACATGTCAGCATAGTGAAAGAAAAAGTGATAAGGCCTAATATGCTAGAATTAGCACAAGTACATGGTGAATACCTATATGTAGTGCATATTTGATATTTTTATTATTTAAGGTTTAAACAGAATACCCCACAGACGTGGTGAGATACCCACGACTGACTCGGCAGGATATCCGTGACTGGTACGGCGGCCAATCCGTACACTAGTTTGACATCCCAGGGATGTGTGTATGAGACTAGAAACCCCGTCGCCTATGAGAAAGGGACCTGGGTAGTATTCAAGAATGAAACAGAGATGAAAACAGTCTATTTAGATGACGATGGAGGGTATTCCATTAGGGCTCTGTTGGGATATTTTAGATGCTTGCTGCTAACTTTATTGGAAACAATGATAAGAATGTGTTAGTGAAACTGAATCAGAGGTGGATTGAAATCTACGTAGCAGCAAGTCTAAAAATACGTAGACCTGTAAGATACAGGGCCTGTTGAAGCAAGTTTTATTAAGTAAGAGTTTGTCCCACAGGAAAAATTGATCTAAAGCTCCAAGGGAGCTATCTTTAGTAGGCCCACCAGCTCTGGCTACAGATCTGGCAATCCTAAACGGAAGGAGATTTAAGGTCACTATTGTCTAAATCCTATGGTAACCTAATGCTTAAACTACATAAATGGTTGAGAAGAATGATGGAGTATGAGATAATAAATATAAAAAAAATTGAGAAGTAAGTTATTAGGTACAGATCTGATGGGTCTTATAACTCAAACTCGGATCTGTTGCTATAGAAATCCTGTCCAATGGCTACAATATCACCAAAGAGGAGAAAGGATCCAACTCACCCCTGTGCCATGATCCAATCCCTTATGGATATAACCTGTCCACTTAAATGGTCACAGACTATCCAATAGGGAGACCACTATCTAGAGATGGCTCAGAACAAGTTTATCATTGTAGGCACTACTTCATCCAGGCTACCAGCTCAAGAATCCATAGGAACCTCAACCTCTAAAGTTCTGTGTGTGGGGCTAGGGCACTGCACTAATTGGTCACAGAGTACTAGCTTTAGGTCTAGTTTTCACTGCTTTAGAAAGACAACAGTGATCCAGTCACAAGCCTACAATCTCTACAGCCAGATCAGATCTGCCATCTGATGGTGGGTCTATACAAATACAGGGGAGTCTATCTCTGTACAATCTCTCACAGGGCTACAAGCACAAGTGCAGAGAAGAAGAATCTGTCTTAGATCTGTGGATTGGCCTCACCCTAGGGCTATAACCTGTCCACTTAAATGGTCACAGACTATCCACAGCGGCTATCCTCCTCACAGAGGTCTGAGATAATAAATAGATTACTGCCACCACCATGTTCACAAGGCTACCAGCTCAAGCTCCCATGGGGATTTAGATTTAGTGGATCCTATGGTGGGGCATAGGCCTGCAATGTGCCTAACCTGAACACACAGGTCACTTGGATCTAAATAAATCCTTAAAAACAATCCTCCATTGCTTACAATACAATTTAGCAATGGAGGATCTCAGGGCAGCGGCCTTGTACAGAATAACCCTCAAACTTCAATCCCAAACATGCATAAGATCCTATTATAAAACTCCATTAAAACTATTCCAAATAGACATACAAAGGCATAACTTGCAAGTGCTGGACTATGGAGAGAAGAAACAGGGAAAAAGAAGCTGCCTAAACCCTAACCTTAGCCTACTAGAATTCTATCGTTGATTCAAGAAGACGGAGTCAGAAGTCCAAATAGACATACAAAGGCATAACCTGCAAGTGCTGTGGGATAATTAGGGTTAGGAAAACCCTAATTTTATTGATGCAATCATGGCCCATTTATGTTCCTTAGATGCCTCAGGGCGTGTGCACAAAGATTGGAGCATTGGATTGCGTGCCCTAGTTGCAGGGAGTTCCCAGATTGCCTCTACAGAAGTAGGGAGAAGTTAAGATCCCAAGCCTCGCTAGGTAGCAAGAGTTTCTAGGTCCTGTCGCGTGAAAGAGTTGTCATCGCAGGATTGAATTGACTTGTAGCTCTTGCGCTCATAGGATTGATACTTTGGTCATCGCGAAAATGCTCTGGTCATCGCGGGATTGCGCTTTCCATTTGAATGGCGCGAGAATTGCGTGCGCGGTTCGTTCCTTGGTGAATCTCACGGAGATCATCGCGAAGAAGCAATGTGCATAGGCCTCTAGATCGCACGAGCAGTTCCCTGAAGGTCTGTATCCCGCGGCCACTGCGCCACAGCTATGCACAGGAATGCCTGGAGCTCTCTCTCCTTAGTGAATTGCGTGAAGATTAAAGGCTCCTTTCTTGAGCTGCGCGAGACTGTGCGAGAACTTATGACTGAGCCTCGCGAGAACTACGTGAAATCTACTTTCTGGGCTCTTCTGTCATTCATCTGCGTGAGAATAGCGTGAGCAGTTGGTGTGCTACCTTCAGAAACCCGCGACAACTGCGCGAAGCCTTTTTCTCTGAAACAATTAAACCCTACGACATCTGCGCGAGGCTCACTTCTTAACTTGTTACTGCTTTGCTGTGCCTATGCTGCAACCAGTTCTCTGTCTAGGTCTAACTTCCTTTCTTCTGAGGAACTTCTGAGGCAAAAGTAAGCTTCTTGGCATGGTTAGGGTCTTATCTGCAGCTGCTGCTTATTACCTACAAAATGGGCTTAACACACATTTATTAAATGACTAAGGGTCTAATAGAGAGTAAGTTAAGGGGTGAAAAGTGGTACTTTTCAGGTCTTAACACACCCCCAAACCTAATCTTTGCTAGTCCCTTAGTAAAGCTTTAACTAATTAAATGCCACTTTCGTAGGGATCACGGGTACATTTAGCATATGTACCAAGCCTTTTAAACCCCTAGGTGATCCCTAGTGGAGGAGTGAAGTCTCCTGAGGGTTTTCAGTGAAGTTACCCACAAACTTCTCAAGAAAAATAGTTAACAGTGGTGCAGTCAATGGCAAAATAAATTTCAATGAATAAAGCATCAATCCGCTTTCCTTTGGAATTCAGAGGAAATTATAGCAGTAATGCAAGCCATTTAAAACTCAAAATTAGCATGTGTTTGCATCACCACCATTCATTTTAGATTAGAAATTCAATGTGTAAGAATCAGTACCAAGCTTGCCTTAAATTCAAAAATTAGGTTGAATACCACCCAAATGAGGTTAAAATTCATACCCAATTCTCACCAGGGCTATCTCTCAACATTGACAATCTGAGAGTGTTCATATTCAAAATAGCTCAAGAGCAGTTACAGACCCCAAATGGGCCTGCAAGCATGAGCATAGGCAAAGCTTCTAATTTCTGACATCCTCATGACTTTTCACCATAGATTGGACAACTCTTTATCTCCACATGACAGCTCATTTCACTTTGGATCTACAAGGTCTTTTTGAATGGGTTGTAATGTGGCTTATGGGTGAGGGATATAGAGAATCAAGGGGGTAAAATGGAAATCAAAATTAAGAAATCAGCAAGGTAAGGAGTGATTCATGACTTCACAACCTTCATTTCAGCAAAACTTCATCTTACTTGATATATTCCAGAATCAAAGTGGCCAGCTTCTCCTTTTCTTTTCAATTTTCAGATGATGTTCTTCTCTAGACTTCTTTTTCTTTTTCTTTTTTTATTTTTATTCAATATTTTTATGATTTTTATGATGAACTGCCACACAAATACCATTGATACACTACTATTCATAAGTTACTTTTCTTCACCTTCCACCAAATGTTGGACCACTCTCACTATCTTTAACTCCTCCTTTACCTTCTGAATTCTCAGAGTGAGGGTGAGGTTGAATCAGGTCATGAGGTTAAGGTGCAAGTATTCTGGTGTTTGTCAAATAAAAGTATGATTTTTAAGGCTCAACTAGTGTATGCGAAAGGGCAGATTTTAAAAGGTTGGATTTTCAGGCTCAAACTGTCCAAATGAATACCTTGGATCATTTCCTTTGTGTCATGAGTGTTGTCAATCAGTTTTGATTTGGAGGTGCCTAACTTCTAGTGAAAAGGTCTTGACTCAATCAGTCCTTTGAGCATAAATAATGCCAAAAACACTCTTCAAAAGAAAATGATGGGCCCAAATCTCACTAGGTATGGTCCTCCAATTAACCCATGGGGTGTATTTTCACCTTTTTCTCTCCTCTTAGGTTCACTAAGTACGAACTGAAAAATTTTCTGATGTTAGCTTCATGGTGGTGCTATGATTTTAAAATTTTCAATTTCAAAATGTCTGCAAAAATATTTTAATATTTTCACAAATTTCCTCATTGCAGCTAGTTAGGTGAAAATCAACTTTATTCATCCCAATTATACCACCACTACTGCACTAAAGTTAACTATTCTATTGGTAGACCTACCCTACCACACCCCCAAACCATGAGGAGCAGTGTCCTCACTGGTTCAATGGTCAGAAAGTGCAGGGTAATAGTCATGAATAAAAAGTAAACACACACAGACCAAATACACAAAGCAATATACAAAAAGAATTCTATTTTTTTAGAAAGAAATGTACAACTGTAATTGAAATGACAAGAAAAAAAAAAAGTGGAAAGGAAAGAAAAGCCTAAGTACAATCTATTTTAAGAGGAGGACTCGGAATCTGAGTCTGTGAACCAGTCCCAGCCCATCTGTCGTGCATGTTTCCTCATTTCAGCTTTGCTCTCAGAACTGGGCTTGGACTTGGTTCTATCTGAGGGAGCTTTGGTCTATTTCTTCTTAGCTTTCTTCTCAGTTGGGCTCTTTTTCTTTGGCTGCCTTGGTTTCTTCGATTGTGGTGGTTTCTTCATGGTTGGAGCCTTTGGTGCCCTCATCCTCATTTTTTTAGTTTTGGGTTCAGGAGGGATCATAGGAGATTTTCCTTTGTCTTGCTCAGTGAGGGCTACTGGGGACTTCCCTTTGTCAGGCTGGCCATGTGGTTGTGCCTCCTCAGACTGGGCAGTTGGCTATTTGCCAATTTTGATAGAGGCTACTGTGGAAGCAGTCCTCTTAGCAGTGACTTTCCTCTGTTTAGGATAAGTTTGCTCAGTAGGGGGTGCAGAAGAGGTTGGAGTAGGTTGAGGCTGCTCAGGAAGAGGTGCAGCAGGAGTTTGAGAAGGTTTAGGCTCAGGTTCTGGCATGAGTATAGAGAGTGGGGTGGGTTGCTGAGCTGCAGTTCTTGCAGCAGCCAATGCAGATTCCAAAGAGGCTATCTGGATTTGGACTTTCAGGAGGTCATTTTCATGGATTTCCTTTTGGAGTCAGAAGATCTCCTGGGGATTGTTGAGTCTCTTTTTAAACATCCTAGCCTTCATCCTCTCTACATTGGTATTTACTTTCTCCAGCTCCAGATTCATCTAATGATAAGCAGCCATCATTTTTGCCTTCTCATAGGCCTCCAAGATGTTAGTCCACCCAAGGAAAATACCCAGTAATTGCTTTATGTGGGCTTTCTCAAGTTCAGTAATCTGCTGTAACAGGGGGGTCTCAATGGATTGCCTAAGTTGGGCCATGCCCCTCAGGACATCCCTCCTAAGGTAGAGATTGTCCCTCATGGCATGGAGGATGATGAGGTAGGGAGGGATGTAAAAGGAGTGTTTGGGTGCGATAGGAAGAGAAGAAGTGGAAGGAGCAAAATGTGATTGGTCCTGAATGGGAGAAGTAGTCTTATCAGTGGGTAAGTCTAGTTGTTGGGGGAGGGTAATAGGTTCTAGGTCTGTTTGGGTGTATTTGTCAGTGAATGTTGGAGGGGGTAGGATAAGAGGTGGGATTGAAGGCATGGGGGGGAAAGAAAATGAGGTAGGCTCACTAGGAGTAGGGGGTGATGGGGGAGGGAAAAAGGGAATGGTGAAAGGTATGAAAGAGAATGGTTGGGTTGTGGAGTCAGGGCTAGGAGGGGAAAGGACCACGGGGTTTTCAGTGGATTGTTGAGGGATGGGTGGGTTGGTCAATGTCTGAAGTGTGGATTTGATGGATGTGAGCTCAATATGCATCTGGTCCTGTGAGTGTGTTGTGGTAGATAGTTGGGATTGGATGTCTTGGATGAGGGAGAGGATGAGTGACAGTGTGTCTGGGTTGGGAGGTTGAGATTGTGTAGAAGATGGCACAGGTTGAAAATGTGAGGAAGGGGCATGATGGAAAGTTGAGGGGGGAGGAGATTGGGATTCTGGTGAGTGATGTTGAAATGTAGTTGGGGAGTCCGGGAGGGGGGTGTAGTGGGTGGGCATGGTGTTAAGGAAACTAGCCATCAAGTCTTGGAATCTGGTGGTTATGTTAAGGTTGAGGTCTATGTCTGTGAATAGGGATGTAGTAGGCATGGCTGGAGTGGTTTCTTGGTCAATGTGAGGTGTGTCAGTGGGGATAAAAGGGATTGTGGGTGGTGTCTAGGAGATGGTAGTTGTTATGTCAGTGATTTTCCTTTTTTTGTATGAGATCAGTGGAGGGCTGTCTGGGTTTTGTGAAGATGATGGGGGTATTGGGGCTGTGTATTGAGATAGGGTAGGGGATGGTGAGGGGCTGACATGGGGGGTGGTGTCCTCCCAGATACCAATCACAGGAGAAAAGGGTGTGGGCATGGATAATGAAGAGATAGGAGGGTGAGAGATAGATGGAGTCGGGTTAAGGGATGTTGTCCGGATAGGGGATCCTGGAGTAAAAGGTGGGGGGGATGTGGGGGCTGCTGCAGCAGTGGTAGTGACAGGCTCTGGAACCACCTCTTTGGTAGCAGGGGTAGGCCTTGTAACAGCTTCCTCATCAGCTTGCTTGGGAGGGGCCTGAGTCTCAGCTTTCTTCTTCTTCTGTGCTTCCATCAGGCTCTTGTTGATTCCCCATTGCCTCTTGGCAAAAGTTGTAGGGGCAAGGATGGTAGTCTCCTCTCCTTTTGCTATCTTGTACCTCCCCTTTAGAAACAGTTTGGTGATGACTCTGGCATAAGGGAGTGTGTGTGGCTTCTTGTTCTGTCCTAATTTCTCTACTAGATCCTTCATTGCTTCAAAAATTAACCAGGCGGCATGGAAACCATGGCCCAAAGAGAAAGAGTAAATAGCATCAGCAATAGGAGCTCTCCTCTCCTGCTGATGGCCTGAGCAGTAGATATTCTTTCTCAGGACCTGGTCAATGAAAAGGAGTCCAAGCTTCAACTCTCTTCCTTTGATGGAATCCCCTGAGGCCTTTAGTCCTCTAGTAAGCGCCCTTGCGATGGTATCAATGGAAGCACTCAG
Organism: Chloranthus sessilifolius; assembly: GCA_021018995.1. Lineage (NCBI taxonomy): Eukaryota > Viridiplantae > Streptophyta > Magnoliopsida > Chloranthales > Chloranthaceae > Chloranthus > Chloranthus sessilifolius. The sequence goes on along the minus strand of CM037588.1, from coordinate 121,332,206 downwards.
GGGAGGGTCATATCCACAGCTAGTGTCAAATGCAGCTGGGATTTCCAATACCTCTGCAATCAGCTTGGGGCTAACTAACATTTTGAAATCATCAATCAACACAAGGAAACCTGCTTGTCCATCTTTGTCCTTGGTGACCCTGATGTGCTGATAAAAGAGTTGCACTAGCCTATGGTAAGCTAGTGTTGGAATTCCTCTCATCAAGGGTGTCAGGCCAGCCTTGCTCATAAATTGAATGGCAGGGGCAAAGAGAGGCTCCTTCTCAAAGAAGGGCAGGTCGAAAGCTATTTTAGGCTCCAAGGGGATTGAAGCCATGAGCTCAGAGGGTGTAGAACACTTAGGGGGTTGGCTCCTCCACCTCCTCAACCACTTCCTTCCCTTTTTTCGGTGCCTTAGAAGTCTTGACCTTCTTAGGAGTGGACCCAACAGGGGCCTTATCCTTGCCCCTTTTCTTTGGTGCACTCTTAGGGGCCATTACAAACTCTACTTTTGAAGATGAAAATGGGGGACTTAGATCTGAGTGCTTACCCTAAAATCGTAGGGTTTGGTTCGATCTGATGCATAGTGTACCACGAGATCTCTGAGCGGAGGACAACTGATGGGGATGACGTTAGGAAACAATCTGTAGGATCTGGTGTAAATGATGGGTTGTAGAATGGACGCTGGAGGAGAGAGGTAGAAGAGCGCCGGAAGCTAGGGTTTCGCTGGATGAAGAAGGAAGAGAGTACTGGAAAGGAAGACAAGAGCAGGGTTAAAATACTTGTCGCTAAGCTTGGCTCGCTTTGGAACATTTCCTGTCGCGGGATGGGAAATGGAACCAAGCAACGGCGTAATCGCCACTTGGATTGCGCGAGAGGATCCTAGGGTTCACTTTGGATCGCGCGACAGTTAGTGAAGAATTCTATTTGAATTGCGCGAGAGTCTCCCAGGCGTCCTTTTGAATCTCGTGCCAGCTAGTGAAATGCTCCATTTGGATCACGCGAGAGGTTCCAAGGTTGACTTTGAATCTCGTGACAGCTATTGAAGAGCTCCATTTGGATTGTGCGAGAGTCTCCCAGGCCTCCTTTCGAACCCCGCGACAGCAAATCATTAAACAGAGAGCATGTGCTCTTCATTCTGCCATTTCCATTTTTGTTATGGCTGGATCCTAGGCATAACTGACCACCAGGGGTACCCCCAGTCACATTAAGATCAAACATTCAAGCATAGACAACAAAAATCACTATCCAATATTGTGCATTCAAGCAAAAACTATCAATTCAAGAGCAGTAATCATCAAACCAAGCATAAAGAGAAACCAAACCAGTCAGATTCAAACTTAAGTGAGGCCACTAAAATTTCCTCTAAAATTTGAACAAAAGAAAGCAATACAAATCTAACAAACCAAAGTACATATGATACAATATTGACACACCTGTGGATTAGTTTAATGAAGGGTCCCCTTGAAAGTGAATGGTGTCCATAGGTTCAGCAGGTTTTTCTAAACAAGGCTTAAGCCTTTGACCATTCACCTTCAAGGTTTCCCTAGACTTAGGATCCTTGATTTCCACAGCACCAGATGGAGAAACATTCATGACAATATAGGGATCTTCCCATCTGGATTTTAGTTTGTCAGGAAAAAATTTAAGTTTGGAGTTAAACAGCCAAACCTTATCACTAGCCATGAAGCTCTTTCTCAACAAACCCTTGTCAAAGATAGCCTTGGACCTTTCCTTGTAGATCAGGGCATTGGCATATGCATCCATTCTCAGCTCTTCCAGTTCTGACAGCTGCAACAACCTGTGATAACCAGTAGAAGTTAGGTCTAGATTTATATTTTTTATGGCCCAATAGACCCTGTGTTCTAACTCTATTGGGAGATGGCAATCCTTTCCATAAACCAGTCTGAATGGGGACATCCCAATGGGAGTCTTATAGGCAGTCCTATAAGCCCACAATGCATCATTTAGCTTGTCAGCCCAGTCCTTTCTGTCAGTCCTCACTGTCTTCTCAGGGATGTGCTTGATCTCCCTATTAGAAATTTCAATTTGGCCACTGGTTTGTGGGTGGTAGGGAGTAGCAATCCTATGGATGACAGAATACTTCTTGAGCAAGCTCTCAAAATTTCTATTGCAGAAATTGCCACCCCCATCACTGATAATGGCTCTAGGGGTGCCAAATCTTGAGAAGATATTCTATTTTACAAACTTGAGGACAAGCTGATTATCATTGGTTCTTGTGGCAATAGCTTCTACCCATTTTGAAACATAATCCACTACCACTAAGATGAAATGATAACCATTTGAAGGAGGAAAGGGGCCCATAAAGTCAATACCCCAGATATCAAACAGCTCCACAACAAAGATGGGCTGCAAAGGCATTGAGTTTCTTTTGGACAACCCTCCTTATTTCTGACATCTCTCACATGTCCTGCAGTGTGTATTGGCATCTTTAAATAAAGAAGGCCAATAAAACCCACACTGCAAGATTTTGTTAGCTATTTTTCTTCCACTAAAGTGGCCCCCACAGGCATTTTCATGGCACATGGCCAGAATACTGGGGACATCACTTTCTGGAATACATTTTCGGATGATTTGGTCTGTACAGTACTTGTATAAGCAAGGTTCCCCCAGAAAAAGAATTTGGCCTATGAGAAAAAAAGGTCTTTATCCATTTTGGTCCAATGGGCAGGAATCTTACCTATAACTAAATAATTTACAATGTGTGCATACCTAGGAACCAAGGATTAGATGGCAAACAATTGCTCATCCGGGAAAATATCAGTTGCAAGGTCATCAACACATTTTTCCAACACAATTCTGGATAAGTGGTTAGCTACCACATTTTCTACACCCTTTTTGTCCTTGATTTCAATGTCAAACTCCTGCAACAGGAGTATCCATCTAATCAGCCTGGGCTTAGCATCTTTCTTGGACAATAGGTATTTCAATGCTGAGTGGTCTGTGAAGATTACAATTTTAGACCCAAGTAGGTAAGGTCTAAATTTGTCAAAAGCAAAAACCACTGCCAGAAGCTCTTTCTCAGTTGTGGTGTAATTTAGCTGAGCTTCAGCAAGTGATTTGCTGAGATAGGCAATGACCACTGGTAGCTTATCTTTCCTTTGGCCCAAAACATCACCTATTGCCAAGTCGGATGCATCACACATCAGCTCAAAGGGGAGTGCATAGTCAGGTGTTTGGAGTACAGGGGCAGAGGTGAGGCATATCTTTAAAGTTTTAAAAGCCTTAAGACATTCAGTAGAAAAATCGAAGGGCATATCCTGGCAGAGCAGGTGGCACAATGGTTTAAAAAATTTGCTGAAGTCTTTAATGAACCTCCTGCAGAATCCTGCATGTCTAAGGAAAGATCTGATTTGTTTGACTGTTCTTGGAGGGGACAAATTTGTAATGAGGTCAACTTTGGCCTTATCTACCTCAATCCCTTCTCTAGAGACTACATGGCCTAACACAATACCTTGTGTTACCATGAAGTGGCTCTTTTCCCAACTTAAGACCAGATTGGTCTCCTCACATCTTTGCAAGACCAGGTGGAGGTGTTACAGACATTGGCCAAAAATGTCCCCATATACAGAGAAATCATCCATAAAAATTTCTAAGAACTTGTCAATTATATCAGAGAATATGGCATACATACACCTCTGAAAGGTGGCTGGGGCATTACACAACCCAAAAGGCATCCTTCGGTAAGCAAAGGTACCAAAAGGACAAGTAAATGTAGTTTTCTCTTGGTCATGAGGGTGCACAAGGATCTGGTTGTACCCTGAGTACCCATCAAGAAAACGGTAAAAACCTTTTCCTGCCAACTTATCCAGAATTTGATCTATGAAGGGGAGAGAGAAGTGGTCTTTTCTGGACTTAGAGTTGAGCTTCCGATAATCTATGCAAACCCTCCAGCCAGTGGTCTCCTTGGCCGGTCTCAGCTCTCCAGACTCAGTTGTAACAACTATTATGCCAGATTTCTTGGGCACCACTTGGATAGGTGCCACCCATTTAGAATCAGAAATGGGGTAAATTACCCCAGCATCTAGCAATTTAATGATCTCATTGAGGACCACTTCCTGCATCTGAGGATTCAATTTCCTCTGTATTTCCCTGGCGGGTGCTGAGCCCTCCTCTAAATGGATCATGTGCATATAGATTGATGCATCTATCCCTCTTAGATCCGTAATGGTCCAGCCAATTGGCTTTTTGTGCTTCCTCAAGACTGTTAGTAATTCTACCTCTTGCTCATTGGTAAGAGAGGAGGAGATAATTATAGAAAGTTTTTCACCTTTCTCAAGGAAGGAATATTTCAATGTTTATGGAAGGTTCTTGAGCTCCAGATCAGGGGCTTGTTGGGTGGATGGCAAGATTGGTGCTTTGTTGGTTTGAGGAAGAGGCAGTAATGTAGGTTTCCAAATGGAATGTTGCACTAAGCCCATAGAAGACTTTAATGTGGTCATGTCTTCTGTCATAACAGCTGGGCTTCCTTCCTCTACCATGTCCCAAACTTTAATTAAACTTGTGACAAGTAGCCCCAATCTAGCAAAGTGGGTAATTCTTCTTTAACAACTTCCTCTAGTACATCCACTGCAAACTTTTCCTCATTGTCCAGCTGAGGGTACTTTGCACTGTTGTACGCATTAAGTTCAACCTTCATATGTCTGAAAGTTACCTCCATGATCCCTGACTTGTATTCAATGCATGCATTGCCAGTGGCCAAGAATGGCCTGCCCAAAATAACAGGTATAGGAGTTGTACTCCTATTGCAGCCCATGTCTAAAATAAGGAAGTCTGCAGGGTAGAAGAACTTGTCCACCCCTACTAAGACATCCTCAACCACTCCCATAGGTCTCCTTTCAGACCTATCATCCATTAACAACACAATGGGGGTGGGTTTTAGCTCCCCCAAACCTAGTTGCTGATACACACTATATGGCAGTAGGTTTACACTGGCTCCATGGTCTAGACGGGCCCTTCCAATTGTGTGGTCTCCAATTATGCAAGGGATAGTGGGTATCCCTGGGTCTTACAACTTCTCTGGCATTATTATGTTTAATACAGAATTAACTGTATCAGTTGCAAAGACCTTTTTGGACAAATAGCCTCTAGCTTTTCTTTTCTGGGTACAAAGGTCTTTCAGAAATTTGGCATAGGCTAAGACCTGTCTAATTGCATCAAGCAGGGGCAAATTGATTTTTACCTGCTTAAAGGTCTCCATCATTTCCTCTATCTATGCATTCCCCTTATTAAAAGGGGTAGGGCCACTCAAAGCTTGAGGAAATGGCAACTGAGGTACTGTTGATTCCTCAGCTGCGAGCCTATGACTAAATTTTTATTTTTTTCTTTTTCATCTTTTATTTCCTGCTGAGGCTCAACTACAGTCTCTTTATTTTTCTCCTATTGCAAGGTAGCAGGCAACTCTTGGCTCTATGCTCTAACAAATTCTCTTTCACTTTCATTCGAAAATTCCTTGGAAATGACCTCTCCGTGTTCCTTTCCCACCTGGTTGTCTACCTATCTGCCAGACCTTAGGGTTGTGATGGCATTAGCTCCCTCAAAACTTGAGGAACCTTCTCCAATCAAATATTGGCCCTTAGGGTTGACCACTGGCTGGCTTGGCAACCTGCCCTCCTCTCTTTTGGCCAAGGCATTGGATATTTGGCCTAGCTGCTCTTCCATTTTCTTTATGCTTTGATTGTGAGAGTTCACAGTCTGAGTCAAGGTTTCAAGGTTTTGTAATGAGGTCAAAACCTGATCCTCAAAAAAGCGATTCGGGAGGTGGGGAACTACCAAGCTGATTTTCTTCTTTGGGCATTCTTTGGTCTTGAAATTTAACCTTGGGGCATATCCCTGGTTAAATTGCTGCTGTGGCCTTTGAGGTAAGGCCAACATCTATTGTGGCTGCATGTAATTATCTTGTCTCAACCTCAAATTTGGGTGATCCCTCCACTGGTAACCAGCATTTTGGTGCTGGTATCCAAATGGCTGCTTGTTGTAGCCAACAGATTGTTGCTGGCCAAATGATTGGGCAGCAACAGCTTGTTTCATCGCATACTCAGGATATTGCCCTGCAAATGGGCACTCTGTCACTGTGTGTTGTGGAGATTGGCAGACATGCCTCCATCACCTGTGCAACCCATCTGGGTTGCACCACAGTTAATAGTTTATTAAACCTATCAGAAAGATTTGCCATTTGCATTTACAGATCGTTATTTCCAGTTACTTCATACATCTTTCCTTTGGAAATTACAGCTGGTTCCATTTTAGAAGAAGGCTCTTGAACAGTTCTTGACAAGGATATCTTTTGGAAAGCATTTTCACTGATGACCTCGAACAATTCCCATGTCTCGTCAGCTGTTTTGTGCATGTAAGTTCCACCACAAGAGGCATCTACCATGTCTCTACTTTTCTCATCAATCCTATTATAGAAGCTTTGGACAAGCTGCCAATCAGGGATCTTGTGCTGGGGACATTGTTTGAGCATCTCCTTGAATCTATCCCATGCTTGATTAAAATCCTTAGTTGGGGATTGGGCAAAAGCAAGTATTGCTTTTCTCAACTGGCTGGTTTTTGTCTCTGGGAAGAATTTTGTCAAAAATCTTGTCTTGAGGTCTTTCCAAGAAGTGATGCTATTATTTTGGAGAGTAGCTAACCAGGTGCTGGCCCTGTCCTTTAGGGAGAAAGCAAAGAGCCTTAATCTAGTGGCTTCTGGTCCCAAACCAGTAATGGAGAATGTAGTACACAGGGCCAAGAATTGGTCAATGTGCTTGTAGGGGTCTTCCTTACTGAGCCCATGGAAACAGGGAAACATTTGGATGATTGAGGTTTTAATTTCATAGTTTCCCTGAACATCTAGGAATTGAATGCTAAATGGAGAATTATGATCATCAGGAGCATTCAATTCCTTCAATGTTCTGGGTTGCTCTTCACCCATGACTATTGTCTCAGTTTCAGTAAGGAGCTCAACGGTGGTGTGTCTGGGCCTTCTTGGTCTTCTGCCCCTTTCTATCTCAGGGTTAGGAGGCTCTAATCTGGGACTGAGGGATCTCCTTCCTAACATGCACACACACCAACAGCAGGGAAGACCACTTCCAGACACATTGCAATTAATAAAATTACAACTATCCTAATCAACTGCTATGGAATTTTCAAAGGAGAAATAGACTGAGTTTTTGAGGGTTAGAGAAGTGCAAACAGATGTATCTAGACTCCCAGTGCAGTTCAACTTTACTTCTCTACTACTATCAGAATCTGTAAAAAAAATCCAAATGTAAATCAGCAGTATCAATTATTCACAAGCACAACTACCAAAGAATAAAAAATACACAAATCTAGGGTCTACTAATAGATCAAGATTCCCCGACAACGGTGCCAAGAACTTATTGGGATATTTTAGATGCTTGCTACTAACTTTATTGGAAATAGTGATAAGAATGTGTTAGTGAAACTGAATCAGAGGTGGATCGAAATCTACATAGCAGCAAGTCTGAAAATACACAGACCTGTAAGATACAGGGCCTGTTGTAGCAAGTTTTAATAAGTAAGAGTTTGTCCCACAGGAAAAATTGATCTAAAGCTCCAAGGGAGCTATCTTTAGTACGCCCTTCAGATCTGGCTACAGATTTGGCAATCCTAAATGGAAGGAGTTTTAAGGTCACTATTGTCTAAATCCTATGGTAACCTAATGCTTAAACTATAGAAATGGTTGAGAAGAATGATGGAGTATGAGATAATAAATATAAAAAGGGTGAGAAGTAAGCTATTAGGTACATATCTGATGGGTCGTATAACTCAGACTCAGATCTACTGCTATAGAAATCCAGTCTAATGGCTACATTATAACCAAAGAGGAGAAAGGATCCAATTAACCCCTGTGCCATGATCCAATCCCTTATGGCTATAACCTGTCCACTTAAATGGTCACAGACTATCCAATAGGAGAACCACCATCCAGAGATGGGTCAGAACAAGTTTATCATTATAGGCACTACTTCATCCAAGCTACCAGCTCAAGAATTGATAGGAACCTCAACCTCTAAAGTTTTGTGTGTGGGGCTAGGCCTGCAATGTGCACTTGCCTGGACACACAGGACTAGCAAGAGTTTGAGTACTAGCTTTAGGTCTAGCGATTCACTGCTTTAGAAAGACAGCAATGATCTAGTCACAAGCCTACAATCTCTACAGCCAGATCAGATCTACCATTTGATGGTGGGTCTATACAAATACAGGGGAGTCTGTCTCTACACAATCTCTCACAAAGCTACAAGCACAAGTGTAGAGAACAAGAATCTATCTTAGATCTGTGGATTGGCCTCACCCTAGGGCTATCACCTGTCCACTTAAATGGTCATAGACTATCCACAGAGGCTATCCTCCTCATAGAGGTCTGAGACAGAACAAGTGGATTACTGCCACCACCATGTTCACAAGGCTACCTGCTCAAGCTCCCATGGAGGTTCAGATTTAGTGGATCCTGCGGAGGGGCATAGGCCTGCAATGTGCCTAACCTGAACACACAGGTCACTTGGATCTAAATAAATCCTTAAAAATAATCCTCTATTACTTACTATACAACTTAGCAATGGAGGGTCTCAAGGCAGCAGCCTTGTACAGAACAACCCTCAATCTTTAATTTATACATGCATAAGATCCTATTATAAAACTCCATTAAAACTATTCCAAATTGACATATAAAGGCATAGCCAGCAAGTGCTGGACTATGGAGAGAAGGAAAAGGGAAAAAGAAGCTGCCTAAACCCTAACCTTAGCCTACTAGAATTCTACAGTTGATTCAAGAAGGAGTCAGAAGTCCCTTAAACCTAAACTAGGCTTAGGCTTATATAGCAGTCAGCTGTGGGACCATTAGGGTTAGGAAAACCCTAATTTTATTGATGCAATCATGGCCCATTTTTATCTCTTGGATGCCTCGGGGCATGTGCACGAAGATTAGAGCATTGGAGTGTGTGCCTTAGTTGCTGGGAGTTCCCAGATTGCCCCTGCAGAAGTGGGGTGAAGTTAAGATCCTGAGCCTTGTTAGGTAGCAAGAGTTTCCAGGTCTTGTCGCATGATAGATTTTTCATCACGGGATTGAATTGACTTGAAGCTCTTGCAGTTGCGGGATTGATTCTTTGGTCATCGCAGGAATGCTCTGGTCGTCGCGGAATTGCGCTTTCTATTTGAATGGCGCAAAATTGCGCGCGCGGTTCGTTCCTTTGTGAATCTCGCAGAGATCCTCATGAAGAAGCAATGTGCATAGGCCTCTGGATCACACGAGCAGTTCCCTGAAGGTCTCTATCCCGCGGCCACTGCGCGACAACTGCGCGTAGGAATGCTTGGAGCTCTCTCTCCTCAGTGAATCGCGCGAAGATTAAAGGCTCCTTTCTTGAGTTGCGCAAGACTGCACGAGAACTTATGACTGAGCCTCTGATCGATTTTAAATTAACCCTTGCAAGTGTACAAGATCTGTTCTAGTAAGGCAAGAACAAGGGTGTCGAACCCACAGGGAAATCTGAAATTTTAATCACTTCTTCCTAGAGATTTAGAAAATATCCCCGAGGAAGTACCAAGGGGCAGATTTAATTTTTTTACCAAAAATTAACACTTTTTCTAATTGCAAGAAAGAAAATAAATTTATCTAAAAATTATGTAATGAGAAATCTAAGAACAAATTTTAAAAACAAGATCAAGGAATTTGCTACCCCAGATTTATACCCTTTTCTATTTTTAAACCCACAATTTTATTAACATCAAACACACCATCATTCTAAGAGAAACATGACTAGTAATTAAGCATGATCATTAACCCGGCATACCCTATCTAAAAACAATGACTCAGCCTAATCGCGGTATGAATCATGTGAAAAGCATAGCGTATCTCATGATATTTTAGATCAAAACAATAAAAACATGATCACTACACTTTGAGAAAAACGATTTGATGATGAAATTATCAAACTATGGCATTAAACATAAAATATGGGTACTTATCTAGGGATCGCATCCTCCTTGATCTACATCCTTTAGCCTCTCATCCTTGGTGCAAGATCTTCAATTTCATTCAAAACCATTCCCAAAGTAAAGCGCAAAAAAGGTGTAAAATAAAATATGTTCTCGGAAAATCTCAACACAATTTTATTACTCTAAGAAAACCCTTTACAAAAGTCTCTCTCTCCAAATTATTACACAAATTTCTCAGAATGAAAACTCTCCCATCAAAAGCTCCCTTTACAAAGCCGTGGGCCTCTTATTTATAATAGCCGATTCAAACTAACCCTAGTTGCCTCAATCGATTGAGGCTTAGATCTCAATCGATTGAGGCTTAGATCTCAATCGATTGAGGCTTTGAATTTGACCTCCTTTAAGACACTTTTGCCTTTTTGTCTCAATCGATTGAAATTCATGTCTCAATCGATTGACACTAGTTGGAAGTAGATGCCCTAATTGGTGGAAATCTCCAATATGCCCTCGTGACTTGATGCCCGTTGAAATGCATTAGATTTCTCCTGGGTTGGATAGTGCTCTTCAAGCGTGGTTGAATTGGAGAAGGATACTTTCAACGTCATGTGGTTGCTTTTATTCATCGGTCATCGCTAGGTTGAAATCTGTAGTCCCTAGGTTGAATTGAATGGCCTAGGTTGGTTGTAGTCGCTAGGTTGAAGTGTGTGGTAGAGAACCGCGACGCCATTCTTTCAAGCTGTGAAGGCTTATTTACACTTTGTTCCTCGCGGCAACTTCAATGTCTTCCCCTTCTTGATGGAGTTTGATTCCCTTCACGGATTTCAGCGCTTCTTTGGACCCTTTTTGTCCATAGCTCTTTTGTAGCCTTTAATTTCTTTCTTTTATACACTTGGAAGATCCAAAGGTCAGAAACACCTGTTATCATCAAAACCTCACAACAACCATCAAATACTTTCATCGAACGGCTAAGTGTAGGATTTAAGGTATGAAATATAGTCATATTTCAGCACCGATCACACCCCCAAACCTACACTTTGCTAGTCCTCGAGCAAAGAGAATGATAAATACAAAAATAAAACTAACATCCTAAAATTTAAATGCCACTTCAGCACGCCGCACGATTGCACTTAGCATGTGCAACAAGCCTTTAAACCCCTAGGTGATCCCTAGTGGAGGAGTTGTGTCTCCTGAGGGTTTACAGTGGAGTTACCCACAAACTTCCAAAAAAAATTTCAAACCATTGGCAAAATTGAGTTTTCAAAACATGATTTTTTTATAACATATATACCATTCAAAAACAAAAACATCATTAATTGGTTCAACATGTGAATCATCAATCTTAAATACCAATATCATGTCAATCATGCTAGTATCCATTCAAATTAATCTAATGCTCAAATTGTTAGATAACTCATTCATTCATGCTTAAACGTGAAGTGTGTGCATACCAAAACTAAGATTCATCCATCTTAGAACTAGTCCAAACGGAAAATTATCGGATCTCATGTCTCAACTCAATCCTCACTTTAGGTATACTCTCGAAATAAAATCACTCCGATGATGGGTAAGTTTTCGCACACATGTGAGAGATCAATAAATAAAAAGGTCTCACATGATAAATGAAACACGATGTAATCAATGAACAAAAACAACAGATCTCATAAGAACAGATACTTGAATATCCTAAGCATGTCATATCAAGTGTCATAGGTATCACATATTTACTCTCCACAAGGCAGTTACCAATGCAAGATCAGATCATGAAGGTCTTTTGTAGGGTTGTAATGGGGCTCAGGAAAGGGTAAGAAAGAAAGGAAATTTAGATTCAAAATTTCTGAGAAATCAGAAAAGGTACTAACTTTTTCTTTCTATTGCTCTTCTTTTTCTTTTCTAATTTCTCACCAATTTTTTTTTTTTTGTTTTTTTTTTTTTCAATATTTTTCTTTTCTCACTCTTTCTTCTTCTTTTGAATTTCTTTTCTTAATGGTACCTCACATTTTTCATTCTTTGTCAAATTTCTCTTTTTCTCCCATTTTTTTTTTTTTTTTTTTTTTTTTTTAATATTTTTGCCATACACTCTCAGTAAACACCACAACTCAGTATCCCTCCACTTACTCTCTTTTCACTCATTTTCATCCCTCGTTCCCAACGTCTCAGAAATAAGAAGGGTAAAGCTGAATTTTCAGAAATGGTAAAGGGTTAAAGGTTAATGTGGCTTATCAAAGAATGTATAAAGGTAAATTTTTCAATAGGCTCAAAGGGGTACTAGAAGGATAAATTTATATGAGGTGGGACATTTTAAGCACAAACGAGCCAAAGATGGCCTTCAATCATATCCTTAACAGATGGTAATCTTGCCTATTTGTCTTGAGTAGATATGCAGTACGTTCTAACACAATAATATGAATTTGATTTCATGCAAAGTCACAAGCCAAAAATAAAATGTATGAGATTATGCAAAATAATTCGTATTCAAAGAAAACTCCGAGTTTATGTATTCACTCATCAATGACGGGAAATTAGCTCTAAAGCTCACCAGGTTTAGTCTCCACTAAGAACCTACAATCCAACATTTAAAATAATTCATCGATTTCTAAATCTTAGCTTGGTATAAGTGCACAAATTCTAAGCATGAATTTCAAAGTCATCCACAAATTATCACATTAAGCTTCATTATCCTAGATACAAGTAATCAAAATATGCCATCAATATTCTCAAAATTAAATTCTCATGCATCAGCAACTAAAGTTTGAAAACTACTGCAAAGTAAATCATGTATGATGGTTAAAATTGTTTATTTATTATTTTTATTATTTTTTTATTTTTTTATTTTTATTTTAAATACATAACACAAGATAGATAACCATACCCCCAAACCTAAGAATGACAATTTCCTCATTGTTTGAAATAAGTAGGCACCCCCAAACCTGTTGAAAAGTACCTCACACAAAGATCAGGTGCAGAGAATACATGCATCAAATTAGAACATGACCAAAAATAGATTGAAGGTAATGTGGCTATATGTATTTGGAAAGTAAAAACAACCTAAACTAAACTAAAAACTAAATTCTAGAACTAACAAAAACAAAAAGGAAAACAAAAATAAGTAAAACACCTTTGGGTGCCTCCAGAATCGGCGAGTTTACATGTAAAATCGACCTTTCAAAGGATCAATCCTCAGGATCACGGAGGTGCATCGCCTCAATCTTAAACTGGGTGACCGACTCAAACATTGGTTTGAGTCTTTGCCCATTAACTTTACAAATGCGATTGTCAGCAAGGCTCCGAATTTCAATGGCACCATGCGCACTAATGGACACTACGAAATGGGCCTTCCCATCGAGATTTTAATTTTCCGGGTGGAGCTTGGAATTGAATAACCAAACTTTTTGGCCAACGTGAAATTCTTTTTAGAAATGGACGCATCATGCTTTTGTACCTTTCCTTGTACATCTTCGAATTCTCATAAACGCCAGAAGCGTAATTCCTCCAATTCATTCAATTGCAATCGTCGACCACCGGCTTGCATGTCGAATTAAATCTTTATATCGCCTGTAATGCTTTATGCTCCAATTCGGGAAGATGGCAAGCTTTCCGTAAACAATTGAAGCGGAGACATTCAATCGAGTCTTGAATGCGGTCCGATAGGCCCACCTGAGCCTCACGAGAGCCGGTTTGACCAATCTTTTCTATCCGGTCGGACCGTTTTTTCTAGAATTCGCTTAATTTCCCGATTAGACACTTCCACCTGACCGCTAGTCTGTGGATGGTACGGCGTAGCTACTTTGTGAGTGACGCCGTACTTCTTCATTAAGGTGGCAAAATGGCTATTACAAAAATGCGAACCGCCATCGCTGATGATTGCTCTTGGAATCCCGAATCGGTTAAACACATTTTCTCTGAGGAATTTGACCACAACCTTATGATCATTCGATCGGGTTGCCACAGCTGCTATCCATTTCGAGACATAATCAACAGCCACTAGAATATATGAAAACCCAAAGGATGGGGGAAAAGGACCCATAAAGTCAATCCCCCAAACATCAAAAATTTCAACAATCAGAATTGGATTAAGGGGCATCATATTCCGTTTTGAAATATTGCCAAGCTGTTGACATCGTCGGCATTCCTTGCAAAATTGAGCAGCGTCACGAAAGATGGAGGGCCAGTAGAATCCACTTTGAAGGATTTTCTGGGCGGTCTTCTGTCCTCCGAAATGGCCACTGCCCCAAAGATGACACAAGTGTAGGGCGCTCATTTGCTCCTCTTGGTACACATCTCTCGATGATCTGATCGAAATTTGAGCAGACACGGTTCATCCAAAAATAGTATTTTATTTGGGAGAAAAGAGATTCTTATCATTCTTACCCCCACGCATGAGATTCTGCCAGTAACTAGATAATTCACAATGTTCGCAAACCATGGAACCTTTGCACAAGCTACATCAATTGCTAGCAAATGTTCATCCGGAAACGTGTCACAGATGGTCTCAGGTGTTGCAGATTCTTCAGGTAGAATTCTCGACAAATGATCAGCCACCACGTTCTCAACACCCTTCTTATCCTTAATCTCGAAATTGAACTCTTAGAGCAGAAGGATCCAACGGATTAATCTCGGTTTAGTATCCTTCTTTGCTAGAAGATATTTCAGAGCGGAATGGTCTGAAAAGACCACTATTTTCGATCCAAGCAAATAGGAACGAAACTTGTCCAGAGCATACACCACGACTAATAATTCTTTCTCTGGTGGTGTAATTGAGTTGGGCATCAATTAATGACTTGCTAGCATAATAAATTACGTGAGGTAATTTATTCACCCTCTGCCTAGGACAGCTCCAATTGTAATCGGATGCATCACACATGAGTTCGAATGGGAGAGAATAATCCTGTCGGATGATTGGTGCATTGGATAAGAGCTCTAATTTCAAAATGCTTGCATGCAATTCTCAGAATTCAAAAGGAACATCTTTGCCAAGCAAGGTGCACAATGGTTTAGCCACCTTCAAATCCTTAATGAACCTTCTATAAAGCACGCATGACCCAAAATGATCGAATTTGTCGAACACGTTGGGTGGTGGCAAGTTAGCAATTAGATCAACTTTTGCTCTATCCACCTCGATTCCTTTCTCGGGAAACAATGTGCCCCGAACAATCCCTTTTAACCATAAAATGGCTCTTCTCCCAGCTAAGAACAAGTTTGGAGTCAACACAACGTTGCAGCACTTGTGAAAGATGATTCAAACAAGAATCAAAGGTTCTCCCAAAAACCGAGAAGTCGTCCATGAATACTTCAATGAATTTGTCGATCATATCTGAAAATATGGCCAACATACACCGTTGAAATGTGGCCGGGGCATTACATAGGCCAAATGGCATCCTGCGGTATGCAAACGTACCATAAGGGCATGTGAACGTTGTCTTTTCTTGATCAGCTGGGTAGACAGGCACCTGATTGTATCCCGAATACCCATCAAGAAAACAGTAAAACTCTTGCCCAGCTAACTTCTCAAGGATTTGATCAATGAACGGAAGGGGAAAATGATCCTTTCTGGTGGCGGTGTTTAATTTCCGATAGTCAATGCAGACACGCCATCCAGTAGTTTCTCGAGTGGGGACCAATTCTCCTTCAGCAGTTTCCTTCACAGTGATTCCGGACTTTTTCGGAACAATTTGGACTGGACTAACCCATTCACTATCGGAAATCGGATAGATGATTCCAGCATCAAGGAGTTTAATGACTTCTTTTAGAACGACTTCTTGCATGTTTGGATTAAGTCGCCTCTGTGGTTCCCTTGAAGGTTTACTCTCATCTTCCAAATGTATTTTGTGCATACATACCGATGGGTCAATCCCTTTGAGATCAGTGAAAGTCCAACCGATAGCTTCCTTGTGCTCTTTCAGCACCTTCAACAACTCTTTTTCTTGTTCTGCCGACAACGTGGATGCGATTATTACTGGAAGTGTTTCACGAGGTCCCAGAAAAGCATATTTGAGGGACTCTGGCAATTGTTTCAATTCCACAATTGGTGGCTGCTCAAATGATGGAGGCAGCACTTCCTTCACCTCAACAGGTAATGATTCTATCTCAGGCACACTTGCATCTAAGTGATCATCCTGCCATGATGAGCTAGACTCTATCTCGTTGGACCGCTTCTCTTCCGATCCTTTCTCTTCATAGATGGCCAACAAAGCATTTTCAAATTCCTCTTTGGTAAGCATTGAAGGTAATGCCTCATCCACCACTTCATCTATCTGATCGATGTAAAAACATTCGACCTCATCCTCGTTTGGGAAATGGTTCATCGCATGGAAGATAATCAATCGAACCTTCATGTTTCCAAAAGAAATGTCCATGACTCGTTCGACAATTAATGCAAGCGTTGGCGCATGGCGAAAGCGGACGTCCAAGGATGATGGGGACTTGATTAAGTGACTTAACGGTGTGTCCATGTCCAAAACAACAAAATCCTTGGAAAGACAAACTTATCTATTCCAACCAAGACATCCTCAATAACGCCCTCGGTCGTCTTTCCGATCTATCTGCCGATTTGCGTGACCGTTGTGGGTCTCAATTCACCCATCCGAGTTTCTCGATGAATATGAATATGGGATTAAATTAACCGCTCCCAAATCCAATAACGCTTTCCCAAGCGGTTGCCCACCAATGACACATGGAGCAGAGGAACTCCGGTCTTTTAGTTTTTGGGGTTTCCAATTGCAATATGGGAACCGGACTTGATTAGTCAAGAACACTTTCCTCGAAACATGATTACGTGCCTTTCTCTTCCGAGTGCATAAATCTTTGAAAAACTTTGCATACTCAGGCACTTGCTTGATCGTTTCAAGCAATGGAAGGTTTATCTTTACTTGCTTAAATGTTTCGAAAATATCTTCCATTTTTGTTGGTCCCTTTCCCATTCTTGATGGAGGAGTTAGGCATTGAGGAAATGGTGCCTTTGGGACAAAAGGTGCGGGTTCCCCTTCTGAATCTTCGTCTTGTCCTTGTTGGACAGTTGAGGGAGACTCATTCTCCATCACCTTTTCTTTTCCCTTCTCTCTTCTTTTCTCTTCCTCTTTCTCTTTTCGTTTCTCTTTCTCCGCTCTTCTTGCTGACTCTTTCTCTTTCTCTGCTTCCTGCTCTTTGTCTGCTTCACTTTCTTCCTCTGCTTCCACAGGCATTTCCACTTGATTATAAACTTCCCGTCCACTTCTCAACACAGTAACAGCTTTCAACTGTTGACTATTTAATGGTCCTTCATCAGATGATGCTTGATCGCGAGGATTGTTGATGGGTTGACTGGGAAGCTTACCCTCCTCTCGTCGACTCAGTTGATTTGCCAATTGACTGACTTGGTCGATTATCATCTGTTGAAAAGATTGCATACTGCGCATCACCTTTTCTTCCAGATCAGAATCCTTTGAAGTGCTTGTATGAGATTGATTAGGATTCTGATTGAAATTCTGATTTTTTCGGAAATCAGAATTTGGATGAGAATATGGAGCATTACTCAAAGTTAGAATTCGGTGAAAATTAGAATTCTGAAAATTCTGTTGTGGACGGAAATTTTGCTGAAAATTTTGTGGAACCGCTTGTTGTCCACTCATAGGATTGGCTCGGTATTGCTGGTTGACCTGACCAGTTTGGTTTGATCCACCCCATCCTAAGTTGGGGTGATTTTTCCACTCTGGGTTGTAGGTATTTGAGTACACGTTTCTACCTTGCCGCTGATAAGATTGAGTGACATTTATCTGCTCTGGAAGAGTAGATTCATCAGGAAGGAATGTCAAGGTAGTTGGGCACTCATTAGCCATATGACCTGGGTGTTCACAAATTGAGCATACAAAGGGGGTGTGAGAACTTTAGCTTGCTTGGTTGCAGCTAACAACATGTTCATCTGTTTGGACAGCATATCAACCTTGGTTGATAGATCAGAGTTATTATTGTTGACCTCATACAATCCGTCTTTGGTCAACACATGAGATTTAGGTGCTAAGTCCAAAGTGGTTCGCCCCAGTGTCTCACTTTGTATCGAGGTTTGATACAATTTCTCAAACAATGCCCACAACTCATCGGCCCCTTTCGTGGCACAAGATCCACCGCAAGATGCATCAACCATGCGTCTTTCTTCAGGAATCAGTCCATTGTAGAAACTTTGGACTTGTTGCCACCTTGGAACGTGATGGTTAGGGCAACTTCTGATCAACTCCTTAAAACGTTCCCAACATTCATGGAATGTCTCTGTAGGTTGTTGGGAAAAGAAAAGGATCTTTTGACGCATCTCTATGGCTTTAGTCATGGGAAAATACTTTTTGAGGAACTGACGATGTAGCTCGGCCCAACTCTGAATAGATTGCGGTTCTAAAGAATAGAACCAAGTTTTTGCCTTGTTTCTTAAAGAGAACGGAAAGAGTCGGTGCTTCGCTATCTCATCAGTAACATTGTGAACTCTGAACATTTTGCATACCCCAGTGAACTCGTTCAGATGAACGTGCGGATTTTCGTTTGCCAAACCATGGAATATTGGTAGCATTTGAATCATCGGATTTGAATTCATAATGATTCCACTGGAATGGGAGCATGCATGATACCTCGATCCTCGTAAAACCAGGATCATTATAGTATTCAAGTGTTCTAGGTCCCTCATAGTAATTATTGTTCCCATTATTTCCATTATTTACATTGTTGCCATTCTGGTTGTTGTTTTCATTCATTTCTTGCTCTTGATCAGCCATGGTATCAGTAGGATGATACTGATTCCTTTGGATTCTACGATTGTCTCGCAAAGATCGTTCGATCTCCGGATTAAACGGTAGCAAATGTGGGTGATGAGAACGAGTAAAGCTCATACACCACACCCACAATCAAAGGTTTGAAGAACCCAAAATAAGTCCTCAAGCAGACTCAATCGATTGAGACAGTGGTCTCAATAGATTGACAAAAGCACATAAAATTTCACACAAATGACTTGTCAGTCAATCGATTGAGGGGATGCTCTCAATCGATTGAGGTTCCTAGAGTCAGAAAGCACACAGAATATCAGAAAAAGACTTTGTCAGTCAATCGATTGAGAGGCTTTTCTCAATCGATTGAGGTTCAAAGATTAAAGCACACAAGAGTTGTGTCAATTGATTGACATAGGAATGTCAATCGATTGAACAAAGAGTAGAAACACACAAAAGTTTGTCGATCAATCTATTGAGGAGCTACTCTCAATAGATTGAGGTTCAAGTCACAAAGCACACAAAACTACACACTAATGACTTTGCCAATCTATTGATTTGCTCTCAATCGATTGAGAGAAGGCAAGAACTTCACAAAAGTTTAAAATCCAGTGTCAATCGATTGACATAGACTGGTCAATCGATTGAGAGAAAGGTGCACAGTGACTAAAGTAAGGAGAAAGAGGAAAGAAAAACAATCAGAAATTTTTATTTATTTATTTATTTATTTATTTTTTTTTTTTATTTTTTTTTATTTTTTTTTATTTTTTTTTATTTTTTATTTTTATTATTATTATTTTTTTTTAAAACTTTCCTAAAAAAAAAAAACTTCTAAACAAGAATATAAACCTTCCTAAAAATATAAACTTCCTAAAAGAATAAAAATATAAACTTCCTAAAATAAAAACTTCCTAAAAGAATAAAAAATAAAAATATAAACTTCCTAAAATAAAAACTTCCTAAAAGAATAAAAAATAAAAATATAAACTTCCTAAAAACTATTTTTAGAAAATCCTATTAAATCTAAAAGAGGAAAATAAAAAAAATAAAATAAAAAAAAAGAATCCTACTAAACTAAGAACTTCTAAAAACCTAAACTTCCTAAAAGAAGATTGCAAAATCTAATCTAAGAGAGAAGAATTAAGGAAAGAAATTTGTTTTTGATTTTTTTCTCTTTTCAGCTTTCAATCTATTGACAGAGTTGTGTCAATAGATTGAGACACAATTATTGCTAAAAACACACAGTCAATCGATTGAGAACAAGGCTCAATCGATTGGTCAAGCTAAACACACACAAAATAGAGTCAATCGATTGAGGGTTATTCTCAATCGATTGAGGCTATAAAACAAAAATCTCTAATCGAATTAACCAAAATTTACGATTTCACGCAAAAACTTGATCGATTTTAAATTAACCCTTGCAAGTGTACAAGATCCGTTTCTAGTAAGGCATGCACAAGAGTGTCGAACCCACAGGGAAATCTGAAATTTTAATCACTTCTTCCTAGAGATTTAGAAAATATCCCCGAGGAAGTACCAAGGGGCAGATTTAATTTTTTACCAAAAATTAACACTTTTTCTAATTGCAAGAAAGAAAATAAATTTATCTAAAAATTATGTAATGAGAAATCTAAGAACAAATTTTAAAAACAAGATCAAGGAATTTGCTACCCCAGATTTATACCCTTTTCTATTTTTAAACCCACAATTTTATTAACATCAAACACACCATCATTCTAAGAGAAACATGACTAGTAATTAAGCATGATCATTAACCCGGCATACCCTATCTAAAAACAATGACTCAGCCTAATCGCGGTATGAATCATGTGAAAAGCATAGCGTATCTCATGGTATTTTAGATCAAAACAATAAAAACATGATCACTACACTTTGAGAAAAATGATTTGATGATGAAATTATCAAACTATGGCATTAAACATAAAATATGGGTACTTATCTGGGGATCGCATCCTCCTTGATCTACAGCCTTTAGCCTCTCATCCTTGGTGCAAGATCTTCAATTTCATTCAAAACCATTCCCAAAGTAAAGCGCAAAAAAGGTGTAAAATAAAATATGTTCTCGGAAAATCTCAACACAATTTTATTACTCTAAGAAAACCCTTTACAAAAGTCTCTCTCTCCAAATTATTACACAAATTTCTCAGAATGAAAACTCTCCCATCAAAAGCTCCCTTTACAAAGCCGTGGGCCTCTTATTTATAATAGCCGATTCAAACTAACCCTAGTTGCCTCAATCGATTGAGGCTTAGATCTCAATCGATTGAGGCTTAGATCTCAATCGATTGAGGCTTTGAATTTGACCTCCTTTAAGACACTTTTGCCTTTTTGCCTCAATCGATTGAAATTCATGTCTCAATCGATTGACACTAGTTGGAAGTAGATGCCCTAATTGGTGGAAATCTCCAATATGCCCTCAGCAGAAACAGTCGCCAGGTTGAAATGCACAGACTTTCGCTAGGTTAGATTTCTCCTCGCTGGGTTGGATAGTGCTCTTCGCGTGGTTGAATTGGAGAAGGATACTTTCACTGTCGCGTGGTTGCTTTTATTCATCAGTCATCGCTAGGTTGAAATGCTGTAGTCCCTAGGTTGAATTGAATGGCGCTAGGTTGACTGTAGTCGCTAGGTTGAAGTGTGTGGCGCGGGAACCGCGCGACGGCCATTTCTTTCAACTGCGCGAAGGCTTATTTACACTTTGTTCCTCGCGGCAACTTCAATGTCTTCCCCTTCTTGATGGAGTTTGATTCCCTTCATGGATTTCAGCGCTTCTTTGGACCCTTTTTGTCCATAGCACTTTTGTAGCCTTTAATTTCTTTCTTTTATACACTTGGAAGATCCAAAGGTCAGAAACACCTGTTATCATCAAAACCTCACAACAACCATCAAATACTTTCATCGAACGGCTAAGTGTAGGATTTAAGGTATGAAATATAGTCATATTTCAGCACCGATCAGCCTCACAATAACTATGCGAAATATACTTTTTGGGCTCTTCTATCATTCTTCTGCGTGAGGACAGCGTGAGCAATTGGTGTGCTACCTTCAGAAACCCCGGACAACTGCGTGAAGCCTTTTTCTCTGAAATAATTAAACCCTGCGACATCTACGTGAGGCTCACTTCTTAACTTATTGCTACTTTACTGTGCCTATGCTGCAGCCAGTTCTCTGTCTCGGTCTAACTTCCTTTCTCCTAAGGAACTTCTAGGGCAAAAGTAAGCTTCTTGGCATGGTTAGGGCCTTATCTGCAGCTGCTGCTTATTACCTGCAAAATGGGCTTAACACACATTTATTAAATGACTAAGGGTCTAACAGAGAGTAAGTTAAGGGGTGAAAAATTATACTTTTCTGGTCTTAACGGGCTCGATGCTATATTGCTCGGGGATTATTTAACTTATGTTTTATGTGATTAGGACGAATCAGTGTCCAATACCAGTGAGTTGAGAATGAACAAACACGAGTAAAGTAACAGTTACGTCTAGTTCATCATTTCAGTTATTTAAAATGTTTTCTCAGTAATTCCATCAGATAAACCATGTTTTTAAACTATTTTTATAATTTATGTGAGAGCTTAACTTATATGTTCAGTTGTTGTTTCCCTAATGAGCTAGGATGTAGCTCACCCCTTTAGACTATATGTCGCAGGTCCATTGCTAGCGGCTGCTAAGGCTTCGGGAGACGTAGATCTGGAGAATACGGATTACGTGCCCAGGGAAGAGTTGGAGCATTCTCCCGAGGACTTCTTCTAAAGGACCCGGGCATACTTGAGAGTTATTTTTTAGAGCATTTCTATACGGCTTGGTATGTCAGGCCTTATTTTTGAAACAATGTAATTAAATGATATATTATTTTTAGCAAACCACCGGGGTGATCAGTTTATCACCGATGGTTCGGGTTGGTTCTTCTGTTCATGCGTTGGCATGGAAGAAGAACTGTCTTTTGAGCTTTTGCTTTAGATTAATATATCGTGATTTCACATCATTCAGTTCACCAGTTTTATATTGAGTAGTTACTGCTTGATTATAACAATGTTCCGTATGGACTTCAGGGGCAGGCCTGGAGGGCTGTGCTTATCGGACGGGTTTTGGGGTGCCAAAATCCAGGCTGTCACATGAAGTTTGTGGGTATCTTCACTGAAAACCCTCAAGTAACTTCACTTCTCCACTAGGGTTCACCTAGGGGTTTAAAAGGCTTGATGCATAAGCTAAATGCATCCATGCTCCCTACGAAAGTGGCATTTTCTATTTGAAATAATTGTTTTAATTTTGCCTTTGCTCGAGGACTAACAAAGATTAGGTCTGGGGGTGTGTTAAGCTCTGAAAAGTACCACTTTTCAACTCTTAACCTAGCCTTTTATAGACCTTTGAGCCATTTAATGGTGGTTTTTAATTGTGTTTTGTAGATAACAGGTAAATATAGCTTTAATGCTGAAATCCATCATTTGTAAGCCAAGAAGAAGAAATTCAAGCTAAGTTAAGGTGCTGAAGAATTTATTAAGAATGCACCATGATGGTTCATGTCAGTGGGTCTGTTTGTATGCTTTGGAACCCTTGAAGGCCTTCCAAGAGAGAGAAATGAAGCTCAAGGTCTTATAGAATCCTACTACAGAGGATTGAATGGAAGCTGGCTACTTGAGCTTTTAAATGTAGCTGCACCAAGCCTCCCAAGCACTAACATGCTGACCAACTACATTTTATACAGACAGATGCTGCAATCATAGAGAGCTGATGCTGCAAGCAATAGAACAATTACTGCATGGAGAGCCATCCTCCCGAGCTGATGCTACTGCTACCATTGAGAGTGTCATAGTTCATGCACACTCAAGACTTCCAGAAATGACATAGCAGTTGTTGCATCATACACTGCTGAGCACACTATGTTGAGTAGCTGTAATTGCTGCTGCACTCAACAACCAAGAAGTTGTGTACCATACACTCAAGAGCACACACTTGCTATAAACGATGGTGTTGAGAGGCTGGTTGAAGACTCAACCTTCATGAGCTAAAAAAAACTGAAGCAAACTGCTATGAAATAGCTTTAATGCAGCTGCTCCAATTTGTGGAGCTGTCGCATATATATTTCAAACTCAACATAGTAGCAGCATTGCACCAGCCCTTCATAGAACTGTCAGTCCAATCACTTCAAAGCCACCCTCTCAAGCTGTAGATTGGATGTAATATAGAGCTAAATATTTAGGTGTGGCAGCCTATCATGAGAGAAAAAAATAAACATCTCGAGCAGTGCCTTGGCTGGAAACTGAGCCCTGCGAGCTACAACTGTTTCAAATGGAACCTCGCGAGCCTTTAACCTGCAGGTTCTTAACCCAACAAGATCCTCGCGAGAAGGAAGACCAGAAGCTGCTGAAGAAGACCCTCACGAGCTGGAGATTCTTCTATATTCATTCATCCTCACGAGCTGAAGCTTCAGCAGATATTCATCCTCATGAGTAGCTGTTCTAAAGTCCATATAGTTTACATCCTCGTAAGATGAGAAAGCAGCAATAGCTGCTATATTTTTTGCTAGCCTCTCGAATAGTAGAGGGAGCTTCTGTAATAATTATCCTCGCGAAAATGAGAGAGTTGGGGGACCTGGGTTCTTGGCAATTGATCCTCGCGAGTTTGTTTCTTTGAGCTTAGAGAGCAGCAAATGATGTTGTATTATTGAAGGGGCATTCCATCCTCACGAGAAGGATGTTCTGGAAGCTGCATGTAATGGATCCTCGTGAGCAGCAAAAGCTATTGTATTAACCCATCCTCGTAAGCCTTTTTTTGAGGCCAGCGAGAGCTTAGCGAGGGCATACCTTAAGCTGCTCCTTTCCGTTCACGAGTTGGAGTCTTGAAGCTTCATCTTCGCGAACCTTGGGTTCCAGAAACCACACTTCAAACCTCAGGGGGCTGTTTGTGTATTTTAACATTTCTAGGGCACACTTACCAATGCCCATGCACCCAAAGGTAGCCAAGGGTCATTGATTGGGTGCAAACTCAACTCCACACTTCTTCACCCTTGCTTCTAGGCCACACCAAGGCTATGGATTGTATAAATAAGACTATTTTACTATTTTGTAATTTTTATCCAGGGTTAGCTTGAGATCTAGCACCAGGAATAGCCTGGTTCACTTAGGGTTTTATAGCCAGGTTAGCTGGCTCAAGTTAGGTTTTATTTTAGGATTTCGTTGAGGGTTTCTTTTATTTCCATTTCTCCCTTTCTTCTTGCCCTAGCACAGCAACAATGCTGGGCTAGGTTCTTTGTAATAGCTAGTTTTATTTCATATTTTGCAAAAGGTTTTATTTATAAATAGAAGAGTTGTTTTTGGGTTTGCATAGGCTGCTACCTTGAGGTAGATCATTGTAAGTTTCTGTTATTCAATGAAATGCTGGTTTTAATGTTCCTTTAAATCTCTATTTTACCTATGTTTTTCACACAGATCATTATGGGTTTGATACTCCCATGGTTGCCTGAGCTTCTAGCCTTGCAACCATGGTGGCAACAGTAGTTTTACTGTTCTGTCTCATCATTTGTGTGGAAGGTAGCCTATTTGATAGCCTATGACTATTTGAGTGGACAGACTATAGCCATAAGGAAAGTCTTCCACACAGATCTGCGATGGATTTTTCTTCTCTGCGCTTGAGCTTGTAGCCTTGTGAGAGATTGTTACCGAACCAAACTCTCCTCTGTTTTGCATCACCATTATCAGAGGTTAGATCTGAGTTTTGTTGAGATTACAGACTTGTGAGTTGGGTCATTGCAGGCCTTTTGTAGCGATGACCACCTGAGCTTAAAGTCCCCATTTAGCCTGGGATTTCAGGTGGTTTCCACTTGATTTGCCAGATTTGTTTGCTCCGATAAATGCATGAGCTTGTAGCCTTGCAAACATAGTATTTGCACTGGTTTTCATGTGTTAATTTGATATATTGAATGGAGGAAATCCCTTGGATAATCTGTGACCATTTAAGTGAACAGATTATAGCTTGAAGATCAATCCATTCTCTTGGATTAGGTCAGATTTATGAGTTAATCAATGGGATTTGGCCATCACTATTGGATAGTCTTTGACAATTTAAGTGGACAAATTATAGCCTTAAGAGCACTCTAAATGGCATGGGTTGATTTGGATTCATATACCTTGCACTTGTGCATGTAGCCAAGTAAAGAACTGCAGCATTTCCATTTCTAGATCTGGGTTGCATAGCTGTCTACTTCTTCATCATTTTATGTTATCTTCTTACACTATATCCATCTTCTTTTACCCCTTCTTTTGGCTGTAGTTTATTTCTGCTCTTAGTTTTATTTTGTTTTATTTTTGTGACACCTAGACTTCCTCTCTTTACCTTTTAGGTTTAGAGTTGCTAGATCTGTAGCTAGATCTGGAGTTTCTATACAACCCTTAAGGTTTCTGATCATCACTCCCTGTGGGACAAACCCTTACTTTAGAACTTGCAACAATAGCCCAGGATCCTGTAGGACTGTGTATTCTTCTAGAGTGATGTTTTCATCTACCTCCATCTCTCTCTTTGTCTTGAATAAATTCGACTACAGTTTACCAATAATAAATAACTGCACACTAGAAACAATAGACAACAAGTTCTTGACGTCGTTGCCGGGGAGTTTTGATCTAGTATAGTAAACTGAGTTTAGTTTTTATGCTTTGTAGATGTAGGATTTGAATAAATATAGTTGTATTTCGAGTATATTTTTTGCTCTTTGTCTTTATTTTCTGTTTTAGGTATTTTGTGTCTTAGTCGTGTTTTAGTAGTCTTTAGTTTTATTCATTTTAGAGTTAGTGTTTAATTAAATGCCATCTGCATTTTTTTGGAATTTTTTTTGTTTCTCTGTTCGTTTTCTGTTTTTTAGGACTTTTTATTGTAATAGGTATATGTGAATAACATACAGCTGGCATCATTTTAGTTTCCACTTATTTGTTGTTAATACTTTTGTAATGTTAATAAATTTCAGCTAAATTTTGTTGATTTTTGCTAGTCTGGAGCAATAACAATCAGGAAAGTACAGCTGTTGCTAGTGCGCATGGGGCCTAAGTTTGCATTCACTTCTCCCCACTGCTGTTATTTCAATTCCGCATTCTTTAAAATTTTGTAGTAGTAGTCATAGTTTTATTTATTTGGCAGTGTGTTGTAAGCTTCCCCTTGTCGAGTGAGTGTGTGTTGTATGCAAGGAAGGAGGTCTCTCAAACCCAAACTTGTACCGTTAAATCCTAAAATTGAGAGAGTCCTAAGTTCTGGTTCACCAACACACACCCCGGCTGAAAATCTGGTAGAAACTGAGATGGGAGAGCAGACTAAAATGCTTAAGGAGCGCAATGCACCAGGGGCATATGCATCCCCCTCTTACATTCAGCTCCCTAATGTTGTGGGCAGTTACGAGATTAATGCCTCAACCATCCAAATGCTACCAAGTTTTCATGGGCTGAGCGAGGAAGACCCTCACCAGCACATAGGCCATTTTCTATCATTGTGCACCACTTTTAATATTGCAAGGCTGGGAGAAGAAGCCACCGAGCTTAAGCTTTTTCCGTTTTCACGAAAGGATAAGGCCCAAACATGGCTCTCCTTGCTCCCACCAAACAGCATATAGTCGTGGAACGATCTTCAATGCCAATTTCTGGCAAAAATTTTCCCAATCGGTAAAACGAACCAGTTGAGGAAGAGCATCATCTCTTTTTCTCAATCCCCAATTGACCCAATGCATGAGGCATGGGATAGATTCAGGGAGTTGTCAAGGCAGTGCCCGCACCACCAGATCCCTATGTGGTAGCTTGTACAAAGCTTCTACCAGGGACTTGATGCTAGGAGTAGAGCGATGATTGATGCATCGAGTGGTGGCACATACCTCACCTAAACTGCTGAGGATGCATGGGATTTACTTGAACTGATTAGTGAAAATTCTCTCCAGCAGGAGGCTCTGCCCAGTTATGGCATTGAGCCACCGGCTAGAGGAGCAAGAGAACCCACACCTTCAGGAAAGTTGTATGAAGTGAATGTTTATAGTGACTTGGAAAAGAAAGTGGACTTATTATAAAAAATGTTCGATAAAGTTTTGAGTGTGTTGCAGCCCCACGTGGCTACACAGGTTAAAGAGGTGTGCACCATATGCCACTCACCTTCACGCTCCCATTTGCAATGTCCCTCTGCTGGTCTGTCCCCTGAATTTTTTAATGAGCAAGCAAATGTTGTCCAGTCATATGAACAGCAGCCTATTGGGTACACTTGGAGGAACCTATGGTTGCATGAGCTTGTAGCCTTGCAAACAGTGTCTACAATCAAGCAGGTTCCAGCCTATGCCAAGTTTTTGAAAGACCTTTGCACCGACAAACAACAATCAAGGATACATCTATCCAAGAAAGTCTTTTTAGCAGAAAAAGTGAAACAAATACTGACTATTGCAACCCCAACAAAACTCCAAGACCCTGGAGTCCCCACTATCCCCTGCATCATTGGGGATCATTCAATTGAAAAGGCTTTATTGGATCTAGGAGCTAGTGTAAATTTGCTTCCATATTCAGTGTATGAGAAGCTGGGATTAGGAGAGCTAAATCCCACACATGTGGTCTTACAGCTAGTCGATAGATCTGAAAGGAAGCCTGTGGGGATCATTGAAGATGTTTTGGTTGGGGTTGACAAATTCTTTTATCCTGCTGATTATCTGGTGCTGGACATGGAGCCTAGCAAATGTGCTACTTATATCCCTGTGATCTTAGGCAGGCCCTTTTTGGCCACTGCAATTGCTTGTATCCAATGTAGATAAGGGGTTATGGAAGTATCTTTTGGTAGCATGAATGTCAAGCTGAATGTCTACAATGCAGCTTATCAGCCCCACTTAAAGAATGAGGATTGTTTTTCCATTGATGTGCTGGATGAGTTAGTGCAAAAAACTCTGTCTCAGCTGCTGCAAGGTAATGATTTGTTTAATGATTTTGAGGAGGTATGGAATGAAATAGTGGAAGAAAAATCTCCCACATCTGAGCTTGAGCAAGTGAAAAGTGTGAATTCTGAAATAGGGCCAGCAAAGCACCACCCATGGACCCCTGTTTTACTATCCCTTCCACCACCCTCCAAGGCACCCCTACTGCCTTCACTCATCAGTCCCCCAGATGTGGAGTTAAAGAAACTCCTAAAATTGTTGAAATATGCCTTTTTAGGAGCTAATCACAAACTGTCAGTAATAATTTCTTCGTCCCTCACCCTTGAGCAGGAAGAAGAATTGCTTTGTGTGCTAAGAAGGCATAAGAGAAAAATAGGGTGGACTATTGAATACTTGGGGGAGATAAATCCTGCTCTGTTCATGCACAAAATTCTTCTTGAAGAGGGCTCTAAACCTTCTAGAGAGATACAAAGGAAACTCAACCTACACATGCAGGAAGTTGTTATGAAGGAAGTAGTCAAACTTCTTGATGCTAGGGTCATTTACCCTATCTCAGATTCTCAATGGGTGGCACCTACATAGGTCGTGCCCAAGAAATCTGGGATCACTGTAATTCAAGCAGACTGAGGTGAGCTGATTCCAACCAGACAAACCACTGGTTGGAGGGTATGCATTGACTATCGCAAGCTCAATGAGAAAACTAGCAAAGACCACTTCCCATTGCCCTTTATAGATCAGATCTTAGATAAGTTGGCAGGTAAGGCCTTTTACTATTTTTTTGATGGTTATTCAGGATACAACTAGATTCCTATTTACCCTCAAGATCAAGAAAAAACTACATTCACTTGTCCATTTGGAACCTTTGCATACAGAAGAATGCCATTTGGACTATGTATTGCACCTGCCCATTTGGGGATGATTTTAGCCAATGCTTGCACCATCTCAGCCTTGTGTTGCAAAGGTGTGAGGAGACCAACCTAGTTATGAGTTGGGAAAAGAGTCATTTCATGGTGACTCAAGGTACTGTCCTAGGACATGTTGTCTCCCAAAGAGGAATAGAGGTTGATTAAGCTAAAATTGATTTAATAGCACATTTACCCCCTCCCAAAACTGTCAAATAAGTCAGGTCATTCTTGGGCCATGCTGGTTTTTATAGGAGGTTCATCAAAGACTTTTGGCAAAATTTCCTAGCCTCTTTGCCACTTGCTGTGTCAAGAGGTTCCATTTGTGTTCAATGATGAATGCCTAGCTGTTTTTGAACTTCTGAAGACTTGTTTGACTATTATTCCTATATTGCAAGCACCTGATTTCTCTCTAGAATTTGAGCTGATGTGTGATGCATCAGATTTTGCCATTGGTGTAGTGTTGGGACAAAGGAAAGACAAAGCATCATGCGTGGTGGCATATGCTACCAAATCCATGGTTGATGCTCAATTGAATTACACTACAACTGAAAAGGAGCTGCTGGCCATTGTATTTGCTTTGGAAAAATTCAGATCATATATGATGGGATCCAAGATCACTGTGTTTAGTGACCATTCAGCCTTGAAATACCTCTTGTCTAAGGAGGCTAAAGCTAGACTGATTAGATGGATTCTTCTTCTGCAGGAATTCAACTTAGAAATCAAAGACAAGAAGGGGCTTGAAAATGTGGTTGCTGAGCACTTGTTAAGGATTCCAAATGTTGATATAGAGAGCTTGCCCATCAATGACTCTTTCCCAAATGAGCAGCTTTTTGCTGTAGAGATAAGTATGCCCTCGTGTGCCAATATATTGAACTATCTTGTTGTGGGAAGGATACCCCCATATTGGAGTAAGGATGATAAGAATTTGTTCTTCTCACAAATTTGATATTACATGTGGGAGGATCCTTACCTCTTTAAATATTGTGCAGACCAGGTGATAAGAAGATGTATTCCTGAAACTGAGTGTGAAAATATTCTAACCATGTGTCATGAGCAGGCTTGTGGGGGCCATTTCAGTGGTAACAAAACTGCTGCAAGGGTGCTTCAATGTGGTTTCTAATAGCCTACTATGTTCAAGGATGCCATACAGCATTGCAAAGCTTGTTCTAGATGCCAACAAATGGGAAGTGTTACGAAAAGAAACTCCATGCCTTTGCAACCTGTGCTTGTTGTTGAACTATTTGATATATGGGGAATTGATTTTATGGGACCTTTTCCTCACCTCCTATGGATATAATTTTATCCTTGTAGCTGTGGACTATGTCTCTAAATGGGCAGAGGCCATAGCTACAAGAACAAATGACCACAAGGTTATCATTAAGTTCTTAAAAGAAAACATCTTCTCAAGGTTTGGCACCCCCAAAGCTATTATTAGTGATGGTGGCAGCCACTTTTGCAACAAACCTTTTGACAAACTGTTGGAAAAATACTCTGTCACCCACAGGGTTGCTACTCCCTATCACCCACAAACCAGCGGGCAAGTAGAGATTTCCAACAGGGAAATCAAACATATCCTAGAGAATACTGTGCAAGCTTATAGGAGAGGCTGGTCCATAAAACTCCCAGATGCCTTCTGGGCTTATAGGACTGCCTATAAGACCCCCATAGGGATGTCCCCATTCAGGTTAGTATATGGCAAAGCATGTCACTTGCCAGTTGAGTTGGAACATTGAGGATATTGGGCCATTGAAGCATTAAATTCTGACTTAACCTCTACTGGTGTGAACAGAAAATTGCAAATATCTGAGCTTGATGAGTTGAGAATTGAAGCATACTCAAATGCCAGAATTTATAAAGACAAAACCAAGGCCTTTCGTGACAAACACCTGCTACAGAAAGATTTCAAAACAGGTGCCAAGGTATGGTTATTCAATTCGAGATTGAAACTCTTTCCTAGCAAATTGCTGTCCAGATGGGATGGGCTTTACATAGTTTTACATGTTTCCCCATCTGGAGCTATAGATATCATGGACCCTCGAGATGGTAGGGTTATGAAAGTCAATGGACAGAGGTTGAAAATCTGTGTTGAAAAAGTCTGTGAGCTTGAGGAGACCATTGATCTTCAGAACCCTCCAAAGTATACATGATTTCAGTGTGTATCATATGTACTATAGTTTGATTGTGTTTTGTTCTGTTCTTTTTGTTCATTTACAATAAAATGCCTTGCTAGAAGTAGGACATCATGTCAATCATGTCAGCAATCTTGGGACCATGGGAGTGTGTAAATATTGAGAACAGGTTGAATGGGAGCACAACACTAGGAGTTTGCTGGGTATTGAGACTGAGCACTACACAAAAATGCAATTTTATTAGGCTCTTAACACCTTTCGATAGGACATTTGCACCTTTCGTTAGGATAGTTGGTGATTTTGATAGGTTATTTGAGGTTTTCGATAGCCACTGAGACTTGTCGATAGGTGAAATCAACTCTTCGATAAGTTCAAAGGGACATAAAGAAGGTTTCGATAGGTTCTGGATACCTGTCTGGAACCTATCGAGAAGATGAATCATGTACCATAAGCCTATCGGAAGGATGATTCCACCTATCGGAATCCTATCGAATCATTCCATTTGAAAATCTTATCCGCCATATTTTCTATAGGATGCATTGACCTGTCGAAACCAGCCAGCTCACTCTATCGAAATCGGTTTTCACTCTTTATATACCTATCGATAGGTCAATACTGCTCACGATTGTGCACCCATGCTGTGCATGAATTCTACTCCACGAGTACCACGTGTATGGCTACACGAAGCGTAGGATTTACATTCTTTACCCTCCTGGGTTTTTGAATGTTGCCATAACTCCCAACGCTAAATTTAGACTGCGATTTAGTGCGCTGCTTCATTCCCCATAATGAATGGCGCAATTAACCATTTATAACTTTGAAAGGCGGAGAAAATTGAATACGTCGGTTCCTATTCCAGCATGCAACCACTTTAAATAGATGTAGATGGCTTGTCTTCATCTCATCCATCTTTTCTCTATCCTCGGCAATCCTCCTCATAACCATGGCGGATGACAAGTCTACAAAGATTTCGCCCAACCTTTATCTTATGTTGTTGGAACCGCTACCGCCCAAAGAGCCAGAGCCTCTTCAATTCCTCTGGGATGAATATGAAGAAGTGCAACGGATCCTTGCCAAGGAGGAGAAGAAAAAAGAAAAGAGAAAGAAGAAGAAGCAGAAGACCGAACCATCAGCATCACCACCCCCAGCCTCTTCCGCTACCCCACCCCCTGCCCCCTGATCCTTATTCATTTTCTGTCTTTTCTTTTTCCTTTTCTGCCTCCTTTCCCCCCCCCCCCCCTCCTGGCTTGCAGTCCCTCTTCCAGCTACAGCAGGTTGAGGATATCCCAAAGCCAGGAGGAAGGATCATTTTGTGTGTCGGATAATATTTTGTAAACATGTAGGTCTTAGGCTTAGATTTTTCGCACATTTTCGTTGTAATAGCTATTTTGTTATATCTGTAATGAAATGTTGCCTTGATAGTATCTCTTTGAATTTGTTTATATGTTTCTATGTCATGTGTTGTTTATCTTTTGACCCGGATAGAGCTTCTTGTTGACGAAAAGCGGGTATTGTCTGAATGCTTAGAGAAAGAGCAAGTGAGAGCCAGTATGACGGAGACGAGAGCCGATGCTGCAGAATATGAAGTCTCTCGCCTGGAAGAAACTTTGAGCGACATCCTTCGCCATACTGGTAATTCCCAAAAGTGGTACAAAGGCCTTCATTGTCAATGGATGACTGAGCAGAAAGTCCGTGAAGATGCCTTACGTGAGCAAGTTCTCAAACTGGAGCCTGAGCTGGGCCGATGACCAGTTCCTGCACATACCCTTTTTACACAGATCAGATACCACAATGAGGAGCAATGAGAAAACCCTCTTTGACAAATATATCTTTCTTTTTTTTGGTTCTTATGTATGTATTTTTTGATTTTTTTGCTTCTTTTTCAAATTTGTAAAGAGAGAAATAGGGCGTCACACCGATTATCTTTTTGAGATGTGGTACAAGCAAAGTGTAGAGATGAAAAATGGAAGAGGGAAATCTATTATCTTTTTCTTGTTTTATTTGTATGTGCAAGCAAAGTGTAGAAATGAAAATGGAAATGGGAAATCTACCATCTTTTTCTTGTTTTCTTTGTATGTATATATATGTTTTTTTATACCTTAATTTTGAGGGAAGGTAATGAGTCCCTTTCTGAGAATAGTCGAACCCGTTCATATGGTCGAACCTGAGTGAGGTTCTGAATCTTTACCAAGGTCGGAACGTCCATCCCTTAGGATTAAATCAACCTTTTATCCTTACCTTGGGTCATGCGTCTGACGGTGCAGTCTAAAGACATACTAGGTCCGGACCCGATTTTTACTAACATGAACGGCCCAGGTGGTGACCAGATAAGGGAGTAACCGATGACTTTCTCCTTTTCCCTTTTCGACCCTTTTATACTTGCAGCGCCCGAGATGGGTTTTTGTCATGCTTGTTATCGCCCTCTTTTACCGTAGCGCTCTTTCAAGTTTTCACTACATCCATGGGTTTTTTAATTTTTATCCCAGACGCCTTTGCAAGTTTTCACCCGGTCCGCACAAGTACTCTCTTTTTACCCATGGCACCCTTTCGAGTTTTCACCACGTCCTTTTTACTTTGAGCTTGTATATTTTATTTTTCTTTTCAATCATTTTCTCAAAGACCATGACATGGACGTTTATTCTGTCATAACCAACTGGATAGAGGTTTTATTGTCTCTCAGCTTGGCTCGTGCTAACTCAACGGATATGCTGACCTTTCTTCAGTGATGTATCTTGGCCATGGGATAGGTTAGGAATTTGGAAGGTATTCTCGGGTTTCAAAAGGTTTCCTCGATTGGGTTTCAATTACCATAATACACTTCTTCCTTGGGGGATTTTGACTATACATGTCCCACTTTTCTTTTCTATATTTTGTTTGCTCTTTTTCTTTTCAGACAATCTCTTTTTGGGGTTTTACTTTTCCAAAAAAAATTTGGATTTTGATGAGGACTCTTTTCTCTCTCACTTTTTTTTTTTGGGGTATATACACACGTTTTTCTTTTTCTGGGAGGGGTTAATGAAAGAAAGGTCATTGGCTCAAATGGGGTAGCAAAGGGTATAGGTGTTCAGGGACACTTTATGGCTACCTGGCTTTAAAATGATGGCCTCTTTTAATGGGTCCTTAAGTAGTAACTGTTGTCGCTCCAAGTGTGCCATAATTGTGTGCATTATGAATCAAAAATTAAAGAATTAAAGAATGCTAGGTTATATGGATGTTAACTTATGAAAGGGATATCAGCACATTGGGGCTAACACTGGCCTGCAAGATCAGGGCCAATTGTAGCAAGTTTTAAAAGTAATTATTTCAAGATCGTCCACAGAGAATTTTGTCTAAACAGAGAGATAAACCTCCAGATCTGTGCTACCAGATCTGGCTCTATAATTATCTAAAAAAAAGAATAGATAAAAGAGAGTGTTGGATTGTGTCACATTTAACTATAAGCAAATAAAGAAAAGAACTAACTACATGATCCAGATCCGAGTTGGGGAGATGTTTAAAATAAGACAAATGCATAAATAATAGCTTCATGTACTTTAGCCTCTGAATTTTAATGGAGAATCTGTAGTTCAACAGGCGATTCAATCTTCATCGGCTACCGGCCAGATGTAAGAGAAATAAATCGAATTAAGGAATAGGTTTAGACTTATGGCTATGATCATCCACTTAAATGGTCACAGATCATCCAATAGTTGTGGCCTATTCTTTAGTTGAAACATGAACATCCTTGTAAATCTTTTGCTAGAATTAGGTTACCAACGCTAATTATACGAGTGATGAATTAAGGGAAGTTGCATGCGGATGAGTGAATCTAAAGAAGTCTAATGCACTAAGGTGAACATTGGAACCCTCGACATGACTCCAATGGAGAAGACACAAATTACGACAACCTTTTAAAATCCAAAATTACAATTCTGAGCACGGCTTCTTAGAGAGCCCTCGGACTTACAGGTCTTGAATCCGAACTTGGAAGTACAAATCACTCACAATGACGCTCAACGGACACCTACAAGTAGGACTTACAGGGGGATCAGATTAGCTATCTGACCGGAATCAGGCAAGCAGAGATGAAAACTCTAAAATCTGGATACCCAATTTCGCCGAATGGCTTCTCTATTTATACTTTTTCCTCCATCCTGCGCAACGCTGGATTGACCAATCAGGAATGCCTTAGATCTGGATTGCCCAATGAGGGTTGAGCACGGGATCCGGATCTGTTTTAACCAATGGAAATGCTACGATCTGGTTCGTGCCAATCGGTGCGAAGCATCAATTCATTATGGGTTTGAAATTCTGTTTGAGCTTCGGAAGTTCCTTGAGTAATTTAACTTTGGGCGCTCACATGGGTTGGAATATGCCTTCGGATCTTGATTGGAACCTTCCGGAATGTTTCTGGGCTTTTCAATGCATTGGGGCGCGTGCAGCAGATTACTGAATTGCCCTTGTTAAAGCTGCGAATCTCCAGAATACCTTTTCGCAGAGTTCAGGGGCCTTTTCGCAAAGTTCAATGACTTCTGAAGCTCTGTTCGCAAAGTTCAATCTTCTTTTCGCAAAGGTAAATCTTCTATTCGAACAGTTCTGTATCCTTTCGAAAAGCTCATTTGCAGTTTATTCTCTCTTCGCTTAGTCTCAGGTTCTTTGCGAATAGTAGAAGTTCTTTGCGAATTGAACTCTAGGCTCCCATTCTTCTTTGCGAATAGTAGAAGTTCTTTGCGAATGGCTCTCTCTCTTGCTTCAGGTCTTTGTCTGCTCTTTTAGACCCTCTTTAGCCATTCTTTGAGCTGTTTCTTCACTCCTTCTTTAAACTTGACATGGTATCGACTTTTGATCTTTTGGGATGCTTTTGGATTTGGACACATCGATTGGTTAGGCGTAAAATGCACGCTAAAGCACTTATTTAGTCTTCTCTAGGGTCTTCCAAGGCTCATGTTTAGGGGTGAAAAATGGTATTTTTCACTACTTAACACACCCCAAACCTAAGCTTTGCTAGTCCACGAGCAAAAGCGTAAAAGCAAAATAAAGAGCCACTTTTGTAGGAAGCACAGTGCATTTAGCATATGCAACAAGCCTTTTAAACCCCTAGGTGATCCCTAGAGGAGGTAGAAGTCTCGAGGGTTTTCGGTGAAGGTACCCACAAACTTCTCCATGGGACGATTGGCATTAGTGCCTTTGTCATCCCATGAGCAATCAAAGATCAAAATTAGTTACTCTTGAATCAATGTTTAAACAGAAATTTAGGTTTATTGTTTGCAAGGGGATTTCAACATTTATAAACCTTATGAATGTTTCACTCTTTCCAATCTGTGAGCAGCCATAGAAATCATGCAAATGTGTCAGCAGTAGTTCATCATTTGAATAAAAATTAGGTTATAAGTCATACTTAATGTGCTCAAGTTCCAACCCAAACACTTACCAGGGTGTACTCTCATCAAGATTTTTGTTGAAGGGTTCATTTTCACTCAAGCTCAAGAGCAGTTACATCTCCCAAATGGATTTGTAAGCATGAGCATAGGCATGATTCTCAGGTGTTGGCATCCTTGACATCTCCTCACCATAGATTGGGAAACTGCTTATCTCCACATGACAGTTCACTCAACTTTGGATCACAAGGACTTTTAGGCTGGGTTTGTTGTATGGCTCGTGGAGTGAGGTTTCAGGGATAGGAAGGTTGAAAAAAACAGGTGTTTGGATTTTTGAGAAGTCAGGAATTGAAGGAAGTGGTTCATGACTCCACCTTCTTGAGTTTAGCTTCTTTTGAGATTCTCGTGTTCAAAGTACTCAGTTCTTCTTCCTTTCCTCTTGGATTTTCAACATAAAGTTCCCCTTTTAGCCTTTTTTTTTTGCTTCTTTTTCACATTGTTTTCTTTTACTTTCTCAGTCACCATACTGCCCATTTTTGAGGTATTTCTTCTTCATTTATTTTGATATTTGCCCAGAAATGTTCCATCTTTACTTCTTTCTCCTTTAACTCCTGAATTCTCAAGGTGAGGAAAGGCTGAATTGGTTCCATTGGTTCAGGTGCAAGAAAAATGGGTGTTTTGATGAAGCATTGTAGGATTTATAGCTCAATTGGGGTACAAACAAGGGCAGATCTTTCTTGGTTGGTTCTGCAAGCTCAAGTCATGTCCAAAGAAGGCCTTGATCTTTTCCTCGGTTCATGAATCTTTGTTGCTTGTTTTGATTTGGAGTTTCCTAATTTCTAGTGGATCTAATGCCTCGGCCAGTCCTTTGAATCGAGAAAAGGGTTGCCTCTCACTCTTCAACAGAGATGTAAAACATATAGGCTCAATTCTCACTTGGTTATGGTTTTTCCTTGTGCTTTTAAGTATATCTTTACGTTATTTCTCTTCCTGTAGACTTGCTATGTGATAATACAAGTGTATTTTCACGGTGTTAACATCATGGAAATGTGGAATATTGTAGGGTTTAGAATGTCTAAATTCTTGCAAAGAAAATTTTAAAATTTCCACATTGTCATGATTCTTAAGTAAATTGATTCATTTCCTGATTACTTTGGTGATTGTGATGCCCTTATGCTAATTATCCCATGGGCAGGACCTGTTTGCCATACCCCCAAACCTAAGATGAACATTGTCCTCAATGTTCTAGACAATGAGAGACTAGGGGCAGCAGGGTAAAAGAAGAAAGAAAAACTAAGAACAGAAAAAATCTAAACTATATGCAGCAGAAAATAAAAAATGATCAAGATATGAGCAAGGAAATGGAAAACAGGATATACAAATGCAAGAAAAATCAACAAAACAATGCTAGAACTGCTAAATAAAATCTAACAAATAGAAGGATTACTATGCAAATGAAAGGAAACTAATGCTAATAACAGAGAAATAGTAAAAGCAAGGTAAGGGACTGAATACAAAGTTAAAAAAAAGAAAAGTGTTGATACAAAAACTGAATTTGTGAATGCAAAATAGGAAAACAAAGTTATAAACTAACTATACTCACAGAAAAATGACGAAAATCAGTAAAACGAGGACACATTAACCTAAGAAAGAAAAAAATCATGATCTAAAAACAGAATTTGAAACTAAAATTCCTAAAACAGAAAATCTAATGCCAAATGATGTATCCTAAGCCCAAAGAAACAAACCCAAAAGCCTGAGATACTTATGAATCTAAGTGATTAAAAAAATGATTAGTGAAAAGCAAGATTCATAAGATTGACCCCTTTGTTGATGATATCTATTCGAAATGGATTTGGCTCCAGAAAGATCTTTTCGCAAAGGACTTCTCCCCAGATTTTCTATTCGAAAAGGAAATTTTAACTATTCAATGTAACATGGTTCTTTCGAGTAGTTCATTACACTCGTAATCGATTCGAATAGAACTTTGAACTTTTTCGAGCAGTACTTTTTACTGCGATTTGATTTGAACTTTGAAGTGTATTTACACTATCATACAAGAAAAATAGATGAAGCGAAAAATCGAAAAACAATGTTGTACAAACATATTATACACTTTTCTACCATCATTTTGGAGATTCATGATGATAGGTGGGCGCAAGGGCTCACAGGTGTTTTCAATGCATGGTTTGAGCCTCGACCATTTACCTTGAGTATTCTTCCATCCTTGGGATCCTGAAATATCCACACTCTCCGAGGGGAGGCCTTGATGACGATGTATGGCCCTTCCCATCCGGATCTCAATTTGCCAGAAAGAATTTAAGTTTAGAGTTGAATAACCATACCTTGGACCCCGGTATGAACTCTTTTCTCATGAGGCTCCTATCATGGAATGATTTAACCTTTTCTTTGTACAACTGGAGCTAGTGTAGGCATCCATCCTCAGTTCTTCCAGTTCGTGAGTTGAAGCTTCCTGTGGTTACCGGTGCAGTTAGATCCATATTAAAAGTTTTGATTGCCCACAAGGCCTTATATTCTAATTCTCTTGGTAGATGGCATGCCTTGCCATAAACCATCGAAAGGACATCCCTATAGGAGTCTTGTAGGCGCTCAGATGCCCACAAAGCATCATTAAGCTTAAAGGACCGGTCCTTTCTCCTTCTTCACGCTTTTTTCCAAAATGTGTTTGATCTCTCTATTTGAAATCTCCACCGCCCACCGGTTTGTGGATGATAGGGAGTGGCTACTCGTGAGTGACGAGTACTTTTTAATAGAGAGTCAAACCTCAGTAAAGTGGCTTCCCCATCACTAATGATGGCTGGGGAATCCAAATCTGGAAAAATGTGGTCTTTGAGGAATCTTAAAACCACTTTGTGATCATTGGATTTGGTAGCTATGGCCTCAATCCACTTGGAGACATAATCCACTACCAAGATGAAATTGTTTCCATTAGAAGGGGAAAGGGGCCCATAAAATCTATGCCCCAAACATCAAACAACTCAACTACCGTGATTGGTCAGGGGCATTGAGTTTCTTTTGGAAATCTTGCCCGCTTTTTGGCGATTCTGCAAGATTTACAAAGGTAAGGCATCTTTAAAGATTGTGGGCCAATAGAAACCACACCGCAGA
Organism: Chloranthus sessilifolius; assembly: GCA_021018995.1. Taxonomy (NCBI): domain Eukaryota; kingdom Viridiplantae; phylum Streptophyta; class Magnoliopsida; order Chloranthales; family Chloranthaceae; genus Chloranthus; species Chloranthus sessilifolius. The sequence goes on along the minus strand of CM037588.1, from coordinate 121,292,134 downwards.
ATTTTTTGCAGCTATTTTATTGCTTACCGAAATGGCCTCCACAGCCCTCATTGACAATATGCCGAGAATTCATGGTCCGGACACACTTTCCGATCACTTGGTTCTGCACAATTCTTGAATAGATAAGGATCTTCCCAAATGAAATGTTTAACATCAGAGAAGAAAAGATCTTTATCCATTCTATTCCAATGTTGAGGAATCATTCAATAGCCAAGAAGTTGACTATGTTTGCAAACCAAGGATCGTGGGTATTGATGGCAAAAAGTTGCTCATCGTGAAATGATTCATTAATGGGTAAGCTATCATCCTCAGATTGAGAATTCTCGGATAAGTGATCACCACCACATTCTCCACTCCTTTCTTATCCTTAATCAGATCAAACTCCGTAATAGGAGGATCCACCCGATTAACTGGCTTGCATCCTTCTAGATGTAAGGTACTTTAGGCGAGTGGTCAAGAACACCACAATTTAGAACCTAAAACATAAGGCCCTAATTTTTCCAATGCAAACACAATGGCCGCAGCTCTTCTCGCTTGTTGTGTAGTTGAGCTGGCATCTATCATGGATCCGGGCCGCATAAGCTATGACATGGGGAAGCTTATCTTTCTCGCCCTAGGACAGCTCTAGGGCATAGTCGATGCATCACACATCACCAAAGGGCAATAATAGTCGGGGATCTGCAAGATGGAGCAAATCGACATTTCTTAAGGACCTCAAAGGTCATGCATTCATTAGTAAACACAAAAGGAACATCTTGACACAAAGAAATGACAGTGGCTTGGAAATTTTATCAAATCTTTGATGAACCTCCTATAAAATCCTGCATGCCCTAAGAAACTTCCGATTTGCTTAATAGCCTGGGAGGAGGCAAATGTGCAATTAGATCAATTTTGCTTGGTCCACCTCTATGCCTTTATGGGAGACCACATGTCCTAGGACAATGCCTTGGTGACTATAAAATGACTCTTTCCCAGCTTAGAACCAAATTGGTTTCTTCACATCTTTGCAACACCAACTTGAGGTGGTGTAAGCATTGGGAAAAGTCATCTCCATAAATTGAAAAGTCATCCATGAAGATCTCCATGAATTGATCAATCATGTCGAAAAGATGGCATACATGCATCTTTGAAAAGTAGTGGGCATTGCAAAGACCAAATGGCATCCTCCTATAGGCAAAAGTGCCAAAGGCAAGGTGAAGGTGGTCTTTTCTTGGTCCTTGGTACACAGGATCTGGTTGTAACCAGTACCCATCAGAAGGCGGTAGTAAGCTTTGCAAGCTTATCAAGGATTTGGTCAATGAAGGGAGGGGAAATGGTCTTTCCTTGTCATGGTATTTAATTTTACGTAGTCTATGCACCCTCCATCCAGCTTGTTTGTCCGGTGGACATAAGTTTACTGATTCACCGCTACAAAGTTGATGCCAGATTTCTTAGGCACCACAGGGTGCTACCCAAGCAGAATCAAATGGGGTAAATGACCCCAAAGATCTAGCGACTTGATAACTTCCTTCATTACCACTTCTTGCATGTGAGGATTCAACCTTCTTTGCATTTCTCTAGAAGGCTTGGCATCCTCTTCCGTGGATCTTATGCATGCATACAAGCTGGTTTATTCCTCCTAAATCGAATGGTCCGACCAATTGCTTTCTTGTCTGTTTAGAACTACCAACGCCTCCTCTTCTTGCTCCTTTGTAAGGGAGGAAGAAATAATCATGTAGTGTTTGATGATCTCCCAAAACACATATTTCAGATTTTTGGGGAGCGTTTGAGTTCCAATTGTGTGAGAAAAGAGGGCAGCAAAGGTACCTTGGTAACTTGTGGAAGAGGGAGAGGAGCAGTCTCCAAGAGAGAGAACTTGATGATCAAGGTGAGTGCCTTGCACAAAGCACTCCGTTGAATTTGATCTCCTTTTCCTTCTTTCTCGGTGGATCCCCAATCATTTTAAATTCATGGTGGAGTCTTTACCTTGCGAAATGTTTGTAAAGACTCCTCCACCACTCATCAATGATGTCAACATGGAAACATTCCTCACAGAGAATTGAGGTTGAGTAATGTGACATTATACACATTCAATTTAACTTTCATATTTCCAAAAGACACCTCCATGATGCTGCACTGCATTGAATGCATGCATTAGTCAGAATCAGTGAATGGTCTTCCTGTAATGACAGGATGGCAAGTGGTACTTTTGGTTGGTTCCATGTCCAACACCAAAAAGTCGCCAGGTAGAAAAACTTGTCTACTCCTACCAAAACATCTTCAATCAACCCCATAGGTTTCCTTTCGGACCGACCAGCTGTAACACCACTTGAGTGGGTTTCAATTCTCCCAAACCTAGCTTCTCATAGAGAATAGGGAAGGTGTTGACACTAGCACCAGATCTAGCAAGGCTTTCTCAATGGTGTGCTCCCCAATGATGCAGGGATTGTGGGGATTCGTGGTCTTGCATCTTAGGTGGTGTTGCAATTGATAGCACTTGGTTGATTTTCTCCACAAAGAAAGGCCTTCTTGGATAAATGTATCCTAGATTGCCTTTGTGGGTGCACACCTCTTTGAGAAATTTTGCATAGGGGACCTGCTTTGATTGCATCAAGCGTAGGTAGATTAATTTTAACTTGCTTGAATGTCTCCATCATTTCTCAATTTTTGTGTTTCCTTTGTCAAAAGGAGAAACTGACTTCATTGCATGGGGAAATGGGAGGTGAGGAACAAATTTCTCCTCCTCATCTTTTCCAACAATTTTGTTATTTTTCTGCTTTTCATTTTTTGAATTTTCGATGTAAATCAATGACCATATTGTTATCCAAATTGTTGTTCTGCACTTGTTCTTCATCTTTTCCTCTTCACTACCCAATCGTGTTGTTTATTATTCTTCCACTTCTCAAAGTAGTCACAGATTTGATTTCCTCATGGCCATTTGAGGATTCTCCAACCATGAACTGTCCTTAGGATTGTTCACAAGTTGGTCAGTAGTTTACCCTCTTCTCTCTTAGCCAATGAATTTGAGAGTTGGCCCGAGTTTCTTTAATTTTTTAATGCTCACTGTGAAGGTTCACACCCGAGACAGAGTTCCAAGATTTTGAAGTGAACTCAAGACCTGCTCTTCAAAGGTCGTGGATCTAGGAGGGCAGGGGCTGGTGTGCATCGCTCCATGGCTTGTTGTTGGTTAGGTGCTTTGAAAATTTGATTTATTATAAAATTTCACCGATATGGTGAAAGGTGTTTGAAAGGTAATTGATTTTTGGCTGCCGTCATTGCTGGTAATTTCCGATTCCACCTAAGATTAGGATGAGATCTCCATGGGTAGTCATTCGATTGCATCTCCCATAAGATCGAGCTGCATGAGCTTGTTCCATCATGAGTTCGGAAATTGTGATGCGTATGACATTGATCAATGGAATGAGTGGGGCTGGCATATCGGACATGCCTCCTCTACTCTTGACCCATTTGGAGCTTTAAATGAGTCCATCGCCTATCAAATTTTGTGGTCAAATTATCCACTTTCCTTTCCACTCATTGACTTCATAAACTTTCCTCTTGTGAATTGGGGATTATTCATCCTATGGATTCTCGGTGTCCCTTGGCGAGATTCCTGCTTTGGGTTGAATTTTCTCCAATCACCTCAAAGAGGTCCCAAACCTCTTCAACTGCTTTTCTGCAAGTAGGTACCTCCACAAGAGGCATCCACCATGTTCTTGCCCTTCCGATCGTTCCTTGATAGAAGCTTTGAACCACCGCCATTTAGGAATTTGATGGTCGTGGCATTGCCTTATGATTCTTTAAACCTTTCCCATGCTTCATGAAAAGTTTCAGCTTGAGTTTTGGGAGAAAGAGATGATGCTTTGTCTCGGTTGGCTGGTTTTAGTCATTGGGAAATATTTTGACAAAAATTGACATTGCAAATCATTCAATGATGTGATCTTTGTTTGGTGCTAACATAGATAACCATGCTCTAGCTTTGTCCTTTAATGAAAAGGAAAGAGCCTAAGCTTGGACCCACCCACTATGTTAAATGTTGTGCATAAAGCCGAAATTCATCAATGTGTTTGTAAGGGTCTTCCTTACTCAATCCATGGAATGAAGGCAACATTTGGATGGTGGAGGACTTAATTTCATAATTTCCCTCCACTGTGGAAATTGAATGCAAAATGGGGAATTATAAGCACCAGGAGCAAAGTAGTCTTTAACAATCTTCTTCACCCATTTCAGCAGATGTCCGTGATGTATGTCGGTTTCTTAGGAGTCTTTCAACTTCGAATTTAACGGGAGAATCTCAGATTGAGGGTTCTCCCGCCAAACATACAACTTCGAGAGAGAGTTTGGTACAACAAACTGTCTATTTAAGAACTTTCCTTTCCTTTTACATCTGTTGCATAAAAATAACAACAAAATTAATAAATGAGTGATAAATAAATGAAAATAAATATAGGTCTATCTATTTTAGAACAAACTTCCAAGAACAGCGCCAAAAACTTGTTGTCGCTCCAAGTGTGCCATAATTGTGTGCATTATGAATCAAAATTAAAGAATTAAAGAATGCTAGGTTATATGGATGTTAACTTATGAAAGGGATATTTGGGGCTAACACGCCCGCAAGATCGGGCCAATTGTAGCAAGTTTTAAAAGTAAGTATTTCAAGATCGCCCACAGAGAATTTTGTCTAAGAGAGATAAACCTCCAGATCTGTATACCAGATCTGGCTCTATAATTATCTAAAAAAAAGAATAGATAAAAGAGAGTGTTGGATTGTGTCACATTTAACTATAAGCAAATAAAGAAAAGAACTAACTACATGATCCAGATCCGAGTTGGGGAGATATTTAAAATAAGACAAATGCATAAATAATAGCTTCATGTACTTTAGCCTCTGAATTTTAATGGAGAATCTGTAGTTCAACAGGCAGATTCAATCTTCATCCGGCTACCAAAGACAGATGTAAGAGAAATAAATCCGAATTAAGGAATAGGTTTAGACTTATGGCTATGATCTGATCCCACTTAAATGGTCACAGATCATCCAATAGTTGTGGCCTATTCTTTAGTTCGTAACATGAACATCATCGTAAATGCCGCTAGAATTAGGTTACCAACGCTAATTCGCATTGCGGTGATGAATTAAGGAAGTTGCATGCGGGTGAGTGAATCTAAAGAAGTCTAATGCACTAAGGTGAACATTGAACCCTCGACATGACTCCAATGGAGAAGACACAAATTACAAAGAACCTTTTAAAATCCAAAATTACAATTACAGACACGGCTTCTTAGAGAGCCCTCGGACTTACATGCCTTGAATCCGAACTTGGAAGTACAAATCACTCACAATGGCTCTCAAAGGTAAACTACAAGAAAGGATTACGGGGGGTTCGGGATAAGCTATCTCATCAAATGAGGGAAACAGAGATGAAAACTCTAAAACTGGATGCCCAATTTGGGCAAATGGCTTCTCTATTTATACTTTTCCTCCATCCTCGCGCATGGTGGATTGACCAATCAGAATGCTTTAGATCCGGATTGCCCAATGAGGGTTGAGCACGGGATCCAGATCTGTTTTGGCCAATGGAAATGCTCGACCGGTTCGCCAATCGTGCCAAGCATCAATTTCAAGTATGGGTTTGAAATTCTGCTTTGAGCTCCGGAAGTTCCCGGAGTAATTTAACTTTGGGCGCTACATGGGTTGGAATATGCCTTCGGATCTTGATTGGAACCTTCCAATGTTTCGGCTTTTCAATGCATTGCGCGTGGCAGACATCGAATTGCCCTTGTTAAAGCTGCGAATCTCCAGAATACCTTTTCGCAGAGTTCAGGGGCCTTTTCGCAAAGTTCAATGACTTCTGAAGCTCTGTTCGCAAAGTTCAATCTTCTTTTCGCAAAGGTAAATCTTCTATTCGAACAGTTCTGTATCCTTTCGAAAAGCTCATTTGCAGTTTATTCTCTCTTCGCTTAGTCTCAGGTTCTTTGCGAATAGTAGAAGTTCTTTGCGAATTGAACTCTAGGCTCCCATTCTTCTTTGCGAATAGTAGAAGTTCTTTGCGAATGGCTCTCTCTCTTGCTTCAGGTCTTTGTCTGCTCTTTTAGACCCTCTTTAGCCATTGCTGAGGCTGTTTCTTCACTCCTTCTTTAAACTTGACATGAGCTGTCAGCTTTTTGATCTTTTTGGGATGCTTTTCGGATTTGGACCTGTCTGATTGGTTAGCTGTAAAATGCACACTAAAGCACTTATTTAGTCTTCTCAAGGGTCTTTCAAGGCTCATGTTTAGGGGTGAAAAATGGTATTTTTCACTACTTAACAGTAACATATCCGTTTTCATTAATACTTACCTTGCCACGGAGACTAGGAGTAGAATTGGTGCACATATCTGGCTCTGATGGGCTTAGGGAAGTGATCTCCATCCATGGTGGAAAGGCCGAGTGCGTATCTAGGCTGCACTTCTCTGATGACATAAGGTCCTTTCCAGTTGGGCTTGAATTTTCCTCTCGGATCGGCATGGAGAGATGGGAAGATTTTCTTGAGTACAGTGTCGCCCACTTTCAAATCTCAAATGCAAATACATTTGTTGTAACCGCGTGCATTCGCCCTTGATAGACCTAAGTATGACACAAAGCTTGAAGTCTCTTTTCATCGATCAAGCTTAATTGTTCGAAACAGAATCTCTCTTTCAACTTCTAGTAGATCTATTTTGATGAGGATACGAAGGGAGGGTACTTCGACCTCAATTGGTAGCACAACCTCGGTTCCATACACAAGGGAGAATAGTGTTTCCCCTGTAGCAGTATGGATTGACGTTCGATAGGCCCATAATAAGAAGGGTAACATTTCACTCCAATCTCGGTAGGTGACGATCATTTTTTCAAGGATGCAGACAAGTGTCCTATTAGCAGCTTCAAAAGCTTTGTTGCTTTACAGCCGATATGGTGATGAGTGGTGGTGTTTGATCTTGTACTACTCGCATAAGGCCCTAATGCGCTTGTTCAAAAAGTTGGTGCCATTATCTATGATGATGTCCTTGGGCATGTCGAATCGACAAATGATGTTGTTCTTCATAAACTTTTTAACATGATTGGCCATAATGTTCATTTATGATGTTGCTTCTACCCATTTGGTGAAGTATTCAATGGCGACGAGGATGAACTGATTCCCATTTGATGTGTTCGGATTGACCTTTCATTCTACGTCGAGGCCCCATGTGGCAAATGGCCACAGAGTGGTCATGTTGTGTAGATCTATGGCTGGAGCATGTATCAGATGGAATGTTCTTGGTATTTGTAGCCCTTCTGCATGTGCTTGCAACAGTCAGTTTCCATGGTAGTCTAGAAATACCCTTCTCGTAGGATCTTTTTAGCGAGCATATGCTCATTGACGTAGGCCACGCATACTACTTCATGGATCTCTTTCATGATGTTGGCTACCTCGCTTTCAGTTAGGCATCTGAGTAGGATATTGTTATATGATCGCTCGTAGAGGCACTCGCCACAGATGACATAATTCATTGCTAAATGTTGGATGGTCCATCTTGGACATACCTTCAGGGAAAGCTTGAGTTTCAAGGAAGTTCTTAATATCTGAGAACCATGGAGGCTCATCATCTAACATTGCCGGTCCCTCGATCTAGAGGTAGAAGGCTAGCTCATTTCTTTACTCAATCATGATTGGCTTCATGTCGATTCCATATGAAATTTTGACAATTGATGCCAAGGTTGCAAGTGTATCGGTGAATCGATTTCTTACTCATGAGATATAGGAAAAGGTAACATCATCGAAGCTTGCTGTCACATCTTCGAGGTGCTCATGGTATGGGATCAACTTCTCATCTTTCATTTTCCAATCTTTGTTGGTTTGGCATATGATCAGTTGTGAGTCGCCAAGCACCCTGAGATGAGTTATATTTAGGTTGAGAGCTGCTTGCAGGCCAGCTACGCAGGCTTTGTATTCGGCCATGTTGTTGGTGTCGGGAAAATTGAGCTTGATGGAGACTAGTACGTGGAATCCTTTTGGTGAGATTAGAACAATGCTAACTCCTTGACCATCAACATTTGATGCCCTGTGCCATCCTCTCTTTCCTCTGTGTCATCCTTAGTCATGAAAAATATGTCTTCATCAGGGAATTCAGTTCCAAGAGGCTCGCAATCAAGTAAAGGATTTTTGGCAAGATGATCAGCGAGTGCTTGCCCCTTGATTGATTTCTGAGTGACATGCGTGATGTCAAACTCTGATAAGAGAGGCTACCAAGGTGTAGTCCGGCTAGTGAGGGCCGGCTTTTCAAATAAGTATTTCAATGGATCCATTCGAGCTAAAAGGAGAATCGTCTGAGATAGCAAGTAGCGGCGAAGCCTCTGTGTTGCCCATACGAGAGCCAGACATGCTTTCTCCAGATGAGAATAGCATGTCCCGTAATTAGTGAACTTCTTGCATAGGTAGTAGATGGCCAACTCTCTTCTTCCGCTTACGTCGTGCTGCCCTAGGACATATCCCATTAAGAATTTCATCATGGAGAGGTACATTATCAGTAGTCTTCTAGGTACTGATGATACTAAAACAAGAGTTTTGAGAAGTTAGTCTTTGATTTTGTCGAATGTTGCTTGACAGTCATCGTTCCATTTGACGGGAGAGTCTTTCCTTGGTAACTTGAAGATCAGTATGCAGATAGGAGTTAGCTATGCAATGAACCAACTGATGTATTGTATCCTGTCCAAGAAGCCTCTGACCTCTTTCTCAGTAGATGGTGGTGGCATTTCGACGATAGCTTTTACCTTTACTGGATCGACCTCGATGCCTCTTCTACTGACGATGAAGCCCAACAATTTTCCTGACATGGCATTGAATGCACATTTTTGAGGGTTCAGACGCATCTTGTATTTCCTGAGTCTTTCAAACAGCTTTTAGAGGCTTACTTGATGATCACCTCTCTCTTGAGACTTGGCTATCATGTCATCGACATATACCTCAATTTCTCAATGCATCATGTCATAGAGCAGTGCGGTCTCATGTCCCTTTGATATGTTGCCCTGACATTCTTTAACTCAAACGGCATGACTCGGTAGCTGATGGTTCCCCATGGGGTAATGAACGTTGTCTTCTCTAGGTCTGTCTCTGCCATTTTGATCTGATTGCAACCAGAGAATCCGTCCATAAATGAGAGCATCCCATGTCCAGCAGTGTTATCGACCTAGATGTCAATGTGAGGCAAAGGGAAGTCATCTTTCGGGCTTGCCTTGTTAAGATTTCTAAAATCGATGCATATGCGAACCTTCCCATCTTTCTTTGGCTCCGAGACAATGCTGGCTAGCCATTGCTAGGATTTGGAGACCATGAGAAACTCTGCATCGTACTGCTTTATGAATTTATCCTTCACTTTTAGAATCCATTCCTGCCTGAGTCGCCTCAACTTCTGATTGACCGGCTTAACGTCTAGATATAACGTCAACTCATGCTCGACCAAATCGATGTCCAAACCAGGCATGTCCTCATATGACCATGCAAAGATGTCTTGGTATGACCGAAGGAAATCAATCACACCTCTTCTTTCCTCGGGAGACAATGACATTCCAATCTTAGTGATTCTAGGAACTTCATTAGTGCCCAAATTGACATCTTCAGTCTCTTCAATGATCGGGGTAGGGCCATGCTCAAAATTGGCAAATTGTTGAAGGAGCTCATTGGGAAGCTCCTTGATTAAGTCCCCACCATCCATATCCGTGATCCCTACCTCTCCTTTTATTTCCACGGGAAAGAGGTTGGCTTCACGTCAGGCGGGTTCTTCTTTTAAGGCATCAATTTTTTTTTTTTATCAGAAATTTTAAAAGATAATAATTTTGGATTTTTTCTATTTTTTCTATTTTTTTATGGTTTTCCTTTTCTCTGGAGATGGGCCCTGGGCGAGGGGGGTTCTATATACACATGGTATTGTTTGCCAAGGGCTAATCTTACTTTTTACAGGTTATTTTTTTGTGAGAAGTTGGTGACGTATTTACGATCAGTTGATGCTTCCAGGGTTAGGGGCATTGACACCAATTCCTCACCTGCGGTGATGTGCCTTTACCTGGTCTGATGGAGGAAGCTGATCGAGGTGGCTTTTGAGAGTTAGCCTCCATCATGTTAACCATTGTTATGTCTGAGATCTGGTCCTCAAGCATTAACATGGGTTTGTGATGGTTTATGACAGAGGGTTGCATTGGCGGGGATGATTTGGGGATTGGTTGGGTGGATAGCGGATGCCAGTTTGTGCGGGGTCAGCTGTGTTGCCCCATTCTGGTCTACTTTGACAACCCCTATGCTCACAAAAGTGCTTCAGATGCGAGGTCGTGATCGGGGTTCATCCACCAAGTCTATCTCCTTGGCTTTGGCTATGGCTATGGTGCGAGCCTTTTCCTTGGCCTCCTAAACCTCCTCTTCGGTAGGCTTGTAGCCTAACTCGAATCTGATGTGCTGTCTCTCCTTGTGTTATCGAATCCCCTCACGCTTATTCTGGCTGGACTAAACGTGGAGGGATCCACTCCTATCTTAGTTACAGTTTTTGGAGAGCACACATTTAATGTCGATCCATTGTCTATCAGTACTAATGGGATCACCAAGTCCCCTACTTCTACTGTGATGTTGAGCGGTTTGGAATGATTGTTTCCCTCATTCGAAAGATCAGCGTCTGAAAATGAGATGGCATTAGGAGCTAATACTTGCCCAATTATCTGCCCTACCTCATCTGGGGCCACTTTCCTGAATACATGTGCGTCTTTCAATGCTCCCATTAAAGCTTGGTAGTGGAGCGAAGACATCATTAGTAGGTCCCAGACGGTGATATGAGTCGGTGTTCTTTTAAACTGTGTTTCCAACACGTATTTCAGGCTCATTTTTTCAAAGGATGGGAAGTCCTTTCTCTCTTTCGGTAGAGCAGTACTGGTACCTTAGGTTGCTTAGAGATCCTCCCTAGTCGTATAATGAAATCAATTGCCCCCTCCCTGCTATTGCCCACATTGATGTCTATCTTATTGTAATTGAGCGGGATCTGGTGGGGTTCATAGGTCAGCCCTGGGATCTAAAATGGGTTAGACAAGGGTATCGGAGGCTCCTAGATTGGTGGTGTCGAATAATTGGATAAGACATGGTTAACATCTGCTGGAGGTGGATAGGTTGGAGGAGCGGTAAAAGTGGGTCAAATGGGGTCTACGAGAATCGTGGATGATTGCATTGGTAGTGATGTGGTGGAGTGAGGCCAACGGTAGCTAATTGGTGCCAGAGGGGGCAATGGGGAATTACCGAGCATCAAGTAATTGGAGGGGGTTGGTGTTGTATATGGTTGCTATGGATATAAGCTGGATCGGACATAATTGACGGGAGCTAGTGCTGGAAAATATATCCTTAGATCTAAGGGCACTGCTTGGGGTGCTAGATTGGGGAAGTAATCAGTGAAGTTTAAGGGCTCGATTACTCCTATGTTCCCATCCTCTCGATTTCCTTGCCTTGGTGCTATGAAGTTCTCCCTGACACTGATATATTTTGAAGGATCAAACTCTTCCCTATCTTCTTCTATCATGTTAATAGTGGGCCTTGGGCCCATTCCTCCTAGGGGATGCAGTGGCAACGGAACCTGACAGATGTTTGCATGCTTGTTTGTCTGGGGAAGTACTGGAGGGATGATTTTCTTGGCTTCTATTAGATCCTGTATTACATGCTTCAAGAGAAAGCATCTGTCAATTGGGTGACCTAGCCCTTACAATGAGTATTGGGATCATAATTTCTTAGGATTGGATTTGGTGGGCGTAGTTGGAAGGGAGTAATAGGACCTTTTTCAACCAACAATGGTAAAAGGATGTTCAGGGATTTCCCTAATAGCATAAAAACTCGATTTAATCAGGCCCTTTTGTATTTTGGGGTCATTAGAGCCCCCTACCCATTACCTATGCTCTGCACTAGTTCGACTTGTGCTAGGGACTGGCTGTGTTGCCTTAAACTGGAACGGGGTTATGTTGGTGCTAGGTTGTTTATTTATGATTGTTTGAACATCTGCCCCGATTCTTCTCTCCTTCCTCTATCCTATGAATTTGTGAACCCTGCTGGTTACGGTTTTGCTTAATCACCCCTCTCTTATTGCATCCTCGTAACGATTGGCATCCCTTACCAAGTCAGCAAAGCTGAATTGCTGCTGGTACATCAAGAAATTCGAGATGACTAGCAGAGTGCTTTTTGAGATCATCTCGATTTTCTCATTTTCAGGTATTCGGTTTCTTACTTGGGCTGCCAAGGCTCTCCATCTCCCTAAGTAGTCGTTGAATGTTTCGTCGAGCTTCTGCTTTAGCTGGTCTAGATCAGATTTGTGGGGCTCAATGTCTATGTTATAGACATATTTCTCCTGGAACAGGGGTTGCGGATATTTCAGGTGCTGATTTATTGTGCATGGTGAAAGCAAATTAAAATCAAAGTAAAACAGGCGATGGATTCAACATCAAAAATATCTCAAACTTGTAAGATACAGGGTCATTTGTAGCAAGTCTTAAAAGTAAGAGTTTATCCCACAGGGAGTAGTGATCTATAACCTAAAAGGCTGTATAGTCGACCTCCAAATCTGTTATGAATCTAACAATTTTAGCCTAGAAAATAGGGAAAAGAAGGAGAGTTTTTTAGGCGTCACTAGATCTAACTTACAAAACCGAATTATAAAACTAAATCTAAAAGATTGAGGAAGATGGATGGTAAAATAAAGTATAAAATGGGGGGAAATAGATAGCTAGGGCCTACTTTTCTTTTGCAAAACAGATCAAGGCATGTAAATTTGCAGCTATCCTTCACTTGGCTACAAGCTCAAGTGCAAGGTAAAAGAATTCAGATTTAGCTCAAGGCTTGGACTGATATTAAGGGTATGTGCTGTCAACTTGAATGGTCACAGATCATCCTATAGATTTCACCCAATCCAATGGTTCAAAATGAAACATTTAAATCACTACAAATGTTGTGGATGCAAGGCTACAAGCTTAGGCATCCACAGTGATATTAAACAAAGGGAAATCAGATGGTAAATAATAGATCTACTAGAAACTGAATGGGCAATTACCAAATACATGGATCTTATAGACATCTAATGAAATCAAAAGATCTTTAGATTAAATTGAACATTAAAATCAATAATTTATTGCATCAAAATTACTTACAATAACCTTGTTCTCAGATCTTTAGTCAGTGCATCAATCCACAAGCCCTTCATGCCATATTACAATTAAAAACTAGATCTGAACTGCTATCTAGATCTAATCCAACAGGTTGGATTAGGGAGAGAAGGGGGAAGAGAAAAAGGAAAAATAAAACTAAAACTAAACTTAAATGAGTAAAGGAGAACTCAAGCTAATCTATGGTTTCCTTGCTGAGAATTTACAGCAACAAGGAGTCTTATTTATACAAATGCAGTGATCCAACTGCTTTGGATTGCAGCCAATCAGAGGAGAGAATTTGAATTTAGTTTGTGCTTAATCCCTATTTCAGCATTTCAACCAATCAGAGAGAAGAGATAGATCTGGTTCTATCAAACTAAACTGAAGTAGTTTGCTTCCCGCCAAAGTTTTCTCCAATTAGTTTAAAAATTGGTTTTGTCCATGTGCAGAATTCTCTTGTGTTTTGTAGTTCCCAACTTTGCCCCTGCTGACCATTAGAAATTCCAACTGCACATTTCATAAAATTTCTATAAATAACTTCCCCATGTGCAGACTTCTTTTGTACTTGGGAGTTCCTAAAAATACCCTTGCTGCCCATTGATGAAACCTAAAATATTCTGGCTGTAGCTATTACCAAAACAGCCCTCAAATGGAAAAATTCCCAATGCATTGCTGCAAGGTTTCATTTAAGGTTTGAACTTAATGGGGCCCAAGCTGGATTAGCTTGAAGAGCTATGGGCTAATGAGGTTTCCGATATGCAGCTTTAGCACTGAGGTGGAGAAGATGAAGTCGAGAGGATGGCTGCAGGTGGGCTGGTCCACTCGAGAGGATAGGACTGCTGGTCAACAGGTTGGAGTGTGGAAGGCTAGAGGATAGCAGCTCCAGGTGAGGTGTTGTGAGGTTGGGATTGCAAGTCGACAGGATGGAGGGGATTATGGCTGTTGTTCGAGCACTTGGCTGAAGGAGACTAATTTCTTTTCGACATGTTTGGGGTTGGAGTGCAAGACCTCGACAGGTTGAGAGGTTTGGGAGCTGTTCTTCGGGAGGTTGAAGTGGATATGCAAGCTGCTAGTCGAGAGGATGAATGTTTGGGGTATGAAGACTGCAGCTTCAGGTAAGGTTTCGTGATGTTGGTCGACAGGTTTGTGGAAGATGGCTTTGAAGCTTTGCTGGTCGACAGGTATAATGGGATCTAGTCGAGAGGTTGCTGGTTGCAACAAGTTAAAGAGCTTGATAGGTTGTGGACTTGGATGTTGGAATCTGCTCGACAGGTTCACACTTCCAATGGTCGATAGGTTCAAGGAATCCCTTTCGACTGGTTCACTGCCCTTCCAATTTGATAGGTTGCTAGCTTCAGCTGGTACAAGTCGATAGGTTATGGCCTGGAGCTTTACTCTTCGACAGGTTGCTGCTGTAAGTGCAACAATGCCTTATCAAACCCTTCGATAGGTTTGCTGATTGGAGCTTCATCTTCTCGACAAGTAAGATTTGGGAGATATATGTTGCAGTATTTTACATTTCATTCAAGAGGATTAAACTTCGAGTTGAAAAGTTCAAGGTGTAAAGGATCCCCGATTTGCTGCTGCTATATCTCATCAATTTCAAGAACATGCTGCTGTTGTTGGGCTGAACTACATGGCTGCACTACTGCTGTTGATAGATTGTTGGTCCTCTTGATGGGTGACAGCTGAAGGTATACTTCTTGTTGATAGGTTCAAGCATTGAACTGAGAGGTTCAGCTGCTATATCTTCTAAAGGTGTTGAACCACATGGCTGCCCTTGTGTGCAAAGCTGAAGCTTATGCTGAGCTTCCCAAGTGAGCACCTAGTTGTTGTGCTAAAACTTGAGCTTTTCTTCTAATGAAGATCTGATCTACATAGTTTCTGAATATTCAAGGCCCGCTCAAGTAGATGCAACCATTGCTGAAACTAGTCGGCTCTTGAAAGTGAAGCTTGCCATTTTGCACACCCAACTAACTAATGTGAAGCCCTGCTTTTGTAATAACTTTTCTCATTGAAATATACCAGTGCAGCAGTTGTTTAGGTGCTAGATACAATTATGGAACAAAAGGCTTCGACAGCAGCTCTAACCTTCCTTCTCCTCTTTATGATTCTCATCTCCTCTTATTGGCACTTTTAGTTGAAAAACCACACTAACTATATTTTTAATCCTAAACTGCAAAATAAGCTAAAAACAATTATAAACAGCTCATGGTCTTAACAAAAGCCATGTTTTAATGTGTAGAAAATGGTAAACATCAGTCACTAACAAACCCCCAAACCTAACCTTTGCTAGTCCTCGAGCAAAGTGAAATTTATAACAACTAACCTACAAAACTAAATGCCACTTTCGTAGGGAACACAGACGCATTTAGCATATGCACCAAGCCTTTTAAACCCCTAGGTGATCCCTAGTGGAGGAGTGGAGTCTCCTGAGAGTTTCAGTGAAGGTACCAACAAACTTCTCTAATAAAATCAATTAATACTAATGCAACATGCTAAAATAGAGTTCAAAATAGAATAAAATTAATTCCACACCTTGTTCATTCAATTTTAGAGGATTCTCAACAGAAAAATAGCAATTTAAATCTAAAATTCTGCTGTAATTCCTTCACTATCAATCAGCTTATGTCAAGGCACTGTCCATGAAAGTTAATGCATAGCTCACCTTTCTTTTGAGAATTCTGTTTTGATATTGTCCCAAACAAATTGGATTTCAGACCCAAGTCTTACCAGTGCTGTCACTCACAATAAAAGTAGAAGGGTGCGCTATTTCACACAGCTCAAGAGCAGTTACAGCCCTCAAATAGGATTGCAACCATGAGCATAAGCATTACTCTAATTTCTAAAATTTTCTAGCTCTTTTCACCATAGATTACACAACTCCTCATCTCCACATGACAACTCAATCCATTTCAGATCAATATGGTCTTTTTATTGGGTTGTAATGTGGCTTATGGGTGAGGTTTATAAAGAATAAAGAGGAATGAAAAGGATTCAATATTGAGAAATCAGTGAAGTAAGGAGGTGGTGCACACACCTTCATTTCAGCGCAAGCTTCATCTTCTTTGAATTTTCATATTTGAAGTGATCAGTTTCTAATCCTCTTTTTATTTTTTTTCAATGAAATGACTTCTCTTTCTCATTCTTTTCTGTTTTTCTTTCTTTTCTTTTTGTATGCCTTTCTTTTGTATTTTTCTCAATTTTTCTTTATGGGCTGGAATGCCAAAACTGCCATCAAATGTGCTTTCTTTACTTTCAACCAAATATCAAACCAGCTCTACCTTCTTCAACTCTTTCACCTTCACCTTTTGAAATCTTAGGATGGGGTCAGGCTACATCAGGTCATTGAGTTTTAGGTTCAAATTCTCTGGTTTTTATCAAAGAAAACCTTGAATTTTTACGGCTCAAATGGTGTGTATTAAGGGCAATTCAAAGGTGGGTAATTTTAAGCTCAAACTGTCCAAAGGATGGCCGTACTTCATGCCCTCAATATCATAAATGTTGTCAAGCTATTGCAACTTGGATTTGTATGACTTCTAGCGAGCAAGAATAGGTTCAATCTGTCTTAGAGTAGAAAAATTGCCAAAACACTCTTCCAAGAAAAAAAATTTCAGGCCCAAATCTCACTGGGTATGGTCTTTCATCAAATTCCTGGGGTATATCCTCACAATTTTCTCTCTTTTCAAGTTCACTAAGCATCAATTTTTGAAAATCTTGACATTCACTTCATGAAAGTGTTAGAGTTACAAAAAATTTCAGTTCTAAAAAGTTTTCAATTTCCTCTTTTTCAAAAGAAATCATGTGAGAAATCACTTTATTTTCAAAAATTTCCAACATTGCTATACTTATCATTAACTACTCCATTGGCACACCTTGCCATACCCCCAAACCTAGGATGAACATTGTCCTCAATGTTTACACAATGAGTAACCAGGGGCAGCAGGGCAAAACATGAAAAATAATGAACAGAAAAAGAAAAACTAAATGCAGTAAAGAAAAAAAATTGCAAAACTGAATATATGAATAGAAAAATGGAAGAAGATTGATATACAAATGCAGTAAAATCCCTGCAAAAATTTAAAAATAGCAAAACAAAGGTGAAAAACTGAATACAAAATTACAAAAATGAAGAAAAACAACATTCATACACAGCTGGGACCCATTAATGGTGAAGAATCTTGGAAGTGAATGAATGCAGAGGTTCCATTGAATTTTCAAAGCAAAAATATGATCCTCAACTCATTAACTTTCATGATTCAAAATTCAAGAATCATGATCTCAACAAGTCCAGATGGGGTATAGGAATGAAAGAAAAAGAAAAACAGCCCATCTGGAAAAAAATTTATGTTTTTATAATTTTTATTTTTTTATTTGTTTTGCTTCAGTTGGGGCTCACAACAACCCTTATTTACTACTGCTGAAGAAGACAATCAATAAGGAAAAACAAGTCTGAAATTTTTATTTGTGTTTACAATTTCTTTTATTTTATTTTTTTATAGTTTTTGTTAAAAAAAAATAAAAAATCAGCATGCCTAAATGGCAGCAGAGATTAAAACCAAGACAAACATTAAATACAGCAAAATTACTGGTTTTAAAGAATTTAAAAATTGAAAATAAATGCAAAGGAGAAGGGGATGCAAATTCAAGCAGATCTGCTCCAACTGCAATCCATTTGCTCCTCTTTCGGCTGCTACTCAAGATCTGCAAAAATCCAAAAATTGCAGCAGTACCTTATTCAAACAAATAAAAAACAAAACAAAAAACAGCATATTGAATGCAAGAAGCTCAAGCTACTGCTTTAGTTCGGCAAGAAGGGCTACAGCAGCATTTATTCAAATAGCTAGAAGGCTAAAAATGAAAACTCAAAAAAATTAGACACACTCCAGTATTAAAACAAATTTTCTATACAAAAACTGCAGTAGACATTTATTCAAACAGTTTGAATACAATAAAAAAAACAGCATAAAAAACTAAAAGAAAATCAGATCTACAAAAAATGAAAAACTCAGATCTACTAACTAGATCAAAACTCCCCGGCAGTGGCGCCAAAAACTTATTGAGGATATTTCAGGTGCCGATTTATTGTGTGTGTGTGACAACAAAATAAAATTAAAGTAAAACAGAGGATGGATTCAACAACTCTAAAATATCTCAGGCCTGCAAGATACAGGGTCCATTTGTAGCTAGTTTTAAAAGTAAGAGTTTCTCCCACAAGGAGTGGTGATCTAAACGTAAGAAGGTGTATAGTAGACCTCCAGATCTGGCTACAAAGTTGAAAATTCTAGCCTAGAAAATAGGGAAAAGAAAGAGAGTTTTTCGGGTGTCACTAGATCTAATTTACAAAATAGAATTATAAAAATAAATATACTGAGATTGAGGAAGATGGCTAATCCAATAGGCTGGATTAGAGAGAGAAGGGGGAAAAGAAAAATAGAAAAATAAAACTAAACCTAAACCTAAATGAGTCAAGGAGACTTCAGGTTATTCCTTGGTTTCCTTGCTGAGAAATTACAGCAGCAAGGGATTTTATTTATACAAATGTAGTGATCCAAAGTGCTTTGGATTGCAGCCAATTAGAGGAGAGAATTTGAGTTTAGTTTATGCTTAATCCCTGTTTTAGGATTTCAACCAATCAGAGAGAAGAGATAGATTTGGTTCTGTCAAACTAAACTGAAGTAGTTTGCTTCCCACCAAAGTTTTCTCCAATTAGTTTTAAAATCAATTCTACCCATGTGCAGAATTCTTTTGTGTTTTGCAGTTTCCAACTTTGCCTTTGTTGGCCAAATATATTCCAGCAACATCATAAAATTTCTGCAAATAACTTGCCCATGTGCAGACTTCTTTTGTACTTAGGATTTCTCAAAAATACCCTTGCTACCCATTGATGAAACCTAAAATATTCTGGTTGTAGCTATTACCAAAACAGCCCCCAAATGGAAAAATGCCCAATGCAATGGCTGCAAGGTTTCATTTGAGGTTTGAACTTAATGTAGCCGAAGCTGGATGAGTTACAGAAATGAAGTATAAACTGAAGCTTTTGATATTAAAGGCCCTTGAAATTTGTAGCTTCAGCAGTGCAGTGGAGAATATGAACTCGAGAGGTTCAGATGCTCTTTTCGTGAGGTTGGTAGCTACACTCGATAGGACAGCTGAATGGGGTAGCATTGTTTTGCCTTTCGAGAGGATTGCAGCAGCTCCAAGCACCTTCTCATGAGAATGGTAGATGGGATTCAAGAGGTTGGATGTTGGAGATTTCAAAGGGTAGCAGCTTCAGGTAAGGTGTCGAGAGGATTGGAGTAAATCTCGATAGGATGAAGGGTTTGCAAGTGCTCGATAGGTTTGATGGCTGCTATAATAAAGATATCAATAGGTTGGTTTAAAGCTTCTCACAGCAGCAACTTCAACAAGATGTCGAGCAGACGTGGGAGGTTGGGATATGCTGGTCGAGAGGTTCTCAGAAACCCAACAGCTTCAAGTAAAACAAGGGATGGATTCAGCATCTAAAATATCTCAAACTTGCAAGATATAGGGTCATTTGTAGCAAGTTTTAAAAGTAAGAGTTTGTCCCACAGGAAGTAGTGATCTATAACCTAAAAGGCAGTATAGTAGACCTCCAGATCTGCTACAGATCTGACAATTCTAGCCTAGAAAATAGGGAGAAGAAGGAGAATTTTTTGGGTGTCACTAGATCTAATTTACAAAACTGAATTATAAAACTATATCTAAAAGATTGAGGAAGATGGATGGTAAAATAAAGTATAAAAGGGGGGTAAATAGATAGCTAGGGCCTAGTTTTCTTTTGCAAAATAGATCAAGGCATGTAAATTTGCAGTTATCCTTCACTTGGCTACAAGCTCAAGTGCAAGGTAAAAGAATTAAAATTTAGCCTAAGGCTTGGACTGATCTTAAGGATATGTGTCGTCCACTTGAATGGTCACAGATCATCGTATAGATTTCACCCAATCTAATGGTTCAAAATGAAACATTTAAATTGCTACAAATGTCGTGGATGCAAGGCTACAAGCTCAGGCATCCACAAGGATATTAAACCAAGGGAAATCAGATGGTAAATAATAGATCTACTAGAAACTGAATGGGCTATTCCCAAATACATGGATCCTATAGACATCTAATGAAACCACAAGATCTTTAGACTTAATTGAACATTAAAATCAATAATTTATTACATTAAAATTGATTACAATAACCTTGTTCTCAAATCTATAGTCAGTGTATCAATGCAAAAGACCTTCATGTCAAATTACAATTAAAAACCAGTTCTGAACTACTATCTAGATCTAATCCAACAGGTTGGATTAGGAAGAGAAGGGGGAAGAGAAAAAGGAAAAATAAAACTAAAACTAAGCCTAAATGAGTGAAGGAGAACTCAAGCTAATCTATGGTTTCCTTGCTGAGAATTTACATCAACAAGGAGTCTTATTTATACAAATGCAGTGATCCAAGTGCTTTGGATTGCAGCCAATCAGAGGAGAGAATTTGAGTTCAGTTTGTGCTTAATCCCTATTTTAGCATTTCAATCAATCAAAGAAGAGATAGATCTGGTTCTGTCAAACTAAATTGTAGTAGTTTGCTTCCCGCCAAAGTTTTCTCCAATTAGTTTGAAAATCAGTTCTGCCCATGTGCAGAATTCTCTTGTGTTTTGCAGTTCCCAACTTTGCCCCTGCTGACCATTAGAAATTCCAACTGCACATTTCATAAAAATTTTGTAAATAACTTTCCCATGTGCAGACTTCTTTTATACTTCGGAGTTCCCAAAAATACCCTTACTGCCCATTGATGAAACCCAAAATATTCTGGTTGTAGCTATTACCAAAACAGCCCTCAAATGGAAAAATGCCCAATGCATTGGCTTCAAAGTTTCATTTGAGGTTTGAAGTCGAGAGGATGGCTGCAGGTGGGCTGGTCCACTCGAGGGGATAGGACTGTTGGTCGACAGGTTGGAGTGTGGAAGGCTATAGGATAGCAACTCTAGGTAAGGTGTCGTGAGGTTAGGACTGCAACTCGACAGGATGGAGGGGATTATGGCTGCTGTTCGAGTAGTTGGCTCAAGGTTACCAATTGTTGTCGACAAGTTTGGGGTTGGAGTGCAAGACCTCGATAGGTTGAGAGCTTTGGTAGTTGCTCTTCGAGAGGTTGAAGTGGATATGCAAGCTGCTGGTCGAGAGGATGAATGTTTGGGGTATGAAGACTGCAACTTCAGGTAAGGTTTCGTGAGGTTGGTCGACAGGTTTGTGGAAGATGGCTTTGGAGCTTTGCTGGTTGACAGGTATAATGGGATCTAGTCGAGAGGTTGCAGCAAGTTAAAGAGCACGACAGGTTGTGGGCTTGGATGTTGGAATCTCCTCGACAGGTCCACACTTCCAATGGTCAACAGGTTCAAGGACTGCTGCTGCTCCCTTTGGACAGGTTCACTGCCCTTCTAATTCGATAGGTTGCTAACTTCAGTTGGTACAAATCGACAGGTTATGGCTTGGAGCTTTACTCTTCGACAGGTTGCTACTATAGGTGCAACAATGCCTTATCAAACCCTTCGATAGGTTTGCTGATTGGAGCTTCATCTGCTCAACAAGTAAGATTTGGGAGCTATATTCTGCTGTATTTTATATTTCATTCTAGAGGATTAAACTTCAAGTTGACAGGTTCAAGGTGTAAAGGATCCCC
The DNA here is from genome assembly GCA_021018995.1 of Chloranthus sessilifolius. Classification (NCBI taxonomy): domain Eukaryota; kingdom Viridiplantae; phylum Streptophyta; class Magnoliopsida; order Chloranthales; family Chloranthaceae; genus Chloranthus; species Chloranthus sessilifolius. The sequence goes on along the minus strand of CM037588.1, from coordinate 121,270,315 downwards.
GATGTGCTACTGCTATATCTCATCAATTTCAAGAACTTGCTGCTTCTGTTGGGCTGAACTACATGGCTGCATTGCTGCTCTTGATAGATTGTTGGTCCTCTTGATGGGTGACAGCTAAAGGTATAATTCTTGTTGATAGGTTCAAGCATTGAACTGAGAGGTTCAGCTGCTATATCTTCTAAAGGTGTTGAACCACATGGCTGCCCTTGTGTGCAAAGCTGAGGCTTATGCTGAGCTTCCCAAGTGAGCACCTAGCTGTTGTGCTGAAACTTGTGCTTTTCTTCCAATGAATATCTTATCCACATAGTTGCTTAATATTCAAGGCCCACTCAAGTAGATGCAACCATTGCTGAAACTAGTCTGCTCTTGAAAGTGCAGCTTTCCATTTTGTGCACCCAATTGACTGATGTGCCGCCCTGCTTTTGTAATAAATTTGCTCATTGAAATGTACCAGTGCTGCAGCTGTTTAGGTGCCAGCTAAAATGATGGAACAAAAGGCTTTGACAGCAGCTCTAACCTTCCTTCTCTTCTTTATGATTCTCATCTCCTCCGATTGGTACTTTTAGCTGAAAAACTGCACTAACTGTATTTTTATTCCAAAACTGCAAAACAAGCTAAAAACTATTATAAACAGCTCAAGGTCTTAACAAAAGCCATGTTTTAATGGGTTGAAAATGGTAAAAACCAGTGACTAACAATTGGTTGGTCAGGCCTTTCCAGGTTTTGATCATAGATGGTTACAGGAAAGTGAAACATCTCAAAGTTGGGCCTGAGGTTCTTCTGAAACACTTTCAATAGGGGTCGTTCGTCTCTGCCATACTGGCACATGTCCCTACAGTAGGACATGATGTATGCAATAGGGTTACCCATGCCATTGTATTTGACAAATGTTGGCATCTTGAATTTTGGGGGTAAAGGTACCTCTGTAAATAAGCATAGGTCAGAAAAATCAGTAGCATGGATTCCGGCTCCACCCATCTTCATCAACTATTTTTGGATCTTGTCCATCTATTCTTTTAATAGCTCTGACTCTTTGGATGGTGGGGCTGGTCATCAACAGGCTGTCTCCATTCACTTTGGACTGCCTGTGGGTTGGTCAATACGGGATGTGAGGGGATGAAATTGGTAAATGCCCCCATGCAGGCCCCACTATTTCGGGCTTCATCCTCCTCATATTAATGTCCTACATCAGTAAATGGTGGGGGAAGGGTGAGGTTATCCTGTTGGTTCTGAGTGGGCTGCATGGGTACCCAATGAGACCATTGTACATGAGGGATGCTTTGGTGATGGGTTTGTGGGGAATGGGATGGGCGAATGCCCCCATGTAGGTGCCTAATGGGGCCATTGTGCATTTTGGGAGTTTTGGAGAGTGAGTGGGTGAGTAATTTGGGGATGGTTGATGGTTTGAGTGGGTGCTGGATGGGGCCATTGCATGTGGAGGAAATTTTGAGGAATGGGTTGAGGGGTAAATTGAGGATGGGTGATGGTATGGGGTGGATTCCTGTATTGGGACAGGTGTGAGGGTTGTGGATGAATGGGGCTCATGCTTGATTGGGGGATGGGATGAGATGTGTTTATCGTTTGAGGGAGAATGTGAGTTTGTTTAGTGTAGGTGTACGTCGGAAATTGGGGGAATGATGGAGGGTTTGAAAATGTCACCCTCGGATTTGGGCCTTGATGGGCTTGGGATGGGTAATGGGCCTTTGAGGACCACTCGGGTGGCCCCAAGGTAGATGTTGTGTGGTATGAATTATGGGTGGTTGCGTAGGATTGGTATTTTGGACAAATAGGGTGTGGAGGTTTTGGAGAGTTTGTTGGGAATTGCGTATTTGGGGTGGATGAGGAAGGCTTTGGGAGGCCTTCTAGGATGAGTAGACCCTCATCATGTCCTGCATCATGGACATAGGGTCAGGTATGGGGTTGGATGTGGATGTCCTTGCCGATGAAGGGGATGATTAGGAAAAAATGGGTGCATTTGAAGAGGATGTGGGCAAATTGGGCATGGCATGGGTGGATTGGGAAAAATTTTGCATGACCTGGGTGGATTGGGGAAAATGGGAAATTAGGCATGGCTTGGGTAATGGTGGTGGGAAAATTGGGCATGGGAGATGGGGGAAAATGTGGTGTAGGTTGGGTTAATGCGGAGGAATGGGAGGATTTCTGTTTGATGTGGATGGAAAAATGGGCATGGTTTGGATGGACGGGGGAGAATTGGGCATAGTTTGATTGGAAGGGGAGGGAAAATGGGACATAGTTTGGGTGGGTGGCGTGTGGGGAAAATGGGGTGGATTTTGATTTGATGTGGGAGGAAAATGAGGTGGATTTTGAGTCGATGTGGAGGGAAAATGGGCTGGGTGGAAATATGGAGGGAAAATGGGGTGGATTTTGAGTAGCGGTGGATGGAAAAATGGGTGCACTGTATGGTCCGATGACATTTAATCGAGATCAGGGGGAATTGGATATGAGTATCTCCTCCATATGGGAAAGTGTTGGGGAATTCGTTGGGGATGTATCGGGATCAGCGTAAGCCAGATCAACAGCCCAAGGCATGGTTTGTTGGCGGGTTGGTATTAATCACATAATTTACCAATTTATCACTCTTAACTTAGTGCTGCTAAACCCCAGTTTTCTACTAACAAGTTAATGATGTGCTGAGATTAAGGAAAATCGGTAAAAGAGAACCAAAGTGTTAATCTTTGTCAAATTGAACTCGAAAAGCAGTAAAAAGATAATTGGACTGAAAGACGATTCATCGCTCACTGAAAGATGATTCATCGCCCACTGAAAGCCAAGAAATCATGTTTTACGATTGAACGAAAACAAAGGAAGAATGAGAAATCGTAATTTACAATTATTTGAGAAGATGTTCAAAGTAAAGGCGATACAAAAGAGAATGATCGATCGTAATTTGGAATCGTCCAGAGAAAGCTATGCGAAAAAGAGAGAAATCGTAATTTACGATTTTACAAATCAGAGCTTCTCATTGATGCTGATGATGTTAAGATTTACAGCACCATGAACTAAAATAGAAGAACTCTTGAATTAGAAGTGTGGTGAATCATGGATCTGAGAAGATTGATGAAGATGAACTCCTAAAGATCTCGGTTGCTGAAAATAAGGAGAACAATTCAGAAGCACATAACTATCCAAAGCAAGGAAGATTAAAATTAGGAATTAGAGTTATATTAGGATACTTTTTTTTTTAGTAGTTTCTTTTATTAGAATTAGATCAATGTAAATCGACCCTTATTATCTATAAATAAGAGGCTCGGCATAGAAATAACTGCATCGAAGGAATTCTTATCATCAATTGACAACTAAGGTTGGGTTTTCTGTCGATCATTAGTTTAGAGTAGTTAATATATCTAAGGTTCCTCGATCACAATTGACGACTTGGATTGAGAGCTGAAAGATTAGTATAGATATTTGTAATTTCTCATAAGAATTGACGCATGTGGCTGAGGGGTGAAAGATATATTTTTATTGTTTTCGAGTTTGGATTTATTTTTATGCAATTTACTTCTTTGTAAACATCTTCAGATTTAATTTAAATTGACGACTCAGGTTGAGATTTGAAGATTAGTGTAACGGTTTTACTTTTCCATCTTTGATTTTTTGGAGCTTGATTGACGCCCAAATTTCTGGTAGATTAAAGATTAGTATAAATCTATATTTAATGATTCTAGTTTTTGATTAGCGCCCAAATCCTAGAGGATTGAGATATAGTATAACGATATTTTAAATTTGTAAACATTCGATAAGTGAAGATTGTAATTGACGACCACAATCTGAAGTAGGATTTAGGTTTAATTTTCTACAAAATAGTTTAGTAAACCATTCTTTCATTCATATTTCTCAAGCAGTTTAAAACCTTAAAGATAAATATAAGTTTTCTTATATAAGCTAAATATAAAATAATCACTTTTCTCATGGGAACGATCCTATACTAGCTCTACAATTTCCATTGTATGCTTGCAATAGGTTAAGACTTAATAATACGTGTAAAATCCTCAAGAACAAGTTTTTGGTGCCGTTGCTAAGGAAAACTGATTTTATTTTGTATTAGTTTTTGAAAACAAATATCTTTCTCTTTTTATATTTTTATATTTTTATATTTTCTTGAGCGCTTCTTAAGCTTTTGCAGGTTTATTCAAAGCTAGCGAATCAAGGTTTCAATTTCCCCTAATCAGAGAAGCTAGAGGCTCAAATTTATTTTCTCCCTGCTTTCTAAAATAAAAATCATATAAAATCAAAAATAAACTAGATGTAGTTCGTTCTAGCCAACCTGCCTTGTATCAATTTTAATTTAAATATGACAGGAATGACCCAACGCATGGCTAAAACGATGGGGGAGTACTATGCATTGACACCTCTTACACCTCCCCCATACCTCTTACACCTCCCCCATGTATTCAATTACCCCCCATAGCCGGTAACGGGACTTTTGAAATCACACCCAATGTGCTTCAAGTACTTCCTATTTTTCACGAGCTGATGGATAAAGACCCCTGTTTACATTTAAATAAGTTCATAGAAGTGTGTAACATTATTCGAATTATGAACTTGTCTAAAGCATCCCCACGGTTGAGGCTATTCTCATATTCCCTTAGAGATGAAGCAAAGCATTGGATAAACTCTTTGCCCCATAATTCAATTGATAATTGGGAAGGATTAGAACGTGTGTTTCTTATGAAATTCTTTCCAATTTACAGAAGGAATAAAATCCAGCATCTTATCATAACATTTCATCAATTCCTGGATGAATCATTTCTAGAATGTTGAAACCGTCTTAAGGATCTTCTGTACAACTGCCCTCACCACGGAGTTACATGCTGGCAAATAGTGCTCACTTCCTATGAAGGACTTGACAATGCAACACGACACATGATTGATGTGGCCTGTGGTGGAATGTTTTGTGCATTGACTGTAGAGGATGCTTAGGTCTTTGAGACCCTTAGCAAGGAACCGGTGTAACACCACTCACTGGCTGTGGTTGATTTGGAGACTTTAACGAATATACTTCCTACGCAAGGAGGATTATATTAATTAAAGTCAATGAAATATCTTCCGAGGCTAAAGCTTTGGAAAGAAAAAATTCAATCTCTGGTGGGTATAAAATTATACCTAATATTTAAAAAAGGAGAAGCTTGTGGTCCTAACCATTGCCCAACTCAGGTAGTTCCCCAACCTCCAACTGTTTCTTTTCACCCCACGGGAACCCATGACCATACTGATGCAGAGGAACCCTTGATGCAGATAGTCATAAGTTGGCTGCAGCATGGTCGTATTCAAATGCAATTACTCAAATCTCTTCGGCAATCTATCGTAAAGTTAGCAACTAACCTTTTTGGAGAGATAGAAATTTCTCTCCTTCACATAGAGTTGGCACGTCTAGAGGACGTATATTTATGGGAGGTACATCAACTCCCACTGAACTAAACTGAGTTCCTCTAGAACCCGTCGAGCTACCGACTCACCCGTAGCAAACTCTTGTAAGATATGTACATAATTTAATAGTTCTCAAAAAAGTTCTCTACGAATTACAGTGTACAAGAGTGCATTCAATCGTAGAGACTCTTCTGTCATATCATAATCACCTCAAAGCGTATGGATTTATGATTTCTCGTGATTTATAGAGCCCAATTATAGCGAGTATGGTTTGACGTGTCACAGAGTCTCTTTATCGTTCTCTAGAATCGTAAATGACAATTCTAAGGAACAGGCAATTCCAGTAATCGATCTTATCAGTTGTATTGGAATTCGGACCCGTTAAATCCATACAGGAAGAGAAAACACATCACATTCAATATCGCCACTCACCAACTACCCAAGCCTTAATACCTACACCTCAATATTTAATTCGAAGTGCGGTTCAAAACCTACTCCTTTCCCTATAAAAGCCTACTTTCACCTTTTAAAACACTCATCTCTTTCATCTTCCAAAACCCATAACCCTAACCCTTATGGCGAAAGAACCTACCCAAAGCAATTTCTATAAAAGAGTTGGCCGAATTCTTGAAATACATAGGGCTGAACTCCTGGCTGCAATCCAGAAAGTAGAAGATTTGAAACACTAGCAACCTATACCTAATGCTGAAATATCCACCGAAACTATCCTTTACCCTAAATCTAGCCTAAATCCGAAATCCCATTCCAAGATTGCCGAAGAGAGATTTTCTAACTTTATGATAGATTGCCGAAGAGAGTTCTTAGTTTAGAAAACCTCATGATCCCATTCCAAGTTAGTAGTTCTTAGTTTAGAATTTTTACTTTTTGTTAGTTAATCATCATATGTAAAATCATGATAGATAAAAATATATGATTCCTTAAAATTTTATGATCCATCATAGCAAAAGGTTAACATTCAAACAATAGAGAAGTTACAATTCATGCTTAGTCTTTTTAGCATTGTATCAGTTCGATGTTTGAAACTATAAGTTGATTCGAACTGCAATTTTTAGATTATAGTTTCTAAATTATATACCTAGTGAGTTTTTGAGCTAAATTTTCCTCTTCTATTCAGAGAGAGAGAGTGCTATCTATTCAAGCTTAAAATTTTTTTAAACTTTTTTATGAAATCTCATATTGCTGAACTTAGAATCAAACCATTCTTTGAATTTATCATATACATCATATTGAGAGAACCCAAAAATTTTAAGATCTTTTTAAGAGTATGTCACTAGTAAGAGTTTGGATGAAATTATTTTCTAAATCTGCAGTTTAGAAAAATTTATGACGAATAAACTGTTCACTGGTACATACACACACTCCACACTTTACAGAATTGAAATTGTTGAGTTCTGAGTAAGGATAACTGCAATGATGGAAAGTGAGGATAAAAGATTTGTAAATTTTGAAAATCATAACAATCATGTGATGATTAAGCTAACTTGGTAGTGTATCAAATTACTTTAGATTTTTAACCTTTAGTTTTCTTTTAGTTTTGAAAATTTTGAAAAATCTAAAAATATTTGAAGTTTGTAGGTAACTTCACTAAAAACCTTCAGGAGATTGCAACTCCTCCACTAGGGATCACCAAGGGGTTTAAAGGCTTGTTGCATCTGCTAAATGCAATTGTGCTCCCTACGAAAGTGGCATTTAAATTCTTAGTTTAGGATATTTTATTTTTCCTTATTTGCTAGGGACTAGCATAGCTTAAGTTTGGGAGTGTGATCAGTCACATAATTTACTAATTAATCACCCTTAACTTAGTGCTACTAAACCCCAGTTTGCTACTAACAAGTTAATGATATGCAGATATTAAGAAAAATTGGTAAAAGAGAACCAAAGTGTTAATCTTTATCAAAATGAACTCAAAAAATAGTAAAAAGATGATAGGACTGAGAGACGATTCATCGCTCACTGAAAGACGATTCATCGCCCACTGAAAGCCAAAAAATCGTGATTTATGATTGAGCAAAAACAAAGGAAGAACGAGAAATCATAATTTACGAATCATCAGGGAGATGTTCAAAGTAAAGGTGATATAAAAGAGAACGATCGATCGTAATATAGAATCGTCCAAAGAAAGATATGCAGGAAAGAAAGAAATCGTGATTTACGATTTTACAAATCAGAGCTTCTCATTGCTGCTGATGACGTGAAGATTTATAGTGCCATGAACCAAAATAGAAGAACTCTTGAATTAGAAGTGTGGTGAATCACAGATCTGAGAAGACTGATGAAGATGAACTCCTAAAGATCTCTGTTGCTGAAAATAAGGAGAACAATTCAGAAACGCATCAACTATTTAAAACAAGGAAGATTAAAATTATGATACTTTTGTTTTTAGTAGTTTCTTTTATTAGAATTAGATCAATGTAAACCAACCCTTGTGATCTATAAATAAGAAGCTCGGTATAGGAATAGCTTCATCGAAGGAATTCTCATCATCAATTGACAACTAAGATTGGGTTTTCTTCTGATCATTAGTTTAGAGTAATTTAGATATCCAAGGTTCCTCGATCACAATTGACAACTGGGATTGAGAGCTGAAAGATTAGTGTAGATATCTGTAATTTCTCAGAAGCAATTGACCCCTACGGCTGAGGGGTGAAAGATATATTTTTATTGCTTTCTAGTTTAGATTTATTTTTATACAATTTACTGCTTTGTAAACATCTTCAGATTTTGATTTGAATTGATGACTCAAGTTGAGATTTGCAGATTAGTGTAATGGTTTTACTTTTCCATCTTTGATTTTCTAGAGTTTGATTGACGTCAAAATTTTTGGTAGGTTAAATATTAGTATAAATCCATATTGAATGATTCTAGTTTTTGATTGATGCTCAAATCCTAGAGGAATGAGATATAGTGTAACGGTATTTTAAATTTGTAAACATCCGATAGCTAAAGATTGTGATTGACGATCACAATCTGAAGAAGGAGGATTTAGGATTTATTTTCTGCAAAATATTTTAAGAAACCATTCTTTCATTCATATTTCTCAAGTAGTTTAGAACCTTAAAGATAAATATAAGTTTTCTTATATAAGCTAAATATAAAATAATCACTTTCCTTGTGGGAACGATCCTATACTAGCTCTATAATTTCCATTGTGCGCTTGCAATATATTAAGACTTAATTATATTGTAAAATCCTCAAGAACATCGTCCACTGATGGTATATGTTCAAGGAATAAGAAAACTGCGAGACCAATCAAGCGACTAGGCAAGAAAAGTAATTTGCATCAAGTAGGTCCCGCCCACCAATCCGCTAAGGCGGTAAATGATAAAATCATAGGGGTAAGTATAAACGTGTTCAAGTAGGCCCGCCAATCAACTAAGGGATGTAAATGATAGAATCGTAGGAGTAAGTATAAAAAATGTCAAAATCCTAGGGGTAAGTAAAAATAAAAAATAAAAAAGGTTAGTGAAAAGAAAAGTATATGCAAGTAAACAAGGCCAAAATTTAAAGGAGAAGCTCTACGAACTATCCCAGTGGAGTCACCATTTGTGTAACCGTGGCCTCTCACGAGTCTGTCGCAACGATGCGCACTCTCTAAAAAGATGATGGGGTCACCATATGATAGCTCGGATTTTCCCAACCTGAATTTCCCGATATATCTTTTTTTTTTTTACATACCAAAACTCAGGGAGAACTGGACCGTCGGATCACTTCATAATCTGAATATAGAAATTACTTGTTACATCCACATAGTAATGCGAAAAACAAAGTAGATATCAAACATGTTCAGAAATAAAGATTTAGATATCACAAGGAAGATCTAAAATTTTCTACTTCCTAGATAAGCATACTAAACGAAAGCACCGGTGATGGCCGACCATCACCTAAAGAGTGGCTTCCAAAACATACATAAAAATTAAACCTTACAATGTATTAAATACCTGGACATATAAAGTCTAAATCTAAAGTCCTCAAAAAGTCCCCCATACAAACTAAAACATGACTACCCCAATCCTCACCTAAGATAGAATTCCCCAAATGGGAGATCCTAAGTCTTTTCCCAACTTCCGCTCCTGATCAACACCTATACTAGTGACGTATAGTCGAGGGATGAGCTACATCTAAGCTCAGTAGAGAAACATCAATAACATGCATATCATCACATCACGCATATATCTCATGACAAAATTGAACATGCTTTTCACATAAAGTTTTACAATTTAAAGAATACTTGATTTGTTGCAAAACAGATATCAAACATAAATTTTTAAAGCTTAAACACGTGATTCCCAAAACTTATTCTCACAATAAAAGAGAAACTTAAACTGATCACTTAAATAGTCCCTCTAGCATATATAACATCGACGTCCCCGATGATAATACCCACCATTGTTATTCACATGAACCATTTGAATAGTGCCCAAGGTCCCATAAAAGGTGGATGCTTGTGCCGAACACGATTAGCATTGGCCGGTAGAATTCACAATATCATAAAGGGTTGTATGGATATCCCGCAGTATCGGTCACGGATATCCCGCTGCATCGGTCACGGTTATACTGCCGCGTCGGTCGGGTATTCACACATTCAACTTTAAATCATAGTGCATACATATAGCTTATCGCCGTGTAATATGATAATTATAATAGTTTGAAGTTCTTACATATTCAACACACATACTCACTCACATCATTCCTGATGTCACACCGATGATTACCAAAAATTCACACACATAACACACACACTAATCTTTTCTTAGTCATCGCATCTACTAATTTCACATGTTCGAAAGTTATGAATGAGATCATGCTATTAAAAAAGAAAAAGTCGAAAAGCACACATATTTTTATCTCATCACTAAACGCATGCTAGCTGAAATCAAATATACATGCTAAAGAGTTTTCCCTACCTCACGTTTAGAGCCATTCTAAGCGACACTAAAGTCCTTATCGACGGCTTTCCATTCTTAATTTATATCATAAGCACACCATAATGCATCAAGGATTAACTCTAATTACTAACAATTTAGACATATTTAAGTGTTTCCTCAAAATGAAGCAGAAGCAGACAAGTTAGTGCTAACCTAGAATTTGATGCAACATTCCCCCTAAATTTTAACCATTAAATATTTGGATTCATGAGTTCATTAATTCACAAAAATTGTAGAACTCCTTTTCCTCTTTCCAACGCCATAAGAATCGCCTCAATCAGAATTTGGAGTGAAAAATTACAGCCGAAATACCGAGGTAGTGTCGGCAAGCACAGTCAAAACCGACCGAACCGTTTTCCAAACTGACCGAACGGTTTTCAAACCGACTAAACGGTTTTCCAAACCAACCGAACGGTTTTCAAATCGATCGAACAAAATTAATTTCGTTCGATTGGTTTCCTCAGCAACCTAAACCTCTTTTCTTTTCTCCCTTAACAAAATTGATCGAACATTCACTTATTTCGTTCGATCGGTTTTACTATTCTCAGCACCCACACGAGTTCTTACTTTCGGAACTCATACTTCTCAAAACCTAAACATCTTCTCCTCAATTTCTTTTTTACACATATACTAACTAGATTCTTAACACAAGCGAAACCTAACTAAAATCATCATTCATACCTTGAATTGATCGATTCCTCGATCCAATGGCTCACATTTCAGCTAGGGTTTCCACGTTGAAATTTTGGATTCTCTTCAATCCCAAATCCATCATCTCACTCACCTTTCCAATCTTGCATGCCACACACACACACACACACTCTAAAATTTGAGCTCCCTTTCTTTCTCTCTTCCTCTCTCTAGAACCCAAACCCCACAAGCTTTTGCAAATCGGTAATAAGCTTCCAAAAGAAGCCTTTTCTCTTTATAACCAAAGGGATTAGTTCCCTTATAAAACATGAACACCCATTTGTGTGTTATTCCTTATCCATTTTTTTGTTTCATTTCGGCGTGGAACCTATATACTTAAATCAAATGTTTTTCATCACACAAAAAGAGTCTCTGATTCGGCGTGGAGCTCATACACTTAAGTTAAGCCTTATCTCATTTACCAAAGATCCATAATCAGCCCAATCAGTTGAACCCAAATAGTCGGTGTGTGCAGGTTCCAAATCTGGGAATGTTACTGTTGGTGCGCACTTTTTCTAGGTTCCTCTCGATTCCCGTTGAATCAGTGGCGCGAATTCTGTCTAGGTGGACTCTAGCGATGCGGTGTTTGGAATGATAAAAATAAATATAAAAGGAGGGATTTTCTAGAAAGGTTCCTAGTTCGATTAAGATCGCCAGCTGCAGATATTTAACAATGCTGCAACACGTCAGTGATCACGCTTAAGAGCGGGTGTAGGTTACTTCTATACTGAATCGTCCGCTTGCGAACGTCAGCAGCTGTGTTTCTCTTTATAGTTTAGTTAGTTTTAATTTTCCTTTCATTTCCCTTTGTGGTTATAGTCTCGGTCAGTTTAGATTTCTTAGTTCTATTGTTATTTTTTTTACTGTAGGGATTTCTTATGGCGAGTTGTTCTAGTGTTCTGATGCTATCAGGAGTCCAATTGGTATCATAATTCTAGCAATACTAAAAGTCCAATCAGTTTCTGTCTCCTACCGGTACTAGGAGTGCACATGCATCAGTTCCAATAATATTCTAATTAAAATTAAGCATGCTAATTATACTCGGATTCTAATTAAAGCAAATATATGAATTATACTACAATTCTAATCAAAGCAATTGTAATGATTCTACTATAATTCTAATAAAAAATAAAGACTGATTTTCCTACGAGCCCAATTAAAGCAATAAATTTGATTTTCTACTCTAATATTAATGGAAATAAAAAGACTGATTTATCTATGACCCTAATAATTGTAATAGTTTTAGTTTTCTATCATGATATTGATGGAAATAAAGGACTGATTTATCTACGACCCTAATAATTGTAATGAATTATGGTAGAATATAACTAATCATGCATAAAGTAAACTTCTTAAAATTCTGATTTGGAACAATCAATTAATTAAACTAAAGGAAAAGGATGTTTAATTTAACAATCTAATAATTATATCAAGGCCTAATTAATGCGAGTACTCGATTATATCTAAATAAAACTAACCAAAGCAATTAATTAATTCTAAAAATTCTAAAAAAAAGGGGATTGGGCCCGCTATGCTAAGGAGGATTGGCCTCATTCCCGAGTACCCTCCGTAAGCTCCCTTGGGCAAATCGGGTGGCTAAAATTGAAGAGAAAATTGAATTTTGGATTATAAAGTATTATTTTTGGATTTTCAGGTTGTTTTCGGGATGATAATAATTGCTTAAATTAGGAAAATAGAATTAGAAAACTAAAATTAATGATTAGGGACTTTTAAAAATATTAAACTGAGAAAGAAGAGCTAAGATCTAAAATTCTAGGACCGAATTCGGGTCTGAAATTAGAAAATCAGGCCGTATGATTAAGGATTGGTTCTGAACTCTAAGAGTTAGAACCAGAGATTCATTATAAGACTTTAAATTATGATTTTCAAGTAGAATTTGGTCTTAGGTGTCGGTGTATCAAACCGACAAATTAAGGACTGATCCCGAACTCTGAGGACTGGGACCAAATATAGAGAATTTCGGTCTGAAAAGGAGCTATGGTCTAAACTGAAAATAAAATTGAGAGTTGATCTAAAGAAAAAATACTAAGTCTAAAATAAAACTAAATTCTTACCAAAGGTTGGGGCTGTAGAGAAGAATCATCGGAAGTTCGGGAATTTGAGTCTCGAAATCATGGGTTGGTTCTATTCTCTGTTCGTCCTATTCTCGAAACTCTTAGTTGCTCGAATTCTAAAAAAAGTTCAAATAAAAATCCAGCCTCTCTCTATTTGAGAAAAAAAGCTTTTATAGGTTTTCCTTCAATTATGCGCCTATTTTTGGGCGTTTAATTGAATTACGCGCCCGATTTTCGACACTTAATCACTTTAAGTGGGTCATCGACTCAGTGAGCGACCAACTGACTTGCTCAGCGAGTTTCCTAGTCCTAACAATTTAGGGCTAATTGCGCGCATATTTTTATACGCTCAATCTGATTAAGCATTTAACCTAAAGCGTTTAATAAATGAAGCTTAGGGATCAAGGGTAGTAAGACTAGGTCGGGCGTAGGCCAAATGCACGCTGGTGATGGAGCGCTCAATCCAATCGCGTGCCTGGATTCAAGTATGTAGTCGAGTCTCAAATCGGTCTAGGAAAGGAAGTTTGGTATGAAAGGTGGACTGATTGCATGCTTGTGGTTCTGCGCATGATCGAATTACGCATAAGGTTTCATGCGCGGAATTTGGAGCTGTCCGGGTATGTTCTCTAGAATGAAATGCAAGACTATTATTTCAGTCTGCATTCCGGATATATTCTGTTATTCCAGTATATAGTCTCCCTACCCTGGGATCTGAGCCACAGAGCTATTGTTTCAGCCTGTGTTCAGCCATGTACTATTGCATGGTCCCACATCGAGGGTTAAAAGGGGTCAATGGTTGACCGAACAAGTTTGTATACTCTGAGAAGGCAAAATGGGGGTGTCTACAGATCCCCCTCTTCAGCGCGCTCTTACAAAGTAAGAACATGTTGAAGAAGTAGACACCCCTCATTCGAGATGCCTTCTCGTTTCACTTAGAAAATCACAAACGTGAATTGGCGATGCTAACATGATATGCTTCACTTTCTTATCTATCAACGCAAGCTTTAATGGAGCATTCAGGGGCCCAGTGGTAGCTGTCGAAAGGCACTTTCCGGATTTGTGGGTGCATGGCGCATCCCGTCGCATGGCGCAAGCTAACAGAGGGATATGGCATGATCGAGGTACCTGGGGACGTCATACAAATGTCCATAAGGCCCAGGGACCTGTAATACAAAAAAAATAAAAAGAGTGTAATATAATATCGAAGGCTTTAACAAGTCATGTCAGACTGGGCGCGTCATTGCTCACACCAATTCGCGTTAGGCGTTCCTTTTCCAGTAGGCATTTGTAAGTTCTTAAAGTGAATATATTTATTATTTGGCTTCCCAGGGGAAGGGGCCAGTTTGGGCTGGTAATTGAAGTGAATTTTGTGAAGTGTGATCAGTTGAATACTGTGCAGTGGCACGTGTGCTTGATTCTTCTGGAGTCGGTCTTTTAAATAGAGAATCAAGGTATCTGAACACGTGATTATGCGCAGTGGCGTATGTGCTCGATCCAATTTTGCACAGTGGGATATGTGCTTGATTGTAAGTTCTGGGGTCTTTTAAGTTGGGAATTCTGGTCCTAAGGTATCTGAACAAGTGATTCTGTGCAATGGCGTATGCGCTCGATCCAATTCTGCGCAGTGGGGTATGCAGTTGATTGTGAGTTCAGATTTTTTATTTTTGAAGTTGGGAATTCTGGTCCTAAGGTATCTGAATAAGTGATTCTGTACGGTGGCGTATGAGCTTGATCCAATTCTACGCAGTGGGATTTGCGCTTGATTGTGAGTTCAGGTGGTCTTAGGAGTTAAAGGGTCAGATTCATTGCATGTGGGTAATGAGGCATTTAATCAATTTTTTTTTTATTTTAGCGAAAGGTGAATTGGATTTATTTTCTTTGTTATTTTTTTCTTTTCTTCATTTTTTTGTTTTTTTTTTTGTAGTAAAAGATTTTTGGAAGCAAGGGGGTTTTGAGATTTTGAAATTTTAGGGATTTTAACTTAAGATCAATTCAGTGGAAAAATGGCAGAAAATGTGGCTACCGAGATGTCGGTGAGCAGATCCACCGGTGCGGGATTTGTGGACCCGACCGTTTATGTCGTGGTCAAGATGACACTTTGCATGCCGGATGCTCCGTCTAACCTTCTCGATGAATACTGATGATTGTCTCTTATTGGAGGACTACAGTAATTCGCGAGTCAAGAGGGATGGGTTTTGAAAACATTTCTACTTAATCATAGATAACTATATTTATAAGAAATATCGAGTAATTGGAAAAAGTGGGTAATACTTACCTGGAGGTGATACATACCTGAATTGTGCAATGGGACCTGTGATATTATAGCGGGGTGCTATTCCGATGGGGCTTTGAAGATTTCTTTTCTTTCCTTTTTTTTGTTTTGTCTGCGGTAGTGGTTGGCGGTCGCCTATGCGATGTAGCGTCTTGGGGAGGTGATGTCGCGATGGGACAAGTGGTGTTATGGTGATACCGCGATGGGACTTGGATAGCTTTCGACAGTAGGTTCGTGTTGTAGCTTGGCATTAGTGGGATGCGATGGGACATGGGAGGAGTCCCAAGTTTCTCTTCTTGTGTTCGTCTACTGCAGTATCTGGTGACCATTTGTATCGAGCAATTTGGGAGGAAGGTTCTTTATTTTGGCGATGGGGCATGATCGAACCTTCTCCCCTTTCTTCTTTTGGCACGTTAAGCATGTTGTTTGGGCTTTCCGGGTAGTCGTGTCCGCGATGGGAAGTGGGCTGAGGGTAGTTAGCGATAGGGACGCTGGTAGGATATTTGCGTGACAAGTGTGTTTTGCTTCTTTCTTTGGTAGATCTTGGGTTATGTGAGATATGGTTGTGGTTGTGTTGTGTTGGCTTAGTTCTTCTTGGCGGTGTATTTACGTTTTCGAGAGATTTGCTTTCGGCTTTTCGCGATGGGCCATGAGGGCGTGGCCAAAATTTTACGATAGGACTAGATGTCGGGGTGGTATCATGTGTGTGTGCATTATCGTGATGGGATGTGCTTGAGTGGCTGCATGATAGGAAAAAAGGGGTTTTAATTGAGGTAGGTCAGGGTGACGGTGTTACACGAGGCATGTGCGTTTTGTCTGTGATAGGACCAGGGACGTGGTCAATGTTTTTTTCGGTAGGGTTATGTGATGGAAATAGAGTGGGAAGCTGTCCCTTCTTCAATGTGGATAGCCCATAAGGCTTTGCGATGGGACAAAGGGAATTTTTACTTGAATCGGGGTCGAATTTTGTGTAAAATCAAGAATTACGCGCCTGTCTGCAGCCGCGAGATTTGATTGCGCGCCTAATTTTAGGTGTGTAATTCAGAGTCTAAAGGGGCTGTTTACGCGCATGTATGTTAGCGTGGGATTGGATTACGCACCACAATTCTTGCACGCGGTCGACGCATCACCAGGTCACTGTGGGAGCGACGCTTCAACATTGTGCGGCTTATGTGAGTCATTTAATCGAATTGAGGGGCATTTAGCTAGCGCGTGATCGGAGCGTCACCCGATCAGTGTATGGGTGACCTTTCATATTGTAAATTCTAAACAGGTCATTTGATTGGATTGCGCAGCTTATAATAGCGCGGGATCGAAAGGTCGCGTCGTCTGCGCGGGCGACAGTCTCATTGCGCGCTTGGTTAGTGGCACGGGTTTTGGATTAAGCGTGTTGTATGTGGCGTGTGATTGAATTACGCACACATGGTTAAGTGCGCGATTGAGGCCGTACTCTATATCAGCGTTTAAGTTCTCCAAGTCTGGTGGCAACATTTTTGAAGCCCTCGATTGGATGTTCTGCTCCTCGTTTTGGCTCATTATAGTTTTGGTTTTTGTTTTGGGTTGTATGTTAGGTTTTAGGTTTTCATTTTGGGTTGTAATTAAGGAGGTACGCCTCTGATGATATTGTAAAGCTTTAAATTATGAATAAAAGGAGCATTTTTTTTGTCTATTGTGCTGTGTTGGTTTAAATTTCATTAGTGGATTAATTGGACTTATCTGATTTGTTTGGCATTTTGGATTTGATTCAACTTAGTGATATAGATTTTTGGATTCGTTTTGGATTTATTCAGGGTTTATCCCGAGATTAGTTCACTTTGTTTAGGGAGTTTACTCGGTTTTATCGGGTTTGTTGGGGCATTTTTGGGTGATCCTAAACAAGTTAGATTTTGCTTTTTTTGAGGTTTTCTTTTGTTTGGTTTGAGGTTTTTTGTTTGAGATGATACTTGTTTAAAAGGTGTGAGTTTTCATGGGTTCTAGAGGGTGATTGGGTGTTTCATTTATGTTGGTTTATCTAGACTTGGGGGGACTGTGCTTTTAGGGGGCAAGTGTTGTGTGATTATTGGTTTATCTTGTTTGTCATAGATTGTGGTTTTTCAAGGGGGTATGTGTTTGGTTTTGGATTCAATTAGATTGGGAGGGTTTCAAGATGTGTGACACTTGTCATTTTGTAATTTAAGGGGCATGATTTATAAATGTATGAACCTAAGGCTTTGGGTTCTTGTTGTTTGTTTGGAACTTTCATTTTAAGTTTACAGATTAAAAGTTTTGGGGGACATCTTATGTTCGTGATTTAGGGCATTTTTTTTTTTGTTTGTTAATGTCTTTTATTCCTCTCTATTTCGTATCCCTGGTATTGAATCTGAAGAATTGTGTTTATTAAGTGGATTATGAGAATGGATGGGATTGGGAATGCAAGGCAGCAGTCGAATTGCTACCATGCTAAGGGAAGAGGTGGAGGAGAAGAAGGTGGTAGAGAGGAAACCCAAGGATAAGACAGGGTCAGAGTTCTCGTGACCGATGCTTATCTTTCCTCGGTAGGCTCTGCGGATTCAGTGTTGGTTGCTCCTCCTTTTTAATGTATCCAAGGGGAGCTTCCAAAGGTAGATCCCACAGGTCATGGGTGGCTTTCTGTAAGCCACTCTTCCTTTTCTGCTGGCTCGGGGTGAAGGGAAGAGGCTATCACGGTTAGAATTCGTTCAGGGTGCATTCCTCCTCTGGGCCTCTCCGAGATCTCTAGTCTCTCGAGTAAGTCCGGATTCAGGCATTGCCTGAACGTGCTGACTTTAGCATTCTTATTTTAAGTTATATATTCAGAGGGTATGCCCTCGGTGTGTGTTGTAATGATTTTTATTAATCTATGGGGTAATTACATTTTATTTCCATTTGCGGTTATTTATGATTTTTTTTTTTTTGATTTAATTTATAATTCATCTCGTTGTGGGTATGATGGTTTTTGTTTTAATTTGGTTCATTTGTTTTAGATCTAGGGCGTGTTAAAGATAGTTTTTTTGCGCTTAGTTTTGAGTATTATAGATGCGATGTAAGTATTTGATCTTATTCCGGACATGTGAAGGGTGGGGGCATTTTTGGTCGAGGAATGTGAAGGAAAGGGCATTTTTCTTTAGTTAAGGAATGTGAAGGAAAGGGCACTTTTTTTTTAGTTAAAGAATGTGAAGTAAAGGGCATTTTTTTTGGGTTTTAATTTTTAATTTAGAGCATTTTCTTTTCGGTTTTCGGGATGTGCATTTCTTGAGTTAAGAGTGTTTTGGGTTGGTTTTGTCAAGGGCATAACTTAGGTCGATAGTGAGTGTCAGAATGTATTAACTTCAGGTTCAGGTTTTCTATTATGGGCATATGAAAATTTTCATTTTCTGAGAAATTACGCGCTTCAGTTTGAGCCATTGAATGAATTGCGCGCCCAGACGTGAAGGCGCATTCAAAGGTGCAGGAGGTTATTAACCGTCATTTCAGTAGCGTTTAAATGAATTAAGCACAAGTTTTGCCGCGCAGGATCAGCTGACCCTTGGAATTTGCACACCAACGTTTGGGCGCATAATGTGATTGCGCGCTTAGTGGGCAACGGGCAACCAAGTGGTCGGGTTATAGTGAGCGGGCGACAATTAGATTATGTGCTCAGGAAATGGCGTTTGATCCGAATTAAGCGCATAGTTTATGATGCGTTATTAGATTGAGCTCCCAGATTCAGGCGCAAAATTCGGGCCAATTCTATAAATAGTTGAAACTTTTCATTTTTCATCGCGTTATCCATTGTAGTCATCGATTCTACAGTTTCCTAGTCTTCTTGTGTTCGAGTTTTTGTGTTTTCGCGATATCTCGTGATCCGACCGTCCGTTTTAGACACCGTTTCTTCTATTTTCTTTAGTTTTTCAAGCTCTTTATTCTAATATGGAGGGTGAAGGTGGCGGTAGGCTAGAGGTTACTACTTCTGAGTTAGAGAGGTTTTTGATGGTGGATGTGGGTGAGACTTTTGAGGTGCAGACTGGCGCTGTCACCGTGGAGGGGGATGTCAGGGAGATGATCATGGGGGAGGTACCCAAGGGTGACGGGATAGTGGTCAGGGAGGAGGTACCCAAGATTGATCAGGGCATAGCTGAGGAGGAGGGTGATAGAGCTGACGGTGAGTAGGGCGAGCAGGGTGAGCAGCAGGGCGCGGAGGCTCGGGATCGCAAGCATTATCCGCTGGAGGAGTTTTTGCCCAAAGGCCAGGTAGGTCTTTATAAGCAAGAGTTCCTTCATTTTCTCAGGCATTTAGGTTATGACATAGACTTATTAGGATTTGGAAACCCTTCTAATTTATGTTGAACCCGCATTGATTATTTGTTGTGTGCTAATTTGTGCATCATGCTTGCATCTAGAGATTAGTCGTGTTTGTGTTTGATTGTGATTTATCATGTTTCGTGTGCTTGTGGTAAGTCGTTATAAGGTGTTTGGGGCATGTTTTACTTATTATTATTATTTTTTTATATTTTTTTTCATTTATCTTTCGTCATATGTATGTGTTAGTCTTACTGTTATTGTCATTTTTTTGTGTGGGTCATTTTGGTCGATAGGAGCCCCCGTCGCTGGCTATCAGCTCATTGCGGGGTGAGTCTTAGGCTTGGTACATTGCCTTGCCAGAGTTCCAGTAGGAGTGGTTGGTGTCTTTTAGTTTTGGGACGATTCTGGGGTTGGAGCCCTTTCAGGTCGATCGACGCCTGATCGCGGTAATTATCGATAGGTGGAGTGAGAGGCATCAGGCGCTTCTCTTCCCAATTGGTATATTGTTACTGACCCTGGAGGACTGGGTCCGCATTACGGGTCTTCATTTTGAGGGGGAGCTGATCACAGGGTGGATCACAAGACAGTACTTGGAGGTGTGTGAGGAGATTTTGGGCATCCCTTATAGATCGAGTGGATCGAGGTCAGGTGTGATCCGGGTCACTTGGTTCTTTGATATGTTTGCCAGTGGCTTCACCCCTCCGAGGCGTCATTCGGAGGTGGCAGTGCTTTATGAGGCGCGGTGTGGGAGAGTGGCAGGTCGAGAGCCCGTGACAGAGCCAGGGTTGGCTGCAGACAGGGTGCTCCAAGCATTTTTTATGCACTTCCTTGGTGCAATACTTTTCTCTTCTTTGACTCGGGGATGCGTCACCGGGTTGTTTTTTATGGTTCTTGGGGACTTAGATTGGGTCCCTACTTATGCATGGGGTGCGGCCGCGTTGGCGCATCTCTATGAGCAGTTCTACCATCGTGGACAAGGCATCGCGTCAATCGGTGGTTTCCTTCCATTCCTTCAGGTGAGTTTTAGTTAATTAGTATCATGGTGGTCCTTTAATTTTGTCAATTTTTGGTCATAGTGAATTTTAACGTTTCTTTTTGTGTCATTGCTGCTTTTTTTTTCTTTAGTTTTGGGCATATGATCATTTTGCCTTTCTTCGTTCGGGGGTTCCAGTGGGATTTGAGTTCACATTTCCACGGATGTGCGTGTGGAGAGAGGCGTTGAAGGGTCGTCGGTGGTCTACTGATCTTCAGACCGCACGAGGTCTCTTCAAGGATATGCATGCGGGGTAGGTATATATCGTCGTGTATTCGTTTGGCTTCATTCTGTTTATTTTGGGGTTCTTAGGATCTAAGGTTTCATCGATGGGTTACCTTTCTTATTTATACACAAGTGATCTGGAGGCCCTATGATGATTGAGAGGATGCGGGTGAGGTCGTGACTGAGTCTGGCCAGCCCTTCTTTGATGTGGATATTTGCGTCGATTGCTTTGAGATGGTGGAGAGGATACACACCTCTCGAGCAGTACGGCAGTTGGGGCTTAACCAGCGAGTCCCTTCAGAGATTAGCCACAGAGTGGCGAAGAGGATGACCGGCCCCCCAAGCCAAAATTTTACGGAGCGGATGGCGCTCCAGATAGCTGATTTTAGGGTCGGGGGGACCAGGGTCACAGGGGTGCATGACGAGGTGGAGAGGAGAGAGTATAGGAGGTGGTTCAGCGAGCTGGGTGGTGGGCGCCTCTTCACACGTCCCTTCCATGGCAGTGGTTCTTTTGCGATTAGTGGATCGGAGTCACCGTCGGCATTGAGGGAGAGGTTAGCCGCATTAGAGGAGGGCCATCTCACCGCGAGCGTGCAGGGGGCATTGGATGCTCTCCATAGGGCTATGGAGCAAATGGGGCATGCTCCTTGTCCTGATGAGGAGATGTTGCACTATTTGACCGACTCGGTCACTAGGGCTAGGGCGGCGGAGGATGAGTTAAGGGTGAGGCTAGCGGAGACCCAAGAGCTCCTAGTGAGTTAATCTATTGGTTTAATTTGTTCTTGTATTATGTTAACTTATTCTGGTGATGTTTTGATGTGGTTGTCTTATTTTATTGTGGACAGTCTGCGAGAGAGTCTGAGGTTGCTTTCGTCGAAGCTCTGCTTAGCGGTCTATCATAGTCGGCGGCATCGGCGTCAGCCTTGATGGGGATTGGTGAGTATTTTGGATCAGATTTACTAATTGCTAATGGTTCAGGGCTCCTTGTTAATGTTGGGATGCCGGCGATATTTGTCGAGGCAGAGCTTGTCGCCGCAAGAGCATCTACTCGGGCATTTGATCCTTCTTCAGTTGCCTCCTCCAGTCGGGAGGATTCAACGATGGCCCCAGCTTTGATCCGAGCTGGAGCATTGGGTAAGTTATTTCACTCTTTCAATTTACTTATGTCATTGTGGTAGTTTGTTAAGTTTTATTGTTGTGTTTTCTTAATAGTTTACTAAAATCACGCCGGTGTTTCAGCGCCAGGTTGGTGAGGACCTCCGGACGAGGGAGGCGACTGCTGCCTCTTTACGCCCAGAGAGTCAGGTATAATTTCTAATTTTTGATGTGATTGTAGTGCAGGCCGTTTCGGATTTCGCTCCTGAGGCTCCCCCTCAGGGGTCCGTTCCTATTCCTAGTCGGGTACATTTTATTTGATATATTTACAGTTCATTAGTCATTATAGAGTTATTTGATGTATTTGTTTGTTCTTATTGCAGCCGTCTAGATTTGCTATTCCTCCCGTGCCGCCTACCTATCCCATGACTGCTGAGACAGTCGAGCGCCTTCTAAGGGAGAGGGTAGATATGGTATGGTCTTTTCTTATTCAAACTTTTTTTTTTGTTCATATATGTATATGTTATCTCTCTGTCTCGGTATGATTATGCAGGTTTGTCAGCTTGAGGAGGCACGGCTAGAGGCGGTGCGAGCATGCGCCACTCCGGAAGTGAGACGGATCCTCGGGGAGGTGCAGAGTTGTGAGGATCTACTGATTGAGATGATGGTCACACAGAAGACTCATGCCGAGGCATTCGAGGAGGCGCGTCGGTCGGCACAGGCAGAGATGTAGGTGGCCCTGGATCGGATGTAGTATCGTCTTGCGAGGGAGCGAGGGGCGCGTAGATCAGCTAGTCGGCTTGAGGGATGAGAGTCGAGGGCTATGGGATCTTCGTCTGAGCAGTCTCGTCAGGAGTGATACTCGCGAGGATTCTGCCACTCATGGGTATCCAGGTGGGTTTCCTCCTCATTCTCAGTTCAGGCAGATTGTCAGTCAGGCGAGCGAGGGGGCCTTTGTAGTGGGGTCGCGCTGTCTAGAGGTTCCTGCTACTCTAGGCATCAGGATTGTGTTTTAGGAGGACCAGCCTATGGACCTTCGAGCAGATGATATTGGGGACAGTGATGCTAGACCATCCCAGTGGCAGCATAGGGAGTAGGTGTGTGCATGTGTATGTTTTGTTCACTGTGAGTGTGCATTATATATACAGGAGGGATGTCCTCAGTGACACTTGTAAAACAGGAACAAAAATTTTGACATATATGTATACAGAGATTTTGATTTAGATGTACTTGATCAGCTCCTTTTACTTTTGTTACCTCTTGCGTCTACTTTTGCTTTTGTTCTTGGTGCCGTCAATCATCATCGGGACTTCGATGCTTCCTAAGTTGGCCCGATGGTGGTTGATGGTCGCTTTGTATCTGCACATGTGAATGTAACGCTATTAGTAATTTTTGTTCTCCCCCTTGCTAGTTGTCAAGGGGGTAAGTAACTCAGACCGAGGTCTGGTAACAAAGGTGGATAAATGCTCTTTTTTCTTTTTCTTCTTTTTCTTTTCTTTTTCTTTTTTGAAAGTAATGCAACAGGGAAAGCAAATAACTAATGCAGCAAGAAATAAAAATAAAAATAAAATGCCCCAGTGTAGGAGCGTGGTAGTATCGGCAGCATAGTATCTTCGGTAGCTTTCTTTGCATAGTAATTTCACTGTCCTTTATCTTTTTGGTACGAGTCAGTGATTTTGATATGATTTTCTTCTTATCCAAAAAAATGCCCCAGCGTGTAGATGCAATGGAGCTTTTCTGGACTCTCAACGAGCACTGTAGGTCTATGTGAAGTCATGGATATTTATTGAGTTAGTTTCGAAGAAAACGTTCATTAATACTATCCGCAAACTGGGGGAGGTCTCTTTAATTAGGTCAGTTGCATACGGGGTCTATCTTAGGGTGGTGGTCATCCTATCTCGTGGTTATTAGGGAAAAGTATGGTAGGTATAGCAGGTGATTGCATTAGTCATCATTCATCAATTTTTGGTTTCATTCCTTGGAATATCCTGCGAGGCTTCCAACTTGTCATCCAAAATATAAAAAAGAAGAAAAGGGATAAGGCTCAATGAGGTGGGGAATAGTTGGTACCTAACACTTTGCAAAAGAGATGAGTAACAATCTTCTTCTCGGGGGAGTGCGGGGTGCCATGATTGAGCTCTCTGTAATGTTTCGGTACCATCAAAATCTCACATTCTATGGTTGGCAGGAGTTTATCCTCCTCCCGCCACCTTACGATGACATCTAGTAGCATAGGGATATCAGGGGTGCCCTCACAGCTTGCTTATACACTTCTGGTGAAGTTACCAGAGATGTCCTCATGGCCCGCTTATGCTTCTCTGAACTCATTGATTGGTTCATTCGTCGTAATGCTCTTGCTCAACTTTTGATATGTAGATATATTTTGAAAGCATCATGCTAGCACAAGAATAGTGAATTTTGATTGGACCTAGCATCTTCATTTTTTTTGCTCTAACGTCTCCTCCAATGGCGAGGGAAGGGGAATGAGGATTAGGTGTTACTTATACTTTTGAAAGGGACTAGGTAGGTCACTAGTCCTTTGGTCATATTGCTCGAATAAGAAGGTGGGCGATAAATGGGAGGTCTCAAGGATATTTTGGGGATTAAAGGCGTACGACCAATGAATGGGTCGTGACGACTACGGGGGTGATAACTATAAGTATCTAACCACGGGATGTGATGATCACAGGGCTAAGGGTAGTATTTTCTGAGGTACATGGCGTTCCAAGGGCTAGGGAGTTATTTCCCATCTTGGTTCGTCAGTTTGTATGCATTTCCAGGGTATGCGACTGTTATGACATAAGGGCCTTCCCAGTTTAGTTTCAGTTTTCCTTTCAGGAGGGCATGCTTAGAAGGCATGATTTTCTTCAAGACTAATTTTATAATATTGAAGGTTCATTCAAGGACTTTCTTATCGTAAGCCCTGGACACTCTCCTCTGATATACTTGAGCGTGATCAGCTACCCGTAGACGTGTTTCATTGAGTTGCTCTAGCTGCATGAGCAGGGCAATTCTCCTCTCATCTAAGGATAGCTCATCATTGGGTTGGATCCGTAAGGATGGTACTTATATCTCATATGGCAGGACGACCTCCATCCCGTAGGTAAGGAGGTAGGGAGTTAGGCCAGTGGTCGTACGAATAGAAGTCTGATAGGCCCAGAGTGCTTCTAGCAGTCTTTCAGGCCAGTCAACTCCATTGCTCGTTTCTACTGTATGTTTCAAAATTTGAATCAGTGTTTTGTTGGTAGCTTCTGCTTATCCATTTCCCTGAGGGTAGAATGGTCATGAGTGGCATAGATCGATGTTAAATTTCTTGCATAACTTCTTCGTCTTTTCTGCGATGAACTACAGTCCATTGTCAGAGACAAACATCCTGGGTACTCTAAACCTAGTGATGATATTTCGAATAATAAACCTTACGAGTGTGGAAGCAGTGATTTTGACGTAGGATTCGACTTCTGCCCATTTGGTGTAGTAATCTATTTCCATAAGTATAAACGCGTACTTGTGAGTGTTCCCAACTGTGTCTATGAAAGGTCTGATGACATTGAAAGCCCACATCAAGAACGGCCACGACGAGGTCATAGTGTTTAATGCAATTGATGGAGCTTTGATGAGTGCGGCGTGTTCTTGGCATTGCTTGCAGAATTAGACGTAGAGGTGGCAATCTCTTATCATTATCGGCCAGAAGTAGCCTTATCATATGATTTGCTCGGCGAGTCTCTGTCTACGGGCGTGGGCGCTGCAGGCACTGGCATATGCTTGATGTATTGTCCTTCGACAGTCATGACGCATCATAGAAGGACTCCTTTGGTGAAGACTTCTTTGTATAATGTTTCATCAAATATGTAAAATATGGCGCATCAGTTCCTTATAGTCTTTCATTCGATCTTCGTGGAGTTGGGAGGGATGTGCTCATGCTTGAGAATGTTCCAAATGTCAAAGTACCATGGTTGTCCATCGTCGGTCGGTGATCTTTCAAATCTAAACATAGCGACTTCGGTTCCTGACTTGACGTGCTTTCCTGGAGTGATTGCTTCTTTTGGTGTCGAGCTAGTGGGGAGGATCGACAATTCTCTCTTAACGATTCATGCTACCTCGCGGGCGGGTATTGTTAGTTTTTATATGAAGAAGGTTTTGGTACTTTGTCCAAGGGGTATCTGAATGACTGAGGCTAGTGTAGCTAGGGAGTCTGCAAGCTCATTTTCTAATCTAAGGATGTGCGTAAAGGAAATTCTTTCAAATTTGTTTACTAAATATTGAGCAGTTTCTAAATATGCCATTAGTCTCCTTTCCTTAGGTTTCCATTCTCCTATGACTTGTGAGATTACTAGTTTAGAATCACCAATCGCTTTTAACTGTTTAACACCTAATTGCAATGTTGTTCGTAGTCCAGCTATGAAGGCTTCATATTCTGCGATGTTATTAGTGACGGGGAAATCTAATTGGAAAGCTTTAGGTATGACCACTCCTTCCGGGATCAGGAGGACTATCCCGATGCCTTTTCCTTTGTGATTTAGAGTGCCATCAAAATAGAGGGTTCATGAACTCTTATCGGGCTCTTCGTTACGGATTGTAATTAGGACTTCATCGGCGAAGTCCGCGTGTATAGGTTCATCATTCGGGAGTGGTAGACCTGCAAGGTAATCGGTGATTGCCTGCCCTTTGATCGATTTTTGCGTGACATAAGCAATATCGAACTCTTCTAATAGCATATGCCAGTGAGCAATTTTTCTTGATGTTGCAGGCTTTTCGAATACATACTTTAGAGGGTTCATTTGGGCTAGTACTAGTATCTTATGTGCTCCGTAGTAGTGTTGTAACTTGGTTGAAGCCCATACCAAGGTGAGACAGGTCTTCTCTATGAGAGTGTATTTTCGTTCGTATTCGACCATCATCCTACTAAGGTAGTAGATAGCCTTCTCTCTCTTACCGTCTTCTTCATGTTGTCCCAGGATTACTCCCATTGCTTTGTCGTTCACTGAGAGGTATAGAATTAGGGGTCTCCCTGGAACTGGAGGGGATTGTATTGGCGGATTAAGGAGGTACTTTTTGATATTGTCGAAGGCTTGCTGGCATTGGTCATCCCATTTGTACTCAGTTCCTCCTTTAAATAGTCTGTAGAAAGGATCACATCTGTCTGAATGCTAGGAGATGAATCTCCTAATGAATTGCAATCTTCCTATCGGCCTCGTAATTCTTTGATATCACTGGGAGGTGGCATCTTGAGGATGGCTCTAACATTCGCAAGGTCGACTTCGATCCCTCGCTTGCTGACTATAAAACCGAGTGATTTTTTGAAAGTGACTCCGAAGACACATTTCTTTGGGTTCATTTTCAGCGGATATATCTTAGCTCTTTGTAACACCAGACAGAGTGCTTCAACATGTCCTGCCCGTGTTTGGGACTTCAATAATATGTCATCGACATGGACTTCTACACATTTATACATCATGTCATAAAAAATAGCCATCATGGCATGTTGATATGTGGCTCCCGCATTCTTGAGCCTAAAAGGCATGATGACGTAACAGTAAATGCCCCATAGCGTGGTGAAAGAAGTCTTCTCTTGGTCAGACTCAGCTAATTTGATCTTATTATATCCTGAAAAACCGTCCATAAAGGATAGCATCTCATGTCCAACAGTGTTGTCGACGAGAGTGTCAATATGGGGAAGTGGGAAGTCGTCCTTTGGGATGCCTAATTGAGATTTCAAAAGTCGATGCAAACCTGCACTCTGTCGTCCTTTTTGGCCATAGGTACTATGTTGGCGACCCATTTATGCTAGAGAACGACTCGGATGAATTTAGCTTTGTGTAATTTATCAACTTCCTCTTTGACCAAAGGTTGTTTGTGGGTGCATCCTACAAAGTTTCTGCTTTACGGGTTTCTCATCGGGTTCCAAGATAAGATGATGTTCTACTAAACTTGGGTCTAAACCAGGCATATCCTCATAGGACGCTCTTTAGGGTAAGGCGTTGCGCTAATTAGTAATTCCTTGAGTTTCTCGTCGGTGCCAAAGTTAATTTCTTCTATAGGTTCCGTGGCAACTTCATTTTTCTCGTCAAAATGTTTGATAACTCATTGGAAGTCCTGCACCTCCCCGATGACTGGTGTTCCTTCTTCATCTTTGGTAAGTTCATATACTGTGAAATTACTACACTAGGGATTCAATTTTGCGAAAGGTAACTCTTCATCGGTGCAATTTATGACCGAGAGATCTTTGGTAAGGTGAAGGTCAAGACTATCGATTCTTCTCTCAAAGTCATGAAGTATCTCGTTGGGTATGATCACCGGTTGGTTGTTTAATCAGGATACTTTACGTCCTCGTGCGGGAGATGGGATAGTACTTTCAGGAGAACTCCTCATTAATCGGACAATGAATTCGAGACGAAGGGTTGCCTTTATTTTTTGAGGTTTTCTGATTTTTTTAGATTTTGTATTTTCAAATTTTTAGGATTTTCTACTTTTTCTAATTTTTTGATTTTTGATAGTAAATATGGTACAGGGTCAGTCGCCTCAAGAGGCACCAGGAGAGTTGCTTCCTCTAATTGAGGGAGTGAGACGACCGCATGAGCCGTTCGAGCAATTCTTCGAGAAACATAGACTTGTTCTGAATTTGGCATTTATTTTAAGGGTCCTCGTCTAACGAGATCTTCTGGATAAGAGATGATTAAAGTCCTAGGTTGGCTTGGTCTGCTAATTCGAGTGCAGGGAGGTCTGTCCAGTAGTCCTTGTCATCACTTAGTGGAGGTCGCCACTCTTCCTCGTGGGATTTCCAAAATATTTGGAGTTGCAGTGCCTTTGGAGATGAAGGAGCATCTAGTTCAAACTCCTCTTCAAACTCTAAGAGTGCGACATGGGTGTTTCCTCCTAGGTCAACCAACTGACTATCGGAATTCTCTTCTTGCGCCGATCGCGAAGTCGGTAAGTTATTGCTTGCGTTTATGGTTACGGGGGGTCGGAGTCATTTACTTCTACTGTTGCGGGATGCGAGATCCCACTAGCAAATTACTCTAATATGTGAGTGCATGCTTTGCAATGAGGTTGACATGGGTGAAAGATACAAGGTGAGTCCCACGGGCATTCCCATCCTCCAAGGCCAAGGCAAAGGCTGCTGCTGTATGAGTTGGACTCTATTCGTGAGGCATCATCTTCTTCCCACATTGAGTATAAATGCTCTTCATCTTCTTACAAGGTAGCTATGTGAAAGTCCTCGTCATCAGTGGATTCCCAATCTTTTATTTGTGGGTCGGTGTCGGGAGGCCCCTCCTTCCTCTCCTTTATGGGCTCTTTGAGATGAAACAAGGGTTTGACTCTTTCAAGGGATTTATTAATGTCATCATTTAGGTTCGTCAAATCGTTGAATGCTTTAGCCATTCGTTCGATCTCCGCTTCTTGGGGTTTAGTGAGGGATACCTCTTTTTCCTTGGGCACATTGGCTTTCTCAGTGGTCCCATAGACGAAGTGATCATATAGAGACCATTTTGGCGAGGTACGGAACAAGTCAGCTTGTGAGCCGTTCGATTGGTAACCTATCCCTATGTGCTTGAGTATTTTCATTGGGACAATGGGTCCTACACAACCCTGTTTATTCTTTCCGAGTTCAGTGTGAGGAATGTATCCAAGTTTGTACATAAGGTCCCACCCTTTCATTGCGGTGGGGTTGATGTCGTAAAGTTTGGCGAGGTTTGGGCCGACCTCTCTCCTCATTAACTCTTATTGACGCATCGGGGGAGAACTAGAATGGGTAGGGGGACAGACTTTTGCAATAGTTGTCTCATCAGGGATTTGGGCCTTCTGAATGTGGCCTGTGTTTAATAAAAAATCATGGGTTGTTGGGATGCTTGCCGGGTAGTCAGTATCCATTTCCTGGAGAGGTGCATCGGCATATATGTAGACGATGGAGTCCTCGTACGGGAACTTGATGCATTGATGATATGTGGACACGACGGATTTCATTGATTCCAACCATTTTCTTCCTAAGATGAGATTGTACATACTAGCAAAATTGGAAACATGAAAGGTAACATCTTTTGACACAGGTCTGAGGCGAACTTGGAGTTTAATAGTCCCTTTAACAAAACGATGTGAGTCGTCGTAAGCTATGAGTGATAGGGCCGAGGGCCTGACATCTTGCTCTGTATATTCGAGCATCTTTAGCATTGTGAGAGGGCAAATATTGAGTCCTGCTCCCATATCAACTATTGTATGAGGTACAGAGAATCCTCTAATGATGACTATGAGATATATGGGAGCGGCACTCCCACGGAGTGACTCCTTAGGCATGTCTGCATCGGTGAACATGAGTGTTGGAGGTTGCACCATGACCGAGGTGATTTGATGAAGCTCATCTAGGGTCGTGTCCTTGTCTACCTGTGTGTCCTCAAGTGTCCTTATCAATAGTCAGTGATGATCAGGTGATTTCTTGATGAGCTCTAATATAGATATCTAAGCTGGGACCTTTTGGCAATGCCGCAACATATGGTATTCTTGTCTCAGCTCGAGTGTAGTCTCTTTACCTGGCTGATGGGCTTTAGGTGCAGGTGGTTGAAGTGGTTGAGGGGCAAGAATCGGCAGAGTGATGTTGTGAGGTGGGGGAGGCAAGTTAACCTCTCTTTCTCTTGCGTTCCTATCTGGTTATTGTGCGTTTGTGAAATCCTTATTTCAAGGTAATGGAGGAGGTGGGTAATTGGTTTCGGATTTGAGAATCAGGCAGGTCGGCTATTGATTGAACGTAGTGTGGCTCACCGCTGATGTATTTGTGAAGCGAGTAAAATTAGAGGTCGGAGCATGGGCCTGCACAGCGCCGTTCCAAGGTGGGAGGTACTGCATGTAATCCTCTTCTTCTAAGAAAGCAACGACTAGAGTCTCGTGCGAGTCGAAAAGTTCTTCTCACTTGGCTTCTTCTATGTTTAGCGACCACTCAGCTTTGATTTCATTTTCTAGATTTGGAGTCTTCCGAGTGACACTTTCTACCCATGCGGCAACTTGGGCTGCGATTTGAAGAACGTGATCTCCAAAATCGGGTTCAGAATCAGACAAAGGGGATGGGGATGATATCAGTTCAGGATTTGGAGGGGTTGAAGTTTCAGGCGGGGAATCACTGAGGAATGGTCTCCTAGCCCTAAAGGAATGGACTCGTATCTGAGTGAATTTCGGATAAGGAGGTGGGTTTGGCAGGGCAATGTGAGTGATCAAGGTCGAAGGATGTGGGGATGAAAAGACTCTCACAGGGTTAGTAGGAACGTTGGAGGGTTGGATACGAGTGATTAAAGTAGAGGGTTGACTGGGAAGATCCATAGTAATGAACTGGGCCAGTGTCCCTTGGTTGTGCTTAGGCATGGGGTTGTTTATGATCCCTAAATTTTGTTGAGGTTAGTTATCATTAGGGTTAGGATTCCTCAACGCTTCCCAATCAATTTGATTTTGATTGTTCATGTCATAGATTACGTCTCGGAGGACCCAACAGTCCTCTAAGCTGTGACCAGCATATGGATGGAATGTACAATATTTGTTGTAGTCTAGGTTTACAGGCCATGTTCGAGGTTTTTCTGGTGGGAATCGGAGGACGTTCTGAGTGTCAAGATATCAAAAGATGTTGGGGATCGTATCAGGCAAAGGAGGATAGTGTTCCCGCCTTGGTTGGTAGGGGCCTCTAGTTGGATTAAAGTTCTGCGATGGGGGTACGTTATTATAATTCGGCGTGTGGGCCAGTCGATTCTGTGTCGCATTTTGATTCTGATAAGTGTTAGGGTATTGGTTTCTATTTTGGTATTGGCCTAGTTTTGATTTACGTATCTGGATTGATTAGCACCCTGATTCTGATTTGTATACCGTTGTTTGTTTTGGTTTTATCCGAAGTTTCGCGGTTGAAAGCTACCGTTATTAGAATTTTATCCTTGGTTGACGACGGTATTAACCTATTTAGTTCCTAAGGCTTTCTTATTATTTTTCGACTTGGATTCGCTAGAGGAGCCTATTTTGGACGTAACGATAGATAGGGCAAGGTCTACGGCTTTAATATGTTGCGCTAGTCGGGATGCCGGAGAGTGAAGTGTGGTAAAATCGAGGCAATCGCTGATGACAAGTGCGCTTTTTAACGATTCCCTAGTATTGTCGATCATAATGTCGACCGAGTCTTTCTCTTTTGTTGAAATGTCAGTCCTCGCAGCAAGTTTACTCCATCGGGCGACGAAGTCAACAAATTCTTCTTCAGGTCCTTGCTTGGCGGCCATCAGGTCGCTGAGACTGACTGTCTCTTGGATTAAGTGTTTATATTGGTCTAAGAACTGACCGACTAAGTCATCAAAGGTTTCGATATTATAGAGCGGGAGTCCCGCGAACTAGTCAAGAGCTTCTCCATCTAATGAACGTTGGAAGTAATGAATAAGAAGTCCTTAGTTATCGTGTGTGGGTCGATAATCATTGCAAAAGAGTGCCAAGTGATGGCTCGGATTTCCCGTGTCATTATATTTGGTAAATTTTGGCGGTTTGAATCCTATATGTAAGTTAAATTCGACATCCCTACAAAATTTATCGAACCCGAATGAATGGCCAGGGCGCTCCCTCTTAGCCGTATACTCGTCAAGCATTTTAGGGAGATCTTCGATCTTAATAGTGTTGTCCTTTGGAGCAAGCCACAAGCCAGCCCTATCCAATGCGTCATTGTTAAAGAATGCGCGAGCATGCTGCCTTGATGGTGAGATACGGGCTGACACCGTGCTCGGAGTAGGCAGTGGCCTCTCCTGTCGTTCTATACTGAATCGTCCGCCTGCGAATGTCAGCAGTAGTGTTTCTCTTTATAGTTAGTTTAATTTTCCTTTTATTTTCCTTTGTGATTGTAGTCATGGTCAATTTAGATTTCCCAATTTTATTATTATTATTCTCTGGTTATATAGGCTTATTAAGATAAGTTACTCTAGTGCTCTAATGCCATCAGGAGTTCAGTTGGTATCAAAGTTCTAGCAGTACTAAAAGTCCAATAGGTTCCAGTCCCCTACTAGGACTAGGAGTGCATATGTATCAATTTCAATAATATTCTAGCTAAAATTAAGCATGCTAACTGTACTGGGATTTTAATGAAAGCAATTGTAATAATTCTACTATAATTCTAATAAAAATAAAAAAAAGACTGATTTTCCTACGATCTTAATTAAAGCAATAAATTTAATTTTCTATTATGATATCGATGGAAATATAAAGACAGATTTTTCTACAACTCTAATTATTGACGGATTAATTATGGCAAAATATAACTAATCATGCATAAACTAAATTTCCTAAAATTTGGATTTGGAACAATCAATTAATTAAACTAATAGAAAAGAAATTTTGATTCAGACACTCTAATAATTATATCAAGGCCTAATTAATACGACTAGTCAATTAAATCTAGATATAAACTAATTAAATTAATTAATTAATCCTAAAAAATTTATAAAAAAAATGGGTTTGGGCCTGCTATGCTAAGGAGGATTGGCCCCGTTCTCAAGTACCCTCCATAAGATCCCTTGGGAAAATCAGGTGGCTGAGACTAAAGAGAAAATTGGATTTTGGATTATAAAGTAATATTTTTGGATTTTCAGAGTTGATTTCGGAACAATAATTACGAATTGAATTGTAAACTAGAACTAGAAATAATATTTAAGATATTTGGAGATATTACACTAAGAAATTAAAGTTAAAACTAACTTTTAGGGCAGAATTCGGGTCCGAAATCAGAAAATCAAGTCTTATGATTAAGGACTGGTTCTGAACTGTTAGAGTTAGAACCATAAATTAATGATAGGACTGTAAATTATGATTTTAGAGTAGAATTCGATCTTAGGGGTCAATGTATCGGACCGACAAATTAAGGACTGGTTCTAAAAGCAGAGAATTAGAACTAAAAATAGAAGATTCGGTCTAAAAAGGACGCTACGGTCTAAGACTGAAAATAAAATTAAGAATTAATAAATCTAAAGATTATAAGCTATGGTTGGACACTAAAATATTAAATCCTTACATAAGGGGGGTCGGGGTTGCGGAGAGAATCATTGTAAGTTCAAAAATTTGAATCTTGAAATCATTGTTGGGGTTCTGTGTGTTCATGCTCGGAGTTCTCTGGTTTCAAAATTTACCGTCTCCTCTCAAAAATTACCAGCCTCGTTGTGTTGTGTCTCGAAAAAAAAAAAAAGCTTTTATAGGTTTTCCATCAATTACGTGCCTATTTTTGAGCATTTAATTGAATTGCGCGCCTGCTTTCTGGCGCTTAATAGCTCTGAGTCGGTCACCAACTCAGTGAGTGACCGGCTGACTTGCTCAGTAAGTCTCCTAGTCCTAACAAATTAGGGCTAATTGCGCGCATGTTGTCATGCGCTCAATCTGATTAAGCATTTAACTTGAAGCATTTAATCAAGGAAACATAGGGGTCAAGGGTAGTAAGACTAGGTCAGGCGTAGGCCAATTGCGCGCTGGTGATGGGGTGCTCAATCCGATCGCACGCTTGGATTCAGGCGCGTAATCAATTCTCGAATTGGTCTGGGAAAGGAAGTTTGGTTTGAAAGGAGGAGTGATCACGCGCTTGTGGTTCTGCGCGCGATCGAATTGCGCGCGGGGTTTCAAGCACGGAATTTGGGGTTGTCCGGGTATGGTCTCTAGAATGAAATGTAAGACTATTATGTCAGTCTGCATTTTGGCTATATACTATTATTTCAGTATATAGTCTCCCTACGTTGGAATCTGAGCCATAGAGCTATTGTCCCAGCCTGTGTTCAACCATGTATTATTGCATGGTCCTTGTAGACACCCAAATTCGGCCCAAGGCCCGATCAATCTGTACTTCAGGAGAGATGTACCCCTGTGCTTCTGATGGCACCCCTGAACCCGTAGGAATCCACCAAGACCTTTAGGAATCACCCTGAACCCTTTAGAACCATTCCCCAACCCTTAGAGATCACCCCTAAACCCTAGATTCCCTTCTCATACCTAACTTGAACCTTTCTGAGCAGTTGATGGGAGGAGAGCTATAGAATTTCAAACAGACTATTACCAAGGATGAACCATATACCATTGGAAAGAGAACTTCTCCCACTTTCCAACAGGCCAAAGATCACCCAATTTGGAGTTGCGAGTCAAACGTTATGGCCGATTGAAGTTTCACATAAAATTATAAAACTTTTACTCAGGCGTGTATATTACATACGCCCAGCCAATTTGGCCCCAGATTAGTCAGGCGTATATATTATATACGCCTGCCTTTTTTGGGGGAAATTTGGCTGGGCATATATAATATATACGCCCAGCATAGGTGGGACCCACCACGAGCTTCATCTTCCCAAGGTTCCCCTGTTTTTGGTGAAATTCGTTCCTAAATCAATGGTATATAATATATCGCTCGCTTAGCCCTCGATGCTTGTCATCATTATCTAGTTTGACCCTTTGACCATCCCCTTAGTTAAGGTGGGTGTCTTGAGGTTGGTTGCACCCCCTTTGAGCTTATTGGCAACCCTTAAGTCACCTTTGGTCTCACCCCATCATCTGCCATTGAAATTAGTTTCCCCAAAACCCTAGGACCTTGATAACCTAGAAAACCTTAGATAGGGGATTACCTAATTGCTAAACCAATTAACTCTTAAGTAAGCCCCTAACCCATCCCTTCTCTATAAATAGAGAGGTCCCCCCTCTTCCCAAAGGGTTGAAAAAATTGGTTGATTAGAGATCTTAAGAGAGAGAGTCCTAGTGAGAGAAAATGCCATTTATTTTTCAGAATTCCAGAAAGCTTAGATCACCTATTCCACTCCATTTCAACCATTAGATCACCTTCTTTTAGCCAAAATCTATTCCCTAGCTTCACCCTATACTCCCTATATATCAAATCTTTGCATTAGAGTCCATTTCAATACCATTTGAGCCATCGGAAGCACGCCAAAGCGAAGATCTTCCACAGTGCAACAAGGGCCCGTGAGCTCCGCCTCACCCCTCTCTTCTTCTACCTTCTTGGTGTCTCCTCCGTCCAAGGATTCAAGCCGTTATGCCGTCAAAATTTTGGTTTGGCTCAAAGCTTGATAGGACCATATTGCCTTCGGGCAAGGGGAAACTCCGCCCTTTTATTTTTATTTTTGGGCATAGATAGAGACCGCTACGTGCGGGTTGATCAGGTGCCTAAACCCTTCCCGATCGATAACCGAAGCCCATACCCTAGAGCCTTTGGCAAAGAACGGTAAATCAGAGTCATATTTAGCACTTCGGTGCTAAAAATATCGATTTGAAGGTTTCCCGAGTCACCAAAAGCTCCGGGTGGCGACTCCACATTTTCATAAAAAGCGAGCGCATCGCCGCGACAGGTTCGAGAGGATCCATGATCGCACAGATGGCGACCCCGCTGGGGATATCACCCTAGCGCTTCCCCTCTTGTTGGCCTTGTTTATTTGTTACTAACCATTGCTGTTTTCTTCTTATTTTCTGCTGTTTTTTATATTTATTTTTTGTTTTTTACTAACGTACTCACCCCTACGATTCAGTCCTTTAAGTGCCTTAGCCGATTGGCAGCCCTACGTGCGCCTTTAAATTTTTGTTTTTTTTATTCTTGTCATTTAAGCCGCCTTAGGCGTTTGGCGGGCCTGCTCATTTTTACTTTTGACGTCATTTAAATTTCCGTCATTTATGAGCCTTAGCCGTTTGTCGGGCCTATTTGCGCACTTCATTTCGATCATCATATCTCACCTTTGAACGCCGGCCCGTTGAGGCGGCACGGGCTTGTCATTCCCACCCGAATTTTGGACTTAATTTCACTCCCCTTTAAAAATCTGTAATTAAAAGTGAACCAATAGTGTGGGGACATAATTGAATTTATTTTTACATTTTTGGGTAGTTTTCGGGGGGTTTAGGCACAGATACAATTTACCCGGTTGCCAGTAAGGCGGCAGCCCTAGTGGTGATGATCCTGAAAAGAACCACCCCTTCCAGTACCTGAGAAGGTGCTTGCGCCGGAGGTATATCGGTTGGGTTGCCAATTCTGATCAAGCCGTAAAACCAGCATTGGTGAGAGCATAGACAACCCAAAATTCAATCGTGTATCGCTAGGAAACGGAAAGGAGGGACCCGATAACATACACAGCAGTCCCCGGGAGCATTTCTCCCAAGAAACCAGTTCAAAGACCCACATTCGGGCTTGTTTGTTCCTCAAACTAAGTCGACGAGAGTTTTTGCGGTATATATATTATATACGCCCAGCCAAAATCCCCAGAAAATAGCCAGGCGTATATAATATATACGCCCAGCCAAAATCCCTAAATTTAAGCCAGGCGTATATAATATATACGCCCAGCCAAAATCTGCATTTTTTTGGTCAGGCGTGCATAATATATACACCCAGATACATCACACAAAGAACTCGACCCAATCCATCACCCCAAGTCCCCGATTAGCGGTATTAGTGCCCGCAGCATCCTCCCACATCCTCTAACACCCAGCATACCCCCGCCCAATCAAAAGAAGGCAACTTCTCATTGATTTGCTCCGGGGGATCGGGTCGTTTGCGTTGATTCCCGCACCTTCAATAGAACGAAAGGATTCCCTTTTGCCTCTTCCGAAGTGTTTCGGGTCCCGCCGTGGGACCTACTAAAGGTACATATATCGCTCGAGACGGGAGTTGACCCTGGGCACTAGGTCATTATTCATCTAAGCAAAGGGGAGTTAATCTCCATCTAAAAAAAAATCATCTTCAAAAAAAAAAAAAAAACAACAAACAAAAAAAATTTCTCTTCAAAAAAAAAAAAAAAATCATTTTCCAAAAAAAAAAAAAAAAAAAACAGAAAAAACAAACACAAAAGAGAAAAGAAAACAAACACTAAAAAGAGTATATTTTAGTGTGGCCGTCACTACGGCAACCTCAAACTCGTCTCGTAGAAGGAAGGTATTCGGCCCTTATCCGCGACATCGATACAACACTCGTCGGCAGATCATGTCAAGAGCCGATACGTCCCCATCGTCATCCCCATCCCATTCCCGCGTAGGAGAAGACCCGATCTCCGACACCTTTGCCAGAAACCCGGTTCGATATCACGGGTCCTTTTGGGGCACCCATGTTCACATCCACCCCATCCCCCTCCCTCACATTCTCCCAACATACCCCCTTTTCATCCCCTACTGAAACCCCTCATTTCCCAATCCGTCCATACATCCCCATCTCCCATCCGAACACCCTTACCGCATCCCCATATTTCCAAAGGCCCCATCGGGAGCCCCATCCCTCGCCTACTTCCCACGTTCCATCTCTCTCATCATCCATGCCCCCTACATCCCACATCCCATCCACCTCATCTCACTTACCATTCCCACCACCTGGCCCATCCGCATCCCAACATACCCCCCCATTTACCCGGGTCATGCCCAATTTCTCCCAACCCCCTCCATCATTAAGTGAGCCATCACCCCCCAATCTCACACCTGAATCCATGCCCTCAATGGAGGACATGAGAACGATGTACGCCCTATGGGCTGCTTCTCAGAACCCTACATCTCAAACCTCGCATCCAAATTTCCAAAACCTCCATACCCCATTCCCTCCTAACCATGCCAACCACCCATTGTCCATACCTCCCAAAATCCCCCACCTCAATGCCAAGCCCAAACCCATACAAATCCATGGGCCCAAGCCAAACACTTCTATAGCCATGGGCCCAAGCCCAAGCCCATCAAACCCAGGCCCAAGACCCTCAAAACCCATGGGCCCAAGCCCAAGCCCCTCAGACCCAGGCCCAGGTCCAGAATCCTCAAGGCCCATGAACCCAAGCCCATCAGGCTCAGGCCCAGACCCGAAACCCTCAAAACCCATGGCCCCAAGCCCAAACCCATCAGACCCAGGCCAAAGTCCAAGCCCCCTAGGGCCTTTGGACCCAAACCTATCACGCCCAAGCCCAAGGCCTTTGGACCCAAACCTATCAAGCCCAAGCCCAAGGCCCATCAATCCAAGCCTTCCAAAACCATCAAACCCAAATCCCTCAAACCCAAGGCCCATCCACCCACGCTCATCAAGGCCCATTCACTAACCCCATACCCCCCCACCAGTACCCTTTATTCACCTATACCCCTTACGCCCCCATCCCGCCCCCAACGGGAAATCCAATTCATCCCATTCCTCAAACCCACAACATCCCGCCACCTCAACCACACCCCCATCACCCCCAGAATGTGCACCCAACTCAGCACATCACTTACCGACAAACCGCTCACCCATTTATCCCTTCTCATCCCCTACAAACCATATGGCCCCACCAGGTCATCCAACCCCTCACCCCCCATGTCCAAATAGTAGTACTCGCCCCTCACCAATACCATGACCAACATTATGAGGAGGATGAAACCCACAACAGTGGAGGAGTTGCCAGCTTCAACCCTCTCGGGCCCACCATCATCACACCTAGGGTCGAACAAAATCAGGGGGAAGCTATAATATCCCTGATATTTTGACCTATTTTCATTTACCTCGGTAAGCGTGTTCGGGAAATATTGTGGAATATTTTTAGATTTTTGGTGAGCTAAGGATATGATAAGAATAATGGCAAAAGGAAATTGTCGGAAGATGTGTGTAAGTCACGTAAGCAATGACTTACACTATAAGGTTGGTGTTTGTGTTTAGCACCGGATAGGTTTTCAACTCTTGTGGACAAGTTAAAAGTATAAAAATCTAGATATTTTTATTACTAGCTTTTGGTTATAAGAGAGAGTGAAAGAGAAGTTTCACTTCTCTCACTCGTTAGAAATTTAAGCTCTAAGGCTTTGCCTCATTTGATCCTAGATCTAGAGAGTTTGAGAATTCCTCTCCCCATCTCAACCAATAGTTAGCCTTGTATTTGATTTCGGATCAGTTTGAACTATTGAAAGAGAAGAGAGATATGGAGAGTGAGCAGTTCTATATAATTTTGTTGTGGCTGAGGCAGTGACTACCTCATTTGAATGATGAACTATTTTGGAGATTTAAGCCGTTGAACTTCCAAGATTGGTTCCGGCGCGTGCTTTGGTACAACGGAGGCAACGACTTAAACTACAAGAGGTCGGCCTTTAAACATCCTTTTGTCTTTTGAATTCAATTTATGTTTAGAATGGTGTGTGGTGTTTTATTTTTTGATAAGAAGGCTGTGGTGGAAAAAATGAAGAAAAGAGCCCGGACTTGAAAATGTTAGCAGCCACAGACCCTGAGAAATTTGACTGTCGATTTGAAAATCGACTATCGAATTTGGAATGCAACCATCGATTTGTAAATCGACAGTCGAAATATGTTTTTTTGTGCCTGAAGCCAATTTGTGGAATTCGAGGGTCGATTTCCAATTCGATGGTCGAATTTGGAAATCGACCATCGAATTGAAAATCGAGGGTCGATTTTCCATATTTTGTGACTATTGTGCAGTTTTGAAATTCGACCAACGAATTTGAATTCGATGGTCGAATTCTGTCCTATTTCAGGCATTTGAAAATTTTGTTGGATTTTTATCTGCAAGCTTTTGGTTTGATTTTTGGGTTCTATATTTACACTGAGAGTGTTAATATATGTAGGTTTTGACTGTTGGGAGTCCTTGGTGAGGACTGCTAGTGCATGGTTTTGAATATTCCTTGTTGAGGTAGGGGAACCTTATTTGTTATTTGCATTAATTTATAAGCATAAACTGTTTCGGCTATTTCTTTTAAGAAGCATTAATTTTGGAATTCTGTCATACACAGCATAAATAAAACTTAGAATATATGATACAAATCTGAAAATTTGGAACTTTGTTATGACTAAGAACTTTGCAATTTGAACCTCAGAACCTCAGTTAATCTTTGAATCAGAACTTTGAAAAATCAGAATTATGTTATGAATAATAAGCTTTGATATGTGTTAGCATTTGCATTTGATTTAGGGTTCATAAGTACGATGCCCTCGATTCTACCAACCGTGTTGACGGTATTACTTTGCCGCAAGTTTCCCTCATAGCGTAGGGGCTTGTTGCACTTTAGAAATGGGTTCATGAACGACGATGGTCAGTAGGGTTTTCCCATCGGTCACGTAGTCCGCTCTCATGCTATAGGAAATTTGGGAGATAAAATTAAGTTATAAATTTAAGACAAGAAGCATGCTAAATCAGAACATTTTGAACACTTTAGATTATATTATCAGTTTTGACTCAGGATTAGAACTGGAGATTTACTTTGAAAAGCATCATTGAAAAACCATATTTGATCCCATTCCGTCTTTTGAAAACCTTTACTTATAAAGAAATGCAAATAGATCTGTTTCCTCTATTGAGCTTGGCTGTTAGCTCACCCCCAACTATACGTCACAGGTGCTGAGACTGACCTTGGGTCAGAGGATCCGAAGGACTCCGATTATATTCCCGAGGAGGATTTGGACATACCAGCTGAGGAGTTCTTTTCGTGATCTTAAATCCTATGTTTTCTTTTTTGGTATTTTTGTCTGGATATTATTTTGGAATATTGGGCCCTAGGCCTTTATTTTGGTTCTTTTGATATCACTTGGGGAACGATTATTATGAACCACTATTTTAGGTGATCGGATTGGCCATCACCTGTGGTTCTTCTTGGTTCCTCACAGTGATATATTCATTTTGTTATATGAAGCTTTTATTTTTGGATTACTATATGTTGCCTCTGTCTTTAGATCTTTGTATATGTTGCCAGCTTCTGTTTGTTATGGCTTATTGAGAAATCAATAAGTTGATGAACCGGCCTTTCCTATACCTTAGGGATTGGAAAAGTCAGGTCGTCACAGTTGGTATCAGAGCAAGGCTCTAGATTCAGAGTCTTAGGACTAGGGGTTAGAATATTTCTAACAATTCATTACTGATCTATTGTTATTTTTTTTTTTAACAATGACAGATCAGCATGCCTCCACGGTTTAGAGGCAGAGGCCGAGGTATAGAGGGACCTCGTACAGCTCGCATTGAGGAGATAGATGAGGGTGTAGGCACCTCATATGGTAGAGGGCGAGTTGCTTCCGGCCCTAATGCAGATCCTTTGGGAGCTGCTAGGCAAGACAGAGGGAATGTGGACGAGGTGCTGACAGCCTTGGCTACTAACATGGCCCAGCAGACTGCAGCCATTGACCGACAGACCGAGATGCTGACAGCTAGACATCAGCCAGGAGGATTCGCAGAGTTTAGGAGGATGAGACCTCCTACATTCTCAGGGCAGACAGATCCTATGGAAGCCGAGGCATGGCTGGATGAGATAGAGAAAATATTTGAAGTGTTGCAGTGTACCGATGTCGAGAAAGTACGCTAGGCATCTTTCAAACTTTTGGGCGAGGCCAGCCCGTGGTGGAAGTCTGTTTCCCAGATGAGAGAGCTAGACTACCCCAATACTCCATGGACTTGGGCAGAGTTCGTGGACACATTCAATAATCAGTACTTCCCAAAGCTCGTACGTAATCAGTGGGAGGTCCAATTTATTGAATTGAAACAGAATGAGATGTCGGTGTGCGAGTATGGCGCAGAATTTGATAGACTTTCTCGATTTGCACCCCTACACGTGGCCACTGAGCTGATGAGAGCTCAAAAATTTTAGAGAGGTTTGAGGCCAAACATTCAGGAGAGGGTGTCGATGTGGGAAATGGAGACGTATGCTGGCATCATGTCCAAGGCCCTCATTGCAGAGGAAGATATTCAAAAACAATACTTGAGGCGAGAGCAGGGTAATAAAAATAGGTTTGGCCAGGGATAGCAGAGTGCTTCAGAGCAGGTGAACAAAAAGTCGAGGTTCTCTAAACCTCCTCCCTACCCTAGTCAGCCATCATATTCTAGACCGGCTGTTGCTTCAGGACCAGTGACGTCTTCCTATCAGAGACCGCAGAGTTCGTCACCAGGATGACCTTTCAGAGCCGAGAGCACTACTGCGAGTGGAGCTTCTGTGGTTCAGGGTTTGACGAGAGGATCAGTTGTTACTCTTGTTTCTACCCCAGTGTGTGCAAGATGTGGGAAACCACCTAAGACAGAGGATTGCAGGCGAAACACTGGAGGATGCTTCAGGTGTGGGCAGGTTGGTCACATGATCAAGGATTGTCCTATTGTTGAGAAAGGACGGACTACGACAGTCTCTACGCAGAAGTCGATGCGACCTACAGTTCAAGGTCGGGCTTATGCGGTGACTGCACAGGATGCCTAAACGTCGAATGACGTCATCCAAGGTATCATTAAAGTTGAGATGTCATTTATGCATTGATTCAATTATTATTGTTTAAATTTAAATTCAAGCCAATTATGTTAAACCACATAGGAATCATTGCATATAATTAACAAACTTTTTAACTAAAGGTACCCTTATGATGAGTAGTCGAGACGACGTGGATAAAATTTGAAGCGCGAGTACTTATAGACCCTGGGTCTACACACTCGTTTATTACTCCTTCCTTCTCAGAG
The DNA here is from genome assembly GCA_021018995.1 of Chloranthus sessilifolius. Lineage (NCBI taxonomy): Eukaryota > Viridiplantae > Streptophyta > Magnoliopsida > Chloranthales > Chloranthaceae > Chloranthus > Chloranthus sessilifolius. The sequence goes on along the minus strand of CM037588.1, from coordinate 121,226,918 downwards.
AAGTTGGGTGTTACGCCCAAACCTCTTGCTTTCATTTTGGACATCAAGATTCCTACGAGAAGTTCGGTATGCACTGATACAGCATGTCAGTCAGTCATCGTGATTATTGATGAGCACGAGACATTGACCGACATGATTACGTTGAGCATGGAAGGTTTCGACGTCATTCTCGGAATGGATTGGTTGGCAGCTTATCACGCGAGCGTGGACTGTCTGTGGAAGATAGTGACCTTCCGACCGCCAAAGCAAAAATCCTTCCGATTCTGTGGAGTCAAATCTAAGGTTGCGCTATTAGTTTCAGCCATTAAAGCTGAGCGCATGATGAAGAATGGTTGCAGTGGGTATCTGGCCTATTTGCAAGATTCTACAGAGAAGAAGAATGACTTGGCTCTTATCAAGGTGGTCTGCGATTATCCTGATGTCTTTCTAGAGGACTTGCCTGGATTACCACCTGACCAAGAGATTGAGTTCGCGATTGAGCTGGTGCCGGGTACAGAACCGTTATCTAAAGCTCCTTATCGGATGGCACCTGCTGAGTTGAAAGAGCTCAAGGAACAGCTTCAGGAGCTATTAGACAAAGGCTTTATTCGACCAAGTGTTTCTCCTTGGGGTGCACCAGTTCTTTTTGTGAAAAAGAAGGATGGATCGATGCGTCTGTGTATCGATTATAGGCAGCTCAACAAGATGATGATTAAGAATCGTTGTCCTCTTCCGCGGATAGATGACCTATTTGATCAGTTGCAAGGTGCAAAGTTCTTTTCGAAGATTGATTTGAGGTCAGGCTATCACCAGCTCAAGATCAAGGCGGAAGATATATCCAAAACTGCGTTTCGAACGAGTTATGGCCACTATGAGTTTTTAGTGATGCCATTTGGATTGACAAATGCACTTGCATCTTTTATGGACCTGATGAACAGGGTGTTCAAACCACATCTTGATAAATCCGTGGTAGTTTTCGTAGATGACATCCTCATCTATTCTGTGATTTAGACATTTGGGTCCATTGTTTTGAGAGGGTGGAGAGCATACACACCTCGAGCGGTACGGCAGTTGGGGTTCGACTAGGGACTCCCTCTAGAGATTAGCCACAGAGTGGCGAAGAGGATGACCGACCGTTCGGGTCAGAATTTTGTAGAGCGGATGGCGCTCCAGATAGTTGATTTTAGGGCTGAGGGACCAGGGTCACAGGGGCACGCGATGAGGTGGAGAGTGTTAAGTGGTGAAAAATACCACTTTTCACCCTTTAACCCGACCAATGACAGACCTGTGAGCACACTAATAAGCCTTTGTTGAGTGCCTTTTGTAGATAGCAGTGAAAGCTGGTAATAATGCAAAAAACCACTTAAGAATGCCCACAATGAAGCCATCTCTCAGCACTAAGCATACCCAACAACAGAACACTAGAGGGCAGCACATCACTGAGCCCTTGGAATGCATGGCTGCAGCAGAACAAAATGCTGGAAGTGAAGACAGGTCTTAAAACAACCTATCGAAAGGGCATCTGGAAGACTTCGATAGGAGCTGAAGGATAAAAGAGAAGAATTCGTGCAGTTGGAGAAGGACTCGATAGGATCTGAAGGCAAAAAGAGGAAGACATGTGCTGAAGTGAGGGATTCGATAGGATCCCTGAACCTATCGAGCAGATGAATGAAAGAGAAAGCTCATCCTAACGAAAGCTTGCCTGAGGAGAAAAAGAGAACCTATTGAAGGCTTCCTGAACCTATCGAAATGAAGATGCTGGAATTGAACCTATCGAAGGATGCTTAAGCCTTTCGATAGGAATGAGAGCCAACCTATCGGGATGACGGCATGCTGAGCTGAACCTGTCGAAAAGGACCTCTGAACCTATCGAACTTCTCATCCAACCTATCGAATACTCCAGATAATAGGCTGAGGACCCTGAAGCTTCAAAGAGAAAACTCATCCTACCGGTACCTATCGAAGAGACTAGGGAACCTATTGAAAGGGACTACAAGCTTACTTTTAACTTGTCGGAAGTTTCTCCAACCTATCGAAATCGTGTGCTGAACTACTCAGAAACTATGCTATGCACACGCTGAGACTTGGTAACCTGCTGCACGCAAACTGAGGCACTTTGGTGACCGACTGAGGTTCTAAAAGATGCCCTAAAAAGCCCTAACCGACTCACATGCTTTAACAGAACTCTAACAAACTCTGATGACCTTCTAGAAGGGATTTTTGGCGGGAAAAATAGAGGAGAAAGCTATATATAGAGATCCCCAATTGCCATTGGGGGGATCAAAATTTTGAACAATTTCCTGGAGATTAGAGCTTGCAGCGAGATTCTATTTTCCCTCCTTTAGCCCAACCATGGTTGGCTAATTCCCTAGGAGCAGCAAGGAGTGAGTTAAATCTGTGAGTGGGTAAGGTTAATTGCTACACAGACTACAGATCTGAGAGCATTTCATTCTAGAGTGAGTTTGATTGCAATGTAAATGTTGTTTTCAATATTTTAATTAGATCTAAATCTCTTTTGATTCCTTTTGGTGCTCGATCAGATTTGTGTAGAGTAGTTGCTTGATCAGCTCACTGTTGTCGATTTCAAGTGTGCTTCCCTTATTGGTTAGTGGTGAAAGCATCAAAAACAGAATGAAACAGGGGATGAATCAGCACAACTCGGAAATCCTAGACCTGTAAGATACAAGGTCCTTTGTAGCAAGTTTTGATAAGTAAGAGTTTGTCCCACAGGGAAAGGTGATCTAAGGCTCCAAGGGAGTCGTCTCTAGTAGTCCCTCCAGATCTGTCTACAGATCTGGAAGTCCTAAAAGGAGGAGAGTTTGAGGTCACTTATTCTAAGTATTCTAATAACTAAATTACAAAAAGGATTGAGAGGATGGATGGAGTGTGGAAAATAATTATAAAAAGGTGAGAAATATATTTTTGAGCCAAGATCAGAGGAGTTCTTGCAACTCAGATTTAGATCTAATGTTATAGAAATCCTGTCCAGAGGCTACATTATCACCTCTGAGGAGAAAGGATCCATCCCATCTCTACTGCCATGACTCCACCCTTAGGGCTATAACCTGTCCACTTAAATGGTCACAGACTATCCCATAGGGGAGCCACTATCCAGGGATGGGTCAGAACATAACTATTAAATCATTGCAGGCACTATTTCATCCAGGCTACCAGCTCAGGAATCCATAGGGAACCTCAACCTCTAAAGTTCCATGTGTGGGGCTAAGGCTGGAAAACCATGATAGCCCAGACACATAGAACCAGCAAGGGGTTGAGTACATCCTTCGATCCAGCTGTCCATTGCTTGAGAGAGGATACAATGGTCCAGTCACCAGCCTACAATCTCTATAACCAGATCAGATCCGACATCTGATGGCAGATCTATACAAATATGAGGGAGTCTACTTCTGTACAATCCCTCACCAGGCTTCTACAAGCTCAGGTGAAAAGAAGAAGGATCCATCTTGGATCGGTGGATCAGAATCACCCTAGGGCTATAATCTGTCCACTTAAATGGTCACGGACTATCCCAGAGGTTATCCTCCTCATGGAGCCCAAGATAAAACAAGATTATCGCTGCTACCACCATGTTCACCAGGCTACCAGCTCAGGATCCCATGAGGATTTCAGATCTAGTAGGTCCTGTGGTGGGGCAAAGGCTGAAAGACCATGATAGCCCAGACACACAGGTTACTTGGATCTGAGTGGCCCTTAAAATCAGTCCTCCATTGCTTTGAAACATAGCCAAAGCAATGGGGGATCACAAGGCAGCAGCCTTGCACAAAGCATCTCACAAATTAATAGTAATCCCATAAAGTATAAATCTTATTACAAAATTTCCATTAATCTAACTCATATACATATACAAGGTCATAGCCAGCAATTGCTGAACTATGGAGAGAAGAAAAGAAAAAGGAAAGGAAAAACTACTTACTGCTAAAAGAAAGAGAAAAGAAAAGCGATCTGAGATAGGTTCCCAGATACCTAAACCTAAGCTAGGCCTGGGTATATATAGCTGTGGGGTGGCGGCGCATTAGGGTTAGGAAACCCTAATTTTAACGATGCCACATGGCCTCTACTGATCCTTGGATGCCTCGGGGCGTGTGCACGGAGATTTGAGTGTGGGAATGCGTGCCCTAATCATTGGAAATTTCTAGAATGCCCTCTGCTGAAGAGATGGAAGTTTAGGTTCAGAGCCTCGCTAGGTAGCTATAGTTTCCCAGACTTGTCGCATGGTAGCTCATTGCTCTTCGCTAGGAAGATTTGACACTGAAGCTTCAGCCGTCGCGAGGTTGCCTTGGTTTGCTCTTCAGGCAGTCGCGCGGTAGAGAGTTGAGCTCTCGCTGGGTTGGAGTTCTCAGGGTTGAGTAGAAAACATAGTCTCAAGTGTCGTGAGGTTGCAATTCAAGCAATCGTGTGATAGATTAGTCTTCGCTGGGCAGTAGCGTGAGAACTGCGCAAGCTCTTTTGAGTTCTGAACTGCGCGAGGTTCTTTTTCTTACTCAATCTTCGTGAGCTTGGCCTTGCCTTCGCCAGGATGCTTTCTTTCTTGAATGACGCACGATCTGTGCGAGGAGTTCTTCTTCTGAGAATTGTATCCCGCGGCGACTGCGCAACAGCTGTGCAAGAAATCTTTTGAAGCTCTCTCTCCTCAGCCGTCTTAAGCAAACTTCACGAGATTGAGAGAAGTCTGCTTTGAACTGTGCGACACTGAGCACTGTGTTCTACTCTTGAGCTTCACGAGAGCTGTGCGGAGTTGAGTTTCTGAAGCTCCCCAGTCATTCATCTGCACGAGAGGTTGCCTGTAAAGCCTTGGGAAGCTCAGTTGATATGCGCGAGGCTTCAAGGTGCATTCTTGCTGAGGGGCATCTGGTGCCAAAGCAGGCTCCATAACAGGATTCTTGGCCTTGTTTCACTGCTGATTATTTCCTGAACAAAACACTTAAGATGAGTTTATTAAGTAGCTAAGGGTCTAACCAAAGGTTAAGTTAAGGGGTGAAAAGTGGTACTTTTCAGGTCTTAACACACCCACAAACCTAATCTTTGCTAGTCCCTTAGCAAAGCTACATTAAATCTACTCTAAAAATTAAATGCCACTTTCGTAGGGAGCACGGATACATTTAGCATATGTAACAAGCCTTTTAAACCCCTAGGTGATCTCTAGTGGAGGAGTGAAGTCTCCTGAGGGTTTTCAGTGAAGACACCCACAAACTTCTCCAATGAAATAGTTAACTAAAGTGCAATGTCTTCCAATGAGCAGTTAAGGAATCAGATTTAGACTACTCATGAATCAGCATCAAAGAAGTTTAATTCATTGGTTGCATAGGAACTTAGACAGCATAATTGGCATGTTAGCACAACATTTCCAAATGATTTGTGATCACAGATAACTGCACAAGTGCATGTCAGCACTGAGCTTATCCTGATGTCAGAAAATTAGGTTAAGGCCATACATAATACATTCAAGTTCAGACCTAAAAGAAAGCTTTTCGGGGCATACTATCATCAAGGTTTGTTGAGGGGTTCAGTTTCTCACAGGCTCAAGAGCAGTTACATCCCCCAACTGGGTTTGTAAGCATGAGCATAGGCAGAGTTCTTAAGTGCTGGCATCATTGTCAGTTTCTCACCATAGATTGGATAATTCCTTATCTTCACATGACAACTCACTCAATCTTTGGATCACAAGGGCTTTTAACTGGGTTGAAATGTGGCTTATGGGGTATGGTTAAAAAGAATGGAAGGTTTGAACAAGGGTTCACAAATTGAGAACTCAGTGGGTGCAGGAGGTGGTTCATGACTTCACCTTCTTGAATTCACCTCCCTTCATCTTCTTTGAGATTTTCAGATTTGAAGTGATCAGTTTCTCTTCTTGATTTTGATTTTCCAATGAAGGTTCCTCTTGACTTCTCTCTTATTCCTCTTCATTATTATTTTTTTTGTTTCTTTTTTTTTTTTTTTTTTTGGAGTTTTCTTCTTTTTTTTTTTTTTTTTTTGCTTCTCAGAAATGTCACCATGTCCTCAGTTACCATTCTGCCAGAATAGATGTTTCTTCTCTATTCACCTAATGCTGACCATAGCTAGTCCATCTTCAACTCTTTCTCCTTTACCTTCTGAATTCTCAGAGTGAGGGTAGGTTGAATCAGGTTCATAGGTTCAGGTTCAAGTACTCAGGTGTATTTTGAAGAAATTTAGGATTTAAAGCTCAAAGGGGTATGGACAAGGGCAGTTGCTTTAGGATTGATCTTTTTAGGCTCAAACTGTCCAAGAGAAGGCCTTGATCCTTTCATAAGTCTCATGAGTACTGTCAGTTGTTTCAACTTGGAGTTACCTAACTTCTAGTGAGCACAGAGCCTCAGCCAGTCCTTAGAACTAGAAGAACTGCCTTAGTTACTCCTCAAAAAAAAAATAAAAATTGTAGGCCCAATTCTCACTGGTTATGGTCATCCTTTGAACTTTTAAGTATGTCCTCACCTTTTTCTCTCTCTACTGATTCACTAAGTGCAGATAACATGTGTTTCCTTGGTGAAATTATTATGGAAATGTGGAATATTAGGAGTCTATAATGTTCAATGTTTGCATAAATTTTAAACTTCTTAATTTTATGATTCTTAACTGAACAGAGGTCCATTTCCATATTGCTCAGATGGGTCTGCTGCACTTATGTTAACTATTCCATTGGCAGGGTCTGCCTGCCATACCCCCAAACCTATTAGGAGCAGTGTCCTCACTGGTTCAAGGTAAAAGTGCAGCAGAGTTATTGCAACATAACAGAAAAGGAAAACAAAACACACAGACAAAGCAAGACAGGACAGATAGTGGGAAATTCTACGAAATATGAAAACTGTACAAAATACAAGAGAACAAATGTAAAAGAAATAGAGGAAATCCTAGGTGCAATCTAATAAGAATTTGGATTAAAATTTATCCCAGCCCATCTTCCGTGCATGTTCTTGAAGGATTGCCTCTTCTTCTTTCTTCTTTCTTTCCCTCTCGGCCTTCCTCTGCTCTGGAGTTTTGGGTAAGGTAGGAGCCTGGACTCTCATTTTTCTCTTCTTTGGCTCAGGAGGGATCTCCGAAGATTGTACAGTGGGTGGCTCAGGGGGTTTGGTGGGGGATTTCCCTTTGGGTCCCGTACCTTTGGAGGCTTGCCCAGGCGGAGGCCGAGGTGGAATAGGAGATGATTGGGTTGGTGGAGGCGAAGGAGGGGGAACGGGAGATTTGGCTGGAGCTGGCATTTGAGACAGAAGAGGACCTTTCCCTTTTTCTATTGGAGGGGGAGCCACAGGAGATGGAACTGGTAATTTCGCTGGAGGCACAGCAGGGCTCTTTCCTTTCACGGATTTGCTCGGTGGTGGTGCCTCCTTAGACTTGGCAGATGGTTCTTTGCCAATTTTCAAAGAGCAAGATGGGGGAGTGGTCTTCTTAGCAGCAACTTTCCGTCTCTGAGGATAGGATTGGGCAGCAGGGGCATCTGAAGGGGCAGCCATAGTAGGTTGGGCACTGGGATCCATAGGTGGTGCCTCCTCGGAGTCAGAGTCAGAAGGAAAGAGCTTAGTAGGGTCCAATCCTAGGGCAGCAGCAGCCTGTCTGCGTTCTTCTTTGGAGAGGAGGCGCCCATGGGGATCATCCTGAGTGGAAGCTCGGGTGACCTTTGGAGGTGGGGATGGAGGGGCCAACCGTTAGTGTTTTTGGGCCGCAATGGCTCTCTTAGAAGTTGGCATTTTCTGGGAAGGGGTGCGTTTCCTTTTGATAGCAGGAGAAGAAATAGGGGGGGCACTGATGTAGGAGCAGGAGCTACCGTAGGGGTCATAGCAGGAGCAACAGGGGTTGTGGGTACTGCAGGAGGAACGGCAGCAGGCATTGGAGGAGGAACAGGAGGAGCGACCAGAGTGGGGGCTGGGGGAGTTGGGGGAACAGACAGTGTAGGGGTTGGTATAGGGTGGTGGAAGAAGAGGGCCCTGGATGTGTGGAAGAAGATGGGGCCTCAGGGGGAGCGGTGGCGATGGGGGTGGCTTGGATAGGTTGGGACAGCAGGAAAGCAACTCTTTGCTCCAAGATTTCTATTTTCTTATTGGCCCACAAGAGATTGGTATCCGCAAGCTACTTACTGAGACGGGTGATCTCCTGAGCATTGTTCAATTTCTTCTCCAATAACCGATTATGCTTTTTCACCCTCTCAACATTGGCCTTTTCCATGTCAGCAGTTACTTTGTAGTAGGTTGCTGCAACCTTGTTCGCATTTGATGTCTCCAGAATGGCCTCCCATCCTTTTGAAATATCGCCAGTTGCTAGAGCAAGCTTCGATCACCACCTGCAGCAAGGGGTATTCAATGGCTTGATGGAGTTCCTCTTGATATAAGGATTGTCCCTCATGGCATGGAGGAGGGTGAAGTAGGGAGGGGTGTAGTAGGAGTGTTTGGGCAAGATAGGGAGAAATGAAGTGGAAGGAAGAGAGGTTGCTGGAGCCTCGGGCGAGGATGTGGGGGTTGAAGAAATGGGTTGGGTGGTCTGGGTGGAATGGTCAATGAATTTAGGAGGGGGTGGGAGAAGAGGGGGAATGGAAGGTAGGGGTGGAAAATGAAATGAAGGGGGGGCAGCTGATGGGGGTGGTTTAGGGGAAGGGAAGAAGGGTATGGTGAAGGGTTGAAATGGAAGGGAGGGGGGTGCAAATAGGGGGGGTGGAGTGAGATTGGTGGATGGGAATGGAATGGGGTCTATCTGGTAGCATGTTGGTGAAGTGAGGGGAGGCAGATTAGAGGTAGAAAGGTAGGGAGAGAGGGAAAGGAGTGGTCAGGGATGGTATTAGGGAGGGGGAAGGATGGAGGTGAGTCAATGGGGGTAGGGGCTATGGGAACAGGGGAGACAGAGGTGGAAGGGGTTTGTGTTGGGATTGGTGGGTTTGTCAATGTGTGAAGGGTGGATTGGAGGGTGGTTATCTCAGTTTGCATTTTGGCTTGAGTCTCTGTGGTGGTGGATAGTTGGGTTTGGAGGTCATGGATAAGGGAAAGGATATGAGTAAGAGAATTAGAGGTTGGATGAGGGGGGGTAGGAGGGTAAGAAGGAATAGGTTGGAAAGGGGAAGTGGGGGCATGATGGAAAGTGGTAGGGGGGAATGGGGGGGGTCGGGTGAATGATGTGGTGAAGGGAGAGGGATGTCATGGGTGGGCAAGGTATCAAGCAAACTGGTCATTAAGGCTTGATACCCAGAGGTGGTGGCTAGGTTGAAGTCCAGGTCATGGAGAGGTGGGTCTAAGGTTGGGCCACTAAGGGGTGTGGTTGTGGGAAGGGCTGGGGTAGTGTGAGAGGTTTTCTTTTTGAGGTAGGATATCAAGGGAGGGCTGTCAGGGTGAGGAGCAGGGGCTATGGGAGAGGCTAGGGATGTTGATTGTGGTGGGGTGGGTGAAGGTGGAGTGGTGTCTTGGGGTCCAACACTTTCTACCCAGGTTCGGATAATGATTGGAGGGGGAAAGGAGAAAGGTGAGGAAAGAGGGGAAGTGAAAGATGGAATGGGGGAAGAAGGGAGGGGGGAGGCCAGAGTAGTTGGTGGAAGAATTCACGCAGAGAGGTGTGGCTCAGCCACCTTCTTTGGGGCAAGGGTTGTTGCCTTCTTTTTGGGAGCAGGGGTGGCCCCTGCCACAGCAGCTTCCTCTCTCTGCTCGGAGTCCTCGTGAGCTTCAGTCTTCTTCTTCTTCTTCTGGGGATCCATTAAGCTTCTGCTAATCCCCCATTGTCTTTTAGCAAATGTGGTGGGAGTGAGGTTAGCAGATAACTCCCCCCCAGGTATCTTGTATCCTCCCCTCAGAAGTAGCCTAGTGATGAGTCTTCCATAGGGGAGAGTGTGGCTCTTCTTTTGCAGCCCTAACTTCACCATTGTATCCTTCATGTCCTCGAAGATCAACCAGGCAGCATTGAATCCATGGCCCAGAGAGAAGGAATACAGAGCATCAGCAATTGGTGTCCTCCTTTCTTGCTGATGGCCGGAGCAATAGATGTTCTTCCTCAAAACTTGATCAATGAACAGTAGTTTGGGCTCCAAATCTCTTCTTCTGATGGAGTCCCCTGTGGCCTTCAAGCCTCTAGTAATGGCATGGGCAATAGTGTCAATGGGGGCACTCACAGGGGCACCATAACCGCACTTGGGATCAAATCTGGCAGGGATGCCCAAGACTTCAGCGATCAGCTCCGGGTTAAACAGCATCTCAAAGTTGTCAACTAATGCAAGGAGGCCTGGCTGCCCTTGTGTGTCGGGTATGAGCCTAAGGTGCTGGTAGAAGAGTTGCACTAACCTAGGGTAGGCTAGGGCAGGAATCATTTGCAGGAAGGGGAGCAGACCAGCCTTGCGCAAGAACTCTATTGCAGGTGCTGACAATTGCTCAGATTCAAAGAAGGAGATATAAAAAATGGCTTCAGGCTCTAAGGGAATGGAAAGGAGGAGCTCAGAGGGTGTAGAGTAATCAAATGTTGGTGCAGCCTGCTCCGGTACCACCCCCTTCCCTTTTTGCAGAGCCGTAGAGGACTTGGCTTTCTTAGGTGTAGGCTCCACAGTGGCCTTGTCCCTAGCTCTCTTCACAGGTGCGCTTTTAGGAGCCATCCCAATTTCCTTGGTGAGTGTGGAGTTACAGATTTGAAAGGAAAAACCAGGAGCTGAGTCTAACCCTAAAAGTTAGGGTTCTATTTAATGGAACGCGCAAAGGATCTTCAGAGATCTAAACAGGGGGCAACTAATAAGGGGAGCTTGAAGAACAAAAATCCTGAAGTTCGAACTGAACAGTGATCTGGGGATAGGGTGTGAAAGGAGAGAGGTGGAGAGGAGTGGGAGCAAGGGTTTCGCTGGTAAGAGAGGAAAGAGAAAGTAGTAAGGAAAAGCAGCGCGGGGTGGGATTTAAATATCGCAAAGCTCGGCGCGCTTTAGAACGTCCGCCCGCTGGTTGGGAATGAATGGGTCGCGAGATTAAATGTTCCTTGAAACTGCAAGCGACCCTGCTTCTTTAAAACTGACAACAAAGTAATTCCTTATGAACTGTGCGAGATGGGGCCAAACTCATTATTCAGAACCCCGGATGGCTTAATCGAGGCAGAATTCACTCACCCCCCAGTCTGCTGTTTGACCCTTACAAAAGGGGTGGATTCTCTCACAGACTTACATCCAGGGACACCCTTAATCATTATAAAGCATTCACAATTCCTATACTCTCAAAGCAAGAAAGTCACACGTCACGCAAGGCATTCAAATCATCTTTCAATCACTTAAAATTACCACAGAAGGGAAGTTGGTATCCAAGTAGGCATTAAAGCACTAAACTCAAATTCCAACAAGATTGCAAACTATTCCTACAATCAGTAAAGTACATATTATACAACGATGCACAGTTCTTATCATCAATTCAATGAAAGATCCCCTCCAGGTTCTGAGGATCCTTCACCAATCAAAAATTGGCCCTTGGGATTAACCACTGGTTGACTGGGCAACCTTCCCTCTTCTCTTTTGGCTAGGGTGTTCGCCAGTTGTCCCATCTGCTCCTTCATCTTCTTAATGCTCTGACCATGAGAGTTCACAGTCTGAGCCAAGGAACCCAAGTTTTGCAATGAAGCCAAGACTTGGTCCTCGAAAGAAGTATTTCATGGTTGAGAAGGAGGTAGAACCAACTGATTTTCTTCAGATGGGGCTCGGTGGTCTTTGGAAGGTAGACCTTGGGGCATGCCCTTGATTGAACTGCTGCTGTGGCCTTTGTGGTAAAGCCAACATCTGCTGGGGCTACATGTAGTTATCTTGCTTCCACCTCAGATTTGGGTGGTCTCTCCATTGGTAACCAGTATTTTGGTGCTGGTATCCATATGGCTGTCTGTTGTAGCCCCTCAGATTGTTGCTGGCCATAAGACTGAGCAGCAGTAGCATGTTCCAACATTAATTCCAGAAATTGCCCTGCAGATGGACATTCCTCCACTGTGTGCTGTGGGGACTGGCATATGAGACATGCCTCTGCCACATGAGCAGCCCTTCAGGGTTGCATCACAGTCAACAATTTATCAAACTTCATAGAGAGGTTGCCCATCTGCAGCCGTAGGTCATTGTTCCCAGACACATCATAAATTTTTCCTTTGGATCCAGCAGCAGACCCCACGTTTGACTTAGATTCATGATTAGTTCTTGCCAGGGATGGCTTTTGAAAAGCATTCTCACTAATCACCTCAAACAATTCCCATGCCTCCTCAGCAGTCTTGTGCATGTAGGATCCACCACAAGAGGCATAAACCATATCTCTGTTTTTCTCATCAATCCCATTGTAGAAGCTTTGTACAAGCTGCCACTCAGGGATCTTGTGGTGGGGGCATTGTTTGAGCATCTCTTTAAACCTATCCCAGGACTGGTTAAAATCTTCAGTTGGGGATTGAGAAAATGCAAGAATCTCTTTCCTCAACTGGTTAGTTTTGGTCTCAGGGAAGAGCTTGGTTAGGAATTTAGTTTGCAGGTCTTTCCATGAAGCAATGCTATTGTTGGGAAGAGTGGCCAACCATGTACTGGCCCTATCCTTCAGAGAGAAGGGAAAGAGTCTGAGCCCAGTAGCCTCAAGTCCCAAACTAGTGATATTAAAAGTGGTGCACAAGGCCAAGAACTGGTCAATATGCTTGTAAGGGTCTTTTTTGCTAAGCCCATGGAAAGCTGACAGCATCTGGATGATTGAAGTTTTTATCTCATAATTCCCCTGAACATCAGGGAATTGAATTCTATAGGGGGAGTTGTAGTCATCCGGAGCATTCAACTCCTTGAGGGTTCTGGGGTGTTCTTCACCCATGGTTGCTGATGCAAATTTTCCTGGGGGCTCTCTTGTGGTGTGCCTGTCTCTTCTAAGTCTCCTCCCCCTTTCTATCTCAGGGTTTAGAGACTCTAAAGTAGGGCTGAGGGATCTCCTCCCTAGCATACAAGCACACCCATAGCAAGGAAAGCTTCTTGCAGGCACATTGCAAAAGAATACTTATACATAAACAAATTTATCTAACTATTTTATAGCTATCCAAAGAATACATTTAAACTATCCTAGATACTGCTGGAAAAATTGTTTAAAAAGAAAGACAGACAGAGCTTTAGAGTCAGAGAGTTTGCAAACAGAGGTAGCTATGCTCCAACTGCATTCCAACTATCCTTTACTACTGCTGTCCAGATCTGCAAGAAAGATTCACAATTATGTCAGCAGTATAATTTATTCACATGTATAAAAAATACTAAGAATACAAAAACTAAGGGTCTACTATTAGATCATCTTTCCCCGGCAACGACGCCAAAAACTTAATGTCGATTTCAAGTGTGCTTCCCTTATTGGTTGGTGGTGAAAGTATCAAAAACAGAATGAAACAGGGGATGAATCAGCACAACTCAGAAATCCTAGACCTGCAAGATACAGGGTCCTTTGTAGCAAGTTTCAAAAAGTAAGAGTTTGTCCCACAGGGAAAGGTGATCTAAGGCTCCAAGGGAGCCGTCTCTAGTCCCTCGGATCTGCTTACGATCTGGCGATCCCTAAAAGGAGGGGAGTTTGAGGTCACTTATTCTAAGTATTCTAATAGCTAAATTACAGAAAGGATTGAGAGGATGGATGGAGTGTGGAAAATAATTATAAAAAGGTGAGAAATATATTTTTGAGCCAAGATCAGAGGAGTTCTTGTAACTCAGATTTAGATCTGATGTTATAGAAATCCTGTCCAAAGGCTACATTATCACCTCTGAGGAGAAAGGATCCAACCCATCTCTACTGCCATGACTCCACCCTTAGGGCTATAACCTGTCCACTTAAATGGTCACAGACTATCCCATAGGGGAGCCACTATCCAGGGATGGGTCAGAACATAACTATTAAATCATTACAGGCACTATTTCATCCAGGCTACCAGCTCAGGAATCCATAGGGAACCTCAACCTCTAAAGTTCCAAGTGTGGGGCTAAGGCTGGAAAACCATGATAGCCTAGACACATAGAACCAGCAAGCGGTTGAGTACATCCTTCGATCCAGCTGTCCATTGCTTGAGAGAGGCTATAATGGTCCACTCACCAGCCTACAATCTCTATAACCAGATCAGATCTGGCATCTGATCGCAAATCTATACAAATATGGGGGAGTCTACTTCTGTACAATCCCTCACCAGGCTTCTACAAGCTCAGGTGAAAAGAAGAAGGATCCATCTTGGATCGGTGGATCAGAACCTAAGGCTATAATCCGTCCACTTAAATGGTCACAGACTATCCCAGAGGTTATCCTCCTCACGGAGCCCAGGACAAAATAAGATTATCGCTGCTACCACCATGTTCACCAAGCTACCAGCTCAGGATCTTATGAGGATTTCAGATCTAGTAGGTCCTGTGGTGGGTCTAAGGCTGGAAGACCATGATAGCCTAGACACACAGGTTACTTGGATCTGAGTGGCCCTTAAAATCAGTCCTCCATTGCTTTGAAACACAGCCAAGGCAATGGGGGATCACAAGGCGACCTTTGCAGAGCATCTCACAAATTAACAGCAATCCCACAAAGTATAAATCCTATTACAAAATTTCCATTAATCTAACTCAAATACATATACAAGGTCATAGCCAGCAATTGTTGGACTATGGAGAGAAGAAAAGTAAAAGGAAAGGAAAAACTACTTACTGCTAAAAGAAAGAGAAAAGAAAAGCGATCTGAGATAGGTTCCCAGATACCTAAACCTAAGCTAGGCTTGGGTATATATAGCAGTGAGGTGGCGGCACATTAGGGTTAGGAAACCCTAATTTTAATGATGCCACGTGGCCTTCTACTGATCCTTGGATGCCTCGGGGCGTGTGCATGAACATTTGAGCATGGGAATGCGTGCCCTAATCATTGGAAATTTCTAGAATGCCCTCTGCTGAAGAGATGGAAGTTTAGGATCAGAGCCTCGCTAGGTTGCTGTAGTTTCTCAGACTTGTCGCGTGGTAGCTCATTGCACTTTGCTAGGAAGATTTGACACTAAAGCTTCAGTCGTTGCGAGGTTTCCTTGGTTTGCTCTTCAGGCAGTCGTGCGATAGAGAGTTGAGCTCTCGTTGGGTTGGAGTTCACCGGGTTGAGTAGAAAACATAGTCTCAAGCGTCGCGAGGTTGCAATTCAAGCAGTCGCACGGTAGATTAGTCTTCGCTGGGCAGCAGCGCGAGAACTGCGCAAGCCCTTCTCTTTACTTGGACTTCGCGAGTTACCTCGCGAGGTTCTTTTGAGTTCTGAACTGTGCGAGGTTCTTTTTCTTACTCAATCTTTGTGAGCTTGGCCTTGCCTTCGCCAGGATGCTTTCTTTCTTGAATGGTGCGCGAACTGCGGGAGGCGTTCTTCTTCTGTATCCCACGATGACTGTGCGACAGCTACGCGAGAAATCTTCTAAAGTTCTCTCTCCTCACCCGTCTTAAGCGAACTTCACGAGATTGAGAGAAGTCTGCTTTGAACTACGTGACAGTGAGCGCTGTGTTCTACTCTTGAGCTTCGTGAGAGCTGTGCGGAGTTGAGTTTCTGAAGCTCCCCAGTCATTCATCTGCGCGAGAGGTTGCTTGTAAAGCCTTGGGAAGCTCAGCTGATCTGCGCGAGGCTTCAAGGTGCATTCTTGCTGAGGGGCATCTAGTGCCAAAGCATGCTCCATAACAGGATTCTTGGCCTTGTTTCACTACTGATTTTTTCCTGAACAAAACACTTAAGACGAGTTTATTAAGTGGCTAAGGGTCTAACCAAAGTTTAAGTTAAGGGGTGAAAAGTGGTATTTTTTAGGTCTTAACACTCACCCACTTAACTGGTAGACCTCCTGGATATCATCTGAATTCGCTGGATCTGATATCCCTATAATTTCCTGCGTTTGTGACCTGGAAATTACAACATTTTTAGTGCTTTTAATTGTTCTAATTGGGGCTCTGGCTTTGTAGGAGATCTCTAGGATGGTCTGTGACCATTAAAGTGGACAGATCATAACCTTAAGGTAAATCTAAGCTCAGGCCTCAATTGGATTCATCTGCTGCAATCCATGGATTCGATAAAGTCTATAGGATGGTCTGTGACCATGAAAGTGGACAGATCATCGCCTTAAGACCAGGTGGATCATGTGATTTGGTTTCGAATTTATACCCTGCAGCTATGCTTGTGGCCAGCTGAGGGATGTGTGTGCTTTTGAACCCCTGTAATATGCTTAGCTCAACTGATTGAAGTTAAAACAACCTCCAAGCTGTTCTTCTCCATTTTCTGAGTTTTTAAACCCTCCCATCTCCAAGATCTGAGGCTCCAAAGTCGATCTTAGACAATCTGCATTTTAATTGTAGTTTAGATTAAGTGAAAATCCAATCTAATCTCTCCCCTGTCTTTTAGCTAGACCAACATTAGTTAGGGTGCCAGATCTCTTACAGATCTGGAGATCTACCTAATTCCATACCACCTCTCTGTGGACTTCCCCTTACTTACTTTTAAAACTTGCTACAAAGGATCTTGTACCTTACAGGCCTAGGATCTCCCAGCTGTGCTAAACCCATCTCTATTTTCTCTTGTTGTTTACACCATAAATCAGCACACTGGAATTTCCCAACAAGTTTTTGGCACCACTGCCGGGGAGGTGTTTGTGAATTTGGTAGATCTAGATTTATTTTATAAATCTGTAACTGTGTGTTTGATTTTACTAACTGCATTTGTAAGTTTTACTATTTTTCAATATTTTTTGTGTACATTTCATCAGATCTGAGTACAGAGTGAGAGGAGAGCCGTGCTGAACGCTGCTCTATAGTTTGCATCTCTTTTTTTCCCCTATTTATTTTTCAGATCTGCTGATTTTTATTTTTTTTAGATTAATTAGTCAGCTGTGTTGCTTCTTTCTGTTGTGTGAGAATTTATTCTGCATTCAGTTTGTGAGTGTTGTATGTTTGGTAGGAGAACTCTTCAACCTCAGATTATTTCACTAACTCCAGAGGTTGAAAGACTTCTCAGATCCAGACCAACTACATCCACAGCTGTTGAAATTGAATCTGTTGAAATGGGTGAGCAGCAGCAGCCTCGAACTCTCAAGGAATTTAATGCACCAGGGATCTACAATTCCCCCTTCTGCATTCAGTTCCCTGCTGCTCAAGGAAACTATGAAATCAAATCTCCCATCATTCAGATGTTACCCTCATTTCATGGCCTGACTAAGGAGGACCCTTATAAGCATATAGACGAATTCTTAGGACTGTGCACTGCCTTCAATATCACAGGTTTGGGGGAGGAGGCAACTAGGATGAGGCTCTTTCCTATTTCATTAAAGGACAGAGCCAGGACTTGGTTGTCCATGCTTCCACCTAATAGTATTCAGTCCTGGAGTGATCTCCAATGTCAGTTTTTGGCCAAATTCTTTCCTCTGTCAAAGACCAGCCAATTGAGGAAGGGTATCATCTCCTTTACCCAAGATCCAACTGAAGACTTTCATCAATCCTGGGAGAGATTTAAGGAACTCCTCAAGAACTGCCCCAACCATCAAATCCCTGAATGGCAATTGGTTCAAAGCTTTTATCAGGGAATTGATGCTAAAAGCAGAGATATGATAGATGCCTCTTGTGGTGGCACCTATCTCCATAAAACTGCTAAGGAGGCATGGGAGCTCTTTGACATCATCAGTGAGAACTCTATGCAAAGGGAAACCTTAGCAAGAGATCTAGAGCCTCCTAAATTGATGAAAGAGAACACCTCAAGGGGAAAGATATATGAAGTGACTACGCCAAGTGAGTTTGAAAGGAAAGTGGACAGCTTAACTCTGAAATTTGATAGGCTGATGGGAACAATGCAGTCACCTGTGGCTGCTAGAGTGGAGGAGGCATGTGCCATATGCCAGTCCCCTGCTCATCCCGTGGAAGAATGCCCATCTGCTGACCAATTTCCTAATTTTATAACAGAGCATGTGGCTGCAGCTCAGTCTAATGGGCAGCAGCCTGCTGCTGGGTATCAATGGAGGAAGCACCCCAATCTGAGGTGGAGACAAGATGGATACCCCAAGCAGCAGCAGCAGCAGCCCCAGCATCCCATGCCCTACAGAAATGCTCAGCCCTATCGAGAAGGTTATGCCCTAAGGCCTCAGTATCAGCAACCCATGGCCCAACATGTAGCTCTTCCTGTGTAGCAACTTGCACCCCCTCCAGCTGTAAGAGCACCTTCCTTTGAGGAACAAGTTCTATCTTCATTACAGAGCTTGAACACCTTGACCCAAACTGTGCACTCTCACAACCAGAGCATAAAAAAGATAGAGGACCAACTTGGTCAGCTGTCTGATGCTCTGACGAGAAGAGAGGGAGGAAGGTTACCTAGCCAACCACAAGACAATCCACGAAGGCAGTTTGTAGTGGGTGAAGTTTCCTCCACTTATGAGGAAGCCAAATCTGTTACAACTTTGAGAAGTGATAAGTTAGTCGACAACCAAGTGGGCTATGAGCCTGTGAGGCACTTGGAGGAAGAAAATGTGGAAATTTCTACCAGCACACAACAAAGACCACCAATGGTGGACTTGCAGGAACAATCAGCTGTGAATAAAGAGGATAGTGAGGATCCTTAAGAAAAGAAAAAACTCAAAAAGAAAGAGACCCCATTGGCTAAGTGTGCGACCATGGATCCTCGCGAACCCGTCGCGGCGATGCGCTCGCCTAACGAATGAAAATGTAGAGTCACCACCCAGAGCTTTTAGTGACTCGAGAAACCTTCAAATCAATATTTTGAGCACCGAAGTGCTAAAAATGACTCTGATTTACCGGTCCTTGCCAAAGGCTCTAGGGTAGGGGCTTCGGTTATCGATCGGGAAGGGTTTAGGCACCCGATCAACCCGCATACAGCGGTCTCTATCTATGGCCGAAATAAAATAAAAAGAAATAAAAATAAGGGCGGAGTTTCCCCTTGCCCGAAGGCAATATGGTCCTATCAAGCTTTGAGCCAAAATCGAAATTTTGGCGGTGTAACGGCTTGAATCCTTGGACGGAGGAGACACCAAGAAGGTCGAGGAAGAGAGGGGTGAGCCGGAGCTCATGGGCCCTTGTTGCACCGTGGAAGTCCTTCGCTTTGGCATGCTTCCGATGGCTTAAACGATATGGAAATGGATTCTAACACTAGGATTCAGTAAAATAGGAAGTATAGGGTGAGGTTAAAGGCTAGACTTTAGCAAAAGGGAGTGATCTAATGGTGGAAATGGGTTGAAATGGATGAACTAAGCATGCTGGAATTCTGGAAAAATGTGTGCATTTTCTCTCACTAGGGTTCTCTCTCAAGCTCCAAATCCTTAACCTCCAATTTTTTCAACCCTTAAGGAAGAGGGGGGCCTCTCTATTGATAGAGAAGGGGAGGGTTTGGGGCTTACTTAAGAGCTAATGGGTTTAGCAATTAGGTAATCCCCCCATCTAAGGTTTTCTAGGTTTTTAAGGTCCTAGGGTTGTGGGGAACCGGTTTCAATGGCAGATGATGGGGTGAGACCAAAGGTGACTTAAGGGTTGCCATTAAACTCAAAAGGGGGAGCAACCAACCTTAAGACACCCACCTTAACTAAGGGGATGGTCAAAGGGTCAAACTAGATGAAGGAAATTGAGCAATGATGGCGATTCAGTAGCTAAAATTTGGGCGTATATATTATATACGCCCAGTTTAGGAACAGTAAATTTCACCAAAATCAGGGGAGTTTTGAGAAGATGAAGCCTGTGGTGGCTCCCACCTATATTGGGCGTATATATTATATACGCCCGGCTAAATTTCCCCCAAAATAGGCCGGCGTATATAATATATATGCCTGACTAATCTGGGGCAAAAAATGGCTGGGCGTATGTAATATCCACGCCTGAGTAAAAGTCCTATGATTTTATGTGAAACATTGAACAGCCATAACTTTTGAACCGTAGCTCCAAATTGGGGGATCTTTGGCTTGTTGGAAAGCTGGAGAAGTCCTCTTTCCAATGGTATATGGCTCATCCTTGGTAATAGTCTGTGTAAAATTCTGTAGCTCTCACCCCATCACCCGCTCAGAAGGGTTTAAGTTAGGTCCGAGAAGGGATTCTAGGGTTTAGGGGTGACTTCTAAGGGTTGGGGAATGGTTCTAAAGGGTTCAGGGTGATTCGTAGAGGTCTGGGTGGATTCCTATGGGTTCAGGTGTGCAATCAGAAGTACAGGGGTACATCTCTCCCGAAGTACAGATTGATTGGGCCTTAGGCCGAATTTGGGTGTCTACAGATGCCCCTCTTTGGTATTCGATCACTAATGATCAGATGCCAAAGACAAGAGACATCCGAAGAGGTCCAAGGCACGTTTGATGGGTCCATCTCGGTTCAACTCAATTCTCAAACATCCATGGTGATGGTGAGTGTACGAAAGCCCTCTCATTTGGGGATATCGTCCGTACCTCAGAGCTAACAGTCCCCAAGCGCATTGCGACATTACTGAGCATAACTGTGATGATCATAAAAAGTGTAAGCCCGCTAGCCGGGATATCGTCCACTTCCTGAGGGAAATTATAGATTTGTGATGTTGAGTATTAATCTAAACCAGACAGCTCCATGAAACTGGATGATCGATCTATGCTTCAGAATCGATGCGAAGCACACAAAGCGAAGGCCTTAAAAGTGTGTCCAATCTTATGGGATATTGACAACTCCATTGGATTGGCCACGGGTGCCATTACCTAGGTAAGGCTCAGAGTCTCTGGGTGAGCCCATCAACCTCGAGGTTATTTTAGCATGCTTTACCCGAGTGAAGCGAATATTGATGTCGCGACACTTCTTGGGAATGCATGCCCATTTTCTCAGTGAATTTCTTTTGTGTTTCCTTTTTCCGAATTTTTGTTTCGAGGCCTCTTAGCGAAGCTCAAGGACCTCCAACAACTTTATTCTTGCACAACTCTTTAAGTGGATCAAATGTCAGTTGATACGCTTTAAGAGTGCGTGCGCTCTACCGGGGATAGGTACACCTTTGGGATGTGTGCGTTCCAGTGGTGAGGTGCTCCTGATTCACATGAACCAGAGTGCCTTAACTTGAGACAAAGCTAAAAAAGATCGGGCTAGAACCAAACATCCCTTGAAAGTGATGGCCAATTCTAGCCTCCATCCCTAATAAAATCACATCTTACTAACTATGCACAGACATACACTCATCAGGGGCGATAAGCAGTAAAATAGGCGCGAATGGAAGCCTCGACCCTAAGGTACAATTTACGAGGACAAACGACCATCCTGCGGATACCCAGACGCAAGTGCGTACATTCAACAGGGACACCGTGCCTATACAGGTTTTAAGCCCGTGTAAAAGCAAATAAAAGGGAATGAGCCCTTCGGAATGTATGTTTGCACATAGTTTGGTTGGTTGTAATTTCACTTTTGAAGGGTCAGTTTCAACTGACAATAGACTTTTCGAATGGTCTGAAGTCAGGGGCACTCTTGGTCAACATAGATCCGAAGGGGGGGGGGGACCAGAGTGAATGCTTGGAAGGTGGGGTCAACCTACTCAGGATTTTTACTAAGCAGCAACAGGTTGTTATTTCTTCTCCTCTTTTTTTTTTTTTGTTTTTTTTCTCTCCTTTTTCATGTCAGGTTGACACTCTGGGCATGCTCAAACTGCCTTTATTTCAGCATGTATCCTTAGGCGAATCAACCTGCCATGTTGATCTACTTTAGGGACGTGTGCATTCTGGTGATGGGTTCTTGGTTTGCCTGCCGGATCGAGCCTCGACCTCTGCCGGGGGAGATCTGGGGCAAAGTGTATGCTCCCAGGAGTGACTGGTGGTGGATGAGTTTATTTGCATGCCAGATCAGGTCTCGACTCCTGAGGGACTCTGTAGGGAACAGTGACCGGAGACTGGAAAAATTATCTGCCTAACGGATCAGGTATGGCATGTCCCTGCGTAAAACGGGGTTTGAGAACTTTCGGGTGGACCCGATCATTCTGAAATGATTTAACACAGTTCTTAGAGTGGCGTAAATGCTCATTGCGACGCTCTTTTGAGAACTAATGTCACATATTTTTCTTTCTTCTTCTTTTTTTCTTCTTTTTTCTTCTTTTTTCTTCTTTTTTTTGATTTTGTGGGCACATTAGGTGGACACCTATAGATCTAGATCTGTTTGTTGTAGCACGGTCCCTTTGGGCCAATCGAAGAGAACTCGAAGGGCCATTTGGAGATGCGCGCACCTTCGCCTGATGATATATGGGCCTCTGAGGGGGGTCCGGGCCGTGGTCCATCATGCAAGGGATCCATCGGGCCTCAAAATCGAGAAAGGAGGCCGGGCAGTTAAAAAAAACTGCCAGTTTTGGTCGGGCGTATATAATATATATGCCTGACCAAAATCTGGCGAAAAATGGTCGGGCGTATATATTATATACGCTTGTCTAAAATCTGGCAGTTACAAAACTACCCGAACCCGAGCACAAAAGGGGGCCCCCTTTTCAAATTCTCTCTTCCTCCCTCCTTTCTTCTTGAGTCCGGGACAACCCCTTAGGGTTTTTTCATTTGATTTGGCTTGAGTTCTATTACCGGCGGTCGCTGGTGTGGATCGAAAGATGCTTATCCTCTGCCGCTATTCGTTTTTCTCTCCCCTTGAAGGTAACCATTATGGTGAAATGTTTTTTTTTACATTTAAACATATGTGATGCCTATGTTCCTTTTCTCTTGGTTTTGTTTTTGTTGTTTTCCCTTAGGCCTATTTTTTTCATCTATCATTTATTCATCTCATCCTATTTTCTCTTTCTTTTTGTTTTCAATGGATTAGTGCATCTTATGTGATGGAATGGTGCCTCTCTTTTTCTTTTTTTTTAGCGCATACATATTTTAGTATACGTATATATGTATAATTATTATTTATTATGTTTTTTTGTGTTTTTTTTTTGCGGATTAGTGTGCACACACACATTTTTTTTGCTAGTTGATGGGTTAGTACATTTATACACATATTTTTTTGTTAATGGGTCAGTACACACATTTTGTTTTTGTTTTTCCTTTTGGATTGGTACACGCATTTTTTTTTACGTTAGTACGCACACACATATCTCTTTTTTTTTGGATTAGTACACTCGCACATAATTATTTTTTTTTTTAGTACACACACTTATCTCTTTTTTGGATTAGTACCCACACACACATGGTTTTTTTTTGTTTTTTTTTTTAGTACACACACACACATTTCTTTTTTTTTGGATTAGTATATACACATGGTTTTTTTTTGGTTTTTTAGTACACACACACATCTCTTTTTTTGTTTTGGATTAGTATACATACACACATGTTTTTTTTTTTTGATTTTTTAGTACACACACACACATCTCTTTTTTGTTTTGGATTTGTATACATACTCACATGTTTTTTTTTTTTGTTATTTTTTTTTATTAGTGCATATACATATTTTTCTCTTTCTTCTTTTTTTGTTGGCAACCCTCTCATATGCCGATGCGTCTCATATTTCCAGGATGTCTGGTGACGAAGGGCATGATCAGCAAGAAGGGTCGGAGATGGCCTATGGCCCCCGTGGGGAATAGTTCATTGTGTCTCAACGCTCCTCCCAGCCTTGGTATGAAATGCAAGGCGAGGCCGCCCATACCGGCCTCCTCTACTGCCAGCACACCCATATGTCTAACTTCAGGATTGTTGGTCAGGTAAACAGATGAGCCCCCTCCCCCTTTCCGCTTTCGCTTTTATTTTCCTTTGATATCTTCATTATACCGGCTTGCCCTTATCTGATTGGCGTCTTTTGTTTGCAGCCCCTGCCACACATTATGTTCCGAGGCGGTTGGTTTGATCTCCAGCGTCTTGTTCTTTACCTTCCCCCAGTGGTGAAGGATCTACTCACTGCTGCCGGTTTCGGGGATTTCATTTCGTGCCCCGCCGTGAGGGCCGATACGACCTATTTAAAGGCACTGATAGAGCGTTTTCGCCCCGAGACCATGACCTTTCACATGGCCGTGGCAGAGATGGCCTTCACATCGGCGGATTGGTCTATGATCACTGGGGTCCGTATCAGAGGGGTGCCCGTGGTACCTACCCGCACCGAGTAAGGAGGAGGTGATTCAACTGATAGGGGCTTACTCGTCCTCGGGGAATATGCGGGGATCTGAGGTCAAGCTATCCTAGCTGGTTGATCAGTTTGGGCCTCATGAGCTAGTGGACCAGATTCAGCCCGACATGGATATTTACATCGAGCTCGCGCGCGCACTTATGCTGGCTCGCATCACCTTGCTTTTCCTCTTGGGCAAGACTCTCCTCTCCAACACCAGTGGAGGGCGAGTCTTGCTGTCCCTGCTCAGCCTGATGGTGAATTGGGAGACCGTGCATCGATTCAATTGGGGCGGCGCTGGCTACGCTGTACTCATGTCCAGCCTAAAGCGATCCATTCTTGGGGAGTCAAGCTCTATTGTGGGTTTCTCGCCTGCCATTGAGGTATTTTATCCTTTAGTTTTAGTTTGTCCAATTTTCTTTTATAGCATACCTGTCTTTATCTGCTTGCTTTCTCAGATCTGGGGGTATCTTCACTTCCAATCGGGTCGCCCTTTGCTTCAGTTTGAAATTGCTACGTTCCCCCTCATGAGTAACTGGCACGTGGGTCGCTGTCGAGATGTAGGTATGAAGCATTTGGAGTTAGGGTTGCACTCTCAGTTCGACCTGTTGATCCCGGAGCAGGTAAAACAATTCCCTTTTTATAAATTTGACAGTTCTGCTCTCATGTGCTAGGGGTTCTGGCCAAACGTGTGTATCCCCTCCCTGTTTTCTCTTCTTTTGCAGGTCATCCTCGACCCTTACATAGGATCTCCCTTATGGAACTTGGCCTCGGTGGGTCCTTCTCACTTCTTACTGGACCGGCGCATCATCTTCCTCTACGGGTCCTGGACTAGGGCCTACTATCTAGGGGAGAGAGTGGTTCATCAAGACGCCTCTTTTGTCGTGTGCCCCAAGCTCCTCCTGCCGATGTGTTGGCTCCGGAAGGTTCCATTGAGGAGCTTACTGCTCACTTTCTTCACCATGGGGTTCCTATCGATGACCTTCTCCTGCCGGGGGGGTATCAGTCGTGGTACGATTCCCTGCCCTATCACTTCTTGCTGCCCCGCTTCGTGCCTGGTGCTAACTTTTTAGCTTTTGGCGGGCCGCAATCTCAGGTAATGCCCTTTTTCTCTTTTTATTCAGTAGCTTTCATGTGGTTACTTTGATTGACCTACCACCTTTGATGATAAAGTGTTTCTCTTTATAGTTTGAGCAGGGCGGCGACTCAAATGAGGGGGATGAGGAGGCTTCTCCTTATGATGCTGTAGGTGCTGGACCCTCCGATCCTTCCGGGGCTGGTGCTTTTGGCACCTGGTGTCGAACCTCCGACCCTCCGTGTCGGTAAGCTTGGTAGTTCGCCCTCCGAGGTCCAGGGGACTTTCAGGCGTTTGGATGATGCCTTTTTGTCATGCGTTTGTGCCGACGTGGCAGAGAAGGCACGAATCTCTGCTGAGGCTATCCAGGTCCCACCTCCTGAGCTGATTCCTGGGGTAATCTCTATCTTGTTGCTTTGTTCTCCTTCCCTTTGAATTATGCTGATGGCTGATGTGACTAACTCCTTCGTTTCCCTATTGGCCAGGATTATGAGTCGGCAGTGAGTCAGGTCGAATACTACCGTAACGTTGTTGGGCTTAGGGAGACCGAAGTGGTGAGTGAATGCTGACCCAACCTAGTCATTTTCCTTATTTACTTTCTGCCTCTTTCTCTACCTGATGGCTTTTGGTGTGTCTCTGTAGCGTGCTCGTGAGAAGGAGTCGCGCTCTTCGCTCAGCCGTATCTCTCAGGCATGGACTCGGGTGGGGGAGACTCGCACTTTCCAAAGAGCGAGCCGGTGCCGGAAGAAATCGAAGGGAGCTGCCCAGGAGTAGTTTTTTTTCTAAAAAAGTTGACACAATGAGACAATTTAGACTTTTGATTTATTTGGGATATGTAATAACTTTAAACAAGAACATTTTTTTTTTTTTATGGTTTTATAATTTTTATGGTTTATATGACTGTTTTATTTGGTTATCTCTTTGCTTTGGTGGTTTTCTCTCTCTTTTTCTTGCTTGAAATGAACTGGCGCCTCTCCAATGATGAGGTTGATCATGCAGGTGACTCTCCAGATAACCTATGGCGGCGCCACCCCGGTGTTTCCCATGGTGTGTGGCATGCCCGCCTGCAGAGGTCCTCGCGATAAAAAAGTGGGCCAAATAAACTACGTTCCCCTTGGGGAAAAATAGACCAAAGGTGAGGGGGACCTTACCAGCCCTGCTTTAAAGTGGTGTATATAATATATACGCGAGCAAATGTTCAACAATCAATAGCGGTATATATTATATACGCACCAATCCACTTAAAAATGGTCGGGCGATATATTATATACTGCAAAATGATTTAAACTTTTGCCTTGGCGATATAATATATCTGCTATAATCTGGAACAGGGTTCTTTATAACCCAACCCCGTCCCCCTTGCCTCTTTCTCTATCTTTGTTTGGCCTTTTTTGCCCCTCCTTTTTTTCCTTCCCTCTCTTTCCTCTGGTGGGTCCATCACCATACATTGACTAATTTTACCAAGAATATCTTTGTACGTTCATGGACCCGCCTTTGAAAATGGGCCCAAGTTCTCAGACGGGGGGCGGGGTTAGTTACTTCCCTGTTTGGGAGCGGGGCCCAGTTTTTTGTAAAAATGGCATGATAGTTTGGCTGAGAGCGAGCTTGCTATTCTGAATTGCCTCGAGTTGTCCCCCCTTTCCTCTCTCCTTATTGTTCCTCTGTTGCCCAACCTACTACAGGCGGCTTTGGCATCATGGGACCATAGGGCCCATGTCTTTAAATTTGGGTCTCGGGAGCTAACCCCAACTTTGGAAGAGCTAGCCTCCATCACGGGCCTGAAGATGCATCGAGGCCTTGCCAAAGTAGTGCCCAAACCGGGGTATGCAAAGGCGGTTCATGCGGTCCTTGGCTTAAAAGAGGGTGGATATGAGAAATGTTTCGCCGGAGGGCCCACCAGGTGTTCGGTGAAATTCTTGAGAGAACTTTTCGGCGACTCGAGCCTTCAAAAGATGGCTATTCGAGATCCCTTCAATGTAAAGGCCTTTGCCCTTTATTTACTGTCGGAAGTTCTCTTTTTCATTGAGGGTGAGAGATTTTCCCTTGGACTATGTGATGTCTTGACCGAGTTGGAGGGAGGTCGCTCGTTGGTACACCTGGTCATGGCGGAGATGTATCGAGGCTTGGATGGTGCGGCCTCGGGCCGGGTTGGGATTCTCAGCGGGAGCCTGCTCCTTGTTCAGATTTGGTTAGGAGAGCATTTGGCTATCATGGGGCATGTGCCAAGATTGTGCTTGATAAGAGGGGATGTGGCTCGGGGCTTTCTGATCCGGAGTTCGAGACTGCCTTGTGGGAGCGTCGAGGAACTGAGCCTGTGGCTATCTGATGCGGAGCTGACCTGGCAACTTCCCTGGATGGACTGCACCTTTCCTATTGTCCGCTCTCTGGATTATGAGGGTATCACACTTTTGGGGTTGACTGGTAGCACATACTACTTCCCATCTCGGGTGCTTCGTCAATTCGGGTATACTCAGCATGTGCCGTGTACTGCGAGGCCATCCTTGTGCTCTCTGATATTCTCTCGAGGTTCTCTTAGTGAGCTTGATCGCATAGCTGCCCTCTGGGAAACCTGCCAATCGACGCATACGTGTAGCTTGGTTCAGGGGGGCATTGTCTCTCCTGATTACGAGGTTTGGCTGGCATCTGAGGAATTACCTACTCCTAGCCCTATTTCGGTAGACGTGATAGAGACAGGGCCCTGGACATGTAAGGAACCGATGCTTCGGACCAGGATCGAGTCTCTTTTTGTAGAGAGGCTGGCTTTGATCGAGGCTTTGGAGAAAGAAAGGGTCAGAGCTGATGTTGCGGAGGTGAGAGCTGCTACAGCCGAGACGAGGTTCTTCGGTTGACTGGTCATTTGACTGAGTACCGCAGCGCAGCTGAAGCTTCACGGAGACGCAGAAGAGTCTTCATGGTAGGTGGATGTCTGATCGAGATGCCCGCGAGGACTCTCTGCTTGCAGAGATTAGCGCTTTGAACCGTGCTCCCTGCCCTTGACCTGTTCCCGCACATATCATAGACCATATAAACGGGGGGAGGAATGCCCCCTAACAGAGATCTCTTTTTGGGTTATTTTTTCTTCTTTTTTTTGTCATATATATACAGATATATACATTTTGGTTTTTTTGTTTGTAAAGAAAGCAGCAAAATAGAAAGTGTGTCATGTCGTTATCTTTTTGGGACGTGACACTCTGCAGGCAACACTGTAAGAAATGGAATGAAATCTATACATACATATATTTTGAGTTTTTTTTTTTTTTTTGCTTTTTGTACGTTTCACAATGTAAGACTTTTTATGGAGATTTTCTCTTTCACAAAGTGGGGTTTTTTATGGGAAAGGGAAATCTATTATCTTTTTTGAAATTTTCTCCTCCACAGTGTGAGGCTTTTTATGGGAAAGGGAAATCTATTTTCTTTTTTGAAATTTTCTCCTCTATAGTGTGGATCTTTTTATGGAAAAGGGCAATCTATTTTCTTTTTTGAAATTTTCTCCTCCACAGTGTGGGGCTTTTTATGGGAAAGGGAAATCTATTTTCTTTTTTGAAATTTTCTCCTCCACAGTGTGGGGCTTTTTATGGAAAAGGGCAATCTATTTTCTTTTTTGTGTTTTGTTTATTTATTTTTTATTTTTATTCTTTTGGATCTTTTGTGATGCCGGTAACTACAAGGCCAAACCAGCGGGTCCTTTTTTTGAGCATGGTTGAACCCTGTTCATGAGACCCAGGTTTTTCCTTTAAACGTGAGATGGTCAGCTTCCCAGGGGTTGATCTAGTCTTCTGTCTTTCCCATTGGTCATGCGTCAAACGCCGCGGTAGAGACGACATACTTGATCGAGATCTGATCCAATTTTTGCATGAGTGGCCCAGCAGAGAGGAGAAGAGGCATAAGGGGTCCAAACACAAGCGGGCAGGCTAGGACATGTCTTCTCCTAATCTCTCTTTTCTTAACATTTTTGCTCATAGCGCCCAAGACGGGTTTTCGCCATGCCTGTCATCCCTGTTTTTACCCGTAGCGCCCTTTCGGGTTTTCACTACGTCCATGGATTCGCTTTCTTACCCCAAGTGCCCTTTCAGGTTTTCACCTAGTCCGTGTGAGTTCACTGTTTTTACCCGTGGTGCCCTTGCAGGTTTTCACCACGTCCGTCTTGCTTTGAACCCAAAATATCAATTTTTCTTCTTTTTTTCTTTCCTTCTTTCTTTTTTTTCCTTAGAACCAGAAGGCCATGACATGGACGTCGATTCTGTCATAGCCGGCTGAATGAAGTTCTGTGTGGTTTGGTAACTCAGCTTGTTCTGATGCAGTAGATGTTATGACCGCTTGTGGACCTTAAAGAGGGCTTTCTTCCGGGCTGTAATGTGGCTGGGGTTCCAACAGGTTGGGTTTTTGTGGGAATTTGGATCTAAGCTTTGAGTGAATTTCAGATTGGGTGACTCCTCTTTCTTTCCAAAGGCTTTTTATGCCCCAGTCATTTCTTTTTTGGTGGACCCCCTCTTTCTCTTTTTTGAGGGGTTTTGCTTTTTTTCTTTTTTTTTTGGTTTGGATTTTTCCTCTTTTCTTTTCTCTTTTTTCTTAGAATTTTGGGTGGGGTATATGAAAGAAATGGTTATTGGCCCGAAGTGTGTAGCAAAAAAGGGTGAAGGTTTTTAGGGAATATTTCTTTTGGGCTACTTGACTTTGAAATGATGGCCTCTTTTACGGGGCCCTCAAGCGGTTACGCATCTACTTTTATCGAAACTTACCTTTTCCCAAGACCTATGAGTAGAACTTACGGAGGTATCCAGCATTGATGGGCTCAGGAAAGTGGTCACCGTCCATGGTGGCGAGGCGAACGGCGTATCCTGGTAGAACCTCTCAGACGACGAGGGTCCTTCCCAATTTGGCTTAAACTTCCCTCTCGGATCGGCGTGGAGAGACGGAAAAATTTTCTTCAGTACAGTGTCTCCAACCTTCAGGTCTCGACTGCGGACGAGTTTATTGTAAGCACGTGCAATTCTCCTCTGATAGACTTGAGTGTGGCACAAGGCTAGGGGTCTTTTCTCGTCAATCAAGTCTAGCTGTTCAAAACGGGCTTTTTCCCTCTCAGCTTCAGGTAGATGGGATTCCAAAAGGATACAGAGCGACGGTACCTCGACCTCAACGGGTAGCATGGCCTTGGTTCCATACACAAGGGAGAATGGTGTTGCCCCCGTCGCCGTACGGATAGACGTTCTATAGGCCCAAAGTGCGAAGGGCAACTGCTCACTCCAATCTCTATAAGTAACTACCATCTTCTCCAGGATGCGGATCAGAGTTTTATTGGCTGCTTCCACAGCTCCATTCGTCTGCAGCATGTACGGGGATGAACGATGATGCTTGATCTTGAACCGCTCACACAAGGCCTGGATGCGCCTATTGGTGAAATTGGTACCATTATCAGTGATGATATCTTTGGGTACGCCAAATCTGCAGATGATGTTGTTCTTGATAAATTTCTTGACATGACTGGCCTTAATGCTCGTATAGGAGGCTACCTCTACCCACTTTGTGAAGTATTCCATAGCGACGAGGATGAATTGATGTCCACTGGAAGCTTTAGGATTGATCTTGCCGATGACGTCGAGACCCCAGGTGGCGAATGGCCAAGGAGTGGCCATGTTGTGTAAGTCAATGGCCGGAGCGTGTATTAAGCTGGAGTGTTCTTAGCATTTGTAGCACTTCTGTACGTGCTTGCAGCAATCGGTCTCTAAAGTAGTCCAAAAATATCCCTGCCTTCGAATTTTCTTGGCGAGCATGTGTCAACTGACGTGTGCCCCACAGACTCCCTCATGGATCTCTCTCATGATCTCAATCGCTTCTTTCCGGGTTAGGCATTGGAGCAAAATATTTTTGTGAGACCGTCTATACAGGAGAACACCGCAGACGACGTAGTTTATTGCCAATCGCTGGATGGCGCGTCTATCTACCTTTGATGTTCCATCCGAGATAGTTCGGGTTTTGAGGAAATTCTTGATGTCCGGGAACCAGGGTGGTTCATCATCTACTTCTGTAGGTCCCTCTATGAGGTGATAGAAAGTCGATTCGTTCCTCTGCTCTATCATGATCGGCTTCATCACGACTACATATGGAATCTCGACCATAGAGGCCAGGGCGGCCAAGGCATCAGCAAACCGATTTCTTGCTCATGGCACATAAGAGAAGGTGACTTCTTCAAAGTAGATTATCAGATCCTCCAGATGTTCATGGTATGGGATCAGTTTCTCATCCTTGGTCTTCCAATCTCCGTTGGTCTGGCATATAATTAACTGTGAATCTCCAAAGACCCTAAGGTGGGTTATATTTTGATCAAGAGCCGCTTGTAAACTAGCTGTACAGGCCTCATACTCGGCCATATTGTTGGTGCATGGGAAGTTCAATTTGATTGAGATGGGTATATGTGATCCTCTTGGCGAGATAAGAATGGCGCCAACTCCTTGGCCCTCAACATGCGATGCCCCATCGAAGTGCATTACCCAGGGCTCCTCCGTTTCCTCTATATCCTTGTCAATCATGAATAGAATGTCTTCATCAGGGAATTCAGTCCTTAGAGGCTCATAGTCCGACAGAGGGTTCTCAGCAAGATGATCAGCGAGTGCTTGCCCCTTAATCAACTTTTGGGTGACATAAGTAATGTCAAATTCAGATAGGAGTAGTTGCCATCGTGCAGTTCGGCCAGTGAGAGCAGGTTTCTCGAATAGGTACTTCAACGGATCCATCCGTGCTAGAAGTAAAACGGCTTGGGATAACAGGTAGTGTCGAAGTCTTTGAGTAGCCCAAATGAGCACCAAGCATGCTTTCTCCAGATGAGAATAGCGTGTCTCGTAATCAGTGAATTTCTTACTTAGATAACAGATGGCCTGCTCCCTTCTTCCTGTCTCATCATGCTGTCCTAACACAGCCCATGGAAAACTCAGTCGTGGACAGGTACATTATTAGGGGCCTATCAGGTACAGGCGGTACCAATACCAGAGGTTTCAGGAGGTAACCTTTAATCTTGTTGAATGCAGCATGGCAGCCATCATTCCATTCAACTGGTGAGTCCTTTCTCAGTAGCTTGAAGATTGGTGCACATATCGGAGTTAACTGTGTAATAAATCAGCTGATGTATTGTATTCTTCCTAAAAAGCCTCTGACTTCCTTCTTTGTAGATGGTGGTGGCATTTCAGTGATGGCCTTGATCTTGGTCGGATCGACCTCGATCCCTCTCCTACTGACAATAAAACCTAATAGCTTTCCGGACATAGCGCCAAATGCACATTTTTGGGGATTCAACCATAATCTGTATTCTCTCAACCTCTCGAATAGCTTCTGAAGGTTTATCAAGTGGTCCTCCCTTTCTGGTGATTTGGCAATCATGTCGTCAACGTATACTTCGATCTCTCGGTGCATCATGTCTTGGAACAAGGCCGTCATTGCTCTTTGATAGGTTGCCCCAGCATTCTTCAGCCCGAATGGCATTACTTTGTAGCAGAAGGTTCCCCAGGGGGTAATGAACGTCGTCTTCTCGTGATCAACCTCCGCCATCTTTATCTGCTTGTATCCTGAGAATCTATCCATAACTGAGAGCATTCCATGCTTTGTTGTGTTATCGACCAAGATGTCGATGTGAGGTAATGGAAAGTCGTCCTTAGGGCTCGCCCTGTTGAGGTTTCAGAAATCAATGCACATTCGAACCTTTCCATCCTTCTTCGGTACGGGGACGATATTGGCTAGCCATTGGGGGTACTTGGATACCATGAGGAAACCTGCATCATACTGCTTAATGACCTCGTCCTTCACCTTCAACATCCATTCAGGTCGAAGGCGTCTCAGCCTCTGTTTAACCAGCTTAACATCAGGGTAGAGTGGCAACTCATGCTCAACCAGATCGGTATCCAAACCAGGCATGTCCTCATAAGACCATGCGAAGACGTCTTGGTATGGCTGAAGGAAGTCTATCATACCTTTCCTCTCTGCTGGGGACAGCGATGTTCCAATATTGGTGATTCTGGGGGCCTCTGTGGTGTCCAAATTGATATCCTCCGTCTCTTCGACGATCGGGGTAGGGCCATGCTCAAAATGAGCAAATTGTTTGAGGAGCTCATTGAGGAGCTCGTCGGTTTGGCCTTCCTCATCCAGACTCGTGACTCCTACCTCTTCTTGTATTTCTATAGGAAAGGGGTTGGCTTCACGTGGGACGGGTACCACGACATCAATTTCAATTTTATTGGAAATTTTAAAGGACAATATTTTTGAAATTGGTATTTTTTCTATTTTTATGGTCTTTTGCATTTTTTCGGAGGTCAGCCCCTGGCGAGGTGGATCTCTATATATACAAGGTAGAGTGGTCCAGAGGCTAACCTCACTTTTTATAGGTTCTTTTTTTTTTTAGAGTCGATGCCATTTTCATGGCATTTGGCGACTCTCAAGAGTTGGGGCAAGGATGCCCAGTTACTCACCTGCGAGGCTTGGCCTTTACCTCTTTGATCGGGAGCGGCATCGGTAGGCTCTTACAGTTCATCCCTCAACATATTTATAGAGGGATCCTCTGGGACCCTATCCTCTATGGTCAGGAGGGGCCCAGAGTGGCTGGTGCTGGAGTGATGGGTGGATCAGGGAACTTCTTCTTCAAATAAGGAAAGGGCAGCTAAGTCCATTTCGAAGTCTGGAGGGATGATGTAGGGATTGGTGGGGTGGATTGAAGCAGCCTTATGTGGGGTTACCCTCGTCTCCCCATTTAGATCAATTTTTACTACCCCGACGCTCACAAAGGTTTCATGGATGTGGGAGCGAGCGTGAGGTTCCTCTTCCAAGATGATTCCTTTGGCCTTGGCGACTGTTGTGACCCTCATCTTTTCCTTGGCTTCTCTGACTCTTCTCTGGGCCTGTAGCCTAAGCCGAATTTAGTTTGTTGCCCCTTGGCCTTGACGGGGTCTCTTCTTCCTTGGAGGCGTGGGCCCAGCCCTTTCCCTTTTTGATGGCCCCATCTGTGGAGCATGAACACAGCTGCGTCCATTCCTCCTCCAGTTTTCTCCGAGGTCTTTTCAGTTAGTCCGAGGGTAACATTTGAGAAGTCATACTCAAATCGATGGAGCTCGGCGTCCTCGGCTGTGTGCAGTATGTTCAGCACTTTCGGATTCTCAATGTGCAGAGCGCTCTTCCCCATGTCCTCTCTGCTCTCACCTATGATGGTGACAATTTTTCCTTCTGAGATAAATCAGAGCTTTTGGTGTAGAGTAGATGGTATTGCTCAGAGCTTATGTATCCACGGCCGGCCCAATAGCAGATTGAAAGTAGACTTGATGTCCATCACCTGAAAGGGGGTGGTGAAGGTTTGCGGTCCGACGATCAGGTCAAGGTCTACTTCTCCTATGATTTCCCTTCTAGTGTTGTCAAATCCCTGGGCACTTGATATGGATGGCCGGAAGGTGTCGGGGTTCGCACCAATTTTGATTGTCGTCCTTACAGGGCATACGTTCAGCGCCGACCCGTTGTCTATTAGGACCAATGGCACCAAGTTTCCTACTTCCACTGTTATATTCAGGGGTTTAGAATGGTCATTTCCCTCGATTGGTAGGTCTGCACCGGTGAAAGAGATGGCGTTTGGGGCCAACACTTGCCCTATTATTTCCCCTACTTCATCTGTAGTTACATGGGTGGAGACATGCGCGTCCTTGAGCGCTCCCATTAGGGCTTGAAAGTGGAGTGGAGACGTGATTAACAAATCCCACACAGTAATATGTGCGGGTGTTCTCTTGAGCTGTGTCTCCAGTATGTGCTCCCTGGCCATTTTTTCAAAGGAATTTCCTGCGGCCTGTTCTTTCTTCTTTTCTTCTCCTCTGACTGCCCCTGATGCTTCCGGCTGAGCAGAAATCCAGCCCGATCGGGTAACGAATTCAACAGTCTCTTCTTGGTTGCACCCAACATTCATGTCCGTCTGTTCATAGCTCAACGGTACTGCAAGAATTTAGACATTCTAAACCCTACAATATTCCACATTTCCATGATGTTAACACCAGGAAAATACACTTGTATTAGCACATAGCAAGTCCACAGGAAGAGAAAAAGGTAAAGATATACTTAAAAGCTCAAGGAAAAACCATAACCAGTGAGAATTGAGCCTATATGTTTTACATCTCTGTTGAAGAGTGACTAAGGCAACCCTTTTCTGATTCAAAGGACTGGCTGAGGCATTAGATCCACTAGAAATTAGGAAACTCCAAATCAAAACAAGCAACAGCATTCATGAAACTGAGGAAAAGATCAAGGCCTTCTTTGGACAGCTTGAGCTTAACAGAACCAACCAAGAAAGATCTGCCCTTGTTTGTACCCCAATTGAGCTATAAATCCTACAATGCTTCATCAAAACACCCATTTTTCTTGCACCAACCAATGGAACCAATTCAGCCTTCCTCACCTTGAGAATTGGGAGTTAAAGGAGAAAGAAGTAAAGATGGAACATTTGGCAAATATCAAAATAAATGAAGAAGAAATACCTCAAAATGGGCAAGATGGTGACCGAGAAAGTAAAAGAAAAACAATGTGAAAAGAAGCAAGCAAAGATGGCAAAAAGGGGAACTTTATGTTGAAAATTCAAGATCAAAGGAAGAAGAACTGAGTACTTTGAACACGAGAATCTCAAAAGAAGCTAAACTCAAGAAGGTGGAGTCATGAACCACCTCCTTCAATTCCTGACTTCTCAAAAATCCAAACACTGCTCAACCTTCCTATCCGAAACCTCACTCCACGAGCCATACAACAAACCCATTTAAAAGTCCTTGTGATCCAAAGTTGAGTGAACTCATGTGGAGATAAGCGCTTCCCAATCAATGGTGAGGAGATGTCGGGATGCCAAGACTGTGAATCATGCCTATGCTCATGCTTACAAATCCATTTGGGAGATGTAACTACTCTTGAGCTTGAGTGAAAATGAACCCTTCAACAAAAATCTTGATGAGAGTACACCCTGGTAAGTGTTTGGGTTGGAACTTGAGCACATTAAGTATGACTTATAACCTAATTTTTATTCAAATGATGAACTCATACACATTTGCATGATTTCTATGGCTGCTCACAGATTGGAAAGAGTGAAACATTCATAAGGTTTATAAATGTTGAAATCCCTTGCAAACAATAAACCTAAATTTCTGTTTAAACATTGGTTCAAGAGTAACTAATTTAGTTCTTTGTTTGCTCATGGAATGACAGTGCACTATTGCCTACAGACCCATGGAGAAGTTAGTGGGTACCTTCACTGAAAACCCACAGAAGACTTCACTCCTCCACTAGGGATCACCTAGGGGTTTAAAAGGCTTGTTGCATATGCTAAATGCACCTGTGCTTCCTACAAAAGTGGCTCTTTATTTTGCTTTTACGTTTCTTTGCTCAGGGACTAGCAAAGCTTAGGTTTGGGGGTGTGTTAAGTAGTGAAAAATACCATTTTTCACCCCTAAACATGAGCCTTGAAAGACCCTTGAGAAGACTAAATAAGTGCTTTAGTGCTAACCAATCGACAGTCCAAATCCAAAAGCATCCCAAAAGATCAAAAAGATCAAAAAGCTCATGTCAAGTTTAAAGAAGGAGTGAAGAAACAGCCTCAGCAATGGCTAAAGAGGGTCTAAAAGAGCAGACAAAGACCTGAAGCAAGAGAGAGAGCAATTCGCAAAGAACTTCTACTATTCACAAAGAAGAATGGGAGCCTAGAGTTCAATTCGCAAAGAACTTCTACTATTCGCAAAGAACTTGCACTTTTCGTAAAGAACCTTGAACTTTGCGAAAAGAAGAAAACACTCCTCGAAAAGAAGATTGAACTTTGCGAACAGAGATTCAGAAGTCATTGAACTTTGCAAAAAGGCCCCTGAACTCTGCGAAAAGGTATTCTGGAGATTCGCAGCTTTAACAAGGGCAATTCAAGAATCACGCGCCCCAATGCATTGAAAAGCCCAGAGACATTCCGGAAGATTCTAAGCATAAAGCGAAGGAATATTCCACCCCACGTGAGCACCTAGAGAGGGAATAATTTGGTGGGATCTTCTAGAAACTCTAGCAAACTTTCAAAATGCATAACAGAATTGATGCCTTTTTCACCTGATTGGCTGAACCAGATCAAGCAGTTCTGATTGGCCAAAATAGATCTGGATCCTTGTGCTCGACTCCTATTGGTTGATACAGATCTATCCAATTCTGATTGGTTGATACACATCTGAGCTGGACTTAGGGAAAACTATAAATAGACGAACCATTTGCCCAATTTGGGTATCCAGATTTTAGAGTTTTCATCTCTATTTCCCTCATTCCGGTCAGATAGCTTATCTGAACCCCCTGTAATCCCTTCTTGTAGTTTACCTTTGAGAGCCATTGTGAGTGATTTGTACTTCCAAGTTCGGATTCAAGACTGTAAGTCTGAGGGCTCTCTAAGAAGCCGTGCTCTGTAATTGTAATTTTGGATTTTAAAAGGTTGTTGTAATTTGTGTCTTCTCCATTGGAGTCATGTCGAGGGTTCTGAATGTTCACCTTAGTGCATTAGACTTCTTTAGATTCACTCATCCGCATGCAACTTCCCTTAATTCATCACCCCTGTGCGAATTAGCGTTGGTAACCTAATTCTAGCAGCATTTACAGTGATGTTCATGTTCTGAACTAAAGAATAGGCCACAACTATTGGATGATCTGTGACAAATCATAGCCATAAGTCTAAACCTATTCCTTAATTCGGATTTATTTCTCTTACATCTGTGCTGGTAGCCAGATGAAGATTGAATCTGCTCTGTTGAACTACAGATTCTCCATTAAAATTCAGAGGCTAAAGTACATGAAGCTATTATTTCTGCATTTGTCTTATTTTAAACATCTCCCCAACTCAGATCTGGATCATGTAGTTAGTTCTTTTCTTTATTTGCTTATAGTTAAATGTGACACAATCCAACACTCTCTTTTATCTATTCTTTTTTTTAGATAATTATAGAGCCAGATCTGGTAGCACAGATCTAGAGGTTTATCTCTCAGTTTAGACAAACTTCTCTGTGGACGATCTTGAAATACTTACTTTTAAAACTTGCTACAATTGGCCCTGATCTTGCAGGCCAGTGTTAGCCCCAATGTGCTGATATCCCTTTCATAAATTAACATCCATATAACCTAGCATTCTTTAATTCTTTAATTTTTGATTCATAATGCACACAATTATGGCACACTTGGAGTGACAACAGCAGGGTATAAACTCCACTTCAAATCACAGGATCCACCTGGTCTTAAGGCTATGATCTGTCCATTTTAATGGTCACAGACCACCCTTATCGAATCCATGTATTTGAAGCAGATGAATCCAATTGGAGCCTGAGCTTGAATTAATCTTAAGGTTATGATCTGTCCACTTTAATGGTCACAGACCATCCTAGGGATCTCCTCCAAAGCTAAAGCACCAATTAGAACAATTAAAACCACTACAGATGCTACAATTCCTAGGTCACAGACTCAAGGAATCACAGGAGTATCAGATCCAGGGAGATCAGGTGGTATCCAAGAGGCCTACCAATTAAGTGGGTGAGCTGATCTACAGACTCCTCTACACAAATTCGATCGATCACCAAATGGAACCAAAGGAACTTTATATCTAATTAAAGCATGAAAAATAGCATTAACATTGCAATAAAAGTCACTCTATGATGGAAATACTCTTAGATCTGTAGTCTGTGCAGCTAAGAACTTACAATAGCACTCTTAACCTTACCCAATTACAGATCTAACGTCTCTCCTCGCTACTCCAAGGGAATTAGCCAACCATGGTTGGGCTAAAGGAGGGAAAATAGAAGTGCTCTACAAGTGTTAATCTCCAAAATTTGGCTCAGATCTCGATCTCCCCCTAATGGCAATTGAGGTTCTCTATATATATCTTTCTCCTCTATTTTTTCCTCCAAAAATCCCTTCTAAAAGGTCCTCAGAGTTTGTTAGAGTTCTGCTAGAGCATGTGGGCCGGTTAGGGTTTCCTAGGGCATCTTTTAGAACCATCGTGCCTATCACCTAGTGCCTCGAGTTGCGTGCAGCAGGTCACCAAATCACAATGTGTGCACAGCTGAATTTCTGAGAAGTTCCGCACATGATTTCGACAAGTTCAGGAAGCTTTCGACAGGTTCAAATAGAGCATTTTGGTCTTTCACTAGGTTCTCAGATCTCTTCGATAGATTCTGATAGGATGAGCCTTCTCTTAGAGTTTCAGCATTCTTAGCCCTTGGCCTGGAGTATTCGACAGGTTAGAGGGGCTCTTCAACAGGTTGGAGAACCATTTCGACAGGCTCCGCTCTGCATGCCATCATTTTGATAGGGTCGCTCTCACTCCTATCAAAAGGCTCATGTTCCCTTCGATAGGTTCTATTCCAGCGCCTTCATCTCGATAGGTTTGAAGAAAGCATTCGATAGGTTCTCATGACGCCTCAGGCAGGTTTTCGATAGGATGAATTCTTCCTTCCTTTCTGATGTTCGATAGGTTCTTGGATCCTATCGAAATCCTCAATCCACACGAATCCATCCTTCTTCTGCCCTCAGATCCTATCGAAAACTTCTTCAATTGCATGAATTCTTCCTTTCTTTGCTTTCAGCTCCTGTCGAAGTCTTCAGGTGACCAATCGATAGGATGTTTTCAGCCTGTTTTCACTTCCTTCCTTGCCTACAGAGCCAGCCTCTAATGGTCCAAAGATGATGTGCTACCCTCCGTGTCTTTATTCTTGGGTTTTTCCTGTGCTGAGAGATAACCCCTTTTTGGGCATTCTTGAGTGGTTTTCTACATTAGTGTCCTCTTTTATTGCTGTCTACAAAATGCACTTGACAGAGGCTTATTAGTGTGCTCACAGGTCTATCAATGGTCAGGTTAAAGGGTGAAAAGTGGCATTTTTCACCACTTAACACACCCCCAAAACTAAGCTTTGCTAGTCCCTGAGCAAAGCTGAATTAAAAGGAAATAAAAATACCCCTTTCGGAGGGAGCACGGATGCATTTAGCATATGCACCAAGCCTTTTAAACCCCTAGGTGATCCCTAGTGGAGGAGTAAAGTCTCCTGAGGATTTTCAATGAAGGTACCCACAAACTTCTCCAATAAGGTTAGTTAATAATAGTGCATCCTGCTAAACAGAGTTTCAGTAAACAAGAATAAATTCTCATCATGTCTTTTCAGTTCAAGAGGGTTTTCAGCAGAAAAATCACCAACTTAAAACATGAAATTTTGCAGTAATTCCTTCATCATCAATCAGTTCATGTCAAGGCGTTATGTCTGAAGATTGATGCATGGCTCACCTTTCACTTGAGAATTATGTTTTGATACTACCCCCATCAAATTGGACTTCAGACCCAAGTCTCACCAGGGCTGTTAACTCACAATAAAAATGAAGGGTGTAGAATTTCATACAGCTCAAGAGTAGTTACAGCCC
The DNA here is from genome assembly GCA_021018995.1 of Chloranthus sessilifolius. NCBI lineage: Eukaryota > Viridiplantae > Streptophyta > Magnoliopsida > Chloranthales > Chloranthaceae > Chloranthus > Chloranthus sessilifolius. The sequence goes on along the minus strand of CM037588.1, from coordinate 121,186,455 downwards.
TCAAATAGGGCTGTAAGCATGAGCATAAGCATTGCTCTAATTTCTAAAATTTTCTAATCTTTTCGCCATAGATTAGACAATTCCTTATCTCCACATGATAGCTCAATTCATTTCGGATCAGTAAGGTCTTTTTATTGGGTTGTAATGTGGCTTAGGGATGAGGTTTGTAAAAGAATGAAAGAGTAAAAGGGATTCAAATTGAGAAATCAGTAAAGGTAAGGAGATGATTCATGACTTCACCTTCTTCATTTTAGCACAATTCCATCTATTTCTTGAATTTTCAGAGCCAAAGTGGCTAGCTTCTTCTCTTCCTTTCAATCTTTCAATGAAATGACTTCTCTTTCTCATTCTTTTGCTCTGTTTTTTTTTTTTTTTTCTTAAATTGGAATACCACAAATACCACCAACTGTATTTTTCTTCTCTTTCAACCACTTCTCAAATCAGCTCTACCTTCTTCCATTCCTTCACGTTTTCCTTCTGAAATCTCAGAGTGAGGGTAAATTTCTATCAGGTCATTGAGGTTTTGGGTTCAAATTTTCTAGTTTTCATCAAAGAAAATTGATACTTTTAAGGCTCAAGTGGTGTGCATCAAGGGCAGTTCAAAGGTGGGACATTTTAAGCTTAAACTGACCAAGGAATGGCCTTACTTCATGTCCTCAATGTCATGAATGCTGTCAAGCTGTTTCAATAAGGATTTGTCTAACTTCTAGTGATTAGAATTAGATCCCATCAGTCCTTAGAGCAGAAAAATTGCCAAGACACTCTTCAAAGAAACTTTTTTAGGCCCAAATCTCACTGGGTATGACCTTCCATCAAATTTTCCAGGGGTGTATCTTCACCATCTTCTCTTGTTCCAGGTTTACTGCACATCAAAATTATTTTTTCACAACTTGTTGACATTTGCCTCATGAAGTTTGTTGGACTACAGCTTATTTCAGTTTCAAACAGTTCTTTTTTAATTTCCTCTTTTTATTCAAGTGAGAATTTATTCTAATTAATTCCAAGCACTTCCTTTTTAGCCTAGCTGCACTAAAATTAATCTAATTTATTGGCATGCATGCCATACCCCCAAACCTAAACTAAACAGTGTCCTCACTGTTTTACACTAGGAAATAAGGAAAGAGGCAAGGGGGGAAAAGAGAGCTACAGAAAAACTACATGAAGACAAAATTTTATTAAAATGCCAAATATATACATGAGACAAGTGAGGAAGAAATTAAAGCAACAAGCTGCCATAGCTATTTAAAGGTATCATCTGGCCAATCATAGAGGTCAGCCAAGTTTTTCAGCTCATCTTTGGATAAGGGAGCTTTTCCTTTTTATTTAGCCTTCGGTTGTGGCTTCTTTAGTGCCTCCACAAACTGGACCGCGGGTTGTTTTCCTTTGGGATCAACAGCAGCAACAGAATCTGAATCAGAATCAGAAGGAAAAAGGGCAGTGGGGTTCAATCCAAGAGCCCTCGAAATGTAGCCCCTGTTGGTGCTCCCTCAGCTCTGATGGGGTCAAATTGATATGGGATTCCCAAAGCCATCCCAATATCTTTGTAATCAACAGTCAGCTGCCAGTCATCAATCAAGATTTCGAGTATATCCTCAACCCTAGGTACCACTTTCTTTGTTAGGTTTTGGTACCACAATTTAACCAACCTGGGGTAGACAATTTCCTTCAAGGGTGAAAGCAGGAGTAGTGATCGATTTTAAATTAACCCTTGCAAGTGTACAAGATCTGTTCTAGTAAGGCAAGAACAAGGGTGTCGAACCCACAGGAAAATCTGAAATTTTAATCAATTCTTCCTAGAGATTTATAAAATATCCCCGAGGAAGTACCAAGGGGCAGATTTAATTTTTACCAAAAATTAACACTTTTCTAATTGCAAGGAAGAAAATAAATTTATCTAGAAATTATGTAATGAGAAATCTAAGAACAAATTTTAAAAACAAGATCAAGGAATTTGCTACCCCAGATTTATACCCTTTTCTATTTTTAAACCCACAATTTTATTAACATCAAACACACCATCATTCTAAGAGAAACATGACTAGTAATTAAGCATGATCATTAACCCGGCATACCCTATCTAAAAACAATGACTCAGCCTAATCGCGGTATGAATCATGTGAAAAGCATAGCGTATCTCATGGTATTTTAGATCAAAACAATAAAAACATGATCACTACACTTTGAGAAAAACGATTTGATGATGAAATTATCAAACTATGGCATTAAACATAAAATATGGGTACTTATCTGGGGATCGCATCCTCCTTGATTTACAGCCTTTAGCCTCTCATCCTTGGTGCAAGATCTTCAATTTCATTCAAAACCATTCCCAAAGTAAAGCGCAAAGAAGGTGTAAAATAAAATATGTTCTCGGAAAATCTCAACACAATTTTATTACTCTAAGAAAACCCTCTACAAAAGTCTCTCTTGGAAAATTATTACACAAATTTTCTCAGAATAAAAACTCCTCTCTCAAAAGCCCCCTTTTCAATTGCTGTAGCCTCTCTTTTATAATGGCCGAACATACCTAACCCTAATTGCCTCAATCGATTGACTTTGAGTTCGAATTCCCTTAGGGCACTTCTGCCTTCATGTCTCAATCAATTGAATTTCATGTCTCAATCGATTGACCATAATGCCTCAATCGATTGAATCTTCAATGCAAAGTCTTCCCTTTCTTGATGGAAGTTGATTCTCTTCATGGCTTTCAATGCTTCTTTGGACCTTTTTGTCCATAGCTCTTTTATAGCCTGTAATTTCCTTCTTTTATGCACTTGAACGATCTAACTGTCAGAAACACCTGTAAACATCAAAACCTCGCAACAACCATCAGATGCTTTCATTGAACAGCTAAATGTAGGATTTAAAGTGTGAAATATAGTCATATTTCAGCACCGATCAAGTAGTAGAGCTTCTTTCTTCAAATATTCTAATGTCCCGTGGCACTCCCCGATGTTGGCAAAATATGCCAAATCAAAATCCGTCTCAGGAACAAGACTCAATTTTTCTACAAACTCATTGGGGGTAGTTAACCCCGCTGGCAGCTCTACTGGAGGAGCGGCTCTCGCTAAGGTTTCTTCCACTACAAGCTCCTGAATCTCAACAGCTTGGGCTTTCTTAGCTTTAGGAGCCTTTTTGGGTGACATCTCAGTGAGCTTCCTCTTAACAGGTGGTTTGTCAGTTGGCTTCAACCTCGTGGAGGATTTGGGGGTGGAAGCAGTTGCTCTCCGGCATATGTTTGCTAGAGTTTCCTCTGGCTCATCCATTTTACTCGCGGAGATTAGTCACTCACCAACTTGGAGTGGAGCTTGAAGGTTAAAAATTAGAGAAACGACAGATTGATGGTGGGAAGGCAACTAACCTCAAAATGCCTAGGGTTTAACAGAAATCGCCATACACAGCTTCAATTTTTTCAAAGTCAGGGGCAAAATGCTCCTCTGTGCAAGCTGAATGTACTAACAAAATGGTAGACAGAACAGCTGAAGGTTCTACAAGGATTTAGTGGAGAAAGAGGGAGGCGAAAGAGAGAGGAAAAGAGCTAGGGTTTTGCAGAAGGTATGGAATGAGGCACAAATGACCTATCGGCAGGTATATAAGGGGTGAAATACGATTTCGATAGGATGAATTGGACGGTCTCAATAAGTTCATGCGTCCCGTCGAAAGCACAACAGATAAAACCTTAAAAGGGGATGATTCGATAGGATCCCGATAGGTAGAACTATCCTTCCGATAAGTTTAAACGGTAGATGAGTCATCATTTCGATAGGTTCCTGATTGGTATCTAGAACCTATCGAAATCTCTATTTTGCTCTTTTTAACTGATCGAAAATTTAGTTTCACCTGTCGAGAAGTTTAGTGCCTATCGAAAACATCGAACATCCTGCTGAAATCACCATGTGACCTATCGAAAGGTGAACTTGACCTGTCGAAAACTCCTAGAAACTAAATAAGGTTGCATTATGGGCACTCGCAGTCTCAATTCTCAGCAGGCTCTGTTGCTATGATATCTCATGATTTGATTCTCTTGTGGACAGCTCCCATTACCTCAGGACAACTGGTAATATTGAAATGACGGCCTAGTGCTAAGCATGGCAGTTTTGTTTTTTTGTTTTCTTTTAGTATTGCGGGAAGCAAAAAAAAATCAACTAACAACTAAGTAGATACCTAAAAGAAAAAAAACAAAGTATGGTACATATGATACATACTGACTTCAGGGGCTAATCTGGAGGGTCTGGAAGGTCCATAGTCTCCTCAGGCTCATCAAATTTGGCACCTTTCATAGATCTTTTCCTCAGCCAATGTCCATTCCCTGGGTGCAGTTTTCCATTTGTGAACCAGGCATTGTCCTGCACCAGCCAATGTGGATTATCATGAATCACTTTCTTTTGGGCATTAATGGAAAAGCAAGCCTCTTCAGGAGAGGATTGATAGCCAGTGTTTTACACATTCAACTTAACCTTCATGTTTCCAAATGACACTTCCATAATTTCATACCTGCATTGTATGTGAGCATTGGCAGTGGCTAAAAAGGGCCTGCCTAGAATCCCAGGTATGGAAGAAGCACATTTGTTTGGTTCCATGTCCAATACCAAAAAATCAGCAAGATAGAAGAATTTGTCAACTCCAAACAAAACATCCTCAATTATCCCCATAGGTTTTCTTTCAGATCTGTCGGTCAGCTGTAAGACCACATGTGTGGGCTTCTCATATAGTGAATATGGAAGCAAATTTACACTGGCTCCCAGATTTAGTAAGGCTTTGTCAATGGTATGATCCCCAATGATGTAGGGGATTGTGGGGGTTCCAGGGTCTTGGAATTTGGTTGGGGTTACAATCGACAAAATTTTTTTCACTTTCTCTACTGAAAAGACTTTCTTAGATAGGTGTATCTTGGATTGTCTTTTATGGGTGCATAGTTCTTTAAAAAACTTGGCATAGGTTGGGACTTGTTTAATGGTATCAAGTAAAGGCAAATTGATCTTTACTTGCTTGAAAGTCTTCATCATTTCCTTAATTTTTCCTTACCCTTTATCAAAAGGGGAAGGTGCTTGTAGTGCCTTAGGAAATGGCAAATGTGGGATTGCTCCCTCACTTGCAGCCTTAGCCAATAGGGCCTCTTTCTTTTTTATTTTTTTCTTTTCTTGAGGATCCTCATTATCCTCTTTATTCACTGCTGATTGCTCCTTCAAGTCCACCAATGGTGGCCTTTATTGTGTGTTAGTAGAAATCACTTCATTTTCTTCCTCCAAGTTCCTCACAGGCTCACAGCCCACTTGGTTGTCCACTAGCTTACCACGTCTCAATGTTGTAACAGATTTGGCTTCCTCATAGGTGGAGGAGACTTCGCCCACTACGAACTGCCTTCATGGGTTGTCCTGTGCTTGGCTGGGCAGCCTTTCTCCCTCTCTCCTAGTCAGAGCATCAGACAGCTGACCAAGCTGGTCCTCTATCTTTTTGATGCTCTGGTTGTGAGAGTGCATAGTTTGGGATAAGGTGTTCAAGCTCTGCAGTGAAGATAGAACTTGTTCCTCAAAGGATGGTGCTCTCACAGCTGAAGGGGGTGCAGCATGCTGCAAAGGAGGAGCTACAGGTTGGGCCATGGGGTGCTGATAGTGAGACCTTGGGACATAACCTTCTCGATAGGGCTGAGCATTTCTGTAGGGCATGGGCTGCTGGGGCTGCTGGCTGGGGTATGCATCTTGTCGCCACCTCAGATTGGGGTGGTTCCTCCATTGATACTAACAAAGATCGCTGCCCATAAGACGAGGAGCCCACATGCTCTATTATAAAATCAGGAAACTGGTCAGCAGATGGGCATTCTTCCAGGGGATGAGCAGGGGACTGGCATATGGCACATGCCTCCTCCACCCTAGCAGCCACCGGTGACTGCATTGCTCCCATCAACCTATCAAACTTCAGGGCTAAGCTGTCCACTTTCCTTTACAACTCACTTGGCATACTCACTTCATATATCTTCCTGCTTGAGGTATTCTCCCATGCCTCCTCAGCAGTTTTATGGAGATAGGTGCCACCACAGGAAGCATCTATCATATCTCTGCTTTTAGCATCAATTCCCTAATAAAAGCTTTAAACCAATTGCCATTCAGGGATTTGATGGTGGGGGGATTCTTTAGGAGTTCCTTAAATCTCTCCCAGGATTGATGAAAATCATCAGTTGGATCTTGGGTAAAAGAGATGATACCCTTCCTCAACTAGCTGATTTTTGACATAGGGAAGAACTTGGCCAGAAATTGACATTGGAGATCACTCCAGCACTGAATACTGTTGGGTGAAGGTAGGGACAACCAGTTCCTGGCTCTGTCCTTTAATGAAAAAGGAAAGAGTCTTATCCTGGTGGCTTCCTCCCCCAAACCTGTGATATTAAATGTAGTGCACAGTCCCAAGAACTCATCAATGTGCTTGTAGGGATTTTCTTTGGTCAGGCCATGAAATGAGGGCAGCATTTGAATGATGGATGATTTTATGTCATAGTTTCCCTGAGCAGCTGGGAATTGAATGCAGAAGGGGGAATTATAAACCCTTGGTGCATTAAACTCCTTAAGGGTTCTCGGCTGCTGTTGCTCACCCATTTCTACATAATCAAATGCAATAGATGTGGGTGTAGTTGGTCTGGATCTGAGAAGTCTTTCAACCTCCAGATTTAGTGGAATAATCTAAGGTTGGAGGGTTCTCCTACCAAACATACAACACTCAAAATCTAAATACAAAACAGATCCTCAACACAATAAGCAAAATCAACTAAAATTTTCAAACTACTTTAACAAAAATTATCAATAGATCTGAAAAATAACAGGGGAGTAGAGGGATGCAAACTATAGAGCAGTCTCCAGCACGATTCTCCTCTCACTGGTAGCCTTAGATCTAATGAAATGCATAAAAAATAATGAAAAACAACACAGCTTACAAATACAGTTAGTAAAAATCAAACAAAAACTACAGATCTATGATCAAAACTTAGATCTATCTATTTCTAAACACACCTCCCTGGCAGTGGAGCAAAAAACTTGTTGGAGTGTTTGCCTTCCCTCAAATGAGGGTCTAAAATCATCAATAAAACTAGGCAGAACACACTCACACAGACCTGCAAGTAATCAAGGTCTGTTGTAGCAAGTTTGACAAAGATGGTGAGTAAGGGAATGTCCACAGGGAGGTTGGTTTTAAAATATGATAAATCTCCATATCTGTATTAGATCTGGCACCCTAACTAATGCTACATTAGCTAAAAGATAAGGGAGAGGTTTAAAATGGATTGTCACTTAAGTTAAGCTAAAATTAAACATAAACGAACTCGGATCGAGTTTAGGATCTTAGATCTTGCAGGGGAAAGAGGTAAAAAGCAGAAAATGGAGAAGAGTAGCTTGGAGATTAGTTTTCACTGAAATCAGATTCAATTAATTATGCTACAGAGGTTCAGAGCACACAATTCCCTCAACTGGCTATAAGCACAGCTACAGGGTATAAACTCCACTTCAAATCACAAGATCCACCTGATCTTAAGGCTATGATCTATCCACTTTAATGGTCATAGACCATCCTATAGACTTTATAGAATCCATGTATTTGCAGCAGATGAATCCAATTGAAGCCTGAGCTTGAATTAATCGTAAGGTTATGATCGACTAATGGTCACAGACCATCCTAGGGATCTCTTCAAAAGCTAAAGCACCAATTAGAATAATTAAAACCACTACAGATGCTGTAATTCCTAGGTCACAGACTCAAGCAATCACACGAGTATCAGATCCAGGGAGATCGGGTGGTATCCAAGAGGCCTACCAGTTAAGTGGGTGAGCTGATCTACAGACTCCTCTACACAAATTCGATCGATCATCAAATGGAACCAAAGGGAATTTAGATCTAATTAAAGCATTAAAAACAGTATTAACATTGCAATCAAAGTTACTCTACAATGGAAATACTCTTAGATCTGTAGTCTGTGGAGCTATGAACTTACAATAGCACTCTTAACCTTACCCAATTACAGATCTAACCTCTCTCCTCGCTACTCCAAGGGAATTAGCCAACCATGGTTGGACTAAAGGAGGGAAAATAGAAGTGCTCTGCAATCGTTAATCTATAGAATTTGGCTCAGACCTCGATCTCCCCCTAATGGCAATTGGGGTTCTTTATATATGGCTTTCTCCTCTGTTTTTCCTGCCAAAAATCCCTTCTAGATGGTCCTCAGAGTTTGTTAGAGTTCTGTTAGAGCACGTGGGTCGGTTAGAGTTTCCTAGGGCATCTTTTGGAATCGTCGTGCTGGTCACCAAGTGCCTCGAGTTGCGTGCAACAGGTCACCAAATCACAACATGTGCACAGCTAAATTTCTAAGAAGTTCTGCACACGATTTTAACAGGTTTAGGAAGCTTTCGACAGGTTCAAATAGAGCATTTTGGTCCTTTTGCTAGGTTCTTAGATCTCTTCGATAGGTTTCGATAGGATGAGCCTTCTCTTAGAGTTTTAGCATTCTCGCCCTTGGCCTGGAGTATTCGACAGGTTGGAGGGGCTCTTCGACAGGTTGGAGAACCATTTTGACAGGCTCCGCTCTGCATGCCATCATTTTGATAGGGTTGCTCTCACTCCTATCGAAAGGCTCAAGTTCCCTTCGATAGGTTCTATTTCAGCGGCTTCATCTCAATAGGTTTGAAGAAACCATTCGATAGGTTCTCATGACGCTTCAGGCAGGTTTTCGATAGGATGATTTGTTCCTTACTTTCAGCTATTCGATAGGTTCTTAGATCCTATCGAAATCCTCAATCCACACGAATCCATCCTTCTTCTGCCTTAAGATCCTATCAAAAACCTCTTCAACTGCATGAATTCTTCCTTTCTTTGCTTTTAGGTCCTGTCGAAGTCTTTGGGTGACCAATCGATAGGATGCTTTCAGCATGTTTTCACTTCCTTCGCCTTGCCCTGCTGTAGCCATGCGCTCCATTGGTCCAGTGATTTTCTACCCTTTGGTGTGCTGTTACTGGGTTTGTCCTATGCTGAGAGATGGCCCATTTTTAGGCATTCTTCAGGAGAGATGTGCCCCTGTGATTCTGATGGCACTCCTGAACCTGTAGGAATCCACCCAGACCTTTAGGAATCACCCTGAACTTTAGAACCATTCCCCAACCCTTAGAGATCACCCCTAAACCCTAGAATCCCTTCCCGGACCTAACTTAAACCCTTCTGAGCGGGTGATGGGGTGAGAGCTACAAAATTTCACACAGACTATTACCAAGGATGAGCCATATACCATTGGAAAGAGGACTTCTCCAGCTTTCCAACAAGCCAAAGATCACCCAATTTGGAGCTACGGTTCAAACGTTATAGTTGTTCAAAATTTTACATAAAATCATAGGACTTTTACTCAGGTGTAGATATTACATACGCCCAAGCATTTTTGCCCCAGATTAGTCAGGCGTATATATTATATACGCCTGCCTATTTTGGGGGAAATTTGGCTAGGTGTATATAATATATACGCCCAGTATAGGTGGGACCCACCATGGGCTTCATCTTCTCAAAACTCCCCTGATTTTTGTGAAATTACTGTTCCAAAACTGGGCGTATATAATATATACGCCCAGCTTAGCTACAGTAACTGTCATCGGTAGCTCAAATTTCATCCATCTGGTTTGACCCTTTGACCATCCCCTTGGTTGTGGTGGGTGTCTTGAGATTGGTTGCACCCCCTTTTAGCTTATTGACAACCCTTAAGTCACCATTGGTCTCACCCCATCATCTACCATTAAAACCAATTTTCCAAAACCCTAGGACCTTGAAAACGTAGAAAACCTTAGATGGGGGATTACCTAATTGCTAAACCACTTAGCTCTTAAGAAAGCTCCTAACCCACCTCTTCTCTATAAATAGAGAGGCCCCCCTCTTCCCAAAGGGTTGAAAATTTGGTTGATTAGAGAACTTAAGAGAGAGAGAGAGAGTCCTAGTGAGAGAAAATGTCATTTATTTTCCAGAATTCCAGCAAGCTTAGATCACCTATTCCACTCCATTTCAACCATTAGATCACCTTCTTTTAGCCAAAATCTATCCCCTAGCTTCACTCCACTCCCTATCTATCAAATCTTTGCATTAGAGTCCATTTCAATACCATTTGAGCCATCGGAAGCATGCTAAAGTGACAGTCTTCCATGGTGCAACAAGGGCCCGTGAGCTCCGGCTCACCCCTCTTTTCCTCCACCTTCTTGGTGCTTCCTCCGTCTAAGGATTCAAGCTGTTACGCCGCCGAAATTTCAGTTTGGCTCAAAGCTTGATAGGACCGTATTGCCTTCGGGCAAGGGGAAACTCCGCCCTTTTATTTTCATTTTTGGCCATAGATAGAGACCACTACGTGCGGGTTGATTGGGTGCCTAAACCCTTCCCGATCGATAACCGAAGCCCCTACCCTAGAGCCTTTGGCAAAGACCGGTAAATCAGAGTCATATTTAGCATTTCGGTGCTCAAAATATCGATTTGAAGGTTTCCCGGGTCACCAAAAGCTCTGTGTGGTGACTCTACATTCCATTTAAAGTGGGCGCATCGCCGCGACGGGTTTGAGAGGTTCCATGGTCGCACAGATGGCGACTCTGCTGGGGATATCACCCTAGTGCTTTCCCTCTTGTTGGCCTTTCTTTTTTGTAACTAACCATTGCTATTTTTCCTTATTTTCTGCTGCTTTTTCTATATTTTTGTTGTTTTTACTAACGTACTCACCCCTACGATTCAGTCCTTTAAGTGCCTTAATTGATTAAGGGCCTACGATACTTTAAATTTCTGTTTTTTCGATTCTTGTCATTTAAGCCACCTTAGCAGTTTGGCGGGCCCGCTCGCATTTACTTTTACGTCATTTAAATTTCAGTCATTTACAAGCCTTAGCCGTTTGGCGAGCCTACATGGGCTTTTCATTTCAATCATCATATCTCACCATTGAACACCAGCCCGTTGAGGCGGCACGAGCTTGTCATCCCCGACCCAATTTTTGGACTTAATTTCACTCCCCTTTAAAAATCTATAATTAAAAGTGAACCAACAGTGTGGGGACATAATTAAATTTATTTTTGCATTTTTGGATAGTTTTTGGGGGGTTTAGGCACAGATACAATTTACCCAGTTCCCAGTAAGGCGGCAGCCCTAGTGGTGATGATCCTGAAACGAACCACCCCTTCCAGTACCTGAGAAGGCACTTGCGCCGGAGGTATATCGGTTGGGTTGCCAATTCCGATCAAGCCGTAAAACCCGCATTGGTGAGAGCGTAGAAAAACCAAATTTCATCCTTGTATCCCTAGGAAACAGAAAGGAGGAACCCGATTGCATACACAACAGTCCCCGGGAGCATCCCTCCCAGGAAACCAGTTCAAAGACCTATTTTCGGGCTTGTTGTCCACTGTCAAAATATAGCTAACAGAACCTTTTGCCAGGTGTATATAATATATACGCCCAACAAAAAAGCCCCAGAATTACATAGGCGTATATAATATATACGCCCAGCCAAAATCCCCAGATTTAAAGATATATATATATATGCCCACCAAATCTGTATTTTTTTGACGCATATATATATAGGCCCAAGATATTGGGCTTCAAAGAATTGACCTGAGGCCCAATCCACCACCCCAATTCCCTGATTAGCGGTATGAGTGCCTGCAGTAGCCTCCCGCATCCTCTAACACCCAACATGCCCCCGCCTAATCAAAAGAAGGCAACTTCTCATTGATTTGCTCCGGGGGATCGGGTCGTTTGCGTGGATTCCCGCACCTTCAATAGAACGAAAGGGTTCCCTTTCGCCTCTTCCGAAGTGTGTCAGATCCCGCCGTGGGACCTACTAAAGGTACATATATCGCCCGAGAAGGGAGTTGACCTTGGGCACTAGGTCACTATTCATCTAAGCAAAGGGGAGTTAATCTCCATAAAAAAAAAATCATCTTCAAAAAAAATCTCTCTTAAAAATAAAATAAAATCATCATTTAAAAAAAAAAACCCAAACAAAAACAAACAAAATAGACCCAAAAATGAGAGAAAAGAAAAGCATAACCCAAAAAACAAAAAAAGAAGAGTAGTATATTTTTGGTGTGACCGTCACTACGGCAACCTCAAGCTCGTCCCATAGAAGGAAGGTATTCGGCCCTTATCCGCGACATCGATACAACACCCATCAGCGGGTCATGTCAAGGGCCGATACATCTCCACCGTCATCCCCATCCCATTCTCATATCGGAGAAGACCCGATCTCTGACACCTTCGCCCAAACCCGGATCGATATCACGGGCCCATTTGGGGCGCCTGTGTTCACCTCCACCCCATCCCCTTCCCTCACATTCTCCCAACATACCCCTTTTTCATCCCCTACTGAAACCCCTCACTTCCCAACCGACCCATACGTCTCCATCTCCCATCCGAGCACCCTTACCGCATCCCCATATTTCCAATGACGCCATAGGGAGTCCCATCCCCCGCCTACTTCCCACGTTCCATCCCTCTCATCATGCATGCCCCAACATCCTACATCCCATCCACCTCATCTCACGTACCATTCCCACCACATGGCCCATCCACATCCCAACATATCCCCCCATTTACCCGGGTCATGCCCAATTTCTCCCAACCCCCTCCATCCTTAAGTGAGCCATCACCCCTCAATCTCACACCTGAATCCATGCCCTCGGTGGAGGACATGAGAACGATGTACGCCCTATGGGCTGCTTCTCGTAACCCTACCTCTCAAACCCCGCATCCAAATCTCCAAAACCTCCATACCCCATTCGCTCCTAACCATGCCCAACCACCCATCGTCCATACCTCCCAAAATCCCCCACCTCAATTCCAGACCCAAACCCATACAAGTCCATGGGCCCCAGCCCAAACACCTCTAGATCCAAGGGCCCAGCCCCAAGCCCAACAGACCCAGGCCCAGGCCTAAGACCCTCAAATCCCATGGGCCCAAGCCCATCAGACCCAGGCACAAGCCCAGAATCCTCAAGGCCCATGGACCCAAGCCCATCAGGCTCAGGTCTAGGCCCAAGACCCTCAAAACCCATGGGCCAAAGCTCGTCAGACCCAGGCTCAGGCCCATAATCCTCAAGGCCCATGGACCCAAGCCCATCAGGCTCAGGTTCAGGCCCAAAACCCTCAAAACCCATGGGCCCAAGCCCAAACCCAGGCCCAAGTCCAAGCCCCCCAGGGCCTTTGGACCCAAACCTACCAAACCCAAGCCCAGGGCCCATGGACCCAAACCCAACCCCCTCATGGCCCATTAGCCCAAAGCCAACAGGGCCCATTGGCCCAAAGTCATATTAATCCCCACACCCAGGCCCAAGGCCCGCCGATCCAAGCCTGCCAAAACCATCAAACCCAAATCCCTCAAACCCAAGGCCCATCCACCCACGCTCATCAAGGACCATTCACTAACCTCATACCCCCCCATCAATACCCTTCATTCACCTATACCCCTTACGCCCCCATCCCGCCTCTAACGGGGAATCCAATCCATCCTATTCCTCAAGCTCACAACATCCCGTCACCTCAACCACATCTCCCTCACCCCCAAAATGTGCACCCAGCTCAGCACATCGCTTACCCACAAACCGCTCACCCATTTATCCCTTCTCATCCCCTACAAACCATATGGCCCCACCAGGTCATCCAACCTCTCACCCCCCAAGTCCAAATAGCAGAACTCGCCCCTCACCAATACCATGACCAACAGTATGAGGAGGATGAAATCCGCAACAGTGGAGGAGTTGTCAGCTTCAACCCTCTCGGGCCCACCATCATCACACCTAGGGTCGAACAAAATCAAGGGGAAGCAGTCCCCACGACAGCCTCAAAATAACCAGAACAGTTGAAAGAACAAATAGACAAAATACAGAAGCAACTGATGAAGATGGGAGGAATAGAACTACATTCAACAGACTTTTCAGACCTGTGTCTATTCTCTGATGTCCCCCTGCCACAGAAATTCAAGATGCCATCGTTTGATAAATACAACGGCACTGGCGACCCCATCGCCCACTTAAAATCTTACTGTGGGGATATGTGCCAGTATGGCAGAGATGAACGACTCCTCATCAAAGTGTTCCAAAAGAGTTTAACGGGCCCAGCACTGAGATGGTTCACATCCCTGGAACCGTCTATGATAAAAAATTGGAAAGATCTGACACGCTTATTTCAAGAACAATATGTCTATAACATGGACATAGAACCAAGGATGTCAGATTTAGCCCGATTAAAGCAAAGACATGATGAAACATTCAGTGCTTACTTGGGGAGGTGGAGGGCATTAGCCGCTCAGGTAACTCATCGGATTCTCGATGATGAGCAGATTGAATTGATAACCAAGGGAGCCCTCCTACCATCGAGATTTTTAGTATATCGCCAGCAGCCTAGTTTTAATGATCTAGTCCAAATGCCAATCATTGTGAAGACACCAGAGAGGGCGGTTAGGAAGGAATGTGGCCAACTGGGGCCACGAGGTTCAAAAGCACAACCAAGAATTGAAAGAAGACCAGGGACAGAGGTACAGGACATTGTCTACCCCCAGGCCAATACCAATGCCCCCCCGATATAGCTTCAGGTTACACAACCACCCTCGGCTCGTTTTGAGCAAGTACCAAGGCCAAGCAACGAACCAAGAGCCCCGTTTACCCAGGAACAGATGAAAGCACGGTTCGAACGAGTGTTCACACCATTGGGGCAATCCTTGAGTGTCTTGTTGCCAGTGTTGCTACAGAAAGGCCTGCTCAATTTACTCCAACCTCGCCCCCCACCCCATCCCATACCGAGGAACTATGATTCGAATCTGTACTATAATTTCCACCAGGGACCGGGTCACCCTACGGACCAGTGCTTCCCGTTAAAGCACGCAGTCCAAGATCTGATAGAGGCGGGAAAAATTATTCCCCCGCCACTTCCTCAAGGGCAGAACCAGAATATCCATCAAGCCCCTCTACCACCGCACCCAGGAGGCCCTAGGCCTAACATTCATTGGATAGAGGAGGAGGAGGAAGAGTTTGACCCTTCAAATTATATCAGTAATCAGGAGGAGTTTTCACTCCCCAGGTCGAACGAAGATGAACTATTTGTTGGGGTGATCGAGCCATTATATCTAGCCGATTATTTTCCCACACCGGCATATCAAGAGGAGCCCTTAGATTTAGGGCAGTATTTTTCCACCCCTGCTCCCACCTATCAAATCTAAACGGGCACAGCCCCGTCGCAATCATAGGCATATCCACCCCACGCCGAATTTACCCCATACACCCCTCCTCCACCCAATACACTACTCCGCCATCCCCGCGTTACCCCATCCCATACACACCTTCAAATCCCACCAACCAATATACCATCCCACCATCCCCAAATCACCCTACTCCAGGCATAACTCCATCATCCCCAATCTACCCCATTTCACCCACAAACCCATCATCACCTCACCATGCCACCCCCTACACAAGCTCGTCCTATCCAAATCATCCCGCTCAATGCACAACTCCATCATCCCCAATTTATCCCACTTCATCTGCAAACCCATCACCATCCCATCATACCTCCCCACATACAAATCCTTCATATCCCTATCACCCCGCGCCCACCATACCTCAGACGTCTCCCCATCCCTCCATCCCAGTCACACTCCCACCATCCCTTCGTTACTTTGGCCCCAATCCAACTCCACCCCCACTCATGCAAGCAACCCCTCACTCAATCCCCTCATCACCCAATCACCACTGGTCCTACCATGCCCAGGTAATACCAGTACAAGCCCCCTCCGTGCCCATAAATCAAGTTTCGCCAATTTCCCCCACTACCATTCCACCCCCCATCAGAGTTAACCTGGTTGGACTCGAGAAACCAGTATATCTAGCCCAATCCTCCCCAGAATCCTCATGCACTCCTTTTCTCATCCCAAAACCTGCTTATGACCCGCATCAAGTACCATGGACATGAATGCGGTGCAACCAAGAAGAGGTCGTTGAATTCATTCATCAAGCATTTCTAGCCGAAGCATCGGGCAGAGGAGAAGAAAGGAAGAAAGAGCAAACCGTGGGAAATCCCTTTGAAAAAATGGCCAAGGAGCACATACTGGAGACACAACTCAAGAGAACACCCGCACATATTACTGTGTGGGATTTGTTAATCACGTCTCCACTCCACTTTCAAGCCCTAATGAGAGCGCTCGAGGACGAGCATGTCTCCACCCACGTAACTCCAGATGAAGTAGGGGAAATAATAGGGCAAGTGTTGGCCCCAAACGCCATCTCTTTCACCGATGCAGACCTACCGATTGAGGGGAATGACCATTCTAAACCCCTAAATATAACAGTTGAGGTAGGGAACCTGGTGGTGCCATTGGTCCTAATAGACAACGGGTCGGCGCTGAACGTATGCCCTCTAAGGACGACAATGAAAATTAGTGTGAACCCTGAAACCTTTCTGCCATCCATATCAAGCGCCAAAGGATTCGACAATACCAGAAGGGAAATCATAGGAGAAGTAGACCTTGACCTGATCCTCGGACCGCAAACCTTCACCACCCCCTTTCAGGTGATGGACATCAAGTCTACTTTCAATCTATTATTAGGCCGGCCGTGGATACATAAGCTCGGAGCAATACCATCTACTCTGCACCAAAAGCTCCGATTTATCTCAGAAGGAAAAATGGTCACCATCATAGGTGAAAGCAGAGAGGACATGGGGAAGAGCGCTCTGCACATTGAGAATCCGAAAGTGTTGAACATACCGCACACGACAAAGGACGCCGATCTCCATCGATTTGAGTATGACTTCTCAAATGTTACCCTCGGACCGACTGAAAAGACCTCGGATAAAACTGGAGGAGGAATGGACGCAGCTGTGTTCATGCTCCACAGATGGGGCCATCAAAAAGGGAAAGGGCTGGGCCCACGCCTCCAAGGAAGAAGAGACCCCGTCAAGGCCAAGGGGCAACAAACTAAATTCGGCTTAGGCTACAGACCCAGAGAAGTGGAAGTCAGAGAGGCTAAGGAAAAGATGAGAGTCGCAGCAGTTGCCAAGGCCAAAGGAATCATCTTGGAAGAGGAACCTCACGCTAGCCCCCACAACCGTGAAACTTTTGTGAGCGCCGGGATAGTAAAAATTGATCTAAAAGGGGAGACAAGGGTCACCCCACATAAGCCTACTTCAACCCACCCCACCAATCCCTACATCATCCCCCCAGACTTTGAAATGGACTTAGCCACCCTTTCCTTATTTGAGGAAGAAGTTCCCTGATCCACCCATCACCCCAACACCAGCCACTCTGGGCCCCTCCTGACCATAGAAGACAAGGTCCCAGAGGATCCCTCTGTAAATATGTTGAGGGAGGAAATGCAAGAGCCTACCGATGCCACTCCCAATCAAAGAGGTAAAGGCCAAGCCTCGCAGGTGAGTAACTGGGCATCCTTGCCCCAACTCTTGGGAACCTCCAAATACCGTGAAAACGGCATTGGCTCTCCAAAAAAAAAAATAACCTGTAAAAAGTGAGGTTAGCCACTGGACCACTCTACCTTGTATATATAGAGATCCACCTCACCAGGGGCTGACCTTCGAAAAAATACAAAAGACCATATAAATAGAAACAATACCAATTCCAAAAATATTGTCCTTTAAAATTCCCAATAAAATTGAAATTGATGTCGTGATACCCGTCCCACGTGAAGCCAACCCCTTTCTTGTAGAAATACAATAACAGGTAGGAGTCACGAGTCTGGAGGAGGAAGGCCAAAGCGACGAGCTCCCCAATGAGCTCCTCAAATAATTTGTCGATTTTGAGGATGGCCTTACCCCGATCGTCGAAGAGACGGAGGATGTCAATTTGGGCACCACAGAGGCCCCCAGAATCACCAAAATCGAAACATCGCTGTCCCCTTTGGAGAGGAAAGGTATGATAGACTTCCTTCGGTCATACCAAGACGTCTTCGCATGGTCGTATGATGACATGCTTGGATTGGACACCGATCTGGTTGAGCATGAGTTGCCACTCTACCCCGATGTTAAGCCGATTAAACAGAAGCTGAGAGGCCTCCAACCAGAATGGATGTTGAAGGTAAAGGACGAGGTCATTAAGCAGTATGATGCAGGGTTTCTCATGGTATCCAAGTACCCCCAATGGCTAGCCAATATCGTCCCCATACCAAAGAAGGATTGAAAGGTTCGAATGTGCATTGATTTCCGAAACCTCAACAAGGCGAGCCCTAAGGATGACTTTCCATTACCCCACATCGACATCTTGGTCGATAACACCGCAAAGCATGGAATGCTCTCATTTATGGATGGATTCTCAGGATATAATCAGATAAAGATGGCAGAGGTTGATCGCGAGAAGACAGCGTTCATTACCCCCTGGGGAACCTTCTGCTACAAAGTAATGCCATTCGGGCTGAAGAATGTTGGGGCAACCTCTCAAAGTGCAATGACAGCCCTGTTCCATGACATGATGCACCGAGAGATCGAAGTGTACGTCGACGACATGATTGCCAAATCACCAGAAAGGGAGGACCACTTGATAAACCTTCATATGCTATTTGAGAGGTTGAGAAAATATAGATTACGGTTGAATCCCCAAAAATGTGCATTTGGCGCTATGTCCAGAAACCTATTGGGGTTTATTGTCAATAGGAGAGGGATCAAGGTCGATCCAACCAAGATCAAGGACATCACTAAAATGTCGCCACCGTCTACAGAGAAGGAAGTCAAAGGCTTTTTAGGCAGGATCCAGTACATCAGCCGATTCATCGCACAGTTAACTCTGATATGCGCACCAATCTTCAAAGTACTGAGAAAGGACTCACCGATTGAGTGGAATGATGATTGCTAGGCTGCATTCGACAAGATTAAAGGTTACCTTCTGAAACCTCCGATATTGGTACCACCCGTACCTGATAGACCCCTGATAATGTACCTGTCCACGACTGAGTTTTCCATGGGCTGTGTGTTAGGACAGCATGATGAGACGGGAAGAAGAGAGCAGGCCATCTATTACCTAAGCAAGAAATTCACTAATTACAAGACGCGCTATTCTCATCTAGAGAAAGCATGCTTGGCACTCGTTTGGGCTACTCAAAGACTTCGACACTACCTGTTATCCCAAGCCGTTCTACTTCTAGCACGAATGGATCCGTTGAAGTACCTATTCGAGAAGCCTGCACTCACTGGCCGAACTGCACGATGGCAACTACTCCTATCTAAATTTGATATTACTTATGTCACCCAGAAGTCGATTAAGGGGCAAGCACTCGCTGATCATCTTGCTGAGAACCCTCTGTCGGACTATGAGCCTCTAAGGACCGAATTCCCCGATGAGGACATTCTGTTCATGACTGACGAGGATACAGAGGAAACGGAGAAGCCCTGAGTAATGCACTTTGATGGGGCATCGCATGTTGAAGGCCAAGGAGTTGGCACCATTCTTATCTCACCCAGAGGATCACATATACCCATCTCAATCAAATTGAAATTCCCATGCACCAATAATATGGCCGAGTATGAGGCCCTGCAATGGTTTAAAAGTGCTCTTGATCTAAATATAACTCACCTTAGGGTCTTTGGAGATTCACAGTTAATTATATGCCAGACCAACGGAGATTGGAAGACCAAGGATGAGAAACTGATCCCATACCATGAACATCTTGAGGATCTGATAACCTGCTTTGAAGAGGTCACCTTCTCCTATGTGCTACGAGCAAGAAATCAGTTTGCTGATGCCTTGGCCACCCTGGCCTCTATGGTTGAGATTCCATATGGAGTCGTGATGAAGCCGATCATGATAGAGCAGAGGAACGAACCGGCTTTCTGTCACCTCATCGAGGGACTTACAGAGGTAGATGATGAACCACCCTGGTTCTCGAACGTCAAGAATTTCCTCGAAACTTGAACCATCCCGGATGGAACATCAAAGGTACACAGACGCACCATCCAGTGATTGGCAACAAACTATGTCGTCTGTGGTGATCTCCTGTATAGACGGTCTCACGACAATATTCTGCTCCGATGCCTAACCCAGAAAGAAGCGATTGAGATCATGAGAGAGATTCATGAGGGAGTCTGCGGGGCACACGTCAGTGGACACATGCTCGCCAAGAAAATTCTAAGGCAGGGATACTTTTGGACCACTTTGGAGACCGATTGCTGCAAGCACGTACAGAAGTGCTACAAATGCCAAACACTCCGATCTAATACGCTCCGACCATTGACTTACCACATAGCCACTCCTTGGCCGTTAAGCCACACAGGGTCTCGACGTCATCGGCAAGATCAATCCTAAAGCTTCCAATGGACATCAATTCATCCTCGTCGCTGTGGAATACTTCAAAAAATGGGTAGAGGCAGCCTCCTATACAAGTATTAAGGCTAGTCGTGTTGAGAAATTCATCAAGAACAACATCATTTGCAGATTCGACGTACCCAAAGAAATCATCACTGATAATGGCACCAATTTCGCCAATAGGCGCATCCAGGCCTTCTGTGAGTGGTTCAAGATCATGCATCTTCGCTCATCCCCGTACAGGCCTCAGACGAATGGAGCTGTGAAGATGGTCGTTACTTACAGAGATTGGAGTGAGTAGTTACCCTTCGCACTTTGGGCCTATAGAACGTCTATCCGTACTGCTACAGGGGCAACACCATTCTCCCTTGTGTATGGAACCAAGGCCGTGCTACCCGTTGAAGTCGAGGTACCGTCGCTTCGCATCCTTTTGGAATCCCATCTACCTGAAGCTGAGAGGGAAAGAGCCTGTTTTGAGCAACTAGACTTGATTGACGAGAAAAGACTCCTAGCCTTGTGCCACACTCAGGTCTATCAGAGGAGAATTGCACGTGCTTACAATAAGCGCGTCCGCGGCCGAGATCTGAAGGTAGGAGACACTGTACTGAAGAAAATTTTTCCGTCTCTCCACCCTGATCCAAGAGGGAAGTTTAGGCCAAATTGGGAGGGACCCTACGTCGTCTGAGAGGTTCTACCAGGATATGCCGTTCGCCTCGCCACCATGGACGGAGACCACTTTCCTGAGCCCATCAACACTGGATACCTCCGTAAGTTCTACACATAGGTCTTGGGACAAGGTAAGTTTCGATAAAAGTAGATGCGTGACCACTTAAGGGCTCCATAAAAGAGGCCATCGTTTCAAACTCAAGTAGCCCAAAAGAAATATTCCCTAAAAACCTTCACCCTTTTTTGCTACACACTTCGGGCCACCAACCATTTCTTTCATATTCCCCACCCAAAATTCAAAGAAAAAAGAGAAGAAAAAAAAAGAGAGGAAAAATCCAAACCACAAGAAAAAAAAGCAAAACCCCTCAAAAAAAGAGAAAGAGGGGGACCACCAAAAAAGAAATGATTGGGGCATAAAAAGCCTTTGGAAAGAAAGAGGAGTCACCCAATCTGAAATTCACTCAAAGCTCAGATCCAAATTCCCAGAAAAACCCAACCTGTTTGAACCCCAGCCACATTACAACCCGAAAGAAAGCCCTCTTTAAGGTCCACAAGTGGTCATAACATCTACTGCATCAGAACAAGCTGAGTTAACAAACCACACAGAACTTCATTCAGCGGGCTATGACGGAATCGACGTCCATATCGTGGCCTTCTGGTTCTAAAAAAAAAGAAAAGAAAAAAGAAGAAAAAGAAAAAAAAGAGAATAAAAAATTAATTTGAGTTCAAAGCAAGATGGGCGTGATGAAAACTCGAAAGGGCGCCACGGGTAATGACAGCAAACTCACATGGACCAGGTGAAAACCTGAAAGGGCACCTGGGGTAAGAAAGCGAACCCATGGACGTAGTGAAAACCTGAAAGGGCGTTACGGGTAAAAACAGGGATGACGGGTATGGCGAAAACCCGTCTTGGGCGCTATGAGCAAAAATGTCAAGAAAAGAGAGATTAGGAGAAGACCTGTTCTGGCCTGCCCATTTCAGTTTGACCCCCTTTCCCCTTTTTTTTAGGGGCCACTCATGTGAAAATTGGATCAGATCCCGATCAAGTATGTCGTCTCTACCGCGGCGTCTGACGCATGACCAATGGGAAAGACAGAAGACTAGACCAACCCTTGGGAAGCTGACCTTCCCACGTTTAAAGGAAAAACCTGTATCTCACGAACAGGGTTCGACCATGCTCAAAAAAGGACCCGCTGGTTTGGCCTTGTAGTTACCGACATCACAAAAGATCCAAAAGAAAAGAAAAAAAAAAAACACAAAACACAAAAAAGATAATAGATTTTCCTTTCCGATAAAAAGCCCCACACTGTGCAGGAGAAAAATTTCAAAAAAGATAATAGATTTTCCTTTCCCATAAAAAGCCCCACACTGTGGAGGAGAAAATTTCAAAAAAGATATAAGATTTTCCTTTCCCATAAAAAGCCCCACACTGTGGAGGAGAAAATTTCAAAAAAGATAATAGATTTTCCTTTCCCATAGAAAGCCCCACACTGTGGAGGAGAAAAAAAAATAGATAATAGATTTTCCTTTCCCATAAAAAGTCTCACACTGTGGAGGAGAAAATTTCAAAAAAGATAATAGGTTTCCCTTTCCCATAAAAAAAAAAACCCCACTTTGTGGAAGAGAAACTCTCCATAAAAATTCTTACATTGCGAAACATACAAAAGAAAAAAAAAAACAAAACACAAAAAATATATGTATGTATAGATTTCATTCCATTTCTTACAGTATTGCGTGCGGAATGTCACGTCCCAAAAAGATAACGACATGACACACTTTCTAT
The DNA here is from genome assembly GCA_021018995.1 of Chloranthus sessilifolius. Taxonomy (NCBI): domain Eukaryota; kingdom Viridiplantae; phylum Streptophyta; class Magnoliopsida; order Chloranthales; family Chloranthaceae; genus Chloranthus; species Chloranthus sessilifolius. The sequence goes on along the minus strand of CM037588.1, from coordinate 121,163,728 downwards.
TTTGCTGCTTTCTTTACAGATAAAAAACCAAAAAAATATATATCTGTATATATATGACAAAAAAAAAGAAGAAAAATGACCCAAAAAGAGATCTCTGTCAGGGGGCATTCCTCCCCCCCGTGTATATGATATATGATATGTGCAGGAACAGGTCAAGGGCAGGGAGCACGCATCAAAGCGCTAATCTCTGCAAGCAGAGAGTCCTCGCGGGCATTCCGATCAGACATCCACCTACCATGAAGACTCTTCTGCCATCTCCGTGAAGCTTCAGCTGCGCTGCGAGACTCAGTCAAAAGCCCAATCAACCGAAGAACCTCACTCTCGGCTGTGGCAGCTCTCACTTCTGCAATCTCAGCTCTGACCCTTTCTTTCTCCAAAGCCTCGGTCAAAACCGGCCTCTCTACAGAAAGAGACTCGATCCTGGTCTGAAGCATCGCTTCCTTACAGGGCCAGAGCCCTGTCTCTATCACATCTACCAAAACTGGGCTAGAAGTAGGCAATTCCTCAGATACCAGCCAAACCTCATAATCCGGAGAGACGATGCCCCCCTGAACCAAGCTACACATATGCGCCAATTGGCGGGTTTCCCAGAGGGTAGCTATGCAATCAAGATCACTAAGAGAACATTGAGAGAATATCAGAGAGCACAAAGGTGGCCTTGCAGTACACGGCACATGCTGAGTATACCCGAATTGACGAAGCACCCGAGATGGGAAGTAGTATGTGCTACCAGTCAACCCCAAAAGTGTGATACCCTCACAATCCCGAGAACGGACAATCGAAAAGGTGCCATCCATCCAGGGAAGTTGCGGTGTCACCCGCACCAGATAAGCATGTGCTCGGCCTCGATGCTCCCATTGGCGCCTCGAGCTTCGGATCAGAAAGCCCCGAGCCACATCCCCTCTTATCAAGAAGAATCTCGGCACAGGCCCCATGATAGCCAAATGCTCTCCTAACCAGATATGAACAAGGAGCGGGCTCTCGCTAAGAATCCCAACCCGGCCCGAGGCAGCAGCATCCAAGCCCCGATACATCTCCGCCAGGACCAGGTGTACCAATGAGCGACCTCCCTCCAATTCGATCAAGACATCACATAGCCCAAGGGAAAATCTCTCACCCCCAGTGAAGAAGAGAACCTCCGACAGCAAATAAAGGGCAAAGGCCTTTACGTTGAAGGGATCTCGAATAGGCAACTTTCGAAAGCTCGATTCGCCAAAAAGTTCTCTTAGGAATTTCACCGAACACTTGGTGGGCCCTCCAACGAAACATTTCTCATATCCACCCTTTTTTAAGCTGAGGACCGCGTGGACTGCCTTTGCATACCCTGGTTTGGGCACTACTTTGGCAAGGCCTCGATGCATCTTTAGGGCCGTGATGGAGGCTAGCTCTTCCAAGGTTGGGGTTAGCTCCCTAGACCCAAATTTAAAGACATGGGCCCTATGGTCCCACGATGCCAAAGCCGCCTGTAGTAGGTTGGGCAACAGAGGAATAGCAAGGAGAGAGGAAAGGCGGGACAACCCGAGGCAATTCAGAACAGCAAGCTCGCTCTCAGCCAAACTATCATGCCATTTTTGCAAAAAATTAGGCCCCGGGTCCAAACAGGGAAGTATACCGGCCCCCGTATAAAAGCTTGGGCCCCTTTTCGAAGGCGGGTCCATCGACGTACAAAGATGTTCTTTATAAAATCGGTCAATGTATGACGATGGATCCACTAGAAAAAGAAAGGAAAGAAAGAAAACGAAGGGAGGGGTAAAACTGCCAAACCAAGGTAGAGGAGGGGACCAGGCTCGGGTTATAAAGAGCCCGCTGAGCCCAATTTATAGCAGGCGTATATATTATATACGCCAAGGCAAATTTTGAACCATTTTGCCCGGCGTATATAATATATACGCCCGACCATTTTTTCTATGGATTGGCCAGGTGTATATAATATATACGCCCAGCCATTAGGGCTGAACATTTGCTGGGCGTATATAATATATACGCCCAGTTTAAGGCCGGGGCTAGCAAGGCCCCCCTCTCCCAGTGGTCCATTTTTGTTCCCCAAGGAGGAACTTATTTTGGTTGGCCCACTTTTTCATCTCGGGGCAGCCCACAAGCGGGCATGCTCACATCCGCATGGGGGAGGGAGGCCTCGGATGACGCACTATCCGTAGGTAATATACAAAGAATCACCTGCGGGATCACCCCCCATCATTGGATGGGTGCCAGTTTGTTTCAGACCAAAGGAAAGAAAACCACCAAGGCAAAGAAATGAAACATTCATATAAAGCATATAAATTATAAACCATCCAAAAAATTGTTGTTGTTTAAAATTTATTACATATCCCCCAGTAAAGCCAAGTCTAAACTGTTTCATTGTGTCAAATTTGCAGAAAATAAACTAGTCCTGGGCAGCCCCCTTCGACTTCTTCCGGCGCCGGCTCGCACTTTGAAAGGTACGAGACTCCCCCACTCGAGTCCACGCCTGAGAAATACGGCTGAGAAGAGAACGCAACTCCTTTCACGAGCACGCTGTAAGAACACACCAAAAGCCATTAGATAGTGAAACAGGCAGAAAGTAAATAAAGAAAATAACTAGGTTGGGTCAGTGTTCACTCACCACTTCGGTCTCCCTAAGCCCAACAAGGTTACGATAATATTCAGCTTGACTCACTGCCGACTCATAATCATGGCCAGTAAGGAAAAGGAGGTCTTAGTCACACAGGCCATCAGCATAATTCAAAGGGAAAGAGAACAATGCAACAAGATAGAGATTACCCCAGGAATCAGCTCAGGAGGTGGGACCTGGATAGCTTCAGCAGAGATTCGTGCCTTCTCGGCCACATCGGCACACACGAGGGACAAAAAGGCATCATCCAGGAATTTGAAGGTCCCCTGGACCACGGTAGGCAACCGAAGCACACCGGAGAAGGGTCGAGGGTCCAAGACGAAGCCACGCAAGCACCCCAAGGATCGGAGGGTCCAGCACCTGTAGCATCATAAGGAGCAGCCTCCTCATCCCCCTCATCTGAGTCGCCGCCCTGCTCAAACTGAAAAGAGAAACATTTTATCATTAAAGGTGGTAGGTCAATCAAAGTAACCACAAGGAAGTTGCTGAATAAAAAGAGAAAAGGGGCATTACCTGAGATCGCGGCCCGCCAAAAGCTAAGAAGTTAGCACCGAGCACGATGGGGGCAAGAAATGATGATAGGCAGAGTCGTGATACCCCGAGAAGGTCATCGATAGGAACCCAATGGTGAAGAAATTGAGCAGTAAGCTCATCAATGGAACCTTCCGGAGCCAACACATCGGTGGCAGGAGCTTGGGGCACGACAAAGAGAGGGCGATACTGATGAACCACTCTCTCCCCTAAATAGTAGGCCCTAGTCCAGGACCCGTAGAGGAAGATGATGCGACGGTCCAGCAAAAAGCGAGAAGGACCCACCGAGGCCAAGTTCCAGAAGGGAGATCCTATGTAAAAAGGATGACCTGTAAAAGAAGAGAAAACAGGGAGGGGATGCACGCATTTGGTCAGAACCCCTAGCACACAAGAGTTGAGCTATCAAATTTATAAAAAGGGAATTGTTTTACACCTGGGATCAGGTCGAAAACTCCAAATGCTTCATACCTACGTCCCGACGGCGACCCACGTGCCAGTTACTCATGAGGGGGAACGTAGCAATTTCAGACTAAAGCAGAGGGCGACCCGGTTGGAAGTGGAGATACCCCCAAATCTGAGAAAGCAAGCAGATAAAGATAGGTATGCTATAAAAGAAAATTGGACAAACTAAAACCAAAGGATAAAATACCTCAATGGCAGGCCAAAAACCCACAATAGAGCTAGACTCCCCAAGAACGGCTCGGTTTAGGCTGGACATGAGTACAGCATAGCCAGCACCGCCCTAATCGAATCGATGCACGGTCTCCCAATTCACCATCAGGCTGAGTAGGGACAATGAGACTCGCCCTCCACTGGTGTTGGAGAGGAGAGTCTTGCCCAGGAGGAACAGCAAGGAGATGCAGGCCAGCATAAGTGCACGCGCGGGATCGATATAAATGGCCAGGTCAGGCTAGCCCTGGTCCACTAGCTCGTGAGACTCAAACTGATCAACAAGCCAGGACAGCTTCACCTCGGAACCTCGAATATTCCCAGAGGTCGGGTAGGCCCCTATCAGTCGAATCACCTCCTCCTTACCCGGTGTGCGGGTAGGTACCACGGGCACCCCTCCAATACGGACCCCAGTGATCATGGACCACTCCACCGGTGTAAAGGCCATATCTGCCACGACCATGTGAAATGTCATGGTCTCGGGGCGAAAACGCTCTATCGGTGCCTTTAAATAGGCCATATCGGCCCTCACAGCGGGGCACGAAATGAAATCCCTGAGACCGACAGCGGTGAGCAGGTCCTTCACCACTGGGGGAAGGTAAAGCACGAGGCGCTGAAGGTCAAACCAATCACCTCGGAACATAATGTGCGGCAGGGGCTCATCTGTTTACCTGACCAACGATCCCGAAGTTGGACACGTGGGTGTGCTGGCAGTAGAGGAGGTCGGTATGGGCGGCCTCGCCTTGCATTTCATACCAAGGCTAGGAGGAGCGCTGAGACACAACGAACTATTCCCCGCGGGGACCGTGGGCCATCTCTGGCCCTTCTTGCTGATCGTACCCTTCTTCACCGGACATCCTGAAAGTATGAGACGCATCGGCATATGAAAAAAATAAAAAATAAACGAAAAAAGTGTGTGCATGCTAACCCAAAAAAAATGTGTGTATGAGTACTAATCCCAAAAAAAAAGAGTGTGTGCATGCTAACCCCAAAAAAATATATATGTGTGTGTGTGTACTAATCAAAAAAACATATATATGTGTGTGTACTAATCCAAAAAAAATATGTGTATGTGTACTAATCGAAAAAAATGTGTGTGTGTGCATTAACCCATTAATAAAAAATGCGTACGTAATAATCCAAAAAAAAATGTGTGCGTGTGTGTATAAAAGTACTAACCCATTAACAAGCAAAAAATGTGTGTGCATGTGTACTAATCCACCAAACAAAAAATAAAAAATATACATAAATACGCATACTAATACATGTATGCGCTAATCCAAAAAGAGGGGAGAGGCACCAATCCATCAAATAAAATGCACTAATCCATCGAAAACAAAAAAAAAGAGAAGAAAAACAACCCCACAAAAATGAATAATAAATGGGAAATAGGCCTAAGGAATCAAATATTTCAAACAAAAAAAAAAAGCAACAACTAAAACAAAAAGAGACAAAAAAGAAATATAGGCATCACAAAGCATTTCACCATATATAAGAAAAAAAAAGGGAAGAAGAAGAGAGGAAATTCAAAAAAGGGGGAGGAAGGATAATGGTTACCTTCAATGGAGGAGAAAAACAAAGATCGACGAGGAACGAGCACCTTTGATCCACAACCGCGACCCCCGGCAATAGAACTCAAGTCAAATCAAATGAAAAAACCCTAAGGGGTTGTCCCGGACTCAAGAGGAAGGGAGGGAGGAAAATAGAATTTGAAAAGGGGGCCCCCTTTTGTGCTCGGGCTCGGGCAGTTTCATAACTGCCAGAATTTAGGCGGGCGTATATAATATATACGCCCGACCATTTTTCGCCGGATTTTTGTCAGGCGAATATATTATATACGCCCGACCAAAAATGGCAGTTTTTAAACTGCCCGGCCCCCTTTCTCGATTTTGAGGCCTGACGGACCCCTTGCACGATAGACCACGGCCCGAACCGCCCTTAGAAGCCCATATATCATCAGGCGAAGGTGCACGCAACTCCAAATGGCCCTTCGAGTTTACTTCGATTAGCCCAAAGGGACCGTGCTACAATAAACGGATCTAGATCTGTAGGCGCCCACCTAATGCACCCATAAAATCAAAAAAAAGAAGAAGAAAGAAAAATATATAACACTAGTTCTCAAAGGAGCGTTGCGATGGCCATTTGTGCCACTCCGAGAACCGTGTTAAATCAATTCGGAATGATCGGGTCCGCCCGAAAGTTCTCAAACCCTGTTTCATGCAGGGACACTTTGTACCTGATCTGGCAGGCAAATGAATTTCATTCATCACCGGACACTCCTGGGAGCATACACTTAGCCCCAGATCTCCCCCAGCAGAAGTCGAGGCCTTATCCGGCAAGCAAACCAAGAACCTATCACCGGAATGCACATGTCCCTAAGGTATATCAACACGGCAAGTTGATTCGCCTAAGGATATGTGCAGAAATAAAGGCAGTTTGAGCATGCCCCGGGTCTCAATCTGACATGAAAAAAAGAAAAGAAAAAAGAAAAAAAGAAAAAAAAAAAAGAGAAAGAAAAAGAGAAGAAATAACAACCTGTTACTGCTTAGCAAAAAAAAAAAAAAAAAAATCTTGAGTAGGTTGACCCCACCTTCCAAGCATTCGCTCTGGTCATCCACTTTCGGATCTATGTTGACCAAGAGTGCCCCCGACTTTAGACCATTCAAAAAGTCTATTGTCAGTTGAAACTGACCCGTCAAAAATGAAATTACAACAAACCAAACTATGTGCAAACATACATTCCGGAGGGCTCATTCCCTTTTATTTCTTTTTACACAGGCTTAAAACCTGTATAGGCACGGTGTCCCTGTTGAATGTACGCACTTGCGTCTGGGTATCTGCAGGATGGTCGTTTGTCCTCGTAAATTATACCTTAGGTCGAGGCTTCCATTTGTGCCTATTTTACTGCTTATCGCCCCTGATGGGTGTCTGTCTGTGCATAGTTAGTAAGATTTGATTTCATTAGGGATGGAGGTTAGAATTGGCCATCTCTTTTGAGAGATGATTGGTCCTAGCCGATCTTTTCAGCTTTGTCACAAGTTAAGGCACTCCGGTTCATGTGAATCAGGAGCACCTCACCACTGGAACATACATATCCCTGAGGTGTACCTATCCCCGATAGAGCGCACGCACTCTTAAAGCGTATCAACTGACATTTGATCCACTTAAAGAGTTGTGTATGAATAAAGTGGTCGGAGGTCCTTGAGCTTCGCTAAGAGGCCTCGAAACAAAAAATTCAGAAAAAGGAAACACAAAAAAATTCACTAAGAAAATGGGCATGCATTCCCAAGAGGTGTTGCGACATAAATATTCGCTTCACTCGGGTAAATCATGCTAAAGCAACCTCGAGGTTGATGGGTTCGCCCAAAGACTCCGAGCCTTACCTAGGTAAGGGCACCTGTGGCCAATCAAATGGAGTTGTCGATACCCCATAGGATTGGACACAATTTGTAGGCCTTCGCTTTGTGTACTTCATGTCGATTCTGAAGCATAGATCGATCATCCCGTTTTATGGAGCTGTCTAGTTCAGATCAATACCCATCACCAATCTATAATTTCCCTCAGGAAGTGGACGATATCCCGGCTAGTGGGCTTACACTTTTTGTGATCATCGCAGTTATGCCCAATAATGTCGCAATGCGCTTGGGGACTGTTAGCTCTGAGGTATGGACGATATCCCGAAATGAGAGGGCTTTCGTACACTCACCATCACCATGGATGTTTGAGAATTGAGTTGAACTGAGGCGGACCCATCAAACGCGCCTTGAACCTCTTCGGATGTCTCTTGTCTTTGGCATCCGATCATTAGTGATTGAATACCAAAGAGGGGCATCTGTACACACCCAAATTCGGCCCAAGGCCAGATCAATCTGTACTTCGGGAGAGATGTACCCCTGTGCTTCCGATGGCACTCCTGAACCCGAAGGAATCCACCCAGACCTTTAAAAATCACCCTGAACCCTTTAGAACTATTCCCTAACCCTTAGAGATCACCCTAAAAACCTAGATTCCCTTCTCAGACCTAACCTAAACCTTTCTGAGCAATTAAGGGGAGGAGAGCTACAAAATTTCACACAGACAATTACCATGGATGAGCCATATACCATTGGAAAGAGGACTTCTCCAGGTTTCCAACAAGCTAAAGATCACCTATTTTGGAGCTACGGTTCAAACGTTATGGTTGTTCAAAATTTCACATAAAATCATAGGACTTTTACTCAGGCGTAGATATTACATACGCCCAGCCATTTTTGCCCCAGATTAGTTAGGCGTATATATTATATATGCCTACCTATTTTGGGGGAAATTTGTCCGGGCGTATATAATATATACGCCCAGTAAAGGTGGGACCCACCACGGGCTTCATCTTCTCAAAACTCCCATGATTTTCGTGCAATTATCGTTTTAAATCATATATAATATATACGCCCTTAGCTTCGATAGAATCTCATCTGGTTTGACCCTTTGACCATCCCCTTGGTTGTGGTGGGTGTCTTGAGATTGGTTGCACCCCCTTTGAGCTTTTTGACAACCCTTAAGTCACCTTTGGTCTCACCCCATCATCTACCATTAAAACCAATTTCCCAAAACCCTAGGACCTTGAAAACCTAGAAAACCTTAGATGGGGGATTACCTAATTGCTAAACCACTTAGCTCTTAAGTAAGCTCCTAACCCACCTCTTCTCTATAAATAGAGAGGCCCCCCTCTTCCCAAAGGATTGAAAATTTGGTTGATTAGAGAGCTTAAGAGAGAGAGAGAGTCCTAGTGAGAGAAAATGTCATTTATTTTCTAGAATTCTAGCAAGGTTAGATCACCTATTCCACTCCATTTCAACCATTAGATCACCTTCTTTTAGCCAAAATCTATTCCCTAGCTTCACTCTACACTCCCTATCTATCAAATCTTTGCATTAGAGTCCATTTCAATACCATTTGAGCCATCGGAAGCACGCTAAAGCGGCGGTCTTCCACGATGCAACAAGGGCCCGTGAGCTCAGGCTCACCCCTCTCTTCCTCTACCTTCTTGGTGCTTCCTCCATCCAAGGATTCAAGCCGTTACGCCGCCGAAATTTCGGTTTGGCTCAAAGCTTGATAGGACCGTATTGCCTTCGAGCAAGGGGAAACTCCACCCTTTTATTTTCATTTTTGGCCATAGATAGAGACCGCTACGTGTGGGTTGATCGGGTGCCTAAACCCTTCCCAATCGATAACCGAAGCCCCTACCCTAGAGCCTTTGGCAAAGACCGGTAAATCATAGTCATATTTAGCATTTCGGTGCTCAAAATATCGATTTGAAGGTTTCCCGGGTCACCAAAAGCTCCGGGTGGCGACTCTACATTCCATTTAAAGCGGGCGCATCGCCACGACGGGTTCTAGAGGATCCATGGTTGCACAAATGGCGACTCTGCTGGGGATATCACCCTAGCGCTTCCCCTCTTGTTGGCCTTTCTTTTGTGTTACACACCATTATTGTTTTTCCTTATTTTCTGCTATGTTTTCTATATTTTTGTTATTTTTACTAACGTACTCACCCCTACGATTCAGTCCTTTAAGTGCCTTAGCCGATTGGCGGGCCTACGTGCACCTTTAAATTCCTATTTTTTCGATTCTTGTCATTTAAGCCACCTTAGCCGTTTGGCGGGCCCGCTCACATTTACTTTTACGTCATTTAAATTCAGTCATTTACGATCCTTAGCCGTTTGGCGGGCCTACTTGCGCTTTTCATTTCAGTCATTATATCTCACCATTGAGCGCCGGCCCGTTGAGGCAGCACGGGCTTGTCATCCCCAACCCAATTTTTGGACTTAATTTCACTCCCCTTTAAAAATCTGTAATTAAAAGTGAACCAACAGCGTGGGGACATAATTAAATTTATTTTTGCGTTTTTGGGTAGTTTTTGGGGAGTTTAGGCACAGATACAATTTAATAGTCCCTTGTTAAAGGTCTGAGGCGAACCTGAAACATGAAAGGTAACGTCTTTTGTTAAAGGTCTGAGACGAACCTGGAGTTTAATAGTCCCTTTAACAAAACAACGTGAGCCGTCATAAGCTATGAGTGATAGGGCTGAGGACGTCTAGTTCCGTATATTCAAGCGTCTTTAATGTTGTGAGCGGGAAAATATTGAGTCCAGCTCCTATATCAACCAACGCGTGGGGTACAAAAAACCCTCTAATGATGATTGTGAGATATATGGGAGCTGCACTTCTGCAGACCGACTCTTTAGGCATATCTGCATCGGTGAACATGAGTGCTGGGGGTTATGCCATGACTGAGGCAATTTGGTGAAGCTCATCTAGGGTCGTGTCTTCATCCACTTGTGTGTCCTCAAGTGTCCTTATCAACAGTCAGTGATGATCAGGTGATTTCTTGATGAGATCTAGTATGGATATCTGAGCTGGGATCTTTTGAAGGTGTCGTAGTAGGTCATATTCTTATCCCAGCTTGAGTGTAATTTCCTTGCTTGGTCGATGAGCTTTAGGTGCAGGTGGTTGAAGTGGTTGACGTGCGGGAATTGGCAGAGGGATGATGTGAGGTGGGGGCAGCAAGTTAACCTCTCTTTCTCTTACATTCCCGTCTGGTTGTGGTGCATTTGTGAAATCCTTATTTCGAGGGAAAGGAGGAGGTGGGTAATTGGTTCCGGATTTGAGAATTGGGCAAGTCGGCCATTGACTAAACCTAGCGTGGCTCGATGCTGAGGTATTTGCAAAGTGAGTGAAGTTAGAAGTTGGAGCATGGGCCTGCACGGCGCTGTTCCAAGGTGGGAGGTACTGCGTGCAATCCTCTTCTTCTAGGAAGGCAGAGACCAATGTCTCCTGCTGGTCGAAATGTTCTTCTAGCTCATTTTCTTTTATGTTTAGTGAACACTCAGCTTTGGTTTCATTTTCTTGGTTTGGAGTCTTTCGAGTGACACTTTCTACCCATGTAGCAACTTGGGCTACGGTTTGAAGAATGTGATCTCCAAACTCGAGTTCAGAATCAGACGATGGAGGCGGTGATGGTATCGGTTCAAGATTCAGAGGGTTTGAAGGTTCTGGTGAGGGACGATGAAGGAATGGTGTCCTGGCCCTAAAGGAGTGGACCCGTATCTGAGTGAATCTCGGATAAGGGGGCTGGTTCGGCAGGGCAATACGAGTGATCAATGTCGAGGGATGTGGGGGTGAAGAGACTCTCACAGGGGTAGTAGGAATGCCAGAGGGTTGGATGCGAGCGATTAAGGTAGAGGGTTGGCTGGGGAGATCCACAGTAGTGACCTAGGTCGGTGCCCCTTGGTTGTGGTTAGGCATGGGATTGTTTATGATCCCTAAATTTTGCTGGGGTTGGTTGTCATTAGGGTTAGGATTCTTCACCTCTTCCCACTCAATTTGATTTCGATCATTCATGTCATAGATCACATCTCGGAGGACCCAACAGTCCTCTAAGCTGTGTCCGACATATCGATAGAATGCATAGTATTTACTGTAGTCTAGATTTGCAGGCCATGGGTGAGGTTTTTCTGGTGGGAATCGGAGGAGGTTCTGAGTGTTAAGAAATTGAAAGATATTGGGGATTATTCAGGTAGAGGGGGATAATGTTCCCGCCTCGATTGGTAGGGGATTCTAGTTGGATTAAAGTTTTGCGATGGGGGTACGTTGTTATAATTCGCCGGGTGGGCCGATCGATTCTGCGTTGCGTTTTGGTTCTGATAGGTATTGGGATATTGATTTCTATTTTGGTTTTATCCTTGACCCTAGTTTTGGCCTTCGTTTTGGTTTGCGTATCTGACTTGATTAGCGCCCTGATTCTGGTTGGTATACAGTTGTTGGTTTTGGTTTTGCCTAAAGTTTCATTGTTGGAAGCTCCCGTTATTAGAATTTTGTCCTTGGTTGACGACGGTATTAACCTGTTCAGTTCCTAAGGGTTTCTTATTATTTTTTGACTTGGATTTGCTAGAGGAGCCTATTTTGGTCGTAATGATAGATAGGGTAAGGTCTTCGCCTTTAACGTGTCGTGCTAGTCGGGATGCCCGGGAGTGATGTGCAGTGAAGTTGGGGCAATCATTGATGACAAGTGCACTTTTTCAACAATTCCCTAGTATTGTTGATAATAATGTTGACCGAGTCTTCCTCCTTCATTGAAGTGCCTATCCACGCAGCAAGTTTTCTCCATCGGATCCTTGCTTGGCGGCCATCAGGTCGCTGAGAATGACTGTCTCGTGGATCAAGTGCTTTCATCGGTCTAAGAATTGACCAACTAAATCATCAAAGGTTTCGATCTTATAGAGCGGGAGTCCCACGAACCAGTCTAGAGCTTCTCCTTCTAATGAATGTTAGAAGTAGTGAATGAGAAGTTCTTGGTTGTCGTGTATGGGTCGACAATCATTGCAAAAGAGTGCTAAGTGATGGTTCGAATTTCCCATGCCATTATATTTAGTGAATTTTGATAGTTTGAATCCTACAGGCAAGTTAAATTCGACATCCCTGCGAAATTTATCGAACCCGAATAAATGACCAGGGCGCTCCCTCTTGGCCATGTATTCATCAAGCATTTTAGGGAGATCTTCGATCTTAATGGTGTTGTCCTTTGGGGCAAGCCGCAAGCCAGCCCTATCCAGAGAGTCATTGTTGAAGAATGTGTGGGCATGTTGTCTCAATGGTGAGGCGCGGGGTGACACCATGCTCGGAGTAGGCAGTGGCCTCTCCTATCGTTCTTGCTCTTCTAAATTTTGTTGTCCCCTAAGAGTTTCGTTTGCAGCAGCCAATCCTTGAAGCAACTTTTCGGAGTCATCGCCTCCTCTTTGTATTCTTTGGATGCTAAGTTCTACTATTTGTTGAGTGGTGAGGTTTTGTCCAGTGCTACTATTTCTATCGTTAGGGTTATTACCGGCGTGCAGTGTAGAGAAGGGGTTCTCTTGTTCACCAGCCATGTTAATCTCAGGCTTCTGTGGGCTAAAAGTATAAGGCGGTTCTTCTTCGTACATGGGATTGTCATGAACTCCCGACAAAGGTGGGTCTCCTAAAGTTAATCTACGTATGTCAGACATCTCAAGTCTTTGACGAAGACTCATATATCTAAAAAAAGAATCTAAACGACACGACGGGAAAGAAAATAAGGAAGTAAAATAAAACTATCTAAAAGAAAAGTTTGCAAAAGTGTCCCATCGCGATGGCTAGTCTGTTGGTGCGCTCTTTTTCTGGGTTCCTCTCGGTTCCCATTGAATCAGTGGCCTAATTCTGTCCAGGTGGACTATAGCGATGTTGTGTTTGGAATGATAAAAAAAGAATAAAAAAAGGGATATTTTCTAGGAAGGTTCCTAGTTTGTTTGCGATCACTAGCTGCAGATATTTAACAACGCTGCAACATGTCAGTGATAACATTGTGAAGCGGGTGTGGGTTACTTCTATACTGAATTGTCCACCTGCGAACGTCAGCAGCAGCGTTTCTCGTTATAGTTATTTAGTTTAATTTTCCTTCTATTTTCCTTTGTGATTATAGTCCCGGTCAGTTTAGATTTCCCGGTTCATTCTGAAAAGGGTGCTACGGTCTAAGACTAAAAATAAAATTAAGAATTAATAAATCTAAAGATTATAAGCTACGGTCGGACGCTAAAATATTAAATCCTTACCTAAGGGGGGTCGGGGCTGTGAAGAGAATCATCGAAAGTTCGGGCATTTGAATCTCGAAATCATGGTTGGGGTTTTGTGTTCGTGCTCACTAACTTGCTCAGTGAGTTTCCTACTCCTAACAAATTAGGGCTAATTGCGCGCATGTTGTCATGTGCTCAATCAGATTAAGCGTTTAACCTGAAGCGTTTAATCAAGGAAACATAGGGGTCAAGGGTAGTAAGACTAGGTCGGGCGTAGGCCAATTACGCGCTGGTGATGGGGTGCTCAATCCGATCGCGTTCTTGGATTCAGGCGCGTAATCGAGTCTCGAATCGGTCTGAAAAAGGAAGTTTAGTCTGAATTGTGGACTGATCACGCACTTGTGGTTCTGCGCACTATCGAATTACGCGCGAGGTTTCATGCACAGAATTTGGGGTTGTCCGGGTATGGTCTCTTGAATGAAATGCAAGACTATTGTGTCAGTCTGCATTCTAGCTATATACTGTTATTTCAGTATATAGTCTCCCTACGTTGGGATCTGAGCCACAGAGCTATTGTCTCAGCCTGTGTTTTGCCATGTACTATTACATGGTCCCACATCGTGGGTCAAAAGGGGTCAAATGTTGACCGAACAAGTTTGTATACTCCGAGAAGGCAAAATAGGGGTGTCTATAAGGCTGTCGTGGGCTAAAAGTATAAGACGGTTCTTCTTCGTATGCAGGGTTGTCATGAAGTCCCTTAAAAGGTGGGTCTCCTAAACTTACTCTACGTATGCGAGACATCTCAAGTCTTTGACGAAAACTCATGTATCTAGGAAAAAAGAATCTAAATGACACGATGGGAAGGAAAATAAGGGAGTAAAATAAAACTAACTATCTAAAAGAAAAGTTTGCAAAAGCGTCCCATCGCGATCTCCAGTCTGTTGGTGCACGCTTTTTCTGGGTTCCTCTCGGTTACCGTTGAATCTGTGGTGCCAATTTTGTCCAGGTAGACTCTAGCGATGCGGTGTTTGGAATGATAAATATAAATAAAAACGGGGGGTATTTCTAGGAAGGTTTCTAGTTCGATTGCAATCGCCAGCTGCAGATATTTAACGACACTGCAACATGTCAGTGATTACGCTAAAGAGGGACTGTGAGTTACTTCTATACTGAATCGTCCGCCTACGAACGTCAGCAGTAATGTTTCTCTCTATAGTTTAGTTAGTTTTAATTTTCCTTTTATTTCCTTTTGTGGTTATAGTCTCGGTTAGTTTAGATTTCTTAGTTCTATTGTTATTTTTTTGACTGTAGGGATTTATTATAGCGAGTTGTTCTAGTGTTCTGATGCTATCAGGAGTCCAGTTGGTATCAAAATTCTAGCAGTACTAAAAGTCCAATCAGTTTTAGTCTCCTACCGGTACTAGGAGTGCACATGCATCAGTTCCAATAATATTCTAATTAAAATTAAGCTTGCTAATTATACTGGGATTCAAATTAAAGCGAATATATGAATTATACTGCAATTCTAATCAAAGCAATTGTAATGATTCTACTATAATTCTAATAAAAAATAAAGACTAATTTTTCTACGAGCCTAATTAAAGAAATAAATTTGATTTTCTACTCTAATATTAATGGAAATAAAAAGACTCATTTATCTACGACCCTAATAATTGTAATAGATTTAGTTTTCTATCATGATATCGATGGAAATAAAGGACTGGTTTATCTACGACCCTAATAATTGTAATGAATTATGACAGAATATAACTAATCATGCATAAACTAAACTTCTTAAAATTCTGATTTCGAACAATCAATTAATTAAACTAAAGGAAAAGGAAGTTTAATTTAACAATCTAATAATTATATCAAGGCCTAATTAATGCTAGTACTCGATTATATCTAAATAAAACTAATGAAAGTAATTAATTAATTCTAAAAATTCTAAAAAAAAGGGGATTGGGCCCGCTATGCTAAGGAGGATTGGCCTTGTTCCTAAGTACCCTCCGTAAGCTCCCTTCGGCAAATCTGGAAGCTAGAATTGAAGAGAAAATTGAATTTTGGATTATAAAGTAATATTTTTAGATTTTCAGGTTGTTTTCGGAATGATAATAATGGCTTAAATAAGGAAAATAGAATCAGACAACTAAAATTAATGATTAGATACTTTTAAAAATATTAAACTGAGAAATAAGACCTAAGATCTAAAATTCTAGGACCGAATTCAAGTCCGAAATCCAAAAATCAGGCCGTATGATTAAGGACTGGTTCTAAATTCTAGAACCAGAGATTAATGATAGGACTGTAAATTATGATTTTAGAGTAGAATTTAGTCTTAGGGGTCGGTGGATCAAACCGACAAATTAAGGACTGATCTCGGATTCTGAGGTCTAGGACCAGATATAGAGAATTTCAGTCTGAAAAGGGGCTACGATCTAAAACTGAAAATAAAATTGAGAGTTGATCTAAGGCGAAATCCTAAGTCTAAAATAAAACTAAATTCTTACCAAAGGTTGGGGCTGTAGAGAAGAATCATCAGAAGTTCGAGAATTTGAGTCTCGAAATCATGGGTTGGTTCTCTCCTCCGTTTGTCCTATTCTTGAAACTCTTAGTCGCTCGAATTTCAAAAAAAGTCCAAACAAATTCAGCCTCTCTTTGTTCGAGAAAAAAAGCTTTTATAGGTTTTCCTTCAATTACGCGCCTATTTTCGGGCGTTCAATTGAATTGCGCGCCCGATTTTCGGCGCTTAATCGCTTTGAGTTGGTCACCGACTTAGTAAGCGACCGGCTGACTTGCACAGTGAGTTTCCTAGTCCTAACAAATTAGGACTAATTGCGCGCATATTTTCATGAGCTCAATCTGATTAAGCATTTAACCTAAAGCGTTTAATCAAGGAAACTTAGGGGTCAAGGGTAGTAAGACTAGGTTGGGCGTAGGCCAATTATACGCTAGTGATAGAGCGCTCAATCCAATCACGCGCCTGGATTCAAGCGCATAATCGAGTCTTGAATCGGTCCGGGAAAGGAAGTTTGGTCTGAAAGGTGGACTGATCACGCGCTTGGGTTTCTGCGTGCGATCGAATTGTGCACAGGGTTTCATGCGTGAAATTCGAGGCTATCCGGGTATGGTCTCTAGAATGAAATGCAAGACTATTGTTTCAGTCTGCATTCCAACTATATAATGTTATTCCAGTATATAGTCTCCCTACGCTGGGATCTGAGCCACAGAGCTATCATTTCAGCCTGTGTTCAGCCATGTAACATTACATGATCCCACATCAAGGGTTAAAAGGGGTCAATGGTTGACCGAGCAAGTTTGTATATTCCGAGAAGGTAAAATGAGGGGTCTACAGCTACATTCTTCCCTCCTTACAAAATTTTCATCCCCGAGAATTCACATGAGTATTAACATGCAAGTCAAACCTAATCATACACCAATTGGAAAAAGTCCATATCTCGATTTGAAAACAACTCAAAGCAACAGTTCTAATACTCACATCCTACATGAACACGCATATACACACATATACACTTCCCTAGCCTACACATCTAAATACATACCGGCATAAAATCCATACACCTTCACGTTGTTCAGAACCCACGCAACACAAATCTACTTAAATGAGTACAATTTCCATTTTATAAATGAGTCCTTCACATTCCATCATTTAGAATTATCTATGACCAGCCATATTGAAAAATTATAATCATCCACATATTTATGTGTTAATTCAAAACCATATACCTCCAAGACTTACCATTCTCCAAAAGTTACCATTATCCAAAACTGACTGTCATTCGAAATTTAGAATATCCACTTCGGTTTTCTTCAATTACCTCAAAATCAATTCAATCCAAGGCCCGTGGCTTTTTCTCAGTGCCACCCATCTGGGTATCCTCACCAAGATTCAACGTTCTCCTAACTAGGTCATCACAATCTCCCCACCTAAAGGAATTTTTGTCCTTAAAATGCACTTAAGATACTCTGAGGACCAATTCCATTATCCAAAATCTATGAAATTCGTCCCAACTACAAAACTTCAATTCATATGCACTTAAGATACATAAAATTGGAAATATCATCATCAACCATTAACTAGCACATTAATACCACTATATAATTGATATACTCATCAAGATTTTGACCAAGAACTAATAATCGTAACCATTAATTTAAAAGTACGATGCCCACAAAATTTTCCAAAATTATCGATCGGATACACTAATTTCGTCGAGGAAAATTGTTTTAACTATCAACCACAAGCACCCATGTTCACCATCACCTACGTCCGTAAATATATACAGTCATTACTAGAATTAGCACATTTGCAACTTACCATAATGATTTTTGAAATTTTTGAAATTATGCATTGAATCATTCCCATAACACTCAAATCCGAATCTGATTATAAAAAGGACAATCGATTACAATACATCCCATCTTTTATTCCGGAAGACGATTGTAAATGGTTATTCCCAAAGACATACCATTTAGATACACAAGAGTAAGGTCAAACATACAAGTTAGGTCAAGATTAATCGTCTCTTCATGAATCTTCAATGCAATCAATATAATAAATAAAATTGTAGTAGTGACAACCAATTCAATAGGAAATTGAGAAGTCACGAAGAATCCATTGCTCCTCAAATCAAGACTTAAGTCCTTAATTGAATCGTGTATATCTTATGTTTACTATAGGCATTATTATTTTAAATCTCCCGAAGGATTCCCACATAAAACGGTAGTGAATAACACCTTGTAACAGTCCGAAAAAGTTGTGGTTAAATAACACACCTCGAGAAGCGGACCGACTAGTCACATCTTCGACTAGGTCAGCATTGGCATGGTTGACTTAGTAGATCATAGGTGAGATGAAGTGTATAATAGAAATCACTTAGTTGGACTAAGTATACAAAATATTTACATACACGCATTAGTTAGTTACGTATGCTTAACACCCTAGTTGGGTGGTAAGTATAAGAAAAGGGAAAGGGAATTTATTTCCCTTGATCGAGTGGTTGAGAAGAGTTAACAGAGAGAGTGAATGAGAGAGGGATTTTGGTGTGAAATTGAGGGCAGTGCATTGAATGCAAGTGGTTGATCAAGGATCAGAAAGTTAGCGGATCGAGCTCGGGATCGAGAGTTTAGAGATTTGGGGGTTTATGAAACCCTGGTGAGCTAATGCCTGGAACAAGAGAAAAATCCAACCATTTGGTATGGTAAGAACTACTAATTCAAGTTTGTTTTAATTATTAGATAGAGAATCTAAACAGTTATGTTTGAAAAATAGATGACAAATGGGATGGATGATGAGGAGATGATTTCTAAGAGATAGAACACGTTCAGATCTGAAAATGGGTAAAATCGATCGAATGAAATTAGATTTCGTTCAATCGATTTGACCAATTAAGAAATAAGGTGAGAAGTGAATTCTGAAGAAATTGTTCGAACGATTTTAAAAATCGTTCGATCGATTTGTGGAACATGTGCGAACGAAATTAAATCGTTCAATCGGTTTGCTAGGGGACAAAAATAGGATAGAATGGATGTCTGAGGAATCGATTGAACGAAATAAATTCATTTGATTGATTTTGGGATTTCGTTCGATCGATTTGGACAAATACAGGCTTTTGTTGGGTTTTCCATACGAGTTGTTCATATGTTGAGATTAGGTTTCTAACCCAGGGCTCTTACACTTATAGTAATGAATTATATGTGTTTGGCTAGGCCTAATTTAAGCCGAACCTAGAGATGGTTGAGCACTATCTAGGATTGGAGGATTGTTGGATTTGCGTTGTGTGTAAGGTAGGGGGATATTTAAACTGGTACACTTAATTACGAGAACATGTATGTAGTGATAATATATGAATGCATGTTTTCTTTAAAGCTAAGTAGAAACCAAAGCAGCTCTTCTTTTTTTAAAGTAAAGCTGAAATGTAAATGATAAGGCAGTGATTGTAAGAAATGGCATATGTATACACCGCTAAATGAGGAAATGAATGAGTAAAATAGTTTAACCATCCTAGGGATGCATGTGTATGGGCATCTAAAGGATGCATCAGAGGGTGTGACATCCCAGGGATGTACGGTGGGTGTAAAGATCCACGGAATAAAACATTTGTGAATGACATTGAATAGACTGAGAATATATATATATATATATATATAGCACAATTATACGGTGAATAACTATATGTAGTGCACAATTGATTTAAGGTTTGTAGAAAACCCAAACGACGCGGCGGTATACCCGTGACTGACTTGGCAGGATATCCGTATACCAGTAGACATCCCAAGGATGTAGAGTAGTTAAGTACCCGTCGCCTATGAGGAAGGGACGTGGGTTGGCTCGTATGAAAAATACTCCGATTAGACAATGATGGAGGGTATTCTATCGAGGCTCGATGCTATATTGCTCGGGGATTATTTAAGTAATTGTTTTAAGTCATGAGGTCAGCCCTGTTGCAATCTTAAGAACTAATGAACATCAGAAGTCATGAGTAGAGTAACCAATGCAATTCTGTTTATTTTATTGCATCTCAAACTATTTTTCAGTTAATTTACATTGATGAATTCATAATTTATTTATGTCATGAAATGTATGTGAGTAAGAAAGATGTACTTTTTCAGATATTATCCCTCTTGAGCTAGGATGTAGCTCACCCTTTTGACTATACGTCACAGGTGCAGAGTTAGGAGCCGCTTCAGGGGAGGTCGATCTTGAGGACTCAGATTACATTCCCTTTAGAAGACCCTCTGTGTGCTTTGACATTATTTTGAGAGATATATTTTGGCTTGGTACATCCAGCCATGCTTTGTAAGGAAAAAGTTATATGTAATATTCTTTTGTTGAACCATCAATGGTGACCATTAATACGGCATTGATAGTTCGGGTTGGTTCTTTTGTTTATACAGAAGTATGGGATTAGAACGAGCTTTTGGATTTACTATTTGGATGATATATTTTAGAACTGAAATTTACGTTCCGCACTAGCTTGCATCTATGTTTTATCAAATTAGATGGGGATGTATCAAGTGCTCCGACTATTCATATGGGGCACGACCTCGAGGGTCGTGCCGATGGCACGGATTTTAGGGTGCAAAAATCCGGGCTGTCACACAACTACACTCAAGGTTAGAAGGAGTGCTCCATAATACTAATCACTCCTGGTTTATTTGTCTAAAGAACATTACGATTTGGTCTGTTAAGTGGACATTTGTTTACAAATATTAGTTCAACCGTTATTACTCATAAGTGTTAACTTATTTTTATATTTACTACACAACCTATCCTTAAGTAATTACACCCTCTCTATCACGATTGTTTCAAGGCTACCATTATAATTGCCATTTACTTAGTTAATCCTTTTTAATTTGGAAATCTTTTTATGCCATGCAGGTGATTTAAATCCGATGCACATATGATGGTGTCATGATATTCGTTAAGTGTCAACAATAGACATGAATTCTAAATCATCTAAGCATTTGAATAAGATCTTGACAATCGAAAATGAATCTATACCTTGAAAGAGTACATGTGCCATCAAGGAATTGTGCATCGATGCATCACTAGTGCGACCCTGATTTGTAGGGAGAATCAGCTCGAAAGTAGACGTTGATGTTACCCGCTCCTCATGCATATCTGAGCAATTTTTGATCTGGTGTCCTTGCTTACCGCATTTAAAATATGCACTTGTGGCTCTCCTACATTTCTCCGTCTTATGAGATTTCCCACACCGCGCGCATGTATCAATCGGGGTAGATGTCGTCGCCTTCTCCCTTAAAGTGGGCCAATGTCTTATCAGGTGTCCCATTTCCCACACTTAAAACACACTCCTGTGGTCCATCTACAGTCCTGTGTTTTGTGTTGCTTTCCACAGCTTGAAAATGGCTCAACCAATGTCGATGGAGAGGTGTGAGTCATGTCTCTCAACATTGCAGTGAGTAATGTGGTCTGCTGGGCCATTGTTTTTATCATCGTCTCCAGCAACTGCCTATTATGTTCATTTTCTTCGATGCATACAGTCTTCGATCTCTTGCGTGGTGCCAATTTGATCTATCAATATGACACAAGGTTCCAATTAATAATGATTGTGATCACCATGACCCTATGTTCCGACAAAAATTTAAAACTTTACTCACATACTATAACTGTACTTCTATCATGATCATCAAGTATCCCCACCACTAGTGATCGTGAAGATCCACAACCCATGTTCAAAATAGAACCTACAGCCACAGCTATGAGTCCCCTAGAATACCTAAAGCCAACACTCTACTAACTTTCTTAAAGTACTAATTGGATCATAGGAGACCCATCCTAATAGAACCCACTGCCATAGTCTTGGGTCATAAGAAGACCTAATACTTAAACGCTACTGCCATAGCTTCCCTAGAAGACCTAACGCCTAAGCTCTTCTACCAACTGCGATAGCCCAGATTTTCCTAACCTAAATTTTCTGATATATCATTATTTTTATTTTTATTTTTATTTTTCACATACCAAAACTCAGAGAGAACCGGACCGTCAGATCACACTTCATAGTCCAAATATAGAAATTACTTGGTACATCCACATATTAATTCGAAAAAGAAAGCAGATATCAAACATGTGCGAAAATAAAGACTTAGATATCACAAGGCAGATCTAAAATTTTCTACTTTCTAGATAAACATACTAAACGAAACCACCGGTGATGGCCGACCATCACCTAAACAGCAGCTTCCAAAACATACATACAAATTAAACCTTACAATGTATTAAATCCCTGGACATATAAAGTCTAAATCTAAAGTCATCAAAAAGTCTACCATACAAACTAAAACATGACTACCCCAATAGTCACCTAAGGTGGAATTCCCCAAATGGAAGCTCCTAAGCCTTTTCTCAAATTCCGCTCCTGATCAACACTTGTGCTAGTGACATATAGTCGAGGGATGAGCTACATCTAAGCTCCGTATAGAAACATCAATAACATGCATATCATCACATCATACATATTTCTCATTACAAAATTGAATATGCTTTTCACATAAAGATTTTCAATTTAAAGAATACATGATTTGTTGCAAAACTGATATCAAACACAAATTTTCAAAGCATAAACACGTGATTCCCAAAACTTATTCTCACAACAAAAGAAAAACTTACACTGACCACTTAAATAGTCCCTCTAGTATATATAACATCGAAGCCCTCGATGGGAATACCGACCATCATCGTTCACATGAACCATTTGAATAGTGCCCAAGGTCCCATAAAAGGTAGACACTTGTGCCGAACACGATTACCGTTGGTCGATAAATTTCATAAGATGACAAAGGATTGCACGGATATCCCGCCGTACCGGTCACGAATATCCCGTCGCATCAGTCACAGTTACACCACTACATCGGCCGGGTATTTACACATTCATCCTTAAATCATAGTGCATACATATAGCTTATTGCTGTTTAATATGATAATTATAATAGTTCGTCCACACTCAATCTCACTCATGTCATTCCTGATTTCACACACATGATTATCCAAAAATTCACACACATAACACACACACACCAATCTTCTCTTAGTGATCACATCTACTAATTTCACATGTTTAAAAGCTATGAGTTAAAATCATGCTATTACAAAAGTGATAGTCGGAAAGCGCAATATTCTTCTCTCATCACTAAACGCATGCTAGCTGAAATCAAAGATACATGCTAAAAAGTTTTCCCTACCTTACGTTCGGAGTCGTTCAAAGTGACACAAAAGTCCTTATCAACGGCTTCCCATTTTTCATCTACACAAGCACACCATGATGCATCAAGGATTAACTCTAATCACTAACAATTTAGACACACTTAAGTGTTTCCTCAAAATGAAGCGGAAACGGACAAGTTCGTGGTAACCTAGAATTTGATGCAACTTTCTTCCTAAATTTTGACCTTTAACACTTTGGATTCATGAGGTGGTCAATTCACAAAAATTATAGAGCTCGTTGTCCTCTTTCCAACGCCGCAATAATCGCATCAGTCAAAGTTCAGAATAAAATATTACGTCTGAAATACTGAGGTAGTGTTGGCAAGCACAATCAAAACAGACCAAACTATTTTCAAACCGACCTAACGGTTTTCAAATCGATCGAACGAAGATCGGTTTCCTCAACACCCCAAACCTCTTTTCTTTTCCCCCTTGAAAAAATTGATCGAACATTCACCTATTTTGTTCGATCGGTTTTGCCATTCTCAGCACCCACACGAATTCTTACTTCTAGAACTCATATTTTTCAAAACCTTAACATTTTCCTTGAATTGATCGATTCCTCGATCTAATGGCTCACGTTTTAGCTAGGGTTTTGACGTTGAAATTTTGGATTCTCTTCAATCCCAAATCCACCACCTCACAAACCGTTCCAATCTTGCACGCCACACACACACACACACACACACTCTAAATTTTGAGCTCCCTTGCTTTATCTCTTCCTCCCTCTAGAACCCAAACCCTACAAGCTTTTGCAAATCGGTAATAAAGCTTCCAAAGGACGCCTTTTCTCTTTATAACCAAAGGGATTAGTTCCCTTATAAAACAATGACACTCATTTGGGTGTTAAACCTTATCCATTTTTTTGTTTCATTCTAGCGTGGAACCTATATACATAAATCAAATATTTTCCATCACACAAAAAGGGTCTCTGATTTGGCGTGGAGCTCATGCACTTAAGTTAAGCCTTACCTCATTTACCAAAGATCCATAGTCGGTCAAATCAGTTGGCCCCAAATAGTTGGCGCGTGCGGGTTCAAAATCTGAGGATGTTACATTCTTCCCTCCTTACAAAATTTTCATCCTCAAAAATTGATGTGGGTAGTAACATGCAGCTCAAACCTAATCAAACACCAATTGAAAAAAGTCCATATCTCGATCTGAAAACCACTCAAAGCAACAGTTCTAATACTCGCATCCTACATGAACACGCATATACACACATATACACATCCCTCGCCTACACAGCTAAATACATACCGGCATAAAATCCATACACCTTCACGTTGTTTAGAACCCACGCAACACAAATCTACTTAAATGAGTACAATTTCCATTTTATAAATGAGTCCTTCACATTCCATCATTTAGAATTATCTATGACCAGCCATATTGAAAAATTATAATCATCCACATATTTATGTGTTAATTCAAAACCATATACCTCCAAGACTTACCATTCTCCAAAAGTTACCATTATCCAAAAGTGACTATCATTCGAAATTTAGAATATCCACTTCGGTTTTCTTCAATTACCTCAAAATCAATTCAATCCAAGGCCCGCGGCTATTTCTCAGTGCCACCCATCTGGGTATCCTCACCAAGATTCAACGTTCTCCTAACCAGGTCATCACAATCTCCCCACCTAATGGAATTTTCGTCCTTGAAAATGCACTTAAGATACTCTGAGGAACAATTCAATTATCCAAAATCTATGAAATTCGTCCCAACTACAAAACCTCAATTCATATGCACTTAAGATACATAAAATTGGAATTTTCATCATCAACCATTAACTAGCACATTAATACCAGTATATAATTGATATACTCATCAAGATTTTGACCAAGAACTAATAATCATAACCATTAATTTAAAAGTACGATGCCCACAAAATTTTCCAAAATTATCGATCGGATACACTAATTTCGTCGAGAAAAATTGTTTTAACTATCAACCACAAGCACCTATATTCATCATCACCTACGTCCGTAAATATATACAGTCATTACTAGAATTAGCACATTTGAAACTTACCATATTGATTTTTGAAAATTTTGAAATTATGCATTGAATCATTCCCATAACACTCAAATTCGAATCTGATTATAAAAAGAAGGACAATCGATTACAATACATCCCATCTTTTATTCAGGAAGACGGTTGTAAATGGTTATTCCCAAAGACATACCATTTTGATACACAAGAGTAAGGTCAAACATACATGTTAGGTCAAGATTAATCGCCTCTTCATGAATCTTCAATGCAATCCATATAATAAATAAAATTTTAGTAGTGACAACCAATATAATAGGGAATTGAGAAGTCACGAAGAATCCATTGCTCCTCAAATCAAGACTTAAGTCCTTAATTGAATCGTCTATATCTTATGTTTACTACAAGCATTATTATTTTAAATCTCCCTAAGGATTCCCACATAAAACGGTAGTGAATAACAACTTGTAACATCCCGAAAAAGTCGTGGTTAAATAACACACCTCGAGAAGCGGACCAACTAGTCACTTCTTCGATTGGGTCAGCATTGGCATGGTTGACTTAGTAGATCATAGGTGAGATGAAGTGTATAATAGAAATCACTTAGTTGGACTAACTATACAAGATATTTACATACACACATTAGTTAGTTACGTATGCTTAACACCCTTGTTGGGTGGTAAGTATAAGAAAAGGGAAAGGGAATTTATTTCCCTTGATTGAGTGGTTGAGAAGAGTTAAGAGAGAGAGTGAATGAGAGAGGGATTTTGGTGTGAAATTGAGGACAGTGCATTGAATGCAAGTGGTTGATCAAGGATCAAAAAGTTAGCGGGTCGAGCTCGGGATCGGGAGTTTTGAGATTTGGGGGTTTATGAAACCCTAGTGAGCTAAAGCATGGAACAAGAGAAAAATCCAACCATTTGGTATGGTAAGAAATACTAATTCAAGTTTGTTTTAATTATTAGATAGAGAATCTAAACTGTTATGCATGAAAAATAGATGATAAATGGGATGGATGATGAGGAGATGAGTTCTAAGAGATAGAACACGTTCAGATCTGAAATTGGGTAAAATCGATCGAACAAAATTAGATTTTGTTCAATCAAATATTAGATTTCGTTCAATCGATTTGACCAATTAAGAAATAAGTTGAGAAGTGAATTATGAAGAAATCGTTCGAACGATTTTAAAAATCGTTCGATCGATTTGTGGAACATGTGCGAACGAAATTAAATCGTTCAATCGGTTTGCTAGGGGACAAAAATAGGATAGAATGGATGTCTGAGGAATCGATTGAACGAAATAAAATCGTTTGATCGATTTTGGGATTTCGTTCGATCGATTCAAAAATTGTTCGATCGATTTGGACAAATACAGGCTTTTGTTGGGTTTTCCATACGAGTTGTTCATATGTTGAGATTAGGTTTCTAACCCAGGGTTCTTACACTTATAGTAATGAATTATATGTGTTTGGCTAGGCCTAATTTAAGCTGAACCTAGAGGTGGTTGAGCACTAGCTAGTATTGGAGGATCGTTGGATTTGTGTTGTAAGGTAGGGGGATATCTAAACTGGTACACTTAATTACGAGAACATGTATGTAGTGATAATATATGAATGCATGTTTTCTTTAAAGCTAAGTAGAAACCAAAGCATGTCTTCTTTTTTTTAAAGTAAAGCTGAAATGTAAATGATAAGGTAGTGATTTTAAGAAATGGCATATGTATACAACGCTAAATGAGGAAATGAATGAGTAAAATAGTTTAACCATCCTAGGGATGCATATGTGTATGGGGATCTAAAGGATGCATCAGAGGGTGTGACATCCTAGGGATGTACAGTGGGTGTAAAGATCCACGAAATAAAACATTTGTGAATGAGATTGAATAGACTGAGAATATATATATATATATATATATATATTTAGCACAATTGCACGGTGAATAACTATATGTAGTGCACAATTGATTTAAGGTTTGTAGAATACCCAACCGACGCGGCGGTATACCCGTGACTGACTTGGCAGGATATCCATACACCAATAGACATCCCAAGGATGTAGAGTAGTTAAGTACCCGTTGCCTATGAGGAAGGGACGTGGGCTGGCTCGTATGAAAAATAGTCTGATTAGACAATGATGGAGGGTATTCTATCGAGGCTCGATGCTATGTTGCTCGGGGCTTATTTAAGTAATTATTTTAAGTCATGAGGTCAGCCCTGTTGCAATCATAAGAACTAATGAACATCAGAAGTCATGAGTAGAGTAACCAATGCAATTCTGTTTATTTTATTGCATCTCAAACTATTTTTCAGTTAATTTATATTGATGAATTCATGATTTATTTATGTCATGAAATGTATGTGAGTAAGAAATATGTACTTGTTCAGATATTATCCCTCTTGAGCTAGGATGTAGCTCACCCTTTTGACTATACGTCACAAGTGCAGAGTTAGGAGCTGCTTCAGGGGAGGTCAATCTTGGGGACTCAGATTACATTCCCTTTAGAAGGCCCTCTGCGTGCTTTGACGTTATTTTGAGAGATATATTTTGGCTTGGTACGTCCAGCCATGTTTTGTAAAGATAAAGTTATATGTAATATTCTTTTGTTGAACCATCTATGGTGACCATTGATACGGCACTGATGGTTCGGGTTGGTTCTTTTATCCATACAGAAGTATGGGATTAGAACGAGCTTTTGGGTTTACTATTTGGATGATATATTTTAGAACTGAAATTTACATTCCGCACTAGCTTGCATCTATGTTTTATCAAATTAGATGGGGATGTATCAAGTGCTCCGACTATTCATATGGGGCACGACCTCGTGGGTCGTGCCGATGGCACGGATTTTAGGGTGCTAAAATCCGGGCTGTCACACAACTGCACTCAAGGTTAGAAGGAGTGCTCCATAATACTAATCACTCCTGGCTTATTAGTCTAAAGAACAATACAATTTGGTCTATTAAGTGGACATTTGTTTACAAATATTAGTTCAACCGCTATTACTCATAAGTGTTAACTTAATTTTATATTTACTTAACAACCTATCCTTAAGTAATTACACCCTCTCTATCACGATTATTTCAAGGCTGCCATTATAATTTTCATTTACTTAGTTAATCCTTTTTAATTTGGAAACCTATTTATGCCATGTAGGTGATTTAAATCCGATGCACATATGATGGTGTGATGATATTCGTTAAGTATCAACAACAGACACAAATACTAAATCATCTAAGCATTAGAATAAGATCTTGACAATCGATAATGAATCTATACCTTGAAAGACTACATGTGCCATCAAGGCATCCTGCATCGATGCATCACTAGTGCGACCCTGATTTGTAGGGAGAATCAGTTCGAAAGTAGACGTTGATGTTACCCGCTCCTCATGCATATCTAGGCAATTTTTGATCTGATGTCCTTGCTTACCGCATTTAAAACATGCACCTGTGGCTCTCCTACATTTCTCCGTCTTATGAGATTTCCCACACCGCATGCATGTATCAATCGGTGTAGATGTTGTCGCCTTCTCCCTTAAAGTGGGGCAATGTCTTATCAGGTGTCCCATTTGCCCACACTTGAAACACACCCCTGTGGCCCATCTACAGTCTTGTGTTTTGTGTTACTTTCCACACCTTGAAAATGACTCAACCAATGCCGATGGAGAGGTGTGAGTCATGTCTCTCAACATTGTAGTGAGTAATGCGGTCTGCTGGGCCATTGTTTTTATCATCGTCTCCAGCAACTACCTATTATGTTCATTTTCTTCGATGCATACAGTTTTCGATCTCTTGCGTGGTGCCATTTTGATCTGTCAATATGACATAAGGTTCCAATTAATATTGATTGTGATCACCATGACCCTATGTTCCGACAAAAATTTAAAACTTTACTCACATACTAGAACCGTACTTCTATCACGATCATCATGATCATCAAGTATCCCCACCACTAGTGATCGTGAAGATCCATAGCCCATGTTCTAAATAAAACCTACAGCCACAGCTGTGAGTCCCCTAGAATACCTAAAGCAAACACTCTACTAACTTTCATAAAGTACTAGTTCGATCATAGGTGACCAATGTCCTAATAGAACCCACTGCCATAGTCTTGGGTCCCAACAAGACCTAATACTTAAACGCTACAGCCATAGCTTCCCTAGAAGACCTAACGCCTAAGCTCTTCTACCAACTGCGATAGCCCGGATTTTCCTAACCTAAATTTTCTGATATATCATTATTTTTATTTTTATTTTTACTTTTCACATACCAAAAATCAGGGAGAACCGGACCGTCAGATCACACTTCATAGTTTGAATACAGAAATTACTTGGTACATCCACATATTAATGTGAAAAAGAAAGCAGATATCAAACATGTGCGAAAATAAAGACTTAGATATCACAAGGCAAATCTAAAATTTTCAACTTTCTAGATAAACATAATAAACGAAACCACCGGTGATGGCCGACCATCACCTAAACTGCGGCTTCCAAAACATACACACAAATTAAACCTTACAATGTATCAAATCCCTGGACATATAAAGTCTAAATCTAAAGTCGTCAAAAAGTTCACCATACAAACTAAAACATGACTACCCCAATAGTCACCTAAGGTGGAATTCTCCAAACGAAAGATCCTAAGCCTTTTCTCAAATTCTGCTCCTGATCAACACTTGTGCTAGTGACGTATAGTCGAGGGATGCTACATCTAAGCTCCGTATAGAAACATCAATAACATGCATATCATCACATCATGCATATTTCTCATGACAAAATTGAACATACTTTTCACATAAAGATTTACAATTTAAAGAATACATGATTTGTTGCAAAACTGATATCAAACACAAATTTTCAAAGCTTAAACACGTGATTGCCAAAACTTATTCTCACAACAAAAGAAAAACTTAAACTGACCACTTAAATACTCCCTCTATTATATATAACATCGAGGCCCCCGATGGGAATACCGATCATCATCGTTCACATGAACCATATGAATAGTGCCCAAGGTCCCATAAAAGGTAGACACTTGTGCCGAACACGATTACCGTTGGTCGATAAATTTCATAAGATGACAAAGGATTGCACGGATATCCCGTCGTACCGGTCACGAATATCCTGCCGCGTTAGTCACAGTTACACCGCTGCGTCGGCCGGGTATTCACACGTTCAACCTTAAATCATAGTGCATACATATAGCTTATTGTTGTTTAATGTGATAATGATAATAGTTCGTCCACACTCAAGCTCACTCTTGTCATTCCTGATTTCACACACATGATTATCCAAAAATTCACATACATAACACTCACACACCAATCTTCTCTTAGTGATCCCATCTACTAATTTCACATGTTTAAAAGCTATGAGTTAAAATCATGCGATTACAAAAGTGAAAGTCGGAAAGCACAATATTCTTATCTCATCACTAAACGCATGCTAGCTGAAATCAAAGATACATGCTAAAGAGTTTTCCCTACCTTACGTTCGGAGCCGTTCAAAGTGACACAAAAGTCCTTATCAACGGCTTCCCGTTCTCAATCTACATCACAAGAACACCATGATGCATCAAGGATTAGCTCTAATCACTAACAATTTTGACATATTTAAGTGTTTCCTCAAAATGAAGCGGAAACGGACAAGTTCGTGCCAACCTAGAATTTGATGCAACTTTCTTCCTAAATTTTGACCTTTTAAAACTTTGGATTCATGAGGTGGTCAATTCACAAAAATTATAGAGCTCGTTGTCCTCTTTCCAACGCCACAATAATCGCATCAATCAAAGTTCAGAATAAAATGTTACATTTGAAATACTGAGGTAGTGTCGGCAAGCATAATCAAAACCGACCAAACGTTTTTCAAACTGACCGAACGGTTTTCAAATCGATCGAACGAAGATCGGTTTCCTCAACAACCCAAACCTCTTTTCTTTTCTCCCTTGAAAAAATCGATCGAACATTCAGTTATTTCGTTCGATCGGTTTTGCCATTCTCAGCACCCACATGAATTCTTACTTCCAGAACTCATATTTTTCAAAACCCTAACATCTTCTCCTCAATTTTTTTTTACACATACTAACTAGATTCTTAACACATAAGCAAAACCTTACTAAAATCATAATTCATACCTTGAATTGATCGATTCCTCGATCTAATGGCTCACGTTTCAGCTAGGGTTTTGACGTTGAAATTTTGGATTCTCTTCAATCCCAAATCCACCACCTCACAAACCGTTCCAATCTTGCACGCCACACACACACACACACTCTAAATTTTGAGCTCCCTTTCTTTCTCTCTTCCTCTCTCTAGAACCCAAACCCTACAAGCTTTTTCAAACTGGTAATAAGCTTCTAAAGGAAGCCTTTTCTCTTTATAACCAAAGGGATTAGTTCCCTTATAAAACAATAACACTCATTTGGGTGTTAAACCTTATCCATTTTTTTGTTTCATTCTAGCGTGGAACCTATATACATAAATCAAATATTTTTCATCACACAAAAAGGGTCTCTGATTCTCCATGGAGCTCATGCCCTTAAGTTAAGCCTTAGCACATTTACCAAATATCCATAGTCGGTCAAATCAGTTGGCCCCAAATAGTTGGCGCATACGGGTTCAAAATCTGAGGATGTTACATTCTTCCCTCCTTACAAAATTTTTCGTCCTCAAAAATTGACGTGGGTAGTAACATACAGCTCAAACCTAATCATACACTAATTGAAAAAAGTCCATATCTCGATCTAAAAACCACTCAAAGAAACAGTTATAATACTCGCATCCTACATGAACACACATATACACACATACACATCCCTCGCTTACACATCTAAATACATACTGGCATAAAATCCATACACCTTCACATTGTTCAGAACCCACGCAACACAAATCTACTTAAATGAGTACAATTTCCATTCTATAATGACCCAAAATCCTTCACATTCCATCATTTAGAATTATCTACGACTAGCTATATTGAAAAATTATAATCATCCACATATTTATGTGTTAATTCAAAACCATATACCTCCAAGAGTTACCATTCTCCAAAAGTTACCATTATCCAAAAGTAAGTATCATTCGAAATTTAGAATATCCACTTTGATTTTCTTCAATTACCTCAAAATCAATTCAATCCAATGCCCGCAGCTATTTCTCAGCGCCATTCATCTGGGTATCCTAACCAAGATTCAACGTTCTGCTGACCAGGTCATCACAATCTCCCCACCTAAAGGAATTTCCGTCCTCGAAAATGCACTTAAGATACTCTGAGGAACAATTCAATTATCCATAATCTATGAAATTTGTCCCAACTACAAAACCTCAATTCATATTGACTTAAGATGCATGAAATTGGAAATTTCATCATCGACCATGAACTAGCACATTAATACCACTACATAATTGATATACTCATCAAGATTTTGACCAAGAACTAATAATCATAACCATTAAATTAAAAGTGCGATGCCCACAAAATTTCCCAAAATTATCGATCGGATACACTAATTTCGTTGACGAAAGTTGTTTGAACTATCAACCACAAGCACCTATGTTCACCATCACCTACGTCCGTAAAGATATACAGTCATTACTGAAATTAGCACATTTGAAACTTACCATAATGATTTTTGAAATTTTTGAAATTATGCATTGAATCGTTCCTATAACACTCAAATCTGATTCTGATTATAAAATGAACAATCGATTACAATACGTCCCATCTTTATTCAAGGAGACGGTTGTAAATGGTTATTCCCAAAGACATTCCATTTAGATGCACAAGAGTAAGGTCATACATACTTGTTAGGTCAAGATTAATCGTCTCTTCATGAATCTTCAATACAATCCATATAATAACTAAAATTGTAGTAGTGACAACCAATTCAATAGGGAATTGAGAAGTCACGAAGAATCCATTGCTCCTCAAATCAAGACTTAAGTCCTTAATTGAATCGTCCATATCTTATGTCGACTACAGGCATTATTATTTTAAATCTCCGTAAGGATTCCCACATAAAACTGTAGTGAATAACCACTACACTAAAGTTTGGAAGGAGTGCTCCATAATACTAATCACTCTTGGTTTATTAATCTGAAGAACATTACGATTTGGTTTGTTAAGTGGACATTTGTTTACAAATCTTAGTTCAACCGTTATTACTCATAAGTGTTAACCTAATTTTATATTTACTAAACAACCTATCCTTAAGTAATTACACCCTCTCTATCACGATTGTTTCAAGGTTATCATTATAATTGTCATTTAATTAGTTAATCCTTTTGAATTTGGAAATTTTTTTATGCCATGTAGGTGATTTAAATCCGATGCACATACGATGGTGTCATGATATTCGTTAAGTGCTAACAACAAACACGAATTCTAAATTATCTAGGCATTAGAATAAGATCTTGACAATCGATAATGAATATATACCTTGAAGGGCTTCTTGTGCCATCTGGGCATCATGCGTCGATGCATCACTAGTGCGACCCTGATTTGTAGTAGAATGGACTCGAAAGTAGACGTTGACGTTACCCGTTACTTGTCCATATCTGGGGAATTTTTGATCCGGTGTCCTTGCTTACCGCATTTAAAACATGCACCTGAGGCTCTCCTACATTTCTCCGTCTTATGAGATTTCCCACACCGCGTGCATGTATCAATCGGTGTAAATGTCATCACCTTCTCCCTTAAAGCGGGGCAATGTCTTATCAGGTGTCCCATTTGCCCACACTTGAAACACACTCCTGTGGCCCATCTAAAGTCTTGCATTTTGTGCTGCTTTCCATACCTTGAACATGACTCAACCAATGTCGATGGAGAGGTGTGAGTCATGTCTCTCAACATCGCAGTGAGTAATGCGGTCTACTGGGCCATTATTTTTATCATCGTCTCCAACAGCCGCCTATTTTGTTCATTTTCTTCGATACGTACAGTCTTCGACCTCTTGCGTGTTGCCATTTTGATATTTCAACATGACACAAGATTCCAATTAATAATGATTGTGATCACCATGACCCTATGTTCCAACGAAAATCAAAAATTTACTCACCTACTATAACCGTACTTCTATCATGAACATCACGATCATCAAGTATCCCCACCACTAGTGATCGTAAAGATCCACAACCTATGTTCTAAATAGAACCTACAACCATTGTTGTGAGTCCCCTAGAATACCAAAATCCAACCCTCTACTGACTTTGATAATGTCTTAATTGGATCATAAGAGAACAATGTCCCTATAGAACCCACTGCCATAGTCTTGGGTCCCAACAAGACCTAATACTTAAATGCTACTGCGGCAGCGTCCCTAGAAGACTTAACGCCTAAGCTTTGATACCAAGTGTGATAGCCCGGATTTTCCCAACTTGAATTTTCTGATATATCTTTTTTTTTTTTTTACATACCAAAACTCAGGGAGAAACGGACCGTCGGATTACACTTCATAGTCCAAATACAAAAATTACTTTGTACATTCACATATTAACGCAGAAAATAAAGCAGATATCAAACATGTGCGGAAATAAAGATTTAGATATCATAAGGCAGATCTAAAATTTTTTACTTCCTAGATAAATATACTAAACGAAACCATCGGTTTCTGGCCGACTATCACCTAAACAGTGGCTTCCAAAATATACATACAAATTAAACCTTACAATGTATTAAATCCCTGGACATATAAAGTCTAAATCTAAAGTCCTCAAAAATTCCACCATACACACCAAAACATGACTACCCCAATCATCACCTAAGGTGGAATTCCCCAAACGGAAGATCCTAAGCCTTTTCCCAAATTCCGCTCCTGATCAACACTTGTACCTGTGACGCATAGTCGAGGGATGAGCTACATCTAAGCTCAGTAGAGAAACATCAATAACATGCATATTATCACATCACGCATATATCTCATGACAAAATTGAACATGCTTTTCTTATAAAGATCTATAATTTAAACAATACTTGATTTGTTGCAAAACTGATATCAAATACAAATTTTCAAAGCTTAAACACGTGATTCCCAAAACTTATTCTCACAACAAAAGAAAAACTTAAATACATGATTCCCAAAACTTATTCTCACAACAAAAGAAAAACTTGAACTGATCACTTAAATAGTCCCTCTAGTATATATAACATCGAGGCCCCTGTTGGGAATTCCTACCATCTTCGTTCACATGAACTATTTTAATAGTGCGCAAGGTCCCATAAAAGGTAGACACTTGTGCCGAACACAATTACCGTTGGCCGATAAAATTCACAAGATCACAAAAGGTTGTACGGATATCCCGCCGCGTCGGTCACAATTATACCGCCGCGTTGGTCGTGTATTCAGACATTCAACCTTAAATCATAGTGCATATATATAGCTTATCACTGTGTAATGTGATAATTATAATAGTTTGAAGTTCTCACATGTTCCACACACATACTCACGTCATTCTTGATTTCACACACATGATTATCCAAGAATTCACACATAACACACACCAATCTTCTCTTAGTGATCACATCTACTAATTTCACATGTTCAAAAGCTATGAATCAAAATCATGCTATTACAAAAGTGAAAGTCGGAAAGCACAATATTCTTATCTCATCACTAAACGCATGCTAGCTGAAATCAAATATACATGTTAAAGAGTTTTCCCTACCTCACGTTCGGAGCCGTTCAAAGCGACACAAAAGTCTTTATCAATGGCTTCCCCTTCTCAATCTACATCAGAAGCACACCATGATGCACCAAGGATTAACTCTAATCACTAACAATTTAGACATATTTAAGTGTTTCCTCAAAATAAGATGAAACAGACAAGTTCATGCTAACCTTGAATTTGATGCAACTTTCTTCCTAAATTTTGACCTTTAAAACTTTAAATTCATGAGGTAGTCAATTCACAAACATTGTAAAACTCGTTGTCCTCTTTCCAGCGCCGCAAGAATTGCATCAATCAAAGTTTGGAGTAAAAAGTCACGTCCGAAATATCAAGGCAGTGTCGGCAAGCACAGTCAAGACAGACCAAACGGTTTCAAACAGACCGAACAGTTTTCCAAACCGACCGAATGGTTTTCAAATCGATCAAACGAAATTAATTTCATTCAATTGGTTTCCTCAGCAACCCAAACCTCTTTTCTTTACTCCCTTGACAAATTCGATCGAACGTTCCCTTGTTTCATTTGATCGGTTTTGCCATTCTCAGCACCCACACGAATTCTTACTTCCAGAACTCATATTTTTCAAAACCTTAACATCTTCTCCTCAATTTTTTTTTTACACATATACTAACTAGATTCTTAACATATAAGCAAAACCTAACTAAAATCATAATTCATACCTTGAATTGATCGATTCCTCGATCCAATGGCTAGCGTTTCAGCTAGGGTTTCCACATTGAAATTTTGGATTCTCTTCAATCCCAAATCCACCACCTCACTCACCGTTCCAATCTTGCATGCCACACACACACTCTAAATTTTGAGCTCCCTTTGTTTCTCTCTTCCTCTCTCTAGAACCTAAACCGCACAAGCTTTTGCAAACCGATAATAAGCTTCCAAAGGAAGCCTTTTCTCTTTCTAACCAAAGGGAGTAGTTCCCTCATAAAACATGAACACCCATTTGGGTGTTAAACCTTATCCATTTTTTTGTTTCATTCTGGCGTGGAACCTATATACTTAAATCAAATGTTTTTCATCACACAAACGGGTCTCTGATTCGGCGTGGAGCTCATACACTTAAGTTAAGCCTTAGCACGTTTACCAAAGATCCATAATCGGCCCAATCAGTTGGCCCCAAATAGTCGGCACGTGCGGGTTCAAAATCTAGGGATGTTACACACCACCTGGAGATTTCGGTGAGCCGGGATACCTCAAAATCATTATCCAAGCATTGAAGTGCGAAAATATGACTCCGAATTATCGGTCTTTGCTAAAGGCTCTTGGGTAGGGGCTTCGGTTATCATTGGGAAGGTGTTAGGCACCCGATCAACTCGCTCGTAAGCGGTATCTACTTATGTCCAAAGTGTATAACAAAGGAAAAATGAATAGCACTCCTTGCCCGAAGGCACTATGATCCTATTTGAGTTCGTCGCAATCAACGAAATTTCAACTGCATAACGGCTCAATTTCTACGATAGATGGAAAGTAAAGAATGTAGAGGAATAGAGGGGAGAGCCGGAGCTCTAGGGCCCTTGTAGCACCGTGGTGCACCTTCGCGTGAGGGTACTTCCGTTGAGCTTCCGATAGCAAATGGGTCGGGGATATAGTCTTGGCTTCTAAGGTTTGAAGGCTAAAAGGTAGAGGAGGTAGACTAGGACCTAGTTCTGGCTAAAGCTAGGAGATTAATGAGAGAAATAAGGTGTAAAGGGTGAACTAAGGTTTTGAAATTTTTGGAGTTCTAATGCTAAAATGGGGGAGAGAAATCTCTAAAGGTTTCTTGCTTTTGGAATTTTTTTCAAGCCCTTAATGAAGGGGGGGTGGCTCTCTATTTATAGAGGATGGGTAGATTAGAGGGATGTTTAAAGGCTAATGCGTTTAGCAATTAGGTAATCTCTAGTCTAAGGTTTTTATATTTTTTAGGGGTTTGGATAGGTGGGAACTTGGGTTTAATGGTGGATGATAGGGTAGTTTTCTAAATGGTAAAAGGGTTGAAAAAAAGGCTAGTGGGGGTGCAACAGTCTTAACGAAACCCACCCCAACCTTTAGGGTGGTCAACAAGTCAAAACCCAAATTCAAAATTTGGGCAAATTCCCAAAAAGCAATGTTCCTAAGCCTTACGTATACAAAGTATACACTAGGTATATGAATAGTGACTTTTAGGAAAACTTTGAAGCTCAGAGCCCGTAGTTGGGTTTTGGAAAAAAATGTACCTTGCGTATATTTTATATACGCAACGCTAAAATTCTCAGAATTTAGCCTTGCATATATAAAATACACGCAATGCCCAATTCTGGGCTAAACCAAAGTAGGTCAGGCCGTATTGGGCTCGGGGCTAATCCGCTTAAGGTCCAATGGGGTTAGGGTTGATTCCTAAGGGTTTTGGGAGGTTTTAAGGGTCCGGGAAGGGTTCTAGAAGGTTCAGATTGATCTTTAAGGGTTCGGGGAATGCTCTCGGAAGCTCAGGGTAAGCCTTTCTCTAAGTATAAATTAATCAGTCCTTAGGCTGATTTTGGGTGTCTACAATGCTCTTCCTACATCCGCAATAGAGATGAAGCAAAACATTAACCGTAAAAGATATCTCTAATGATGGTAAATTAATGCCGCAAATATTATCGTAAGAGAACCCGAAGTAAAATCCTCATTGCAGATCCGAGATCATGGGAGGAGCATGACTAACACCCATATCTCATATGGCAATCTGAATTTACTATATTGGCAAGAACTATAATGCATTAATGAACATAGCATCTATTGATGAAATAACATGACAACTATAGATCTATATTATTATAAATGAGAAACCTTGAATGAGGTTCATTAGATCCCCATCCTCAAGAATAGTTAGCCACACATG
Organism: Chloranthus sessilifolius; assembly: GCA_021018995.1. Classification (NCBI taxonomy): domain Eukaryota; kingdom Viridiplantae; phylum Streptophyta; class Magnoliopsida; order Chloranthales; family Chloranthaceae; genus Chloranthus; species Chloranthus sessilifolius. Next base: position 121,125,090 of record CM037588.1, on the reverse strand, counting down.
ATTAAATTAAGCAAAGACACAATTGAAATAAAAACTGGAAATAACATTAAATACCGTATGAATGGTCCAACAAAAATCCATTGAAGCTTTAAACCACTGGGTACAATCCTTTATTGAATGCAGAAGTTAAACTAATCTAAAAGCTAAACCTAAAACATGAAAGAACAGTGCTTGGTAAGAAAAACTAAAGAGAAACTAAAATGCAAAAAAAATAAAAACTAAGAAGATCCCTAAACTAATTTTTCGAGTTTGCTTAAATAGGTCTCAAGCTCGGAGATTGTAATGCAAAATTGATTAATCGATTATTAAAGTCAATCAATCGATTTTGAATTTAAAACTTGCGCTCCTCATTATTTTAAACTCAATCAATCGACATTATACAAGTTGACAAATATATCCATAACAAAGAACAGATTTTAGGCTTCATGTGTATTGCCGATCAATCGACCTATGTGGTCGATTAATTGATTATTCAAGAATATCCGGGCTCTGTACTTTCTTTGCTCCAATGTTCCAGTGTTAGTTTGTTTTATGATCTTTTATGCCTTTAAATGCATCCAATGGTCAGATTTTCCTGAAACACTTGAAACCTCATAAATTTGTCAAATAGCCTTCATTGGATAGCTAAATGTAGGTTTTAGGGTGTAAAATATAGTCATATTTTTCACCTTATCAATATTCATGTTTAATTAATATGTAAATTTAAGAGAAAGATGAGATATTAAATATGCAGACCTAATAGAAGGTAAAATATTAAAAGCCAAACAAAGGGGTTGTTTAAAAAGATAAACAAAATAAAAATTGACCTACAAAATATACAACTTTGAAGGGAAAACATAATATTAAACATGCAGATCTATTAATTTATGAGATATCAAGGTTTAAATAAGAATTTTAAACCCGTCGATGTGCGTTCAAATGCATCTTATGCGACGGGATCTTAGAAGAATAATATGGATTGATGGGTACCCACCTCTTAAAGCGTGAATGATAGATCTATGGCGGTTCGGGTTAAAAAGGTTGATGTCAAAGGCGTCGATTCATCTAAGTCTTGGGAGAGACACCACAAAAATAAGGTATTTTAGCGGCACTTGTTGTTAAGGCAGTTTTCGGTAGTGGCAGAACTAATAGTGGTTGTTTTTGGCGACAAAACTAATAGCAATAAAAAACTACCACTAATAGTCTTATTTTTTATAGTGAGAATAATTTCTGATTATAGAGAGTAGAGAGCTTTTAAAGTTTTATTGCACGATGGTATTTCTCTCCCGAAATTAAAGTTGTGACAGCCGGATTTTCCCAACCTTAAATTTGAGACATATTTTTTTTCTCAACTTATACCAAATGGGAAAACTCGGACCGCCAGATCGTAGATCACAATCTAATACATAAAATATTGGTACGACAAAGCGAAAATGTAAACTCCAGTTCTACATTGAAAGAACAGTAATTAAAAATAAGTACATACGAGTGTATTCAAAGAATTACAAAACTACACTTACCAAAACTCAAATGCAAATCTATGGTCCCGAAATCTTACTACTCCACAAGTACTCAACTCCAAATCCCATGTCTTGCTAACTGCCAAACCTGTGACGTATAGTCGAAGGGTGAGCTTCATCTAAGCTCAGTAGAAGAAATTCAAACACAATTCACATCTTACCATTAAAGTGCATAGATTCAGTGATATAATGCCAAAATCATTTCGTATCAAACTGCGTTTTAAATATTATATTTTCATTTTCAAAACATGGCGAAGCAGAAACAGAGCATATTGAGAACAAATACATATGAAAAACAAAGATACTTATCAAAACATAGCTGAAAGTAGAAATAAATAGAAGCAGAATAAATTAAAATAGAACATGTTAGAAACGGTGACATATCATGATGAGATCATAACAAAACGGAGCAACATATCATCAAATCGAAGCATACAAGAAACGAGACGTATCAAGAAACGGAACAAGCATATCGAAAGCCAAAGCATCCCATAGCGTGAACAAGGTAAAAACCTCGGGAACTCAACCCCCCTTTGCACACAAAGTATAACCAATACATCCCATAAGCGGGGAATCAAAGCACATATATCAGAAGGCCAAAGCATCCCATAAGCGGGAACATGGTCGTAACCTCGGGGACTCAACCCCTCTTTGCACTCAAAGTATCATCAAATCACATCACATAGGCATCCCATATGTGGGGAATGCAACACAGTGGGTCACAAATCAACGAGGGGCCAAAGCATCCCATAAGCGGGAACAGAGTAAAAACCCTGGGGACTCAACCCCTCTTCGGAGACTCAACTCCTCTCCGCCACTCGTTGTTCAGATTCAAAGAGTTCTCTTCCTTACCAGAAACATGAACGAATTCGGAAATGGAGCGAAACACAAACGGATACAGAACGAAACACAAACAGAACGAACACCGATACGTAAACAAAATGAACATACACATGCATTCCATTACAAATTCACACTTCAAAGCTTTTATATTTTCTAAAACGGTTACAAAACAATCATTTATATCACATTATCTATGAACAAAATAAAAAATGCAATTAGATGGTGAATTTCCCCTACCTTAACCTCGATGCTACACGAAGCGAAGTGAAGCTCTATCTATGGCTTTCCATCCTCAATCTACATCACGAACATACCATGTATCAAAGACTAACTCTAGTTACTAGAACTTAGACATCTATAAATGTTTCTCAACACGAGGCAGAAATGGACAAGTTCATGCTAATATGAATTTTGATATAAATTATTAGAAACTTTTGACCTTTAAAAACTTGGATTCATGAGTTATTCAAAACATAAAAATTCTAGATCTCGAAGTCATCCTTCCAACGCAAAAAGAATCGTGTCAATCGTAGTTCGGCACCATATTCTACGTCTAAATACCGAGACTGTATCGGTACCTCAGTCGAAACGTGCCAACTTAGAATTTGACATAACGTCCCTCAAAAGTTTGACCTTTAAAACATTTTATTCATTGATTTTAATATATATGAAAGTTGTAGGTCTAGTTGTCTTCTTTCCAACGCCTCAAGAATCACTTGATTCTGAGTTTAGGATAAAATGTTATGGCTAAAACACCGAAGCAATGTCGGCACACATAGTCAAATTCGATCGATCGAAATCTAATTTCGATTAATCGAATTTGAAACTTGATCGTTCGAAATCCATTTTGATCGATCGAAAACCAAAAAAAATCCACAACACTCCCTGTTCTATACCTCTCGATCATTGAGTGTGAAACTCGATCGATCGAAACCATTTTGATCGATCGAATTTAATTTCAATCGATCGAAAACCTTCAGAGATCGAATTTCAAACCTTCTCAAGTCAAATTCGATCGATCAAAATCAATTCAATCGATCAAAAACCTTCAGAGATCGAATTTCAAACCTTCTCAAGTCAAATTCGATCGATCGAAATCAATTCAATCGATCGAAATTTGCAGATTTCGCCCAAACCTTGGTTTTCTCAAATTTTCTTCCTTTTCTCTTCCTATCGAATTTCAAACCTTCTCAAGTCAAATTCGATCGATCGAAATCAATTCAATCGATCGAAATTTGCAGATTTCGCCCAAACCTTGGTTTTCTCAAATTTTCTTCCTTTTCTCTTCCTTTAATTCATCATTTAAACATTAAATCAAAACTAAAACAACACACACATCATAGATTTGCAAACCCTTACCTCAAATCGGTTCAAACGATCGATTCCACAGCTCGAATCAAGAGCTAGGGTTCTTAGCTCCGAAAATCCCCAAATCACATGCACCTTCCATGGAGTTTAATGCATTGCACGGCCTCCACGCACGATCCACAGATCAAATCACAAACTTCAAATCTCCCTTCCTTTCTTCACTCCCTCTCTTCTTCTTCCACTTTTTCTCACAATAAGCCCAAGCCTCAACCCTCCAAACGAAGCTTCTAAGAGAAGCCCTTCTTTCTTACAACCTAAGGAGTCCAGCTCACCTGCCAAACACACACACGCGTAATAGGTGTATATATAGCCCAATCCAATGGTTCTCATACCACACTAGTGTGTACTTTTCTCACCAAAACTAATCCAACCCAAGTCATCAAGTTGAGTTTCACTTGATAAAAATCAGTGACCATATGGGCACGTATTCCGAGGCATACTATTCAAAGTCCAAATTTTCGGGATGTTACAATAGTTATACCCTTTAACTTGTTTTATCTCTTAAAATAGATATAACATTTTATATTCATGTCAGAAATTGACAAATTATGTATCGTTGGAATCATATCAACGAACACTTCACAATGAGTCTAATATTGATATAGGAAAAATTATAATTTTTCCAAATTCAAGGTGGGTTCCGGTGTGGAGTGTTAGCACCGTGAGAGTCAAAAATTTTGGGTTGTTTTTAAAATTAACAACAAAAAACAAAGGGAAACAAAAGAATCCCATGAAAAAATATAGGAATATTATTTTACTTTTCCACCACTCGTGTTTTTATCCAACAAGCCCTATAGGTCATGTTAAACAAAAAAAAAAAAAACATGCGTCCTTGCAGTTTGAAGCTCAAGGATGTATAGCTTTAGAGACCCGTCATTCCTCCATTAAATTTTGATTGCTTAGCAATTGAAAGCTATATTTAATTATTAAGTGAATTTCATTGACAAGATTTGGTGAGTGGCGCAATTGACACAACAACAACGGTAGAGTGGGTGATGGCCGAAATGATACAACATCCCGAGATAATGAGGAATATGCAGAAGGAATTAGAAGTAGTGCAGCTGAATAATGTGGTAGAAGAGGTCCACCTGCATAAATTGCATCATTTGCATGTTGAATTGAAGGAAGTCTAACGTCTTCATCCGATTGTCCCTCTCTTGATCCCCCGGAAACCAAGTGAGTCATGCACGATATATGGATACATGATCCCCAAGGACTAAAGTCTTTATTAACACCTGGGGTCTACATAGGAATTTCGGCCTGCGAGATTCTTAGAGTTTACTAATAATAATTGGGGTTATAGTGGAAATGGTCATTGTCATATGCCATTCATTTGATTCTTAGAGTTTATTAATAATAATTGGGATTATAGTGTAGGGGTTCCTTTGGCAGAGAGGATGCTATCATATACACTAGCCTCACTAATCCTATGACAGCCCAGATTTTGGGACCTCGAAACCCGTGCCATCAGCACGATCCTCCTGGCCGTGCCCCAAAACTGTGCACGGAACATTGGTATATCAAGCACAGTTAACTAAATAAAGCAAATAATCTCATAAAGCGGAAACAGTTAATATGCCCAACTGGCATATGCAAAAGACAGTTCTACTTTCATGCTACTGCATGAACAGAGAACCGACCCGAACCATCGGTGATAAACAGATAACCGCAGATGGTTCGCCAAATGAATAATCCAATTTCATTACATGTTTGTTAAAATAAAGGCTTGAGATACCAAGCCGTACAAATCTGCTCTCAAAACTACTCTCTATCAAAGCACACAGCAGAGTCTCCTAGAAGAAGTCCTCAGGTGGAGGCTCCAACTCGTTTCCAGGCACGTAATCCGAATCACCCGGATCTATGTCTCCCGAAGCCTCAACTGCTACTATTAGTGGACCTGCGACGTATAATCTAAAGGGTGAGGTACATCCTAGTTCAATAGGGAATAAACACAATGAACATATAAATTAAGACTCACATATATTCCATGATATTCTAAGCATGATGTGTCTATGCATTAGCTAGAAAACAGTTTAAAAGATGGTAATTGCATTCAAGATTTACTGGTAATTTGTATGTCTTACTTTACTGTTGATTTATCATGAATGACACTGAACAGGCCTAAAGCAAAACTTAAATCTTCAACTTAAGTAATCCCCGAGCAACATAGCATCGAACCCCGATGAGATACCTTTCATCGTCGTCTAAATAGACAGTTGTTATAAAGTATTCCCTCGGAATACGACCCAAGCCCCTTTCTCACTAGGCGGCGGGGTTAAATATCACTCAACATCCCTGGGGTGTGCTTACTGTTACGGATAAACCTCCGCACTGGTATACGGATTGGACGCCGTACCGATCACGGATATCCTACCCCGTCAGTCGTGGGTATCCCGCCACGTCGGTGGGGTATCCTATCAAACCTCAAATAATAAAAATATCATGTGCTTTACATATAGTTGTTCACCATGTAAGTGTGCTATCTTATATCAGTTAGGCCTCAATAGTAATTATTCAATCATATGTATACATCCCTGGGATGTATACATACCCACATCACACCTGATGCCTTTATTACTTTCTCATCCCCTGGGGATGTCTGAATCTCATTAGATTACTTATTCTTAATTACTTGCATCATAAGGATGCCTTTATCACATTCTTGGTGTCACATACGCACCTATTTTTTACAAAGCTTTTTATAGTTAAAAGAACTTCAAATTTTATAATCATATCACTACATACATGCTGTTGCAATTAAAGTACATGTTCAAGGTGTTCCCTACCTTAAATCTCTGAAGGTCCAAGCATCAAGGTCCCACGCCGCTCCTTGTGCTCGCTTTCACATGTACCACCTATGGTACATCATAACCCATGCAATACATCACTAAAGATGTAATGAAGAAGGTCCTGGACCCTCCATGAATCTCAAAGAAAACTTAAAAAGTTAAGCAAAACTATCAAAGTCGATTAATCGATTCCCAAAATTAATTAATCGAAATCCAATTCGATTAATTGATTCCCAAAATCGATTAATCGAAACCCAAATCGATTAATCAATTCTCAATTTCGATTAATCAAAATTTAAATTCGATTAATTGATCCAAAATTGATTAATCGAAGTCTCTAACATAATGAAGTCGATTCTCAAATCAAGTAGTCGAAGTCTGAAATCGATTAGTCGATCCCAAATCGATTAATCGAAATCCAAAATCGATTAATCAATTTCCCAACTCGATTAGTTGATTTCTCCAGGTCTCTTTTCTCTAGCCACTAGAGATACCCAGTCGATTAGTTGATTTCCAAATCGACTAATCGAAATCAAAATTGATTAATCAAAATACAATTCGATTAATGGAAATCAGGCTTTCATGACTTTTCAACTTTTGGGCCAAAATCGATTAATCGAACTCCAATTTCGATTAATCAATTTGGCCAGATTCAGCCCCCTTCCGGGCTGTTCTTCCAAATCTTTCTCCTTTATTTTCTAAGCCTTTAATCTACTCATTTAACCCTACTTGACTGAATTAAACTTGTCTACACTATCTGCATTCACTTTAATTAAAACTCACCTCAATAATCCCTTCAAGGGATTGATTTGTTGGGTTTGATGGCTAGGGTTCCATCACCTACTTCAACGATCCCAAATTGCTTTGAATCCGTCGATGAATGCTCTAATTAGTCCTTTAATTTGCATTCACTTCTTCCTCAATAACTCTTCTTTACTCCTCTTTCTCCTCTTAACTCTCTCTTCAACAAGCAAAGAAAAAGAAATTAGGGTTATTAAAACTCTTTTATTCTCCTTCCAGCTTGTGTGTTGAACACATACACCAAAGATAGGTGTATGTGACCACTAATTCACACTATACACCACAAATTGAATCACATTTTTACTATGTCAGTTCATCACTCCGTACATTCAATGTTCGACCATCACTTTGTTAAACCTATGACCAAACGGGCACGGATCTTGATGTCAAGGTCAAACGGTCAATTTTTCAGGATATTACATTCTCCCCACGTTGGAAATTTTCGTCCTCAAAAATAACCCAAAGGTGCTCGCTTGGGTACCCCGTACACTGGGGTATCGCGTACCCACACATAAAAATGACGCACATTTTACAATGTAAGAAGCAATATAACATAAGGACACAAAATTGTTCTGCATTTCATTATATTTCCAAACTTTACATTAGCTTTAGTTGTTGTCGAAAATTACAATATAATTCCAACATTACAAAAATGTCCAAAAAGTGAGTACAAAATAAACTGTCGTCAGGCGTTCAGGCCGTCCCCCTCCTGGCTGGCCTGATGCAGGAGCGGGCTGCTCTGACTGAACTGGTGGCTTGGGTGGTGGCTGGGGCATCTCCATAGGCTGCCCCGGCTGCTGTGGGGCTGAGCCTGATGCGCCGGCAGCCGATGTGCTCGCATGGAACACCGGGCCCGTATGGAATGCGGTCTGACCGGTCGTCCATGCCTCCTCCTGAGCTAGGCGCTGCTGGTAGTCCAACGGATAGATGTACCGTATAGTGTGGTACATCAGAAAGTCCATCCGCTGGTTCATCCGCTCATTGTTGGCCTCCATCCTGATCAACGCGTCCTCTATCGTCGGAGCCTGGCGAGCTGCTCGTCGGCGATATGAAGAAGTAGGTGTAGCTGCCGCGGACTGCGCTAGCGGCGTAGGTGATGCAGTGGTATGGGAGGGTGCCCCCTCCACTGGTGGATCAACCGGGTGTACCCCACCCACGGGTGGGTCCTGATGTGGTGGTGGTGGAGGTGGTGGTGGTGCTGCTGCTGGGACTGCTGGTGTGGGGCCCGGAGCCGGTAGGGTCCGCATTAGTAAATTGTAGCTACGGCTCCATGAAGAGTTTGAAAATGTCTTCACTCGGTCCGTCGCCTGCTCCTCATGGGGCGATATTGCGTACTCGAGAGCGTTGGAGTAACACTCCAACATGCTCGAGATGAGCCGAGCATAGGGAATTTTTTCTTTGGGCCTCAAGTTGCCCTTCACCAACTTGCCCTTAATGTATCTCATCCCCTCTAGGATGAGCATTGTGGCGTCAAACCAACGGCCACAAAAGGATGCATAAAGTGCCTGTTGCACTTTCTCTACGCGCTCTGTGTCGTGGCGCAGTGGGTATAGGTTGCACTTGATTATCGAATCAAGCATCCACATGTAGTGTGGAAGGTCGACCCTCTTAATGGAGGATCCCGACCCCTTCTTCCCGTTGGTCATGCGGGTCTTGTTCTCCTCAAATCTCACCTCCTCCTCGAAGGGTGGAAGGAGGGTGGTCTCGGGTATAAAGTCGAGGTAACACTCAAGTACCTCATGGACATGGCGACGGGTCAATGTGTAGTCGCGACCCTCTATCTTGGTCAAAATGATATCGTCGGTAGGGCCGTCCGTTAGCCCTTGGTAGAATAAACTGACCAATCATGGGTAGTAGGACCCACGGATGGGTTTCAAAATGTTGCCGAGACCGGCATTTTGGAGGTAATTACGAGCCCATTGGGTCTCGCCCAGTACATCGGGGTTTGTAAATAGGGTTTGATCGATGATGTACTCGATCTCAAAGGTCTTAGCCTCCCACCACTCGTTGGGTTGGAGTACATTGGTGGGGGTGGTGGCATGGGCGTAGACTCGCACGAAGTCGCGCTGGTCGAACAGGAGGTGGTCTCCGATGCCGACGGTGATGGAGTCCTCACTGGTGATGGGGTAGGTGGTGGCGGTGCGACATTCTTACGCCAGACCGAAAGCTTAGAGGTTGCCTTTTTGGAAGAAGGAATTCACATCTAGGGTTTACCTTAGGTTTTTTATCCGATGTCACATGATTTCGATCTAAAATTGATGCAAAATACCCAAACCCTAGGTATCTCGGTCGGTTGGAGAAGAGGAAGAAGAAGGCTCGCAAAAATGAAAACTCCAAATGATTTCGAATGAAGTGAAAAACCCTTCGATTTATATATATAGGCTCCGGCTCGATTAATCGATTTCCAAAGTCGATTAATCGAGATTTAAAATTAGGTTAAGCCACGTGAAATCGATTAATCGATTTCCAAAATCGATTAGTCGAAACTCAAAATCGATTAATCGAATCCATTTCGATTAATCGAAATCGTATCCGTTAAAAATTTTAAGTTTTGGAGCTCATTGGCTCTAGCTAGTCAATTAATCGAAATTCACTTCGATTAATCAAAATTCTAAAATTGATTAATCGAATTTTAATTCGATTAGTCAAAATCGTGAGGTCCTTTAAATTTTTCCCAAATTCATTAAGTGACTCGATTAGTCGAACCTCCAGTTCGATTAGTCGAACCTCCAGTTCGATTAATCGAATTTCACTTCGATTAATCGAAATCGTATATCATACTTCAAAATTTTCTAAATTCCTGAAGTTACTCGATTAATCAAATCCCCAGATCGATTAATTGAAATCATAAATCGATTAATCGAAACCCAAATCGATTAATCGAAATTTCACTTTGTCATTTTTCTGAATCCCTATCACATTTCCAGTCACTGGCGCATGTCAGTCGACTAATCGACCAAAATCGATTAATCAAAATTCCAAATCGATTAATTGGTTTTGATCAGATTCTTTAAACTTTCAAAATTTTCTGTTTCCTTGATTTCTCTTGGTAATTTATGATACCAACTGGTCATTGGTTCTACAAAACATATCATCACGGCCATGTCGTGGCCATGATGAATTCCAATTTCGCATTCAACACTGTAATTGGGACTCCATGTGGATAATATTGTCCTTTTTATAAATTGTTCATAAGATTGACGTTGAATTACACACATAGTTTTAATCCACAAACATGCTTGCGGTGATACAATTTTGACTCTCAAGTTGTCGCAAACAAGGCCGGATATTGTTCTTTCATGTCGGCCTCTCGTTCCCATGTAGCTTCCTTGGCCGGATGGTGCTTCCATCAAACAAGTACTAATGGAATCACTTTTGTTCGCAACACTTGTTCCTTCCGATCTAAAATCTCCACCGGCTCTTCGATCATAGTCATGTCCTCATGCATCTCGAATGATTGACCGCTCAACATGTGATCAGGGTCATTAAGGTACTTCCTGAGCATAGATACGTGGAAGGCATTGTGTACTGGATCGAATAACGGTGGCAATCTAATGCGGTAAGCAACTTCCCCTACTTGACCCAAAACTTCAAAAGGTCTAAGATAGCGGGGACTTAGCTTCCCACTCTTTCCAAACCTCATCACCCCCTTCATAGGTGACACTTTGACAAACACGTGTTCACCCACCTTGAAGTCTACACTCGTCCGCTTGATATCGGCGTAGCTTTTTTGTCTGCTCTGAGCCACTTTGATTTTTGCCCTTATCATCCAAACATAGGTGGCATTATCTTCAAGTATTTCAGGTCCCAAAACAAATTTCTCACCTGTTTCTTCCCAATTGATGGGCGATCTATATCGCCGTCCATAAAGTGCTTCATATGGTGCCATCCCAATGCTCGTCTGAAAGCTGTTGTTATATGCGAACTCAATCAAGGGTAGGTGCTGATCCCACGATCCTTGTAACTCCAACATACATGCCTTAAGCATGTCCTCAATGATCTGATTGACCCTCTCAGTCTGTCCATAAGTTTGCGGATGGAATGCCGTACTAAAATCTAGTCGCGTTCCCATTCCTTCATGAAATTTCTTCCAGAACTTTGATGTATACAATGGGACACGGTCCGAAACAATGCTACTCGGAATCCCATGCATACCGACAATCTCTTTAATATACAGCTCTGCCAGTCTTCCTGTCGTGTACATCATGTTGTAAGGCAAGAAGTGCGCTGACTTGGTCAATCGATCGACTACTACCCATATAGCACTGTACTTCTTTGCAGTACGCTGTAGTCCAACGATGAAGTCCATAGAGATCGATTCCCACTTCCATTCTGGTATAGGTAGAGGCTGTAATAGACCTGCGGGGTGTCTATGATCGATCTTCACTTATTGGCACGTCAAACACCGCGACACGTACTATGCCACATCTTGTTTCAAGCCTCTCCACCAGTAGTTCTTTTTCAAATCTTGATACATCTTTCTACTTCCTGGGTGGATAGCATAGGTTGACTTGTGAGATTCATCCAGAATTGTTCACCGTAGATCGGCATTGTTCGGAATACAGAGGCAGCCCTTGAACAGTAAGGAACCATCCTCCTTGATTGAAAACTCAGATTTAATGCCTTCAGTTATATCTTGATGAATCTTTGTTAGCACTGGGTCTTTTATCTGCAGTTCATGGATATGCTCAAATATCACCGGTCTCACTGAGATATTCGCTAAGAAGGCTCCTGTAGCTTGTGACTCAATGTTTGCATCATACAATGCCAGATCTTCAAACAGTTTCCATCTGTGCATACCCAAAATTAAACTAGCCAATTGAGCTGAACTCTTCCGACTCAAGGCGTCGGCCACCACATTAGCCTTGCCTGGACGGTACTGTATGGAACAGTCATAGTCCTTGAGAAACTCCATCTATCTGCACTGCCTCATATTTAGTTCCTTTTGTGTAAACAGATATCTGAGGCTCTTATGATCAGTGAAAATCTCAAATGTCTCATCGTACAAGTAATGTCTCCAGACCTTGAATGCAAAAATGACTACTGCTAATTCTAGGTCATGTGTCGGGTAATTCTTCTCATGCTCTTTCAACTGTCTCGATCCTATGCTATCACCTTTTTGTGTTGATTTAGCACACAACCCAAACCGGTATACGAAGCATCGCTATACACTGCAAACCCTTCACTGCCTGAAGGAGTAGCTAACACTACAGCTGAAGTGAGTCTCTTCTTGAGTTCTTGAAAACTCTTCTCGCATGCCTCACTCCATTCAAACCTTGCATCTTTTCGTGTAAGTCTCGTGAGTGGTCCTGATATTTTTGAAAAACCCTCAACAAAACGCCGATAGTAACCTGTTAATCCTAGGAAACTATGGATGTCAGTCACGGTCTTTGGTTGCTCCCAATTCACTACTGCTTCGATCTTTGCTGGATCTACGGTGACACCAAGCTTTGAGATGACATGTCCCAAAAAGCTAACTTCTTCTAACCAAAACTCACATTTGCTAAGTTTGGCATATAACTGGTGTTCACGTAGAGTCTATAGGGCTACTCTCAAGTGCTTTTCATGCTCTTCCTCTGATTTTGAATAGATCAGGATGTCGTCAACAAACACTACGACACAAGAGTCTAGGTGTGGTTTAAACACCCTATTCATTAAATCCATGAATGACACCGAGGCATTTGTCAACCCAAACATCATCACTAGGAACTCATAGTGTCCGTATCGAGTCCTGAATGTAGTCTTCTGAATATCCTGTGCCTTAACTCTCAACTGATGGTATCCCGATCTCATATCGATCTTAGAAAAATACTTGGCTCCTTGCAGTTGATCAAACAAGTCATCTATCCTAGGCAAAGGGTATCGATTCTTAATGGTAAGTTTGTTCAATTGTCGATAGTCAATGCACAGACGCATTGACCCATCTTTCTTCTTTACAAACAAGATCGGTGCTCCCCATGGAGACACGCTCGGTCTAACAAACCCCTTGTCCATTAGTTCTTGTAACTGCTCTTTCAATTCCTTTAACTCAGCAGGAGACATTCTGTATGGTGCTTTAGAAACAGGCTCCGTTCCTGATGCTAAGTCGATGGCAAATTCTATTTCTCTCTCTGGAGGTAATCCGGGTAACTCCTCCGAAAATACATCGGCGAAGTCTCGCACAACTGCTATCTCAGAGATAACATTCTTCTCCTCTTTATGCTCCTTCAAAAATGCCAAGTATCCACTACACCGTTTTCTGATCAGTCGCTCGGCCTTGACTGCCGAGATAAGTGGTAGGTGTGTCGACCTCTCTCCTCGAAATCTAAATGACCTCCTCGTGTTGGGTCTGAAGATGACGACCTTATTCTTGCAATCTACCGTCGCACAGGTCGATAACCAATCCATGCCAAGGATCACGTCAAATCCTTGCATGTCTAATAGAAATAGGTTCGCCGGTAGCTCAAAGACATCTCCATCCATGACCCTCACAATCACGGAGTTGCAACCCTTCTCGGTATCAACCGCTTTCCCAGTAGGAACAGTCACGATTAAAACAAAGTCTAACTCCTCTGGGTCGACTTTCATCCTCTTCGTGAAGCGAGGTGTAACAAATGAGTGCGTAGACCCTGGGTCTATCAACACTCGAGTCTTGTATGTTACGTCACTTCCCTTCTTATATATTTGTAACATACCTAACCATACATACACATATATATATATATATTACTTATTATCATACCAGAATTTATCATATACAAGTTTTTCTTATATTTTTCTAGATATAGATGCACCTTCTCTATCTAAAAATTTTAAGAATTGAAATTATTTATTTAAAAGAAAGCTCACCTTGAATAACATCATTTGTGTTCTGAGCCTCTTGAGTTGTGACTGTGTAGGCTCTCCCTTGGACAATTGGCTTCCTCGCTTGTATAGGTCATGGAATAGGTGTTGAATCCGTCTTCCCCTTGTTCATCTCAGGGCATTCCTTGATCAAGTGGCTCACCTTGCCACATCGAACGCAACCCCGAGTGCTTATCCTACAGTCCGTTGTCTTGTGAGGCTTCCCACACTTGGCACAAGTCTCACGAGGTGTGGAAGAAGCTGCTCGAGAAGCACCCTGTGTGACTGTAGGGCCTGCAGTAATAGCAGGGCTCTCATAGCGTATCAGTCTCCCCGACGCGAGCAATGGAAATCTCTGCTAGTTGCTCTACTGCGCCGATCTCCCATAACCTCCTTGAAACGGTGGTTTCTGACTGTTTAGTATGAACCTCGACTTTTTGTTCACCGGTTCATAATTTCTCGTTCTGCTCTGATCAGTGTTCCACCTTCCTTGTTGCTCCCTTTGGCGGTACTTGTTGTTATTTTCTTCCTCTACCACCAAGGCTTTGCTCATGACCTCCCCATAGGTCCTTAGTTGGAATGGTGCTACTCCTCCCCTCACGTCTGATCTCAACCCTTGCTGAAACCTTTTTGCTCTCATCATCTCTGTGATGACATAGTTAGGTGCAAAGCGAGCGAGTCGCATGAACTCCACCCCATATTCTCTCACATTCATCTTCCCTTGCACCAATTGTAAAAACTGAATTTCCATCTGGTTCCTCACCACCTCTAGAAAATACTGCTTGTTAAATTCCTCGACAAACTCATCCCATGTCCAGGGCATATCTGGAGTCTCCTGGGCCCTAATCCGTGAGACGAACTTCCACCAAGGCCCAGCCTCCCCGTGCAATATATAGGCTGCCCAACGGACGCTCTCGTCCTCGATACAAGTGAGTACACTGAACTCCTTCTCCATCTCACTCAACCAATGCTCTGCCACTATGGGCTCTCCCTGTCCAGAAAAGCTAGGAGGTCTCATCCTCCTAAACTCAGTAAAAGCAGCAGATGCTAGCGGTGTCGGAGCCACTGGAGGTGTCGGTGGCTGATGCTGCTCATGAGCAGTATGAGCTGCCAAAGATGCTGTCTGTTGAGCCATAGCAGCTGCCATGGTCTCCATGGTGTGCATCATCCTCTTACGCTCCTCTCTGTCCTCATTTCTTTCTCTAACCCTCTCTTGTTCTCTTTGATCTTGATTCTGATGATCTCGATCATGGTTCTCTTCCTGATCTTGGCTCCCTTGGCCACCACTGCCAGAAGCCCCTCCATCTCCTATGGGTACTCTATTGGTATCCAAGATAAAATCATCTCAACTACGCAAGCTTCTACTATGGCCGCCCCTGGGTCGACCCCTTCCTCTAGAAGACATAACGGTCTGCACGTGAAAACAAAGTTTTCATTAGCAGAAGTCCCTATGTTCTAACAAAAGAATAGTTGTCAGAGTTTCTAAAAGAAATGACTTTGATACTAACTGTGACAGCCCGGATTTCGACACCCTGAGACCTATGCCATCAGCACGATCCTCTAGACCGTGCCCCAAAACTATGCACAGAACATTGGTATAACACGAACAATTAAATAAATAAAACAATTAATCCCATAAGGCAGAAACAGTTAATATGCCCAACTGGCACATTCAAAAGAGAGTTCTACTTTCATGCCACTGCATGAACAGAGAACCGGCTCGAACCATCGGTGATAAACAAATCACCCCAGATGGTTCGCCAAAAGACTAATCCAATTTAATTTCATTTTTTTACAAAAATAAAGGCTTGACATACCAAGCCGTACAATCTATTCTCAAAACTAACTCTCTATCAAAGTACACAGTAGAGTCTCCTAGAAGAAGTCCTCGGGTGGAAGCTCCAACTCGTCTTCAGGCACGTAATTCGAATCACCAGGATCTACGCCTCTCGAAGCCTCAACTGCTGCTATTAGTAGACCTACGACGTATAGTCTAACGGGTAAGCTACATCCTAGCTCAATAAGGAACAAACACAATGAACATATAAATTAAGACTCACATATATTCCATGATATTCTAAGCATGATGTGTCTATGCATTAGCTAGAAAATAGTTCAAAAGATGGTAATTGTATTCAAGATTTACTGGTAATTTGTATGTCTTACTTTACTATTGATTTATCATGAATGACACTGAACGGGCCTAAAGCAAAACTTAAATCTTCAACTTAAGTAATCCCCGAGCAATATAGCATCGAGCCCCGATGAGATACCCTTCATCGTCGTCTAAACAGACAGTTGTTATAAAGTATTCCCTGGGAATACGACCCAAGCCCCTTTCTCACTAGGCGGCGGGGTTAAATATAACTCAACATCCCTGGGATGTGCTTACTGTTACGGATAAACCTCCGCACTGGTATACGGATTGGCTGCCGTACCGGTCACGGATATCCTGCCGCGTCAGTGGTGGGTATCCTGCCACGTCGGTGGGGTATCCTTTCAAACCTCAAATAATAAAAATATCATGTGCTTTACATATAGTTGTTCACCGTGTAAGTGTGCTATCTTATATCAGTTAGGCCTCAACAGTAATTATTCAATCATATATATACATCCCTGGGATGCATACATACCCGCATCACACTTGATGCCTTTATTACTTTCTCATCCCCTGGGGATGTCTCAATCTCATTAGATTACTTGTTCTAAATTACTTGCGTCACACAGATGCCTTTATCACATTCTTGGTGTCACACACGCACCCATTTTTCACAAAGCTTTTCATAGTTAAAAGAACTTCAAATTTGATAATCATATCACTACATACATTCTCTTGTAATTAAAGTACATGTTCAAGGTGTTCCCTACCTCAAATCTCTGAATGTAATAACCCGAAAAAGCACGTCAAACGAGGACCTCGGGATCCGTGCCCGATTGGTCTTAGGTTTGACCATGAGATAGTTCATTGATAAACTTATGGTGAGATGAGCGAATGTGATGTGTGAACCAGTGTAGAAGAGTGGAGAGATAGAGGAGTGTGTAGAGTGGCATACACTGATGGTTGTGTATGTGCTCCACACCGAGAAAAGAGATAAGATAAAAAGGGTTGAAAACCCTAACTTTCATGTTTTGGTGGTTGAGAGAAGTAAAGAAGAGAGAGAAAGAGAGAGGAGTAAGAGAGGAGTTATTGTGGGTGATTGGAAGAAGAATTCAAGCATTAAAGAGGCCGGATTTGACGAAGGAACTGTTAGAAACCAAAGTCGAACCCTAGCCTTCCAACCCTAGATTTGAAATCAACTTGAGATCTATTCAAGGTAAAATTTTGTAAATAAGATGCATAGATTATAGGGGTTAAGTTGCAGTAAAATGTGGGTTAAATCATAGGATAATGGCTTAGAAAAATAGAAGAAAAGTATGGAAAAGATTGGGAAGAACAAATGAAGGTGAATCGACAATTTCGATTAATCGAAATTGGGTTTCGATTAATCGAAATTGGCCAGGAAGTTGAAGAGTCAGAGGACCCCGATTTCGATTAATCGAATTGGATTTCGATTAATCGACTTTGGATTTCGATTAATCGATTTGGGAATCGATTAATCGACTGAGAACCTCCAGTGGACCCCAGGGGTTGGAGGGAATAACAGGAAAAATCGACTAATCGAAATGGGATTTGATTAATCGATTTGGTTTCGATGTCGATTTGGAATCGATTAATCAGCTTGTGAAACTCGATTATTCGAACTGTGGGTCTACTTTGCGAAAAGAAGGATTTCGATTAATCGAAATTGGATTCGATTAATCGAATGAAAATTCGACTGTTCGAACAGAAATTTTGCTTTGCGAAAAGAGGAATTTCGATTAATCGAAATTGGATTCGATTAATCGAATGAAAACTCGACTGTTCGAACTGTGAATGGACTTTGCGAAAAGGAGGATTTCGATTAATCGAAATTGCTTCGATTAATCGATATTGACCTTCGATTAATCGATTTTGGAAATCGATTAATCGAATCAGATTCGATTAATCGACTTTGGAATTCGATTAATCGACTGTAGTAAACTATGTTGACTTTTGGTTTGACTTTAAGATTCTTGGGGGATCTTATGCCTTCCTTATTGCATCCTTTGCGATGTGTTTTATCTGTTATGTGGTACCATAGGTGGTGATGCGTGTGAGTCACGTGGGACCTTGATGCATTGATCAAGTGAAGACTTGAGGTAGGGAACACCTTGAACATGTACCTTATTTTACAAGAGCATGTATGTAGTGATATAAATTTCCATTCAAATATTTTTACTGCTTAAAGAATTGTGAATAGTGTGTGTGTGTGATATTCATAAGAGTAAACTAATGAGCCATCCCTAGGGGATGAAGAGGAAAAGAGAAAAGAGCATCAGGTGTGATGTAGTAAATGGATACATCCTGTGATGTATCCAAGGATTGAATCATGTTTGATAGGGCCTAACTGATATAAGATAGCACACTTACACAGTGAATAACTATATGTAAGGCACCGATATTTTTGTTATTTGAGGTTTGATAGGTTACCCCACCGACGTGGCGGGATATCCACGACTGACACGGCAGGATATCCGTGACCGATACGGCGGCGAAACCGTAGGCCAGTGCGGAGGCTTATCCGTACATAGTAAGCACACCCAAGGGGTGTTGATTGAGACAAGTGAAACCCCGCCACCAATCCCCAGGGGAAAGGGGCTTGGGTACTATATGGTATTCCCAGGGAATACATTAAAACTGTCTATATAGATGACGATGAAGGGTATCTCATCGGGGCTCGATGCTATATTGCTCGGGGATTACTTAAGTTGAAAGTTTAAGTTTTGCTTTAGGCCTTTTCAGCATTATTCATGAGTAAATGAAAACATAAGTAATCAACAGTAAAACGAAATGCTTTTTAAATTGTTTCATTAACAATTGCATAGATACATCATGCATGGCATATCATAGAATATATGTGAGTTATAATTTATATGTTCAGTGTTTGTTCCTATTGAGCTAGGATGTAGCTCACCCTATAGACTATACGTCGCAGTCCACTACTAGCAGCCTGGCGCTTGAGGAGCTGATCGTGAGTCGGACCTTGCGGCCGAGGAGTTAGAGCCACCTCCAGAGGACTTCTTCTAGAGGACTCTGCTGTGCGACTTTGAGGAGTTTTAGTTGGAGATTGTACGGCTTGGTATGTCAAGTCTGGTTTTTGATTAAACCTTGTGTATATGGATATCAGAGTATTCTTTTGGGCGAACCATCCATGATGATGGTTATCATCGATGGTTCGGATCGGTTCTCCCTTCATGCAGAGGCATGAGGGTAGAACTGTCTTTTGAGAAGTATTTCTATGTAGATTTAAATTCTGCAAGTTGTTCTTATTTATTTTATGCTTGATATACCAGTGTTCCGTGCATAGTTGAGGGGCACGATCAAGATGATCGTGCTGATGGCACGGGTTTCGGGGTGCCGAAATCTGGGCTGTCACACTGAAGGTCCAAGCATCAAGGTCCCACGCGGCTCCTTGTGCTCGCTTTCACACGTACCACCTATGGTACATCATAACACATGCAATACATCACTAAAGATGTAATGAAGAAGGTCCTAGACCCTCCATGAATCTCAAAGAAAACTTAGAAAGTTAAGCAAAACTGTCAAAGTTGATTAATCGATTCTCAAAATCGATTAATCGAAACCAAAATTGATTAATTGATTCTCAAAATCGATTAATCAAAATTCAAATTCGATTAATTGATCCCAAATCGATTAATCGAAGTCTCTAACATAATGAAGTCGATTCTCAAATCGAGTAGTCGAATTCTGAAATCAATTCGTCGATCTCAAATCGATTAATCGAACTCCAAAATCGATTAATCGATTTCCCAACTCGATTAGTCGATTTCTCCAGGTCTCTTTTCTCCAGCCACTAGAGATACCCAGTCGATTAGTCGATTTCCAAATCGACTAATCGAAATCAAAATCGATTAATCGGAATACAATTCGATTAATCGAAATCGGGCTTTCATGACTTTTCAACTTCTGGGCCAAAATCGATTAATTGAACTCCAATTTCGATTCATCGAATTGGCTAGCTTCAGCCCCCTTCCGGGCTGTTCTTCCAAATCTTTCTCCTTTATTTTCTAAGCCTTTAATCTACTCATTTAACCCTACTTGACTGAATTAAACTTGTCTACACTATGTTCATTCACTTTAATTAAAACTCACCTCAATAATCCCTTCAAGGGATTGATTTGTTGGGTTTGATGGCTAGGGTTCAATCACTTGCTTCAACGATCCCAAATCGCTTTGAATCCGTCGATGAATGCTCTAATTAGTCCTTTAATTTGCATTCACTTCTTCCTCAATAACTCCTCTTTACTCCTCTCTCTCCTCTTAACTCTCTCTTCAACAACCAAAGAAAAAGAAACTAGGGTTATTAAAACGCTTTTATTCTCCTTCCATCTTGGGTGTTAAATACATACACCAAAGATAGGTGTATGTGACCACTAATTCACACTATACACCACAAATTGACTCTCATTTGTACTATGTCAGTTCATCACTCCTTACATTCAATGTTTGACCATCACTTGATCAAACCTAAGACCAATCGGGCACGGATCCAGAGGTTAAGGTCAAACGGTTAATTTTTTGGGATATTACAAATCCATTCATTTGATTGGTATTTGCCAGAAGGTGAGAAGTTTAGTTTCGTTCTAAAGAAAGCAACGCCCCTTGTTGCTATCCCTTATTCGAGATTATCAAACCGGGAGCCCTACTCTTAAGATACTATTTACGGTTGTCTGATTGTCATTCCCTACCGTAGTTTATCCGATCTAGTTATCTTTTCTTAATCAATTATATCCCCTACATAAGTTAAGAATTGATATCAAGGCTAGAAAACTCTCTTAGGGAAGCGATCAGACAGCCCATCCGTACTTATTTTATCTTAGTTATGTATGCTTAATCGAAAATAGGAATGTACTTCTTCTCTGTATGAAGTCTATGGATTTCTCTATTGAAGTTTTTTCTTACTTTTCGAGTTCATATTCTATTTACTTCTGACAGCCCAGATTTCCGATTTCACACCCAAAAATCTGTGTCATCAGGATCAACGTCATCGACGATCCCCAAAACAATACACACACATGTCTGCTCATGTAGCGGAAATTAGAGCAAACATCGTTAATAGAGGCAAATATAGTCATCATATATGATGTACAATAAGAAAATAAATACACAACCAAAAATTTAGATATACACCCTCAAAAAGGAACCAAGAAGAACCGCCGGTGATTGCTATCCATCACCCAAAATAATGGTTCCCAGTAATGGTTCTTTCAAAATGCATACATCTATAATGTAAAAGTAGCTACAGGAAATATAATACAGATAGAGTGAGCCACCAGGCCCAATAATCTAGATATATCATATACAGATCCAAAATAAAATGACAAATCAAAATACCCAGACTATGGGTAGTACTCGTCAACGGGGATGTCTGTATCCTCCTCAGCCTCAACCTTCGATTGATACTCAAGATCGCTCTCTGTCTCAGCGACACCAGCCTCAGAACCTATTGACATATAGTCAAGGATGAGCTAACAGTCTAAGCTCAGTAGAAGAATCTCAATTATATTACATTTTAACTGTAAAGCATGATTGTTAGAAATATATCAGAACAGATGATCGAGAGCAAATAATTCAAATAGGAGAGTCATAAAATAGATACTAAGGTTCAAATAGCATAAATCAGATACATAATGCCAGGAATCAGATGCATTTCCATTTAAAACAGAACAGACTTGAAATCAGATTTATGTTCAGATATTCAGATGCAATGCATTATTCATTTAAATGATTGAAATCTATACTTAAATAACTCTTGTGTATATAGCACTGGTAGCTAGATGTTTGCCGATGAGAAATCCCGACCATCGTCGTTCAATGAATAATTTCATAAATTGCAACAAGCCTCTACGTAATGAGAGATACTTGTGCCAAACAGATCACAGGATAGATACACAGATATCCCGTCGTGCCAGTTGCAGATATTCCACCACGTCAGTGGGGTTCGTCACATGAACTTTAAATCACATGTTTATTATGTAATATCGGGAATCAAAGATCAGGAATCAGATATCAGGCATCAGGTGTCAGAAATCAAAAATGACATAACTTTCATTTATATGTAAGGAATTCTTTAAAACAGTAATCATAAATCATGTGTCAGAATACAAATCCTAATAGTATGAAATCAGAATAAATGAAATTTAGATTAAATTTTTCCTACCTTAATTCATGTCTTTCTAAGCAAATCCAAAGCCTTTTTAAGAGTCTCCTGATTCAATCCTAGACTATATATATATTATACTAAGTGTCAGAGGTGTCAGATAATCCACTGGTACTATGTACCACAGTGTTTCTTTCAGAAAACCAAAGCAGACAAAAACAGGAGAATTTGCACCGTTTTAATTCCATAAGTTGAGAAATTCGATCGATCAAATTTCCCAAGCCTCTACAGGTACATAGACACAGGGTACTTCGAACGATCGAATTCCCCAATTCGATCGTTCAAATTCCATTCTTAACATTCAAATTCTAAATCAAACTGTTCAATTTCAAGAAGTCATTTCTAAAATTTCAGACCTCCTATTTGTATAACTGTTTATACAATTCGATTGATCAAATTCAAATTTCAATTGATCGAATTACAGTTCGAACTATCGAATTTCCAATCCGATCGTTCGAATTCCTCGGGCTTCACCTCCATAAATTATACTTCTGTTTAATAGGTGTAATACATAATTTGATCGATCGAATTCCTATTTCGATCGTTTGAATCACAATTCGAACTATCGATTTCTCAAATCGAATAGTTCGAATCTTTCAGAACCAAAAAGCCATAAGGCTTTGTCATATTCGATCGATCAATTATCAAAATCGATCGTTTGAATTTGACAGTTTCTGGTTCTTATCTTTAACCCATTTTGATCATAACTTCGATGATCTTCATCGAATCGCACCCAGACATATACATACATGTTAGGGCATCTAAAACTATTTAAAGCACACATTAACTCACCTCTTTACGATCGCTTCCGTGTTTCATGACAGATTTCTGCTCAAGGTGGGTTTCGGATCGGCAATCGGAGATTTTGTCACCGTTAGCAATCCATGGAGTTAGAAGTGCGATCCCACGCTAATACACAAAGGTGCCTACCTCTCTAGGTCATACACAACGTATAAACACTCTCCTTGGCACCCTTAGATCAATCTATCCAAAGGATCCAAAGGTTCTTGAAGCTTTTTTTTCACAAGGAAGTTCTCTAGAGCTCGAGTTAACCAGCACAAGATC
This sequence comes from Chloranthus sessilifolius, assembly GCA_021018995.1. Lineage (NCBI taxonomy): Eukaryota > Viridiplantae > Streptophyta > Magnoliopsida > Chloranthales > Chloranthaceae > Chloranthus > Chloranthus sessilifolius. The sequence goes on along the minus strand of CM037588.1, from coordinate 121,101,603 downwards.
AAGACGATACATACAATGCAATCTCGTAGCTGAACACCAGATCAAACGGAAACAAAGGGAAGAAGTAATGAAGGAACTCTAATTCCTTCCTTCCTATATAAGCTAAACCAGAGAAATATCTTTGATATTTCCCTTTCTAAGGTTCGATTCCGATGTTGAGCACATACACCCTACTTAGGTGAATAGTATCTCACCAGAGGTCTATTCACGTCTCAGATACACGTCACGCGTGACACATGACTTCACACACACACAAATTTCGATTATTAATATTATTATTATAAAAATTAAATTTGTCTCGATTTCTGTTTCAGACACGCATATGAAGGTAGTCACGTTCAGGTTCAGATTTTCGGAACGTGACATTACTAATATCATGTTGTTTAAGGAACTGAAAAGGACAAGAATTTAGAATAAGCTTGATAGGTTAAACCTGTTTTGGTAATTTCCCCAAACTAAATCAATAGAATTTGTTGTTTTTTTTTTTTTGGCAATAATAGCCATATTTAGCTATTTTATTAAACTAGAAATCTCTGCAATTGCACATTTTATTCAGTTTCTCCCAAATTTGTTACATGGAACTTTAGGAAAACAAACCCCATTTCAAAAGTCTTAGTTTATTATAAAAAATAAAAAATAAGTTCTAGGTAAAAGGGTTTGCACAGCTATTAGGACACTACGTGAAAAAGCTAAACAAACCAATGCCCTAAATAGTTGTAAAAAAAGTAGTGATTTTTTTTTACCACTATACAAAACAATGGTTTATGAACTTCAACAACGACTGCTCTCAACGGTCACAGATAAAATCACTGCTTTTGGCAATGGTTTTTTTATGCAATTTTAAAAAAAAAAAAATACTATTTAAAAAAAAAAAAATTACATCAGCGAGTTTTTATGCAATTTTTTTTTATGCTTTTTTTAGTACTTTTGTTTTAATGCAATTTTTTTATGCTTTTTTTAATGCAATTTTTTAAATATTTTTTTTAATATTTTTTTTTAATATTTTTAAATTTTTTTTTATTAATGCTTTAAAAAAAATTATATAAAGAAAAAATGCTATTAATCTCATATTTAAACACATCCATTCAACTCAAATGCAAATCATTCAATGCCATTAATAAAAAAAATAAATGCCCAATTCTTTTATTCAAACAAAAGGTTGCATCTCAACCTATGATCCAACCTTTCAAATCAGCCAAACAATTTAAATTCTACATGTCCAATCCTTTTATGCAAACAAAAGAAGAAAATAAAGAGAGTTAACAATCTATGGACCCATGGCCCATTTTCAAAATAAAAGAAAAAAGAAATTAAATTGGTTTCACCTCTCCTCCCAAGTGTCCCCATCCCCTAATGATCCGTTTGTGGTGAGCTTCAAATCGGAAAGATTCGCCTGAAAATAAAAGGAGAACATCATTAAACTGAGATATTGATAACTTCCATCTAAGGAGTCCTACACCCAACAAATTTAACGACTTAACCTACACCAAACATGAAAAATAAAATGGCAATGAAATTGTGAAAAATGTGCCTGTCAAAACAACTTGATGAGTAACATTTATTCCCACAGCAGCAATGTCTGCTCCACATGTAAACACAATATCAGCAGCATTTGGATCACCAAATATCTGGTTATTCACAAAGCATATAGGATGAGCACTTTTGTAGGAAATCAATCACATTAAAGTATGCAACAAAATCAATGGAAGAGTAAATTCATTCTAATCTGAAATGTGCAAGAGGTAGACGGTACTAGCTTCAAGACCAAGGCCTCATTCAACAATATCCACACTCCATATCCATAGACTCCATATCAAAAAAATTGTTTATTGCCAGATCATTTCACCAGTAATGGTCATTAAAAAATTATCTTAGATTGGAGAACGGTCACCGTCCTCCAATCTTCCACGAGGAGCTCCACGTGGCACCTAAAATATTGTTTTGATGCCACGTGGAGCTCAGGTGCATTGCTTAGATCATTTTTGAAAAAAAAAAATTGAAAATTCATCTCCGCCGCATGTTTTTTGAATTGTGAAATATGGACCAATGAAACCCCTCAAACTTTGACTTGTGAGTTTAAATATTTTTTTTCGAAATTTATTATTTTAATATTGATCTATATCGTCCACTGTGCTCCACGTGGCATGCAAACAGTATTTTGGGTGCCACATGGAGCTCCATGTGTATCTTGGAGGAGGGTCACCGTCCTCCATTGGAGAACCTAATCGGCTCCCATATATATATATATATATATATATATATATATATATATGTAGTAATATATATATATATATATATATATATATATATGTAGTAATATATAAAGGATGCATGATATACCTATGTATTCCTGGTTTTGGTGACAAGTCTGGAATTCTTGGTTTTCAATTGATTAATCGCTTCAATGGATTTTTCTATTTTAGTTTCATTAGAAAAAGTTTATATATATATATATATATATATATACTAATTTCATTTTAGTCTGATGCAATTGACAAATTGCTTCATGGGTTTTTTGCTATTTTAGTTTCTTAAAAAAAATATCTAAGTTCCAAATTTTTCCATACAAAAGATTAATTAATGAAAGAGATTGAGCCACCAAACTTATTATTGAAGATATCATTAAAACTTATAGAAAAACAATTTTTAGAAACTCTACTTTCTCAAGGAATTTTGGGTTAAGAGTAAAAATCTGAGAGAAAAGAATTAGAAACCCAGATAACTAATTAGTAAGTGTGCTGGCCATACATACATTGGCTTCAGATGCTGGGTTGTCATTTCCATTAACTGCAAAAGCACCTCCAAAGATGACAATTTGCCCAATCTTCTTGGGAAATTCAGGATCAAGTTGAATAGCCTATACCAACAGATAATTTCATTAGGAACACTTACAGAGATAATGTTTACGGAAACTTCATGTTCAAAGACCAAGAAACTGACCAAGGCTATGTTGGTAAGCTGGCCCAGTGCAACCATGGTGACTTTTCCAGGGTATAGATTTGCTTGCTGAACTAGAATACCTTAGTTTCATGCAACTACAGAAATTTCAGCACGCACCCATAAGATGAAGTTTGTGTGACGACCCAGACCAACATGCCATAATATTGTCCGGTTCTGGGCTTAGGTCCCCGCCTCGATTTTGTTTTTGGCATGGGCTTAAGTCCCCACCCAAAACGCGTCATCCATATCTCACAGCGCACAATGGAAGATATTGTTCAGTTCTAGGCTTAAGTCCCCTCCCCGATTTTGTTCCTGGCATGGGCTTAAGTCCCCATCCAGAACACATCATGACATGTAGCGTCTGCAATCACATATAGCTCAGGGTCAAGACTTTTCCCTATCCGATGTGGGACTATTACAATCGCCCCACCTTATAGAAGAGCTGTCCTCGGCTTTGATACCATTCTATCACGACCCAGACCCACATGCCACAATATTGTCCGGTTCTGGGCTTAGGTCCCCAACCCAATTTTGTTTTTGGCATGGGCCTAAGTCCCCATCCAAAATGCGTCATCCATATCTCATAGCGGACAATGGAAGATATTGTTCAGTTCTGGGCTTAAGTCTCCTCCTCGATTTTGTTCCTGACATGGGCTTAAGTCCCCATCCAGAACGCATCATGACATGTAGCGTTCGCAATCACATATAGCCCATGGTCAGGACTTTTCCCTATCCGATGTAGGACTATTACAGTTTGGCACCCTTGGATATTTTGCTCTGTAGTGCTCTGCTAAATGCTTTCCTGCAACAGAGAATGATGCTTTTATACAGAGGTCTTTTAATGCCTAAGAATCATATTCATATTTGCGTTAGAGATGATCTAGTTTAAAAAGTACAGCATAAAATCACAAACCTATCACAAGGTTGGCTGCAAGAGATTAAATGACAAGAGCTGCAGATGATGCTAATAGGATGATCCAAAGCAACTGAAAAACAGAGAAACATCTCTAAGAAAATCATCCGTAAAACTTTGATTAAAATACACAATTGAATATTAATTTGCACATTTAACTGAGGACTCGTGACGAAGATTACTTACATTTTCCATCACTGTGCATTTAAAGTAGAAAAAATGAAAGTTCAGACAATTTGCATAGTGTCACACTAGTGCATCAAAGCAGACCCTTAAAAAGTATAAGAACTGCCTAATCTACTGACAATCCCTCAAGAATATCATAAAATTTCACTACGCCAAAATGAGGGAAAAACTACTCTAGCATCATAAAATAGACCACTGTTTAAAATAGTGGTGTAATATTTCACTCACTAAAACAGTAGTTTTACTCCCTAAAATAGTTGTTTTAAACATTTTACTCCCTAAAACAGTTGTTTTTTAAGTTTAAAATACTGTCACATGTAATTCTCGTGCAAATGTATCGGGTTCACCCCGACGAAGCCCTAATTCGAAAACTACCTCTCCTTTCTCTCTTTATATATCTCTCTAAACAAAGCACTCCCTCTTCGTTCTCTCAAACCCAAACCTCTCTCACTTCTTCCTCTCTCACCTCTTCGCTTCCTCCCCTCTCTCTTACTCTCTCTCCCTCTTCGAAACCCTAGCAACCATCTCCCTCTTCGAAACCCTAGCCTCCATCTTCCTCTCTTCTCTCTAATGAAATCCGTAGCTTCCCCCATAATTGCAGCCATAGAGACTCTTGCAATCCTCCTTAGATCTACAAAATTTCATTTCCATTTCCAATCATGCATCCAATCCTAAGAGCCAGTTCCCATCATTCAATTGCCAATTTTTCTCGCAAGAATTTTGTTCGATCGCGACAGGGATTTCGACACTGGGATTTCATTCTATTGCCGCAAGGATTTCATTCGATCGCCACCGAGATTTCAGTCGATCGTCGTAGGGATTTCGTTTGCTAGGGATTTTATTCGATTCGCTGTTTCTTCTCTACAGATCAAGATTCTACGTGTCGGAGAGTTTCTATTGATCTCCCTTTCATTCGATTTGGCTTAGGTTTTCATGATCAACTATGAAAATTTGGGTTTTCTTGCCTGAAATTGTGGCCATTGAAGAGGCTTTTGTATGACACTTAAGATCTATATGCAGCTCTCTCTCTCTCTCAAAGCAAACCCTAGGAGACGTTGCAGCTCTCCTTTCATATATGAGTTGACCAAGACAAACTCTGTTCCGTCGTTTACACCTTCAAAGTTGGCCATTCGCCTCACAACAAGCATATCTAATTTCTAGGATAGGATTTCAAATCAATTTCAGATCTAATTTATGTTAGGTTCACAGGGTTTGCCTTCAGTTAAGTGGATTTTTGTTGTTTGATTAGGAGAAGAGATAGAAGAGGCGCTACTTTGAACCGTCCACACGAAGGCAAGTTGTTGATCCATCTAAAAACCAGATTTATATGCTGATCGATATTCCTGTAAGCAACTGCTTGAACGGTAACATAGTGAAGATCTTTGTTCTGACACAATTCAATTCTGCATCTCTTAATCGCCACCTTTCACACGCATATGCAAGTAACATTGGTGGATACAAGAACGAAGGCTTTGTCGAAGTTCTTGTAGCTCAGCAGAGCCCTGAGAACCCTAACTGGTTCCAAGTAATAGATCCTAACTTTTTCGGGTTGTCGCTAACGGGTGCATCATGTCAATAGTACTGTTTATGTATTTATTTGTAAGAGCATTTGATTTTATTCTCCATTGACGACAATATGTTTCTGTCTATTATAAGCAGATTTTTTATAAGCATAATTTGTCAATTGACTTTTGGACAGTTTACTCATTTTGATGTAAAAAAAATTGATTTGGTGCCCTCTCTGCTTTTTAGCATTTGTAGTCTATATGTCAAGGTGTATTATTGATAGACCTGAAATAGTCAGCTATGAAATGTCCCATCGTCATCACAGGCTTATTTGGGGTCGGCTTTGTGACTCCTATTTCTCCACTCGTTTCTGATCAGTGTCCTTTGCAGAACTCGCTAACAGGGGACACGACAAAACATCACTACAAAAAATAAGACTATTAGCGGCAGTTTTTGGCTGCAAAAAACTGCCGATAATAGTCTTATTTTTTGTAGTGCATGTGTTCATAATAGGTCTCATCATTTATATATATATAATAATAATAGGTCTCGTCTTGTGGATTTAACGGCATTTCTTTACTGCTTGCTGCCGTCCTAACATTGACCCTCCTCCTTTCTCATCTGAGATTGGGACCGACATCGCCGGAGTTAGCTATGAAATGTATAAGACGGTCTAAATTTTGTGAGTTGTATCCTTATGGAGTAAGTGTAGAGTAGAGATTCTTTTTTCACATTGGAATTTCAATTGCATCATGTGTTTGATGGTAAGATCAGTACGGTGTTTGTGTTATCTTTTTGAAATTTGTAAGGAGAATCCTCATCAAACAACTCCAGCTGTACATAAGAATATAAGATGACTGGTATTGTGTTTGAACTTTGGATTCTCTTCGTAGGATGGATGGTTTACCTACAAATTCTATGTGAAATACATGCAAGTTTCTTGGTTTTCTTTGTCCCTTACATTTTTTTTTCTGGAGAAGAGGAGATTGAACTTGCAGCCCTAAGGCTATAGTATTGTGAACTTTCTAGTTGAGCTACAGGTCAATCCCCAGTTCCCTTATATTTATATGTAATGGATGATGAATGAACATTAGAATGCATTAAGATGTAGAAAAAATGTCATTTATATTTTCGAAATTGAGTAAATGCTACTTCTCTGTGCTAATCTTGAACTGCATCTGGCCATCCGTTATCAAAATTCTCAACGAAGTCCTCAAAGCAGTCAAGATTTTATAAATAGTATACTCCATTTTTCCCCTCCTAGATTTGAATTGTAAATATTTTTTCAGAGAATGACACATTGTGGGATATACCGCAATTTTAGCATTTGACAGAAAGGCTGCTTATCACTAGCTTGTCTTGCCAAATGTACGAACAATTAAAAATATTATGACATGCTATTTATGGTCCTAATAGTTCATTCTTTTAAGAGCATCCTTCTTTTATGTCTATCATTTATCTTGTTTGGTCTGTTTTTTCAAGAATACATTCTATATCTTGCTGAATCATGGGAAATTTCTTGTATTTTAGAAATGGTAATGTCCAATGTAATGGGTTGGACATCAAATATTTACTTAACTATGTTCGACTTGAAGCCCCAGCTGAATGAAATTCTGCTATATATTTTTCAGGGAACGGCTGATGCTGTAAGGCAATATTTATGGTTGTTTGAGGAACATAATGTTATGGAATTCTTGGTTCTTGCTGGTGACCATTTATATCATATGGATTACGAGAGGTTTATTCAAGCACAAATAAACTGATGCAGATATCACTGTGGCTGCACTGCCAATGGATGATCAACATGCCACTGCATTTGGTCTGATGAAGATTGATGAAGAGGGTCGCATAGTCGAATTTGCAGAGAAGGCAAAAGGGGATCAGTTGAAAGCAATGAAGGTAGGCATTTCCTAAATAGGTTGATTAAGGTTCTTAGGTCAAACTTTTTTTTAGAACGGTCATAGTCATGCTCTGAATTTTTGATGATGTGATCATTTTTAATATATGATTAATGCGGATGACTTGTAGCACACATATTTGTTTGAATAGTCTATGCAATGGGTATGACTACATTTATGCATGTCATGAACACCAAGTATGTGTTCCATCCAAACTGAATAATGGTCTACTCCCTGGTTTTTGTGATTTTCATTTTGTTTTTGACCCGTTAAAATTTATGGTCATCCCTTATTAACATGGGAAATTTACAGAAACAGGATTGGGAAAAAAAGGTTTCTCACTATTATACTGAAACCAAAAGTTTCTCATAATCAGGATGCACCGTATTTCAGGGTCCTCGAAATTCATGAAATGTACTTTTTAGTGATTAGTGAAATAACCTTGATACCCTGCTTTTTCAAATTTTTGCACTAAGAAAATCCGTGCAGTCCTGATTATGAGAAACTTTCCCTTTCAGTATAATGGTGAGAAACTTTATCAATATGAGTCCTATTTTTGAAAAGTGCCCATTAGCATCAACATGTCTTTCTGCAAATATGTATATTTTACAAGGCATATTTGAAGTAACTCTTTTTTGTGCATTAATGGCGATAACTTGATTTCTACTATATGATAGTATGGATTTCTCTCTTGAGATTAAGTATAGTAGAGAAACTAAACTAATCCAGGACATTAGTTCAGAGGTTTCATGGGCTTAAAGACGATGAAGCCAAATGGCCTAAACTATGTGCTAAGTACTTTGACTGTGAAATCTGTACTACCACAACTACCATATAAGAGCATGCCATAAATTTTCACATGTGCAAGTGTGCAACTACCCTTTGTGCACTCCTAAACCATGAATTCCATATAAGAGCCTGCCATAAACTCTACAAAATTACTCGTGTGCAGCGCATACTAGCCATAGAAGGGCTGTGCTTTAATTTCTAAGACTTCCCATCAAGGTAATGGACTTTGAAAAAAATATTTCGTCCTCTCTTCAATGTGGTTTCCTATTCTAGAGACAATCTTATTGCCTTTGGATTAATGGTTTGCACCATCCAGCGGCATAGCTTCTCATCTACTGAATTCCATGAAAAGTTGATTGTAACATATTGTAGGGACCTTAATGTGTGAGTCATCTTGTTATGGAATTGGTGCCTCAAAAGTTGTACCACCTGAATGATGAAGGGAAGGAGAGCCAATCTTTTTGCCTCTACTTTGCTATTCCTTGATTCCCATAACATTTAGTATAGGAATTTGTGTGCATTTTTTGCCGTAACATTGTATCTACAAAATTTTATCATAATTTATACAAAATATAATGTCTTCCTCTGCTAAAGCTATGACTTTTTGGTACATCTCTTGTATCCCCTTCCCCTTATCGAAGCTGAGATTTGGTTTCCTTTATGGTTAGAGTAGATTTCCTTGTGGGTATCTGACAGTCTTTATTTTTTTGTTCCTTCTTGTTTTTGCCTCAAAACTTTCCTCCATTTCTTCATCATTCCCTCTACCATTATGGCTTCTTCTTTTTTCCCTTGGGTTTTTTCTTTCTCCAGTGATCTGTGCTGGTATTTATTGTAGAGAGAGCTGGAGTTGAGACCCTTGAAATATGTTCTCATGTCTCTTTCTTTGCAGAATTGTAAAATTCACCATTCAGTAGTTGGGATGGATCTAAGCATTGGCCACCTATCCCTTGGGTTCGATAACGCTACTCAGTAAGTATTAGCTATGATTGACCTGGTTGAGCTGATAGCAAACATGAACAATAGCTTTTTAGCACCTTTTTCGGGATAGATAATGATTTTATCTTAGATCTAGATAGATCTGCTCTGATCTAGCTCAGATCTGTGTTAGTTTTCTTTTATAGCAGTAGATTAGAATTTTTGGTGTGAATTTTTGTCATTTTAATTAATTTTGCTATAATTTCATTAGAACTTAGTTAAGACTCTAGATACTACTGTAGTTTTATTTATTTAACTTTGCTTTCAACTTTATTAATGATCTCGCATGACCACTTTAAATGATCGCGTGAAATGTTATGTTTTAGCCGTCATGGTGTCATATTCGATTTGGAATGGAGTGAAAATGCATGCGAACCGTGATCTAGTTACCAACTTTCTCAAGAACAAACTACGTTTCAGGGTAAGTTGATTAGCATTTCATTTTAGGAGTTTATGTGATGTGGGTTCCACCAATTTCGCTTGAATCAAGTGCAACTGTGACATACTACTTTTGTTTTATTGATGGGTTTTCAGGGTTTTGCCATCTCGAATTGGGTCGGTATCGATAGAATTACTACTCCGTATAAAAGTCGAATTACTCATACTCCATCAATGCTGGAATGAATGCTGGCATTGATATGGTAAGTGTTTCTTCAATATACCTGCCTTGTCGCATTAATTGTGCATATTTGGAAATTTACCAAATAGGATACCTTTTTAAAAATAAGTGCTCAGATATATCATTTTAAAAATAAACACCATATACGGCACCGTTTAAGAAAAAAAACTATAGGGTATGTAGGCCTTCCCTTGCAGTAAATTTTTTATAAAAGAGGGTATATGCCCTATGCAGTGTTTATTTTAAATGGTATATCTAGGTACTTATTTTTAAAATAGTACCCTATTTAAGGTTGGAGTTAATCTTAGTTTCACTTTTTAAAAAATTAAGTAAATGCAAATCTTTGAGAACTTGGGTGATTCCTCGGGTAACTTGGTTTTATGAAGAAATCTGAAACTATTTGCCACCTTAAAAATTGTACTAAACTAATTTTTATACGAAAACAACAGAAAAATGAAAGACTTGTAAAGCACATTTTATATCATGTATTTTTTTGCATTCCCGTAGTTTTTTTTTTGGCATATTGCAGTTCATGCTTCCTTTTAACTATACCAAGCTTATTGATGGTCTGTCCGAAAAGTCAAGAACAAAGTAGTTCCCATGAGCCAGATCGATGATGCAGTGAGAAGAATCTTGAGTGTCAAATTCACAGTGGACCTCTTTGAGAAACCCTTGGCTGATCACAGCTTTGTTGACCAACTTGGAAGCGAGGCGTGTTAGGCAATCCACTCGATCCTCTATAATTTGCAATGTTCAATGACTGTCTGGTTTTTGGGTTTCTAGCTTGGCTCAACTGAGTCAACCGAACATGCTAGATCTAAGTTATGGACTCATTCTCAAGCCTATTGAAACTGACTCAGATCCAACAAGTTGTGATCAGGGCAACAATTAATATATTTTAATATTGGAGAATCATAAAATCTTTTGTATGTAGTATGTGATAAATCTGTGCGTCCTATTGAAACTGACTCAAATCCAACAATCAGATTTTGATTCCTAAGTCTTTGAAGGAGAAGCAGGCAAAGGCTACCAAAAGGAGGTATAAAGCCACTATTATTCGGATCCAGTTTCTTGATGGAGTAGTACTCCAGGGCGTTTTTCTGCCCAGGGAGCCAATCACAGCACTCTATGAGGTTAGTTTTTTTATTTTTTATTTTAGACTATTAATTTATTTATTATATTTTTGATGCACATCTCTATGTTATTATTTTCTTCTTGTTTCTTGTTTCGGTTGCTCACATTTCATAGTATTCTGAGGATAGTGTTTGTGAGCTTTATCTCATCTTCATTATGCTGGGGATAGCATTGTCTTTTTGCCAGCTTAGGAAAACTATGGGACAACTATAAGATTTAATTAGATCGATATATCATTTTAGTATTTTGATTCGATTTTTCCGTTATAGGAACATTTGACAAAACCTTCTAATGTCTCAGACAGGGATTGCTTATGTGAATTTTAAAATAACAAGCACGAAATGATCCATGGAAAGGCGCCAAATTTATTATATTCATTGGCTTAAAATTTAATAGAACTTAGTGTAAAGATGTAAATGTTGTGTAGCTTTATCATCCAATTGGTACCCCCGTGTTAAGGGTGTCTTTTCTTTTTCCCTGTTGATAAGAACTATTGATAATGCAACTCTTCTACTTGGAGGGTGGCGTCTCGCTCCTAAGAAGTACGCTCTTTCCAGTGGGGCTGGCCATCTAATCCGTTTTCTGGCAATAAACTTGTTCCCAAGTTATGTAGTTGTCTTGTCCTGCATGTATAACTACCCAAATCTCGATGCAGTTTTGAATCCCTCCTAGGGACCTCACATGATAAAATACATGTTATGTTATAACGCATACAGTTTTGAATCCCACTACCAACTGTTTGTGCAGGCTTTACTGCTGTTTATTTTCCCTCCCTTTATAAAATAGATAGAAACAGTGCTTTGGTAGCCATCTGACATGTACATTATATAATGAAATAAGGGCCCTATGATGGTGGCAATAGGTTACCATGGTTATTTTCCTTCCCTTTATTAAATAGAGAGCAACAGTGCTTTAGTTTACCACGGTTAAAATAACCTTACGATGAGATCTTTTTTGGTGCCATGGGCTTCATGGTTTAGTTCTGATTCTGCCATTAAATTATATAAACATTTCTCTCTTTCATATGATTAAGAGACTAAAAGCTCAACAAAATAAACCACTAAAACATAAGGGAGTCATTCAATTGGTAAAGCTTTTAGGTTCTTAATAATATTGTTCAAATAGTTTTTTGATGAAATTAGGTTCTTAACCATATGGTTCAAATAGTTTTTTGATGAAATTTCAGGATGATTCCCATTTAGAAGATTTTCTTGTGAACCATGTGACAGCACATGACACCAAAAGGATTGCCATGTGTACAAAATTGCTGACCCACTAATCAACCTTGGCGGCGGTGGTGAGCGAGAATGGTTGGGCTATATACTAGCTTGGTCCATATGATTTACTAGGGCCTAAAAACTTGACCCAAGCCTGGACCGTATATTGTTTGGAGCGAGAAATGAAGCCTTGCTTTCGGTTTGAATGTCCTCTGATGGGCCTTTGGTTGGGCATAACAGAAAATGGTTTACCACCCACCCAAGCTAGAGTCCAGTCCGTATGTCAACCGGGCTTGGATTTCAGGCCCAGAAAGACCTAATTCTTTAGCTCAGACACAGGTAGGCCATTGGATGCCTGATCAATTTACAGCTTTACACTCACCTCAAATCCATAGGAAGCTAATGCAGATTTCTGATAGACTGAAAATCATGTTACATCTCATAGTTTTTGTAAGTAATAAGAACATGAACCCAATCTGTTTATTATACTCTTTGGATTTTAATGTGCTTATAATTTCCCAAGTCAATCCATCGAGGTCCCGCTAATCTCAGATCCAGAGCATATGATGTGGATTTTAATGTGTTTATACTCTTTGCATGTTCTCCACTTCCTTAGTTGACTGAGTCTCTTCTGATACTTGCCCATGCAAGAATAACATGTTTCTTTATGTATTAAAATAATCAAAGTTCCATTGGTTATTTAGTTCTTCTAATTTTTCTGGTTCTTCATGTCATGCCCTATATCATTTTCATGGATGAAATTGATGCCGTTGGGGGACGCCGTTTTAGCAAGGGAACAAGTACAGATCGTGAGATCCAGAGGACCCTAATGGAACTGCTTAATCAGCTGGATGGATTTGGTCAACTTGGCAAGGTACACCAATTTTGAAGAAGTGTCATAAACTGCTTAATCAGTTGATGATAATATCTGTGAAATATGTAGTTTTTTTTTTAAATGGTGAGGACACAGCTCTTCAGTCTTTTTTGATGGGTCAACCCCATTAGTAAGTCGGGTAGGGTATGGCTAGTTTAAAAGCCCAATTAAAAATCAGCCTATCTAAGCTTGGCCTGACCCAATCAATCGCATCAATTTGTATTGAATTTGTCTCGCTAGCCCACAACCTTACCAGAACCGTCATGGGCCTGCATGGGCTAAGGTAGGTATGTCTGAATAATAATGGGATTGGGGTGGCTTGGCCTGATCAATAACCGGCCAAATGTGGGACTGTTAATAATCAAGCCATTAAAGTTTCAACCCAGCCTAGCACGACACGACCCACTGTAACCTAGGGGTGGAAATTTGGTATACCAAACAGAAACCAAAACTGATTTTTCGGTTTTGGTATCGGTTTGGCCAAAACTGATGCCGAACTGAAACTTATCGGTTTCGATTTTAATAAACTGATAACCAAATAACCAAAACCGATACCAAACCGATCCTTATCGATTTCGGTCTGTTCGGTTTTCATTTATTTTTTTTATTTTTTTTTTTTTTAAAGGCATTTTCGGTTTTTATCGAGTTTCTCTTCCTACTATATTGATTTTCGGTTTTCGGCACCCAAAACTACTGATGCTGAACAAATCGGTTCCTTTTATGGGTTTTGGTTCAGTTCAGATCTGTTGTGTCCGCTTTAAATTTTTCGGTTTTGTTTTCTACCCCTACTGTAACCCGTACCTTTAAGTCCCTCTCAGCATCTCTTGCTCTTAGTTGTACTATACTGCATTGTCTGTCAATTAGAAAAAAATCATTGGCTTTGCCGATGGCTGGTTAGTCCATGAAATTCAAATCAGTGTTAAAGTGGGTTGGTTAGTAGAACACCTGCACATCAGCCTCATGCTCACCCTGTTTATGCTTTCAACGAAATGGGCCTAATGAGTTTGGACCAACAACCCCACACTCATGTTTATTAATCAGTCTAGCAACCAACTAGACACACGTCCCCAATCCTGCTATGTTTGGAGTAGGCATTTTAACTTAAGACTGCCTTTGGATAAGGGAAAATTGGGAAATGATTGAATTCCAAAGGTCGGATTTACAAATCTTTCATCTACTTATGCCTTGAAAAAATAGATCCTAATTTTCTGCTATTTTTCAGGTTTAGAGTACGAGTGTACCCCTCGGAATTTCAATTTGTCGTTAGAAAGATATTTCTAGTAGATTATTGTAACAACATGGATCTCTACTACATTTTCCACAATATCTATCCGAACGATGGAAATGATGGAAAACAAAAAGATCCTGGTAGTTAAGAATCCATAAGAAAATGTAGGATTAACAAATCTTTTTCCCCCATTTTGCATCTTAACCTCCGCCCCCTTCTTAACCTAGTGTATTGAATTTTCTTCCAACTTTTACCATGTTTTGAATAGTGGATAAGATATAGTTTTTAGTTATTTTTAGGGACCATGAACCTGATCAATCTTGTCCGTGTTGCCTCGGCCCTTGATTATTTTTTATGTTGTTTCACATATTTATTGTTGTATTATTTGATTTTTGAGATGGTTAATTATGAGGATGCACCTTGGCTGTCAATATACCAAGCTGATCAGAAGGGTCAATCTATTGTCTTCATAACTTTTATCCGTTTCAATTTACTGCTTGAATATAACTTGTAGGAGCATTTTATATATTCCTTATATTAATTGTCCCACTAATAGTAATGAATAATGGGCATATTGCATGACTGGAGTTCCTATTTTCCAATTTTGCTTTTCAGTTCCTTTCTAATTGCAGTAAGGGGTTTGATAGATGTTTAAACAAGATGTTGGCTTTGGTATTTCCTTTTAGTCCTGCATTGAACAATGATCCTGGTATTCTGCCCTCAGGTGTGTGTTTACTAATAATGGATGTTGCAATATTACCTAAGGATTGGAGGTTGTAAGTTTGGGAAAGCATGTAGATACCATCACCCCCACGAAAAAACTGCGGAAGCAATACAGCAAGAGCTTAATTTTTTGGGCTTTCCTATCCGACTGGTAATTGAAATATATTTCTATTAGAAAAATGTATTGATATATTTTATGATTCTTTTTGGAGTAAGTGATTTTTCTTGTACATTTTTTATGATGCATTTTTTTTCATCACAGGGAGAAAGAGAGTGCCCCTTTTACATGCGTATAGGTACTTGCAAGTTTGCAACCAATTGCAGATTTCATCATCCTAATCCTACTACTGTGGGAGGTGACCCTCATGCGGGATATCATAATGGTGGATCTCTTCCCTTACATGCATCAGGTGCATCACAACCACCTGTTCCATCATGGACTTTGCAAACAGCCTCAAATGAACCTGCTACTTTTGTGGATGCATCTCCATCTTATGTGCCTGTGATAATTTCTCCTCTAGGGGTCCATCCAAATTCAGAATGGAATGGATATCAAGTGAGCTATGCTTTAGTCTCCATCTGTACTACTCTAGCAATTAAAGCAAGTTCTCTAATTTTGGTGAACTATAGATTTCCAAAAAAGGCCTATGAACAAGTTGAACTTTGGGCTACCTTCTGATATCCTAAACATAGGCCTTCGGAATTCATGGCAAAGATCACATTAACATAGATAATTTATAGCATGAAAATTTGGATTTTTGACTTTTCAATTCTTTTTAGCCAAGGTTTGATCAAGGTATGAAAACTCCTACAGTGATGGCACTTCCAATCTGTGGTAACTGGGATAGGTCTGTAATTTTTTGAAGAGGCCGACTAAGAGCCTTTTAGAGGCTATAGCATGCCAAAAATTGAAATTTACAGATACCAATGCCCTTGACAGCAGTACATGTCAGCTTTTCGCGGAGAGAAATCGACTTCAATAGATCTAGATCCGTTGAGGTTGGTCATAGCCCACTACCCCTTTTGAAAATATGGATTAATATTTCTCAAATTAAATGACTGTTTAAAATGATTACATGAGTAAGGCCAAGCCGTAGTCATTTTTGGCAGACTTTATGGAAAAATATGGCTAGGTTCTCATAGGTAGTACTTGTGGTCACTGGTTGGAAAAGGGGACTATGGGGAATGCCATGCATATGAACCCAGGATCATATGCCACGTGGCATGTGATCTGAAAAAATATGGTTTGGGGACACTTTTTGCCCTTCAAAACTATGGTGGAAGTTTGCCTTCCGCCTGCCTCTTCCTAGTGCATTGAAATTTGGCACCTTTGACGATATTTTGGATGGTAGATGTACATCCAATGGTGGTGTGTTTGGTTAGAATATTGTAGGGTTATTTTCGGTAACCTAGTTTGATAAATGCTTTATAATAATCACAACTAGTATTAATAAAAAATCATATTACTTATTCATTTGTTCTTTCTACCTCAATGCTAACCATTTTATTCTATTTAAAACCTAGCATAATTTCACAAATGAATAAGTAAATCATATTACTTATTCATTTGTTCTAGGGGGTGCAAGTCCAACATACCCATAAAAGGAAATTGTTTGGCTGTATCTAATTTCTAACCTTTTGTTTTACTCCAATTGCATAAAAATCCTTCATATAATTTAGTTATATCAGACAATTTAATTGCAATAATAACCATGTGAGCAGGTTCGGGTGCTCCTGGATCGAGCTCACGTTGTTTCTAGGGATTGGAATGATGTTTGTGGGGATTTTAATTGTATCGCAAAAGTAAGACTGATTCTATGGCTCTTCTATCCTTATGTGAAGTATATGTTCGAAATTTGTTATGTGCTTGGAGTATTATCAGTTTAATTGCTTAATATCATCAACATCTTAATTTAATTACTTAATATCATAAATATTTAATTACGTTCTCCTTTTGATTTCAGGCGAAGCTTTTCGATTTGAAGCTCACCTCAAACGGATCACTATGGGACGGGGATACTTGGCTGGAGAGGCGAAGCACATTTTTTTTTTTTAATTATGAAAATAGGTCATGGGGTCCTTAGATTGTTAACTCTCTTTCTTTTCTTCTTTTTTTTTTGTTTGAATAAACTGATTGAGCATGTAAAGTTTAAAATATTTGGTTGATTTGAAAGGTTGGATCATAGGTTGAGATGAAATCTTTTGTTTGAATAAAAGAATTGGGCATTTATTTTATTTATTAATGGCATTGAATGATTTGCATTTGAGTTGAATGGATGTGTTTAAATATGAGATTAATAGCTTTTTTTCTTTATATAATTTTTTTAAAGCATTAAAAAAAAACATTAAAAAAAGCATTAAAAAAAAAGTATTACAAAAAGCATAAAAAAATTGCATTAAAAAAAAGCATAAAAAAAATATTATTTAAAAAAAATTTGCATAAAAAATTGTCGACGTAATTTTTTTTTTTTTTAAATATATATTTTTTATAAAAAATTTGCATAAAATAACAACTGCCCTAAACAGTTGTAAAAAAAGCAGTGGTTTTTTCTATGATTGTTAAGAGCAGTTGTTGTTGAAGTTCATAAACCACTGTCTTGTATAGTGGTAAAAAAATATCACTCCTTTTTTTACAACTGTTTAGGGCAGTGGTTTTTTTGGCTTTTCCAACAGCTTGATATATAATTTCTAGCCACTTCAGCTTTTTAAATTAGCATTTTAACAAATTTAAACTTTTAAAGGGATAAGTTCACTCTAGAGAGAGAGAATTCTATGTTAGACTGCCTACAAAAATGGGATAAAATGAATTTTAGAAGGAAAAAAGATTCGCTTTTGTAATTTACGCGAAAAATGAAGTGCACAAATAAATCATGAAGATGAATTCCATATATTTTCCATCACTGTGGAGCATCTTCATGAAGTTGTGAATCTCCCTGCTCCATAGGATATAGATGAAACCTCTCAAAAATTCTTGCCCATTCCATCCTTTCCAGATGTCCACCCATACGTACGAGTAAGGCGGATCTGTATAAAAATACAATAAGAATCAGTTATGCCTACCTAAAATGATATGCATGTAATTATATAGCACATGACCAGCCCAAAGGCATAAACTGCTAGCAAAATTCTGCCATAATCTGTCCCAAACTCCCAATCATTCAAGCATTAGATTGAGTTATGGATACTTGAAATAACATGCATGTAACTACATAGCACATGACCTGAGCAAAGGCATAAATTGCTTGCAATATTCTAGCATAATTTGTCCTGAGCATTTGAATTACAACATCTGCGAGAAGTGTTCCCCAAAGCCTGCATAATGTACCAAGAGAGAAGCCAGTGAGATCGATAATATCTAATTCCAGAAATTGAACAGTGAAAAACATATAAGACCATGAACGGGTTACAAAATCATTGAATTAGCTCGACTCAGCCTGAGTCCACTCTACTGAGGGTGGTTGGTGAGGTTGCCAGAATAGGGACTATCCAATCAAATAAGAAATAATAGAAGTTAGCATTTAGATAAGTTTGATTGAGCAGGTTCAGATCAACAGCTAAGTCCAATGGCGTAGAACCCAGCATAGAAGGTTCCAAATCCAAGATATTGAACCATGCCATATGACATCAAAAAAATTCCCCACAGCCAATCAGCACAACATTGCTCCTCTAATCAACCTAAACTACCCACAGGCCCACATGTATCAATTTCTTCCTCACTTCGGGTTAGAAAATTAAATTAAATTTTTCTGGACAATTTTTGAGTTAACAAACGGCAAGATTTCAATTAATATTAATACTAAAGGTCACTGCAACATAACAATTCAAGAAAGACAAGTGTGATAAACAAGAGAACGAAGATGATTTCCACATGTCATTAGCAAACCGCACCAATATGCAGTTTCCTGTGATACATGGAAAACTAGACTTACCTCAATGCTTCCAAAGCCAAACATCGCACAATGCTCAAAAGATGCAGAGGCAGAATTACGGTTTTAAGAAAAAGGGCAACAAATCAACTATATTCAATAAAATCAGCCTCTTGTGGTCAGTGTTTCGAAGTTCATCATTGGAGCCATATCCATCCTCGTTGATGAAACCCAATTAGCATGCATGTGTGCTGAACCATGGCACTCATCCCAGCTACAACCTATTGCAATAAATTTTGAAGTGATGTCTCCCTAGAGTCATGGCAGCAAAAATAGTTGCTTTCGGGAAGACAGGTTGCCCAAAAGACTTGGGTGTTCTGACACAAAAGAGGCTCTGACTTGCATCATTTAGCCCAGAAGATTCATCTCACTCCAACAATGGGAGCATGAGATGACGGACCAAAAAGAAGGTAAACAGCTTTCACAAGGAAGACTCACAAATACTGCAAGAGGAGGGGGGCTGTAAAGACCCAAAAATTTCCTTTGATCTATACATCTCAATGTGCATGCCGATTGGTCGCACACCAAATAAGATAGAATAAAAAAATAATTATGTGAGTTAGTCAACCTAGTTAGGGATGAGGAAGGAAAAGAATAGAGTGTGTGAACCTGTGAGGAGGTAGTGTATATCGAAGCACGGTGTATGTGCTTAACATGGACACCCTGAACCTTTAAGTATAAAAGACAAATACTAGGAGAAATTAATGCCTTTGCATGTGGTTAGTGTGAGAGAGTAAATGAGAAGAGCAAGGGAGTTTGGGCTTTGAATGCGTGGGAGTGCGTGCACGATCCACCCTCGATTGTGAAGTTATGGAGGTTTTGATCGGAGAAGAATCCGAGTTCCATCTCGTGAAACCATAACTTGAGCTGGAAAAGTGGATCGAGGAATTGGATCAATTGGAGGTAAGAAATTTGTGTTAAGTTGTGAATTAGTGTTAGATAAGTCTTCATTTGTAATATGATTGGAAAATTGTAAAGAAAAGAAAATAGATTTGAGAAAGAATGGATTTGAAATGAGAAAGTCAAGGGATAAATGAAATCTGTCGAATTCGATCGATCGAAATTGGATTTGATCGATCGAATTGGATTTAAGAAGGTGAATACGAATTCTGAGGAAATTTGTTCGATCGAAATAAAATTAGACCGAACGAAATGTGTTTCGATCGAACGAGTTGGATACTCGATCGATCGAAAGGTATAGAATAGGGAATGTTTAAGGAATTCTGACGAAATTTGACCAATCGAAATATATTTCGATCGATCGAATTAGAAATTGATCGATCGAAGTTTTGGTGCCAGAAGTTTAATTTCTGAAGGATTCGGCCGATCAAAATAGTTTCGATCGATCAAATTTGGAAATCGATCGATCTAATTGGGGAATCGATCGATCAAATATGTTAGATTCAGAATTTTGTTGTGATTCGTTTGTAGGATTTTGGAGAGACCTTATATCTTTCTGTTTCATGTCTTTTCTGATGTACGTTATGGCATGTCTTAGGTATGAACCTGTGATGTGTGAGATGAGCTAACGAATTAAGGGAGTCGCGTGTGACTTTGTGTTTGAGGTAGGGAAAACTCTATACCATGTGCATTAATACGCTTAGTATGTGCCTTATGAAATGAGATGTTTGTTTTAAATACGATGAGTTTATGAATGCATAAGCATGTGTGTGTATTTCGAAAACCATGATAAGTTAAGTGTGTCATCTATGTGGGAGTCTTTCAAGATTTATTTCGTTAATGTGATAAACATGTGGAATCTTTCAAGATTCATTCGAAATGTGAAACGAGTGTGTGAGTTCATGTGTTTTAAGTAGTTATAATTACCACATCACACGGTGATAAACTATAAGTTATGCACTATGATTTAAGGTTTCATATTAGTACCCAGCCGACACGGTAGTATATCCGTGACCGACGCGGAGGTATATCGGTGACCGGCATGGCAAGATATCCGTACAACCCTTGTGAATTTTGTGAATCCTACCGGCCAACAGTAAATTGTGTTTGGCACAAGCATCCATCATTATTGGAACCTTGGGCACCATATATGAATGGTTCATGTGAACGACGATGGCGGGTATTCCATTGGGGGCTCGATGCTATATTTGCTCGAGGGATTATTTAAGTGAAGCAAATTTAAGTTTCCTTTCTTGTATTATGAGAATGAGAATGAGAAGAAATGCATGTGATAAGTATTTCCCAATTTAAGAGAAATGTTTTGTTACATTCGTTATTTTTGAATTTGTACATCTTCATGAGAAAACCACATTTTTATCATGTCATGGGATATATGTGTTTTGTTGAGATATGCATGCTATTTGTGTTTCCCTATTGAGCTTAGATGAATCTCATTCCTTGACTATACGTCACAGGTACAAGTGAGGATCTTGGTACGGAGGGCCATGATAAGGAGGACTCCGAGTACACACCTTCATAGGAGGAGATAGAACCTCATCCTGAGGACTGTTTTTTGTGTCCAAAGCACGGGTAGGTCTGGCTTTAGAGAGATGGTTTAGTTCATGGGTTTTGTAATGTAATTAACATAATTCTTTTGGATATTAATTATATTAATTTTTGGTGAACCATGTTTCGGTGATGGATGGCCATCACCAGTGGGTCTTCTCGGTTCTTCTACTCATGAGTTTTACATGGGATTAGAACTGTTATTTTGAACTTTTGAGATATAGAACTGGAGATTTATTTTTACATAAATGATTATGTCTCTTAGCCATGGTTTTCGCTTTGTTTCCGCTTTGCGTGTGGATGTGCCAGGTGTTCCTTTCGTGGATCGACCTTAAAGTCGATCCAACGGTCTGAGTTTCAAGGTTGGAAAATCTGGGCTGTCACAGTTTGTATCAGAGGTTAGGCTTTAGAGAGTTCTGACAAGTCTTAGATTAGACTAAACAATTAATATTTTGTTGAAATATAGGGACCATCTATTAATGACTCTTGTTTCATTGTAACAAATAAAGATGGATCAGAGAGGTAGAGGATGTCCTAGAGGCGGCTATCATAGAAATGTGAGAAGTATAGATGATATCCCTGCTGGTTCTAGCAGAGATCAGAGACACACTCCAAGTGAGAGAGATCAGAGGGATGAGGCAGCTGTTAGGATGGCGCAGGCCATGGAGATTGTGGCTGCTGCAATGGCCCAACAGACTCAGCAGACTGCACTACTAGCTGAGCAAATGGCTTTATTGGCTACCAATAACGTGAACCATTAGCAGCCACCACCTCCTCCAGCGCTATTACCCTCCTAATTTATGGACTTTAGGAGATTGAGACCTCCTAGCTTCCATGGACAGATAAATCCGCTTGAAGCGGAAAAATGGTTATATCAAATGGAGAAGCTCTTAGAGAGATTATAGAGTACTGAGAATGGGAAGGTTGTTTGGGCTTCCTTCCAACTTGAGGGTGATGCCGATCCATGGTTGAAATCGGTATTGAGAAAGAGAGAGGTCGAAAATCCTCACGGTCTATAGACTTGGGCAGAGTTTGTTCAAGTGTTTAACAAAGAATATTTCCCAAAGCAAGTGAGGAGTCAGCTGAAGAAAGATTTTGCAACTTTGGAGCAAGGAAATATGACCGTATGGGAGTACGGTAATGAATTTACAAGGTTATCCAGGTTCGCTTCAGAGTTAGTGGCCACTGAAGAGATGAAGGCCAATAAATTCGAAGAAGGCTTGAGGCCAAATATACGTGATAGGCTCGATGTTTGAGCTAGAGACCTACGCCAAAGTGATAGGCAAGGCAATTGTGGCCGAGAGGGATATAAACAATATGTACAAGAAGCGTGATCAACAAAACAAGAACAAGGCGGGTCAAGGGAGAGCTAGTGACTGTGACTCGGGGAGTAAAAAATCAAGGTTCGCACCACCAACTCCAGTTTCAAGACAACCTGTCAATGCAAGTTATCCTTGGCCCACTATATCTACTCCTGTCAGACCTTTCCGTATCAAGGGCCCTATGCAGACTCAGACTTCGGGAGCATCAGTTAATAAAGGGTTCTTGAGAGCAGCATCCTCAACACCTCAGGTTACGTGTGCCCTTTGTGGCAAATCGCATAAGACATCGGATTGCAGACGGGGCATCGGGGGGTGCTTTAAATGTGGAAAGATGAGCCATATGATTCGAGATTGCCCAGAACTGAGGGAAGAGGGTACTATTTCAATAACGACTGCACAAAGGCCTACGCGATCCAGGAGACCTACCATACCTGGCCGTGCATTTGCATTAACCGTCGAGGATGCTTGATCAAGTAATGATGTGATCCAAGGTATGAGTGTTTAGATATGTTAAATTTTGTTTAATGGCATTTTAGATAAAGAAGGTGCATAGATAAACTTGACCTGTCAGGGTCGTACCGTATGATTGTTTGATATTGCCAAGCATGCTTAATTATCTAGTATGTGTATTATTATAGGTACCTTATAATTATATCAAGAAAATGACGGTGATCGTTGTGATGCACGAGTTTTGATAGACCCACCCACTCATTTGTGACTCCGAAATTTGCAAGAAGATTGAAGGCCATTCCCAAAGCATTGGAGTTTATTTTGTATGTGTTAGTTCCTACGGGAAGCTCAATGACTATAGACACATGTTGCCGATCTATTATTGTGCGAGTTGACGATCGCGAGATGAAGACGGATCTTATTTTGTTCAATATGCAAGGCTTCGACGTACTCCTTGGCTTGAATTAGCTATCCGCTTATCATGCGCACATTGACTGCCTGTGAAAGGTCGTCACTTTTTGCCCACCGAAACTGAAGTCATTCCAATTTGTGAGTGATAAAGGCAAGATGATACCGATCATCTCCGTGGTACGAGTTGAACGGATGATGAAGAATGGATGTAATTGATACCTAGCATTTTTGCAAGAGCAATGAGAAGTGAAGAACGTCATCGATGATATTCCTAATGAATTGTCGGGATTTTCACCTGATTGTGAAGTGGAATTCGTGATTGACTTAGCACCAGGCACTGAGCCGGTATCTAAAACACCTTACAGAATGGCTCCTACCGAGTTGAAAGAATTAAAGGAGCAATTACAGGAGTTGTTGGACAAGGGCTTCATAGCACCAAGTATGTCTCCTTGGAGAGCACCGGTCTTTTTTGTCAAGAAGAAGGATGGGTCGATGAGACTGTGCATTGACTATCGTCAATTGAACAAGTTGACGACCAAGAACAAATACCCTTCACCAAGAATCGATGATCTTTTTGATCAGTTACAAGGGGAAAAGTTCTTTACGAAGATTGACTTGAGATCGGGGTATCATCAGCCGAAAGTGAAGGCTGAAGATGTTTAGAAGACTGCATTCAGAACCAGATATGGGCATTATGAGTTTCTAGTAATGCCTTTCAGCTTGACGAATGCACCAGCTTCATTTATGGATCTTATGAACAGGGTGTTTAAAACACACCCTGATACGTGTGCAGTTGTGGTTGTGGATGACATTCTCATTTATTCAAAGTCTAGAGACGAACACGAGCAACACTTACGCATTGCACTACAGATGCTACGTGTATATCAATTATACGTCAAACTCAGCAAATGCGAGTTCTGGTTAGAGTAGATGAGTTTCCTAGGTCACGTAGTCTCAGAAGCGGGTGTGACAGTTGATCCAACAAAGATTGAGGCAATAGTAGATTGGGAGCAACCAAAGACTGAGACTGAGATTCGCAATTTCCTCGTTCTAGCTGGATATTACCAACAATTTGTAGAAGGATTGTCGAAGATTTTAGGACTGCTCACACAACTTACAAGGAAAGATGTTAAGTTTGAGTGGACCAGTGCATGTGAAGAGAGTTTCTAAGAACTTAAGAAATGGCTTACCTCCGTGCCAGTGTTAGCTATTCCGTCGAGCAGTGGGGATTCACTGTTTATAGTGATGCTTCGTACAGTGGTTTGGGATGTGTGCTAAATCAATATAAGAAGGTCATCACTTATGGATCGAGACAGTTGAAAGAGTATGAGAAGAACTATCCGACGCACCATCTTGAGTTAGCCGCAGTGATCTTCGAGATCTTCATAGGCCATAAGAGCCTCAAGTACTTGTTTACATAGAAAGAGTTGAATATGAGGCAACAGAGATGGATTGAATTCCTCAAGGACTACGACTGCTCAATTCAGTATCATCCAAGTAAAGCGAACCTTATGGCAGATGCTTTGAGTCAGAAGAGTTCGGCTCAATCAGCTAGTCTGGTTATGGGATTTGGTCAATGGAAGCTGCTGGAAGACCTCTCTTTGTATGATAAGAATATTGAGGTCAAGGTTTCTGGTACATTATTAGCAAACATCATGATCAAACCAACAATTTTTGATCGAATTTATAAGCTTCAGATGAAAGATGCAGAGCTCTTAAAAATAAGACAGGGTGTGACAGACGGCACTAGAGGAGACTTTTCTATTAAAGAAGATGGATCGCTACTATTCAGAGGACGTCTATGCATACCAATTGACGCTGAATTATGACAAACTATATTGGACGAGGATCATAAGTCCAAGTATGCTATCCATCTCGATGGTACCAAGATGTACCAGGACTTGAGAAAGAACTATTGGTGGAGAGGATTGAAAAAGGATATTGCCGAGTACGTTTCTAAATGCTTTGTGTTAGCAGGTAAAAATAGATCATAGACACCCAGCGGGTCTGTTGCAACCTCTACCAATACTCGAGTGGAAATGGGAGTCGATCTCCATGGATTTCATTGTGGGATTACCACGGATGGTGAAGCGTCATAATGCCATTTGGGTGATAGTTGATCGCCTGACAAAGTCAGGACATTTCCTGTCCTAGAACACCACTTATACGGCAAGCAAATTGGCAGATCTGTATATTAAGGAGATTGTTCGACTGCATGGTATTCCGACGAGCATTATTTCAGATCGTGACCCGTTATATACCTCTATGTTTTGGCAAAGATTCCAAGAAGGCATCGGCACGAGGTTGGACTTTAGTTCGGCATTCCATTCGCAGACCGATGGTCAGACTACGAGAGTCAATTAGATTATTGAAGATATGCTTAGAGCATGTATGATCGACTTTTAGGGATCATGGGATCAACATTTGCCACTGATCGAGTTTCCGTACAATAACAGTTTTCAACAGAGCATTGGGATGGCTCCATATGAAGCGCTTTACGGATGGAGATGTAGATCTCCGATCAATTGGGAAGAATCAAGAAAAAAATTTATACTGGGCCCGAAAGTGACAAAGATTAATGTGGAAACCGTTCATATCATTCAAGAAATAATTAAGACAGCTCAGAGTCAGCAGAAGAGTTACGCCGATATCAAGAGAACTAGCGTGGATTTTCAAGTCGGAGATCACGTATTTGTGAAGATTTCCCTGATGAAAGGTGTAATGCGCTTCGAAAAGTGAGGGAAGCTAAATCCCCGCTACATTAGACCTTTTGAAGTATTGGGAAGAGTTGGTGAAGTTTCATATAGGGTCACTTTACCCCCGCAACTTGATAGAGTACATGATGTGTTTCATGTCTCCATGCTACGAAAGTAAGTGAGGGATCCGACTCATATACTAGATGTGCCACCGATTGAAGTTTACAAGGATTCGACCATTGTGGAGGAATCGATGCAAATTTTAGACCGAATGAAACAAGTATTGTGTACGAAACGGATTCCCTTGGTGTTAGTTAAATGGAAAAATCATTCTAAAGAGGAAGCTACGTGGGAGCGCGAAGCCGAAATGTGCGACCAATACCCTTTGTTGTTTTAATGAATAAGGAGATATGTGAATTGTAAAAGTCCTTCTGTGACTATTTTTGCATGTAAAATAACTCTATTAATTAATGGATATAAAACCATATGAAGGATTAAGAGTTGCAATCAGAATGGAAGTTGGAAAATACACAATTCAAGTGTTTCTGTCAAATTCGATCAATCGATCGAAACCATCAAACAGGGAGTATTTTTCACATTAAGGTGAAGTATACTAAATTCGACTGATTGAAAATTAAATCGTTCGATTGAATTCTTAAATCGTTCGATCGAAAATTTTAAGTGCCAAAGTTTGTCGGAGAAATTCGACTGATCGAAGATAAATTCGTTCGATCGAATTTGATATTTTGACCGATCGAAATAAAATTTGTTCGATCAAAATCGTGGACTAGATCAGTGTAAGTCAATTTCGATCAATCGAAATTGAATTCGATCGATCGAATCGCACAATATTTAAGTGATTCTACCATTTTTAAAAATCAAAGAGAAAGGATTTTTGGGGCTTTTCAAGGGGTTTTCTTTTATGCTTGTTCTTGGAGATCAGGGACTGAAAATAACGCGTGCGTTCTTTAATGGAATCGAATCCAAACCACTCCAATAAGGTAAATGCCTAAAATCTCTAGAACTTTGCATTCCATTCAACTATTTTGTCTAGATTATAGAAACCCTAGATTTTTGTTAGAAACCTGTGGCTCCTAAGACGAGGCAAGCGTCTAAGGTTTCGACTTCGAAGAGACCCAAGTCTCAAGGAGGTTCTTCGCAATCACCAACTTCTTTGCAATAATCTCCACCACCACCAACACCAATACCCCCACCTACTTCTTCACAACCACCACCATTAGAATAGCCAAAGGAATGGTGGGCTGACAAGGGGTTTGCGTATGAATATAAGATCAACCCGGCCCTTTTTGAAACACCCAACATACCGGGTATAGACGGTTGGGCACTTGATTACCTAGGGAAGGCCGAATTGGATAATCTTTTAAAACCCCTTCACCAATACTCTACCCTTGCCTTGTGCGATTGTTTTACCAAAATATGTACGACGGTAAGAACCCTAATACCGTTTGTACTAAGATCGACGGAAGAGATTATGTTTTCACCCATAGTATGGCATGTAAATCTCTAGAGTGCTATGACAGTTATGGCCCCGATGTTGAATTGTTACCCCAAACCTCGAACCAATACCTCGCCTACTAATAGCTGAGCAAATGACTCGTGGTCGACTTGGATTGGATAGAGCAATTAACCGAGCCGATTTGTCTAGCCATCTGTGGATGCTAGACACAATCTTCAAGTGCAATTTAAACCCTATACGCCATAAGACCGAGAGACTCGGGGTATTGATGCAGGCGCTATTTTTAGCATTTAAGGGGCATTGGTTCAATGTCGCTGAAGTGGTGTTTAAGGGCATGAAACATGCCAAGGGAAAAATGTTAGAGGGCGTAGACAAGCCGAAAGAGTACATACCTTACGCGAGCCTCATCTCTAGCTTGCTTGAGGAGTATCCGGGAGGTGCTACATATAAGATTTCTCCCCGTGAGCCGATGTCGTTTGATAACGTGGAACTGTACACTTTTAAGCACTGGAAGAAAACCTATAATCGCTTAAGGCCACGTCTACTACCAGGTGAGCAAGCACCACCTGCTCCAATTGCTCCCCAAGCTCAAGAACAGCCTGCCCAGGATGCCCGAGAACAAGAACAACCAGCCTGAGCCTGTTGGGTAACAGCCAGAAGTCATCCCTTCCGCTCCACAACACGCTCACATTCCAGTGCCTCCACCTCATCAGCAGGCTGCGAGCATGACCAATGAGGAGCTAGCAGCCCTCATCGGGGAGAGAAACCGTCAGCTGAATCGTCACCTCGATTACCACGAATTCATATTGGAGGACACCATGCACTGCATGTATCCGGCGGACTACCACCAATGGATGGTGGTGATGTGAGGACCTACGAACTAACGTGACGAATGAGGCGGATGGAGCCGATGAAGCTGACGGAGCCAAGGGAGCAAATGATTGATTGGACTACTTGATTGGAGGAAACTGTTTATGTTTTTGGAAAATTTTGATGAAATATGTATCATGGTTATAACTATTGTGGCATGGTTGCCACGTCTTTTTCATGTTTGAGATGTTACAAATTATGGTGATCATTTTGGATAATCTTTGTTGAATGTGAATATGATCTACATGACTTTTGTGACTGGTTTATGATGGTAATTTCTTGCAAGGTATGGATCGTACGTGGTATGATCGCTGCTTGTGTACTACTTTATTTTAGTAACTTGTTTGTTTAGCTATGTGTGGAACCTTTCGAGGTCACCTTTTCGGTTTCTTACCATCGTAGTTAAACCCATTTTCGAGGATAAAAATCTCTAAAGTGGGGAAATATAAAGACCCAAAAATTTCCTTTAATATTTACGTCTCGATGTGTGTGCCAATTGGTCGCACACCGAATAAGATAGAATAATAAAATAATTAAGTGAGTTAGTCAACCTAGTTGGGGATGAGGAAGGAAAAGAATAGAGCGTGTGTGAACCTGTGAGGAGGTAGTGTACACCGAAGCACGGTGTATGTGCTTAACATGGAAACCCTAAACCTTTAAGTATAAAAGACAAATACTAGGAGAAATTAATGCATTTGCTTGTGGTTGGTGTGAGAGAGTAAATGAGAAGAGAAAGGGAGTTTAGGCTTTGAATGCATGGGAGTCCATGCGCGATCCGCCCTCGATTGTGAAGTTACTAAGGTTTTGATCAGAGAAGAATCCGAGTTCCATCTCGTGAAACCCTACCTTGAGCTGGAAAAGTGGATCGAGGAATTGGATCAATTCGAGGTAAGAAATTTGTGTTAAGTTATGAATTGGTGTTAGATAAGTCTTCATTTGTAATATGATTGGAAAATTATAAAGAAAAGAAAATAGATTTGAAAAAGAATGGATTTGAAATGAGAAAATCAAGGGATAAATGAAATCTGTCGAATTCGATCGATCGAAATTGGATTCGATCGATTGAATTACATTTAAGAAGGTGAATATGATTTCTGAGGAAATTCATTCGATCGAAATAAAATTCAACCGAACGAAATGTGTTTCAATCGAACGAGTTGGACACTCGATCGATCGAAAGGTATAGAACATGGAATGTTTAAGGAATTTTGACAAAATTTGAATGATCGAAATATATTTTGATCGATCGAATTTGAAATCCGATCGATCAAATTAGAAATTGATCTATCGAAGTTGTGGTGCCAGAAGTTTGATTTTTGAAGGATTTGACCGATCAAAATAGTTTCGATCGATCAAATTTGGAAATTGATCGATCGAATGGGGGAATCGATCGATCGAATTTGTCAGATTCAGGATTTTCTTATGTTTCATTTGCGGGATTTTGGAGAGGCCTTATATCTTTTTGGAGAGATCTTATATCTTTTCTGATGTACGTTATGGAATGTCTTAGGTATGAATCTGTGATGTGTGAGATGAGCTAACGGATTAAGGGAGTCGCGTGTGACTTTGTGTTTGAGGTAGGGAAAATTCTATACCATGTGCATTGATACGCTTAGTATGTGCCTTATGATATGAGATGTTTATTTTAAATATGATGAGTTTATGAATGCGTAAGCATGTGTGTGTATTTCGAAAATCATGATATGTTAAGTGTGTCATCTATGTGGGAGTCTTTCAAGATTCATTTCGCTAATGTGATAAGCATGTGGAATCTTTCAAGATTCATTCAGAATGTGAAACAAGTGTGTGAGTTCATGCGTTTTAAGTAGTTATAATTACCACATCACACGGTGATATACTATAAGTTATGCACTATGATTTAAGGTTTCGTATGAATACCAGGCCGACACGGCGGTATATCCATGACCGACGTGGCGAGATATCTGTGAGTGGTACGGCGGGATATCCGTAAAATCCTTGTGAATTTTGTGAATCCTACCAGCCAACGGTAAATTGTGTTCGGCACAAGTGTCCATCATTATTGGGACCTTGGGCACCATATGTGAATGGTTCATGTGAACAACGATGGTGGGTATTCCATCGGAGGCTTGATGCTATATTTGCTCGAGGGATTATTTACGTGATGCGAATTTAAGTTTCCTTTCTTGTGTTATGAGAATGAGAATGAAAAGAAATGCATCTGATAAGTATTTCCCAAATTAAGAGAAATGTTTTGTTACATTCGTTATCTTTAAATTTGTACATCTTACTGAGAACACTACATTTTTATCATGTCATGGGATATATGTGTTTTGTTGACATATGAATGCTATTTGTGTTTCCTTATTGAGCTTGGATGAAGCTCATCCTCCGACTATACGTGGTTAAGTGGTGAAAATGCCATTTTTCACCCTTTAACCTGACCATTGATAGACCTGTGAGCACACTAATAAGCCTATGTTGAGTGTATTTTGTAAACAGCAATAAAAGATAATGGTAATGTAGAAAACCACTCAAGAATGCCCACAAAGGAGCCATCTCTCACCATTGTACAGACCCTGCAATAGCACACCAGAGGGCAGCACACCATTGAGCCTTTAGAGCGCGTGGCTACAGCTGAACAAGGTGAAGCAAGTGAAGACAGGTCAAAAACATCCTATCGCAAGGACATCTGAAAACTTCAATAGGAGCTGAGAGTTAAAATGGAGGGATTTGTGCAGTTGGAAAGGATTTGATAGGATCAAAAAGCTGAGAAAGGAAGGATTCGTGCAGAAGTAAAGAATTCGATAGGATCCATGAACCTATCGAGTAGTTGAATGAAAAAGAGAGTTCATCCTATCGAAAGCTTGCTTGAAGAGGAAAGGGAGCCTATCAAAGGCTTCCTGAACCTATCGAAATGGATATGCCGAAACAGCACCTATCGAAGGATGTTTGAGCCTTTCAATAGGAATGAGAGTGAGCCTATCGAAACGATGGCATGCAACACTGAACCTGTCGAAACGGTCTCCCAACCTATCGAACTACTCCTCCAACCTATAGAATGCTCCAGACAAAGGGCTAAGAACGCTGAAGCTTTAGGAGAAGGCTCATCCTATCGGAACCTATCAAAGAGACCTGAGAACCTCTCGAAAGGGCCATAGAGCGTCACCTGAACCTATCGAAAGCTACCTAAACCTATCGAAATCGCGAGGAGAACTTCTAAGAAAATCACCTATACACACGTTGTGACTTGGTGACCAACTACATGCAAACCGAGGCACTTGGTGACAAGCAAGACGGTTCTAAAAGATGCCCTAGGAAATCCTAACCGACCCACGTTCTCTGACAGAACTCTAACAAACTCTGAGGACCTTCTAGAAGGGAATATGGGCAAAAAAAAAATAGGAGAATAAGTTATATATTGAGATCTCCAATTTCAGAGGGAGATCGAGATTCAGACCATTTTTCTGGAGATCAAAGCTTGCAGTGAAATTCCATTTTTCCCTCCTTTAGCCCAACCATGGTTGGCTAATTCCTTAGGAGCAGCGAGGAGAGAGTTAGATCTGTAATTGGGTAAGGTTGAGAGTGTTATTGTGGGTTAATTGCTGCACAGACCACAAATCTAAGAGCATCTCATTGTAGAGTGAGTTTGATTGCAATGTAGATATTGTTTTTAATGTTTTAATTAGATCTAAAGTTCTTTTGGTTTCATTTGGTGCTCGATCGGATTTGTATAGAGGAGTCTGTTGATCAGCTCACCCACTTAACTGGTAGACCTCTTGGATACCATCTGAGTTCCCTGGATCTGATATCCCTGCAATTTCCTGTGTCTGTAACCTGGAAATTGCAGCATCTGTAGTGGTATTAATGCTCTGGTTGAAACCTCTAGTTTGGAGGAAGTCCCTAGGATGATCCGTGACCATTAAAGTGGACAGATCATAGCCTTAAGACCAGTCTAACCTCTGGTTTCAATTGGATTCTTCCAACCTAATCCTTAGGATCGGATGAAGTCTATAGGATGGGTTGTGACCATCCAAGTGGATAGGCCATAGCCTTAAGACCAGTTAAATCCTTTGGTTTAGAGTGGAGTCTTCTACCCTGTAGCTGTTCTTGTAGCCAGCTGAGGGATTTGTGTGGTTTGAACCCTTGTAACATGATTGGCTTAACCTGATTACAGTGAAACCAATTTCCAAGCTGCACTTCTCAATTTTCTGTGTTTTTAACCCTTCCACCTGCAAGATCTGGATCTCTAAACTCGATCTCAGTAATTTTACGTTCTATTTGTAGTTTAGATTAAGTGACAACTCCTTTTAACCTCTCCCTTGTCTTTTAGCAAATCTAGCATTAGTTAGGGTGCCAGATCTCTTACAGATATGGAGATTTACCAAAATTTTAGCTCACCTCTCTGTGGACATTCCCTTACTTTTAAAACTTGCTACAAAGGACCCTGTATCTTGCAGGCCTAGGATATTTTTGATGTGCTGATCCGATCCCCTGTTCCACTCTACTTTATGTTTTCCCTTTACCATTACACAATAAATCAGCACAGGGAAATCACCCAACAAGTTTTTGGCGCCGCTGCCGGGGAGGTGTGTTTAGAAATTAGTAATTCTAAGTTTGATCATTGATTTGTAGTTGTTTATTTTTACTAACTATATTTGCAAGTTTTTCTATTTTTCTTTATTTTTGTGTGCCTTTCATCATATCTAAGGTTGCAGTGTGAGAGGAGAACTGTGCTGAAGGCTGCTCTATAGTTTGCATTCCTTTTCCCCTGTTTATTCTTCAGATCTGTTGACTGTTAGATTAGTTAGTCAGTTGGGTTGATTCGACTTGTTGTGTTGAGGATTTGTTCTACATTCAGATTTTGAGTGTTGTATGTTTGGTAGGAGAACTCTTCAACCTCAGATTATTCCACTAAATCTAGAGGTTGAAAGACTTCTCAGATCCAAACCAACTACATCCACATCTGTTGTAATTGATTCTGTAGAAATGAGTGAGCAACAACAGCCGAGAACCCTCAAGGAATTTAATGCACTAGTGGTTTACAATTCCCCCTTCTGCATTCAATTCCCAGCTGCTCAAGGGAACTATGAGATATAATCTTCCACAATCCAAATGTTGCCCTCATTTCATTACCTGACTAAAGAAGATCCCTACAAGCACATTAATGAGTTCTTGGGACTATGCACTACATTTAAGATCACAGGTTTGGGGGAGGAGGCGACTAGGATGAGGCTCTTTCCTTTTTCATTAAAGGACAGAGCCAGGACCTGGTTGTCCATGCTTCCACCCAACAGCATTCAGTCTAGGAGTGACCTCCAATGTCAATTTTTGGCCAAGTTCTTCCCTATATCCAAAATCAGCCAGTTGAGGAAGGGTATCATCTCCTTTGCCCAGGATCCAACTGAAGATTTTCATTAAGCTTGGGAGCGATTCAAGGAGCTCCTAAAGAAATGCTCCCATCATCAAATCCCTGAATGGCAATTGGTTCAAAGTTTTTATCATGGAATTGATTCTAAGAGTAGAGACATGGTAGATGCTTCCTGTGGTGGCACCTACCTCTATAAAACTGCTGAGGAGGCATGGGAGCTGTTTGACATCATTAGTGAGAACTTTATGCAAAGGGAAACCTTGGCTAGAGACCTAGAGCCTCCTAGGTTGGTGAAGGAGAATACTTCAAGAGGGAAGTTATATGAAGTGAGTGTGCCAAGTGATTTAGAAAGGAAAGTGGACAGCCTGACACTGAAATTTGACAAGTTAATGGGAGCAATGTAGTCACCCATGGTTGCTAGAGTGGAGGAAGCATGTGCCATATGCCAGTCCCCTGCTCACTCCCTTGAAGAATGCCCATCAGCTGCCTAGTTTCCTAATTTTGTAACAGAGCATGTGGCTGCAACTTAATCATTTGGGCAACAGCCTACTGCTAGGTATCAATGGAGGAACCACCCCAATCAGAGGTGGAGACAAGATGCATACCCTAGCCAGCAGCAGCCGCCCCAGCAGCCCATGCCCTACAGAAATGCCTAGCCCTATCACCAAGGCTATGTCCCAAGGCCTCAGTATCAGCAACCCATGGCCCAACCTGTAGCTCCTCCTGTGCGACAATCTGCACCTCCTCCAACTGTGAGAGCATCTTCCTTTGAGGAACATGTTCTGTCTTCACTACAGAATTTGAACTCCTTATCCCAAACTGTGCACTCTCACAGCCAGAGAATAAAAAAGATAGAGGACCAACTTGGTCAGCTGTCTAATGTTCTGACTAAGAGAGAGGGAGGAAGGCTGCCCAGCCAACCACAGGACAACCCACGAAGACAGTTTATAGTGGGTGAAGTTTCCTCCACCTATGAGGAAGCCAAATCTGTTACAACTCTGAGAAGTGGTAGGCTAGTGGACAACCAAGTGGGCTGTGAGCCTGTGAGGAGCTTGGAGGAAGAAAATAAAGTGACTTCTCCAAGGACACAACAAAGGCCATCAGTGGTGGACCTGAAGGAGCAACCTACTGTCAATAAGGAGGATAATGAGGATCCTCAAGCCAAGAAAAAAATAAAAAAGAGTGAGGCCCCATTGGCTAAGGCTGCAAGTGAGGGAGCAATCCCACATTTGCCATTTCCTAAGGCACTGCAAGCACCTTTCCCTTTTAATAAAGGGCAAGGAAAAATTGCAGAAATGATGGAGACTTTCAAGTAAGTAAAGATCAATTTGCCTTTACTTGATGCCATTAAACAAGTCTCAGCCTATGCCAAGTTTCTGAAGGAGCTATGCACCCATAAAAGACAGTCTAGGATACACTTATCCAAGAAGGTCTTTTCAGCAGAAAAGGTAAAGCAAATTATGTCTATTGCAACCCCCACAATACTTCAAGACCCTGGAATCCCCACTATTCCTGCATCATTGGGAATCATAAAATTGAGAAGGCCCTCTTGGATCTGGGAGCCAATGTGAATTTACTGCCCTATGCAGTCTATGAGAAAATAGATTTGGGAGACTTGAAGCCCACACATGTGGTTCTGTAACTGGCTGACAGATCCGAAAGGAAACCTGTGGGGGTCATTGAAGATTTCCTGGTAGGAGTTGACAAGTTCTTTTACCCTGCTGACTTTGTGGTGCTAGACATGGACCCAAGTAAAGGTATTTCTTCCGTACCTGTGATTTTGGGCAGGCCCTTTTTGGCCACTGCTAATGCATGTATCCAATGCAGGTCAGGAGCCATGGAAGTCTCCTTTGGCAACATGAAAGTGAAGCTGGATGTGTACCACACTGGCCATCAACTCCCTTTTGATGAGACCTATTTTTCCATTGCAGGGCTAGAGGAGGTTCTGCATGATAATCCACATCAATGGCTACAGAGCAGTGGTTGGTCTACAGGGACAAAACTGTAACCAGGGGATGGACAGTCGCTGAGGGAAGGATTTAAGGAGGATGACAAGTTTGATGAGCCTGGGGAGGCCATTCACCTTCCAAATCCTCTAGATTAGTCCTGAAGTTTAGTATGTATCATATGTACCATATTTTGCTTTTGTTTTACTTTGCATATATATTAAAATTCTGTTGTAATAAAATATCCCTGCTACATACTAGGCCATCATTTTAGTATTGCCAATTGTCCTGACATAATGGGAGCTGTCCACAAGAGAATAAAATCGTAGGGCAACATAGCAACATAGCAACAAAGCCTGCTGAGAGCTGAGACTGAGAGTGCCCAAAAATGCAGCCTTATTTGGTTTTTAGGAGTTTCGACAGGTCAAGTTCACCTTTCGTTAGGTCACATGGTGATTTCGACAGGATGTTTGATGGTTTCGATAGGCTCTAAACTTTTCGACGGGCGAAACTAACTTCTCGATAGGTTGAAAAGGGTAAAACAGAGTTTTCGATAAGTTCTGGATACCTATCGGGAACCTATCGAAATGATGACTCATCTGCCATTTAAACTTATCGGAAGGATAGCTCCACCTATCGGGATCCTATCGAATCATCCCTTTCTAAAGTTTTGTCTGCTAAGCTTTCGACAGGATGCATGAACATATCGAAACCATCCAGTTCATCCTATCAGAATCATATTTCACCCCTTATATACCTGTCGATAGGTCATTTGTGCCTCATTCCCTACCCTCTGCAAAACCCTAGCTCTTTTCCTCTCTCTTTCGCCTCCCTCTTTCTCCACTAAATCCTCGCTGAACCTTCAGCTATTCAGTCTGCCATTTTGTCAGTGCATTTAGCTTGCACAGAGGAGCATTTTGCCCCTAATCTCGGAGAAATTAGAGCTGTGCATTGCGCTTTCTGTTAAACCCTAGGTATTTCGAGGTGAGTTGCCTTCCCACCATCAATCTGTCGTTTCTCTAATTTTTAACCTTCAAGTTCCACTCCAAGTTGGTGAGTGACTAATCTCTGAGAGTAAAATGGATGAGCCAGAGGAAACTCTAGCAAGCATACGCCGGAGATCAACTGCCTCCACCCCTAAATCCTCAAAAAAGTCGAAGCCAGCTACCAAACAACCTGTCAAGAGGAAGCTCATTGAGGAAACACTAGAAAGGGTGCCTAAAGCCAAGAAAGCTAAAGTTGTTGAAATTCAAGAGCCTGTGATCGAAAAGCCCTTAGAGAGAGCCACTCTTGCTGCGGAAGCTCCGTTGTCCACCCTTGACAGACCAACTACAGTAGAGCCTTTGCCTACGCTAACCACCCCCAATGAGTTTGTGGACAAGTTGAGCCTTATCCCTGAGACAAAATTTGATCTGGCATATTTTTCCAACATCGGGGAGTGCCAGGGAATACTAGACTATTTAAAGAAAGGGGGATTATTGCCCCTCCTTTCCCCATTGAAGGAATCAGTGTATCTCAGGCTGGTGAAATTGTGGAACCGGAACCTGAAAAAGAAAGTGGTGCAGGGAACCGAAGATGTCCTATAAATCTTAATTGATGATTGGCAGATGAGTATAGATTATAGAGACATTAGGATGGCTTTAAGAGTCCCTTACCAATTTGACTCCACCAGAGCTGAGGGAGCACCTATAGGGGCTACATTTAAGGACATGGCCAAAGAGCTAACCAATGAGATTGTGGGTTCTGGTGAGAAGAGACCTCCATCCTAGTCTTAGATTCATAGATACCATTTTGAGAAAAAATGTCTATGTCACTGGGCATTTGTAGGAGAGAAGGACCCCATTAGTGGATGCTTTATTTTATTATTCCACGGGGCAATTCGTGAATGCACCTAAGCTGATTTTCGAAACAATGGTGGACATCAATGACAAGGTGCTAAAGAGACAAGCTTTTGCTAAGGGAGGAGGCCTGCCCTTCAGCAGACTCATCACATGTCTGCTCAAAGCTGGGAAATATGGGATCATGAAGGATGAGCCAGTGGAGAAGTTGCCCCCCAAGGTTTTTGGAAAGAGGGCATGGTCCACAAGTCTAACCCTGATACAGAAGACCAAGCCGGTTGAATCAGAGGAGGAGGTGCCCACTGTCGCTGCAGCAGATCTTGCTGCCGCTATTCTCCCATCCACCCTTCCTCCTACAACACCCACCTCTTCATCCACCTTACCTATACCATCACCCACACCTCCACCTACCTTACTGTTCCCCTTTGTCTTAGCCCCTCTTCCAACAGACCCCTTTCCACCCACCTCTGAACCAGTTTTACCTTCACCCGCCACTCAGGTCTTCCAACCTACAATCCTTGAACTTCCCACATTCTCTGAGCCTACCCCTACCATGTCTTCCCCACCTGTTAACCAGCCCATTTCTAATTTCCCCCCTCCACAACCCCCTATGCATACACAGGGTGTGGACCAGTTCACATCTACTGGATTCACTGCCCTCATTTCTTCAATTGGGAGGAGGTTGGTCATGAGTACACCCCACTTCCTGACTCCCCACACCCCACTCCTCCTCATTTTAACCATGCACCCTCCTCTCCTTTCCATCCCATTCAAGCACCTGTCCCCTCTACCCCCACTATGCCTGACATTTTCACCCAAATTCTCTCCCTCCTACAGTCCATTTAATCTCAATTGAGCATTAACACCGACACCCAAGCCCTCATTAGCTCCTGCCTCCAATCAACTCAATCCACCCTTATCCCTTCCCCTTCAGCTTCCCAACCCCCTCACTCTTCTCCTCTTCCCCCTGTTCCCTCACCGTCCCATTTATCTCTTCCATCTTCACCAACTATCATTATTTCTACAGTTGCTGAATCACCCATCACCCACTCCCCCACTCTTTCTCCACCTATCTTCCATGATGCTTCCACCCAAACTGATCCATGTGAGGATTTGGTTTTCTGCACCCCCTCTTGTTCATCCACTACCTCCCTTTCCTTGCCAATTGTCCTTTGCCAAAACATGCACATCCCCCCTTACCTCACTCTGCTGTATGCCATGAGGGACAACCCTTACATCCAAAGGGATGTCCTTAAAGGTATGGCTGCACTCCGAGCTTCCCTGGAAGCCCCCTATGAGGAGCGAATTGCCAACATCGAATTGGAGCACCGAATCAAGCTCCGAGATATCTCTCAGGGGTGGAGTGAGATCTTGACTCGTTATGAGTCAGCCAAACAGTTGGCTGCTGTTGAGTGTCTCATTGCCAAATATGAGAAGAAGAATTCTTAGCTTCTAAAGAAAAAATTAGCCAATGCTCAGGAGATACTCAAGGTCACCAAGGACCTCTCTGATGGCAGCATCCTCTATGCTGCAAAGAAGATTGACATTTTGGAGAAAAAGGTTGGTTCCTTGACCTCTCAACCCTTTCAACCTACCCCTCTAGCTACAGCACCTCCTACTGAGCCTCCCTCCACTCACCCCTGCCCCCCCTCTACAACTCACCCTCCTCCTACCCCACCTGTGGATGTTCCCCCTCCTGCTCCTACCCAGATACCTCCCCCTGTTCAACCTTCCCCTCCAAAACCTAAAAGGACTTCCACCAAATGAACTGTCACCCCCAAAAGAGCTGCTCCCTTTGCTACTCCGGCCAAGAGTGGAAAGAAGCCTGCAGCCCGGTCTAAAGCAGCTCAGCCCACCAAGCCCCCCACCCAACCTGACACCTCCTTCACCTTACTCTCTCGGGACGAACGAAGAAAGGCTACTGCAGCTCTCGGATTGGACCCCAATTCCCTTTTTGCTTCTGATTCCGATTCAGATTTTGTTGTTGCTGACCCTAAAGGGAAACAACCGGCTGCCCAGTCTGAGGAGGCACCAACGAATCCTCAACAGAAATCTAAATCTAAAGGAAAAGCTCCTTTATCTCAAGATGAG
Organism: Chloranthus sessilifolius; assembly: GCA_021018995.1. NCBI lineage: Eukaryota > Viridiplantae > Streptophyta > Magnoliopsida > Chloranthales > Chloranthaceae > Chloranthus > Chloranthus sessilifolius. The sequence goes on along the minus strand of CM037588.1, from coordinate 121,061,758 downwards.
CTGAAAAACTTGGCTGACCTCTATGGTTGGCCAGATGATGCCTGTACATAGATATGGCAGCTTGATGTGGTAGTTAATGTTTCTATTTTCTCTCTCATGTATATATTTGACATATTTGTGGTGTTACTTTGAATATATCTTCTTCACATGCCTCTTTACTTAGTTCATAGTGCACCACATTGAGGACACTGTTTAATTTAGGTTTGGGAGTATGACATGCATGCCAATAAACTAGTTAATAACAGTGCATCCAGGTTTAAAAAAGAAGCTTGTGGAAATAAAGTGAATTCTCACCTAATTTTTGTTTTCTAAAAAGGAAAAAAATTTTAAAAAAAAGAAAAAAAATATTGGAAACTGAAATAAACTAAAATTTTAACATCTGTCATGAAGCAAATGTTAAGAATTTTTGAAATAAAATTATTGATGTATAGTGAACCTGAAATGAGAAGAAAACTGTGAGGATATCCCCCCAAAAAAATTGGATGGAAGGCCATACCTAGTGAGATTTGGACCTGGAAAATTTTGATTTCTTTGAAGAGTGTCTTGGCAATTTTTCTGCTCGGAGGACTGACTGAACGTAATTTCGATCACTAGAAGTTAGGCAAATCCAAGTTGAAACAACTTGGCAGCACTCATTACATTGAAGACATGAAGCAAGGCCATCTATTGGACAGTTTGAGCCTAAAATCTCCCACCTTTAAACTGCCCTTGATACACCCACTTTGTGCCTAAAAAAATAAAAATCCTAGTTTTCTTTGATGGAAACCAGAAACATTTGAACCCAAAACCCCTTGGCCTGTTTCAGTTTACCCCCAATCTAAGAAATCAGGAAGTAGAAGGAGAAATGAGGTTAGAGGAGCAAGGTGTAAAATTTGGTTGAAAGAAAGGAAAACACATTTTGTGGTGTTGTGGCATTCCAACCCATAAAAAAAAAAAAAAAAAAAACAGAGAGGGAAGAGTGAAACAAAGTAAAAGAACGTGAAAGAGAAATCATTTCATTGAAAATATTGAAACGAGGATTAGAAACTGATCACTTCAAGTCCGAAAATTCAAGAAGTAGATGGAAGTGTGCTGAAATGGAGTCTAGATCACCTCCTTACCTGTGCTGATTTCTCAATTTTGAACCTTGTTTATTCCCTTGCTTGTTCACAAACCTCATCTCTAAGCCACACCACAACCCAATAAAAAGGCCTTACTGATTTGAAATGGATTAAGCTGTCATGTGGAGATAAGGATCTGTCTAATCTATGGTGTAAAGAGTTGGAAAAGTCAGAAATTCAGGCAATACCTATGCTCCTGCTTGCAGTCCTATTTGAGGGCTATAACTGCTCTTGAGCTGAGTGATATGGTGCACCCCTCTTCTTTGTAGTGATGAGTGAACAGCCCTGGTGAGACTTGGGTCTGAGATCCAGTTGATGGGGGAAGTATCTGAGCAGAATCCTCAAATTGATGGTGAGTTCTGCATCAATTTTTTTTTTAGAAGAAATGCCTTGACATGAACTGAGTGCTGATGAAGAGATCACAACAGATTTTCATTTTCCAAATGGAGGTTTTCTGTCAAATTTCCTCTAATGAATCGAAGGGACATGGTGTGACTTTACTTTATTTACTCAAACTCCTTTTTAGCCTGCTGCACTAGTATTAACTAAATTTCATTGGACAAGTTTGTGGGTACCTTCACTGGAAACCCTCAGGAGACTTCACTCCTCCACTAGGGATCACCTAGAGTTTTAAAAGGCTTGGTGCATATGCTAAATGCATCCGTGCTCCCTATGAAAGTGGTATTTTTAATTCTTTTTAATTCTCCTTTGCCCAGGGACTAGCAAAGCTTAGGTTTGGGGGTGTGTTAAGTGGTGAAAAATGCCACTTTTCTCCCTTTAACCTGACCATTGATAGACATGTGAGCACACTAATAAGCCTCTGTTGAGTATATTTTGTAAACAACAATAAAAGATGATGATAATATAGAAAACCACTCAAGAATGCCCACAAAGGAGCCATCTCTCAACATTGTACAGACCCTGCAATAGCACACCAGAGGGCAGCACACCATTGAGCCCTTAGAGCATGTGGCTACAGCAGAATAAGGTGAAGGACGTGAAGACAGGTCAAAAACATCCTATCAAAAGGACATCAGTAGACTTCGATAGAAGCTGAGAGTTAAAATGGAGGGATTCATCCAGTTGAAAAGGGTTCGATAGGATCAGAAAGCTAAGAAAGGAAGGATTCGTGTTGAAGTAAAGAATTCGATAGGATCCATGAACCTATGAAGCAGTTGAATGAAAAAGAGGGTTCATCCTATCGAAAGCTGGCTTGAAGAGGAAAGGGAGCCTATCGAAGGCTTCCTGAACCTATCGAAATGGAGATGCCGGAACAACACCTATCGAAGGATGTTTGAGCCTTTCGATGGGAATGAGAGTGAAACTATCGAAACGACGGCATGCAGCACTAAACCTGTCGAAATGGTCTCCCAACCTATGGAACTACTCCTCCAACCTATCGAATGCTCCAGACAAACGGCTGAGAATGCTAAAGCTTTAGGAGAAGGCTCATCCTATCGGAACCTATCGAAGAGACCTGAGAACCTATCTAAAGGGCCACAGAGCATCACCAGAACCTGTCGAAAGCTACATGAACCTATCAAAATCGCAGGGTGAACTTCTCAGAAAATCACCTATACACACGCTGTGACTTGGTGACCTGCTCCATGCAAATCGAGGCACTTGGTGGCCAGCATGACGGTTCTAAAAGATTCCCTAGGAAACCCTAACCGACCCACTTGCTCTGACATAACTCTAACAAACTCTGAGGACCTTCTAGAAGAGAATATGGGCGGAAAAAAAATAGGAGAAAAGTTTTATATTGAGATCCCCAATTTCAGAGGGGAGATCGAGATTCATACCATTTTTCTGGAGATTAGATCTTGCCGTGAAATTCCATTTTTCCCTCCTTTAGCCCAACCACGGTTGGCTAATTCCTTAGGAGCAGCGAGGAGAGAGTTAGATCTGTAATTGGGTAAGGTTGAGAGTGTTATTGTGGGTTAATTGCTGCACAGATTACAGATTTGAGAGCATCTCATTGTAGAGTGAGTTTGATTACAATGTAGATGTTGCTTTTAATGTTTTAATTAGATCTAAAGTTCTTTTGGTTTCATTTCGTGCTCGATCGGATTTGTGTAGAGGAGTCTATTGATCAACTCACCCACTTAACTGGTAGACCTCTTGGATACCATCTAATATCCCTGCAATTTCCTGTGTCTGTGACCTAGAAATTGCAGCATCTGTAGTGGTATTAATGCTCTGGTTGAAACCTTTGGTTTGGAGGAAGTCCCTAGGATGATCTGTGACCATTAAAGTGAACAGATCATAGCCTTAAGACCAGTCTAACCTCTAGTTTCAATTGGATTCTTCCACCCTAAGCCTTGGGATCAGATGAAGTCTATAATATGGGTTGTGACCATTCAAGTGGACAGGCCATAGCCTTAAGACCAGTTAAATCCTTTGGTTTAGAGTGGAGTCTTCTACCCTGCAGTTGTGCTTGTAGCCAGCCGAGGGATTTGTGTGCTTTGAACCCCTGTAACATGATTGGCTTAACCTGATTGTAGTGAAACCAATTTCCAACCTACTCTTCTCAATTTTCTATGTTTTTAACCCTTCCACCTGTAAGATTTGGATCTCTAAATTCAATCTCAGTAATTTTGCATTCTATTTGTAGTTTAGATTAAGTGACAACTCCTTTTAACCTCTCCCCTATCTTTTAGCTAATCTAGCATTAGTTAGGGTGCCAGATCTCTTACAGATCTGGAGATTTACCAAAATTTTAACTCACCTCTCTGTGGACATTCCCTTACTTTTAAAACTTGCTACAAAGGACCCTATATCTTACAGGCCTAGGAAATTTCTGATGTGCTGATCCCATCCCTTGTTCCACTCTGCTTTCTATTTTCCCTTTACCATTACACAATAAATCAGCACAGGGAAATCACCCAGCATACGTCATAGGTACAGGTGAGGATCTTGGTACGGAGGGCCACGATAAGGAGGACTCCGAGTACACACCTTCGAAGAAGGAGATAGAACCTCATCCTCGGAACTATTTTTCGTGTGCAAAGCACGGGTAGATCTGGCTTTGGAGAGATGGTTTAGTTCATGGGTTTTGTAATGTAATTAACATAATTCTTTTGGATATTAATTGTATTAATTTTTGGTGAACCATATTTCAGTGATGGACGGCCATCGCTGGTGGTTCTTCTTGGTTCTTCTGCACATGGGATTAGAACCGTTATTTTGAGCTTTTGAAATATAAAACTGGAGATTTATTTTTGCATAAATGATTATGTCTCTTAGCTATGGTTTCCGCTTTGTTTTCTGTTTACGTGTGGATGTGTCAGGTGTTCCTTTTGGGGATCGGCCTTAGAGTCGATCCGACGGTCTGAAATTCAAGCTATCACAAGGGCAACAATCATAGAATTGTAACGCACACACGCTATGCAACCATGGAAATCGGGACGATCCCCATCGCGACGACGCACTCTCTAACGATAAAAAATATAGAGTCGCCACCCGGAGCTTTCGGTGTCCCGGGATACCTAGTTCATTTTTATGAGCACCTAAGTGCTAAAAATATGACTCTGAATCCGGTCCACACCAAAGGCTCTTAGGTAGGAGCTTCGGCTATCGATCGGAACGGTGTTAGGCACCTGATCAACCCGCTAAACGTGGTCTCTACTTATGGCCAAAAATAAAATGATGTAAAAGACAAGAAAATGGTTCCCTCTTGCCCAAATGGGCCTCCAATCCTATTTGTGCCCCTCCGTTCCTACCGAAAATTCGGCGGCGTAACGACACAAATGAAAGAGTAGGGAATGCCGAAAAGAGATAGGAGAAGAAAGGGGAGAGCCGGAGCCCTCGGGCCCTTGTAGCACCGTAGGAGAGCCTTGTGTGGCTTGCTTTGATGAGTTCTTGATGGCTTGAATGGTGGGAAAAAGGGGTTCTAACCACTAAGGCCTACTAGCTAGGAGATAGAGAGGGAAGGTGAAGGATAGCATATACCTAAACTAAGGGATCTAAGGTTAAAAATATCGCTCAAAGGAGGTTTTAGAATTTTGGAATTTGTATGGGAGGTGTGCACCAAAGTGAGAAAGATCTTCTCACTTTAAGCTCTTTCTCTCTTAGGCCAAAATTCTCAACCCCTAAACCAAGGGGTGGGGGCTCTATTTATAGGAAAGGAGTAGATTAGGAGGCTACTTAGATGCTAATTGGAGTTAGCAATTAGGTAATCTCAAATCTAAGGTTTCCTAGGATTTTTGAGAGCTTGGAAAGGTGTGAAGGTGGTTCTAATGGTTGATGATGGGGTGAAGCTTTAAGCCACTTGGAGGGTTGCAAATAGGTAAGGAATGGGTGCAACAGGACTAACAAAACACACCCCAAAGGTTGAGGTGGTCAACAAGTCAAACCCCAAACATGAATTTTGGGGCAAAAACCCATTGTTATTGGTCATATGCCTGGCACAACTATTAGTTGCGCCAGGTAAATGCACAGTAAAATAGTGAGGAACAGTGCTAGAAGTTAGCTCGCGGGGTGGGGGCCACCTTTTAAACTTGGCGCAACTATTAGTTGCGCCAGGCTTAAATTTAGGGAGGATTGGCCTGGCTCAACTAATAGTTGCGCCAGGCAAAATTTATACCTGGCGCAACTATTAGTTGCGCCAGACCAATTCTGGGAAGAAATAGCCTGGCGCGACTAATAGTCGCGCCAAATCCCTAGGGGAGGGGGCCACCTCGAAATTACCTTCCTGCCCTATGGGTTCGGATCACTACATCTGCTGATATATACCTCTGATTGGGGTGATTCTTGGACCGTTGGAAAGCTGACAACCTCCAGTCTTCAATGGTATAAGAGTTGGTCATTGTAGAGGGTCATAGCTAGTTCTAGTGGACCCCTCCTCCTTATTGCCTAGGAAGGTTAGGTCAGGGTTAAGAAAAGGTTCTAAGGGTCGGGGCCGGTTTCTAAAGGTTCGGGGTAGGTTCTTGGGGGATCTAGGGTGATTCTTAAGGATTCCATACACGCCATCAAAAGATCAAAAATGCGCTTCTCTCAAAAGGTGTTTCAATCGGGCCTTGGGCCAAATTTGGGTGTCTACAAATGCCCCTCTTTGGTATCCGATCACTAATGATCGAATGTCAAAGAAAAGAGACATCCGAAGAGGCCCAAGGCATTACTGACGGGTCCGTTGTATTTAGAATGAACTTCAAACATCAGGTGAGTAACACGGTGAGAAAATGAAAGCCCTGGAGTGCCAAGCTAATCATTCATTTCTCGAGGTAATCGGTTCCCAAGCGCTTAGCCACATTACTGGGCATAACCGAGGTGGAATGAGTTGCGAAAGCCCAATAGCTGGGAAAAATGTTCGCTTCTCGAGATGTTTTGAAGGTGATTGATGTTCGAGATTCATTCTGAATGCAACAGCTTCATAAGTAAGAGGGGTGATCGACCCACATTCAAAGATAGGCGCAAAGTAAACATACGCAAGGCTCCGCAGTTTATGTCCAATCCTACAAGGCATTTGACGACCTCATTGGATTATTCACAGGAGCCCCTGCTTAAAGCAGGGTTTGAGATATTTGGGCGAACCCATCGATCCCAAAGTTTATTTAGCATGACCACCCGAGCGAAGTGAAAAGATGGCACAACGCTTTTTAGGAGTACGTGCCATTTTTCAAAATGCGCCTTAGATCCACATGACCCAGAGCATCCAGCTTCAACTACCACTAAACAGATCCAACCAGTTACCAGGTGCTAACCCAAAAGGGACATCTAGTCCTGGTTTCTGCCAATAATGATCATAAGCATCAATTAACTACGCATAAACACGCACCCATTAGGGGCAATAAGCAACAACAAAGGCGATGGAAGCCTCGACCCGGACCCACCCGAGTACAATTTACGGGGACAAACGACCATCATACGGATACCCAGATGCATGGCGTACACTTTATAGGGATACCGCTGCCCATACAGGTTTTAAGCCTGCGAAAAATGAAAGGAAAATGAACCCTTCTGAATGCATGGTTGCACATAGTTTGATTGACACATAATCTCATTCTTGACAGGTTGGTTTCAACCAACAATTGACCATTTTTTTAATGGAGAATCTGAAGCTTAAGGCACTTAAGTTCACATGAGTCCAAGCGCTTGTCGCAAAGATTTAGCAATGGAGTTGACTCGATCGAAACATTGACTATTTGACCGGGACTGACACCGTTGCTCCTGCCTTAAGGCAGGATCTAGAGATCTGAGGCGAACCTCTGACTCCGGACTTTGATGTGGCACAGCTGCATTGCTGATAAAACATTGATGTTTTACCGCTTTATGCTTGTGCGCTGTGCGGGTTGATTTTTCTGCAACTGTTATTTTATGGGATTTCTTTTTTGAATTTTGAAGCTATTATCTTATGTGAATTTTTTGGAATTTTGGGGTTATTATTTGAAATTTTTTTTGAATTTTATTATTATTTTTTTAGAATTTTGGAGTTATTATTTTATGTGAATTTTTTTTGGAATTTTGGAGTTATTATTTGAATTTTTTTGAATTTTGGAGTTATTATTTTTTTGGATTTATTGGGTGAATATTTCCGACTTCTCCATGGGAATTATAGTTTTTTTCTGGATTTTCCTTGTGTGTAGGACCGGGGTGTTCGTTGTCCTCGACCCGTCCTTATTTTAGCATGGCTTTCTTGGCAAATCGAAGGATGACCGAAAATCCGCCTTGGGAGCACGTGCATTGGTTGGCAGTGACCGAACAATCAAGCAAAAGGAAGTGGGGGGACCGGTCTTCCCATCTGACCCGTAACAGGCCTAAGACTCGGCCAGAGTACCTGGTGCAACTATTAGTTGCGCCAGGCATTATGGGGCCAGAAATAGGTTGGCGCAACTAATAGTTGCGCCAAGCCAAAGGAAGGCAAACATTTGCCTGGCGCAACTATTAGTTGTGCCAGGTTTGGCTGGGTATTTAAAACAGCTCAACTTTAATTCTCCCCCCCTCTTCTTCCTCTTTGAAACCAAAAAACCGTTCCCCCTCCCCCTTAGGGTTCCTTTACGTTGCCTCTAGCATGCCTTTTGCCGTTGTTTCGCTTGCGGATCGATCACGGGCCTACGCTCGACCAACGACCCCTTCTTCATAAGGTAATCATTTAGAACTATTTTTTCTTGATTTTTCTTGCTCTCTTTTTTTTGATATGATCATGATCTTTCATTTGTAGATGGTACATGGGTTATTTTTCTTGTGAGCATATCTATTTATGATGCGGTGATGATATTCCATGAATGGTGTCTTATTTTTGTTGTTTTATATTTTTTATTTAATGCATAATATACATGTTTTCTCTTTTTTTTTTTGTGTTTTGATGTTTTTCATGCATAGAAAGGACTCTATTTTAGGTTTTTTTTTGTTCGTCTTTTTTTTTTTGTCTTCAATCCTAAATATAACGCAACGACTCTTTTTTTTTTCTCTTCTTTTTTGGAAAACTAACGAAAGTGGATTTTTTTTGGGGGGGGGATCTCAACTAACTAACAAAATGGTTCATTTTTTTTTTTGTTTTTGTTGAAGATTTATTAAGGAGCGGGATTTTATTTTTGTTTTTCTTAACATTTTAAAAAGGATTTTGCTTTTCATTTTGTTGTTTTTTTTTCAAATTAACTAAGGTATTGATCTATGTAATATATATTTTTTTTGTGTTTTAGTTTTTTTTTTGGTTTTATGGGCACAAAAGGAGGATTTTTTTGGTGTTTGTTTTTTTGTTTTTTTTTCTTTTTAATAGTATGCAAGAAGGATTCTCTTTCCTTTTTTATGGTCCATGACGAAAAGGATTTTTTACCTCTTTTTTTTTTTAAACCTGAAAGAGAGATTTTTTTATTTCCGGTTTTTAGAGGCATAAATTTATGATTTTAGGAACATAAAATGAAGGACCTTTTTTGGTTTTTCTAAACAGAAGGAAAGATTTTTTTGTTTTTAGACATAAAGGGAGGACTCCTTTTTCTAAGTGTAAAAGCTGGGCCTTTTCACTTTTTTCTTTGTAGAGTGATAAAAGAATGATTTTATTTGCTTCTAACTTGCTTTATTTTCAAAGATAGGAAGGGAAGCTTTTATTTATTATCCTTTTCTGAAGAAAAGATTTTTTTTTTTGCATTTTCAGCCTAAAAAGGGATTTTTTTGTTGTTGTTTTGTTTTCTGTTGTTTTTTTTGCATGTGTATCTCTCATTTTTTTTTTTTTAAAACGTGTGAAAAGAAAGGGGAAAGGTGAGCGTACTTACTTCCCTTTTTGCAGCATAGGTTTCATGGCTCTTTATCATTAATCTGTTCTGACATGATTGCTTTGTTGTCGCAACATGTCGGGCGGTGATGAGCACGTTCCCGAGGAGGCCCACGAGGAGGGGCCCGAGATAGTGTACGGTCTGCGAGGAGAGCAGTTTCTCTGGGTGGAGCGGAGAGCGGGCCCATGGCTCGAGATGCAGGGTGAGGCTGCCCGGGTCGGCCTCCTCCATCAGTAGCACTCATATCTCCAATTTCGGAATAGCGGGCAAGGTAAAAGATAGGTTCAGTTTCTTTCCTTTGCGCAGTTTTTTCTTTACCTCTGCTACCTGGTCTGTATTTCTTTGGGTGCAGGAGCTGCCCAACATTGTGTTCCGCAGGGGGTGGCTTGATTTCCACGAGTTCTACCTTTATGTCCCCCCTGTGGTGAAAGTTCTATTGGAGCAGGTGGACTTCGGGGAGTTCTTGTCCTGCCCTGGCATGAGGGCGGATGCCACCTATTTGAAAGCCCGCATTGAGCGATTCTGTCCCGAGACCATGACGTTCCACATGCCGTAAACCGAGCTGACGCTGATGCCCGTTGATTGGGCCATGATTACTGGCATTAGGATCGACGGAGTCCCGATATCCACCTTGGCAGTACCGAGCCGGGAGGACATCATTCGGTTGATCGGGGCCTATCCTCCTCGTGGGCAGACCCATGGCACAGAGGTCAAGATGTCCTGGCTGACCTCCCTCTTTTCTGCTAATGAGCTAGTGGACCTAGGCCAGCTAGATCGGGTGCTTTACATCGCGCCAGAGCGGGCGATCGTTCTAGCTCGCATCACCCTTCTACTCCTGCTGGGCAAGACCCTTTTTACAAATGCCAGTGGGGGATGGGTCAGCCTGGCCCTGTTGAGTGTGATGGATAATTGGGGCGATGTTCCCAAGCATGACTGGGGAGGGGCGGGATACGCCTGGCTGATGTACAACTTATCCCAGGTTTCGACCGGGGACTCGAAGTCTGTCATGGGATTTTGGGCCATTCTGGAGGTAATTCCTCACCCCTTCGCTTTTGTTTATCACTATCATTTACTCATCATTTTTCTTTTCTGACTGATCCATCTATATTACTGACCTGCTCTCGCGCCATGCCCCTTTTTTAGGTATGGGGATACCACCACTTTCACCCCGAGCGCCCGCTCCTTTTCACGGAGGAGCTCACCTATCCCCTTCTCAGCAACTGGCATTAGGCTCGACGTCATGACGTGGGCCTAAAGCACCTGGAAATGGGCCTAACGTCCCAGCTTGATTTGATGGTGCCTCCCGCCTATTCAATAATCGTCGCGTCGTCTTCTTTTATGAAGCGGGGGCCAAATGCTACTATTTGGGGGAGAGGGTGGTGCATCAGTTCCAGGGCTACTATGCCATACCCGTGGACCCGCCGGCTAACGTTTGGAGTCCTGCTGGCAGCATTGAGGAGTTGACAGCGGCCTTTTTCAACAATGGGTTCCCTATTCACGCTCTCCATGTGCCTAAGGATTATCATGCTTGTTACGAGTGCCTCCCCTACCGGTTCATCCTGCCGCATTTTGTCCCTAGCGCTAATTTCCTTGCGTTCGGGGGCCCACTTGGTCAGGTAACCTCTTCTTAGCTTGGATTAATTTCTCTTTTGCTTTTTACTCGGCCTGAGTCTTATCTGAATAGATTCTTGTTTGGTTCACAGTTTACTCCAGGAGATGGTTCGGACGATGAAAGTGGGCCGAGTGCTGTAGATCCCTCTGGTATTGGTCCTTCTGGTGCGGGTCCCTCGGGCAAGGGTTCATCAGGTGCAGGTCCGTCGGGTACCTCTCAGGCGGGTGTCCCTAGTGGGGGTCCATCTGTAGCCTATGGGACCTTTCGGCGTCTTGACGATGGCTTCCTCTCCGACCTCTGTGCCGACGTGGACCGACAGGCACGGCTCTCTGTCGAGGCAGCCGACGTTCCTCCTCCTGAGGTGGTCCCCGGGGTGAGTTTTTAAATGAGTTGCTTCCCCTTTATTTTGGTTTCCTTCGATACATGCTTCCAGGGGTGTTCTAACAATTGAATACTGTATCATAGAACTTCAACTCGGCTATGGAATATGCGGAGTACCATCGTCATCTGGCAGAGTTTCGGGAGGTGGAGACAGTGAGTACCTGGCTGCTCAACTCCTCTCTTTTTCTCATTTCTCCTTTTTTATTATCATTGACCCCTTGACTGATCTTGTCCTTGACTGTGCCTTGTAGCGTGCCCGGGCTAAGGAGTCGCGTTCCCTGCTTAGTAGGATTTCGTAGGCGTGGTCTAGAGTGGGGGACATGAGGACCTATCAGAGCTCCTCTCGCCGTCGCAAGAAGTCCAAGGGAGCAAGCAAGGAATAGGCTATTAGTTTCTTTCAACATCTTGGATTTTATTTTGGGAATTGTTTTTAAATAACTTGGAGAATGGTTGGTGTGGTACTTTTGGAAACATATTTGATTTTTTTAATTATTTGGGAAATGGCCTTGCTTTGATTTTATGCTCCGCTTACTTGGCATCAAATTTGTTTCTCTGCAGGATGTGACTGCTCCATGCCTTTTTAGAAAGTGGCCTTTTGGGTCGCATGCCTCAATGTAGGATCAATCCTCAAGTAAGTCTGAGATGGCTGTAGAGAGGGGCCTTTTGGGTCGCACGCCTCAATGTAGGATCAATCCTGCACATAATAAAGTAATTCACAAGTCATTGATGGTCGGAAGTGCCTACATATATAAAACCAACAAAAGGGCAGACGTCCCCTCTTCATTCGATCTTGAGATGGGTAGAGGGGGGGTTTAGTCTGGCGCAACTATTAGTTGCGCCAGGCTAAAGTGCCAAAGAAATTGCACTGGCGCAACTAATAGTTGCGCTAGGCCAAATTGGGGGTTCAAATGCATTGGTGCAACTATTAGTTGCGCCAGGCCAAAAAAAGGGACAGCAATGTGTTGGCGCAACTATTAGTTGCACCAGCTTTGGCCTGCGGGCAGTGGGGCCTTATATGCCCGAATTGACCCAGAAATTGTTTCTTTTTTGTTTGACTTGGCTCCTTTGACTGGCATCTTTAGCTCTTGTTTCTCCAAGGTGGGTCAATCTTCCTACATTGATTCTTATCTTCCCAAAAGATCCTTGTACGTTCATGGATCCGTCTCCTAACCCTCCCTTACGTGGAGGGTTCGGAGCCAATGTATCCTCTTTGTCGGGCTTGGGGCCCAAGTTCCTGGCAGCTTGGTTTGGGAGTTTGAACGAGAGTGAGCTCGCCGACTTGGGGTGCCTTGGGCTATCTCGCCTTCCTTCTTTCTTAGAGATTCCTCCTTGGCGGGAGCTCCTTCATGCCGCCGCTTCATGCTGGGATGTGAACCTTCATGTATTCCGTTTTGGGAAGTGGGAGTTGACCCAAACCCTTGAGGAGCTATCCAATCTGTCTGGCCTGAAGCTTCATAGGGACCTTGCAAGAGTTATGCCTAAACCAGGGTATTCCAGATCCGTTCACCTTACTCTCGGTTTGAAGAAATCTGAGTATGAGAAAAGTCTCATTGGGGGGCCCACCAAGTGTTCGCTAAAATTCCTCAAAGAACTTTTCGGTGATGAAAGCCTCCGAAAATTGTCAGTTAGGAATGTCTTTAACGTGAAAGCTCTAGCACTTGGTCTCATCTCTGAAATCCTCTTCTACACCGGGGGAGAAAGCTTCTCATTTGCAGTTTGTGATATTTTAATAGAGCTGGAGGCGGGCCGGTCCATGATGCATTTGATGCTTGCTGAGCTGTACCGATGCCGTGATTCTTTTGCCTTGGGCAAAGTGGAGGGTCTTCGGGGATGCCCCTTGTTGCTCCAGGTCTGGCTAGGTGAGCATTTTGCCGTTTTAGGGCCCGTGCCTCGCTTTTATGTTGCTCGAGGTGAAGTGGCCCGCTGTTTTTTGGGTTGATGCCTCTTACTCCCCTAGGGTGATACATCAGCTCTGAAACTTTGGTTGGTCAATGCTGAGCTGACATGGAGGCTTCCTTGGTTGGATCGAACCTTCTCAGTGATTCATTCTAGAGACCATGAGGGTATCACCCTCCTAGGACTAACCGGCATTACCTTCTACTTCCCATTTCGGGTATTGCGTCAGTTTGGTTGCCCTCAACTGGTGCCTTGTGAGGCCAGATCCCCTTTATGTGATTTGATCTTTTCTAGGGGATCCTCTTAATACATAGACCGGATTGTTGCTCTTTGGGAGACGCAACAGTCGACCCTGATGTATGATTTTGAGCAGGGAGACTCAGTTAGAACTTCTCCTAAGTATGAGGCCTGGCTGTTGATTGAGCGGCCTGCCGCCGATGGCCCGAATTTGTCAGAGAGCATTAAAATTGGAGGCCCCTGGCCAAAGAAAGAAGCGATGCTTTGGACCCGTATCGAGCTATTGGTAGATGAGAAGAGGGTCCTACAAGAACTCTTGGTATGCGAGAGGGTTAGAGCAGATGCAGCGGAGAGCGAGGTTCTCCGTTTGAAAGAATCATTGGGCGTTGCTTTTGGAGCCGCCGACTCTTCTCGGAAGAGGTTAAAAAGCCTGCATGGTCGTTGGCTGACTGAGAGGAATGTCTGAGAGGATGATCTTTATGCTGAGATTAGCGCTTTGAAGCGCGAGTTGGGCCGTTGACTCCTTCCTACACACAAATCTTTTTGCATAGATCATATATACAGGAAAAAGGGGCGTAGAAAACCCCTTTATAGATACACACACATTTTTGGTATACATATTATTATTATTATTTTATTTTTTTTCATTTGTTTTTTGTTTTTTTTTTTCTATACTTGTAAAGAGGAAAACACGCCAATCATCACATCGGCTTTTTTGAGATGTGGTGCAAGTGATACAAAAGGCAGTTATATACATCTATACAAATCTTTTTTTTTTTGTTTATGTATTATCTCCTCTTTCTTCTCTTCTTTTTTTTTTGTGCCTTAATCATTGGGTGATATTTTTAGAAACCTTGGGTCCACCTTTGAGCATGGTCGAGCCCCCTTTTTTGGAGTCAGACCTGGATGAGTTTTCGAATTTGCCAAGACCGAAATATTGATCCCTTTAGATTGAGTTAAACCTTTCTCCTTGCCTTGGGTCATACGTTTAACGGTGTGCGATTCACTAAGACAATTCTGGTCGGGACCTGATTTGAACTAGCATGAGCGCCCCCCCCTCCCAAAAAAAAACCAAGGGGACAGGGGTAGTAACCAAGGGGGGCTCATCAAACATCAATCCTCTCAAACAGTCCAAACTTTTCTTTTTCCATTTTTTCTCTTCTTTTTTTTTATTATCTCCCTTTTCTTACCCGTGGCACCCTTTCGGGTTTTCACCATGTCCATGGGTTTAGCTCTCTTATCCCAAGCGCCCTTTCGGGTTATCACCTGGTCCGCACAAGCCCGCTGTTTTTACCCATAATGCCTTTTCGGGTTTTCACTACGTCCATCTTGCTTTGAGCTTGTATTTTTATTTTATTATTTTTTCTTTTTATTATATCAAAAGCCACAACATAGAAGTCGATTCCGTCATCGCCGGCTGGACAGGGTTCTGGTGTCGTCTCATGACTTGGCTCATGTTGACTTAACAGATATTATGACTGCTTGCGAACCTACAAAGAGGGCTTCCTTCAGGGTGTAGCTTGGCCATGGGTTAGGTTAAGATTTGAAGGTATGCTGGGTTAAAAGGATTTCCTTGATACGGCTTCAGTTTTCTCAACATACTTTCTTTCTTGGGAGTTTTTACTGTACATGCCTTGTGATTCTTCTACATTTTTTGTTCTTTTCGCTTCATTTCAGGCAATCTCTTTTTGAGGTTTTGTTTTTTTCAATTTTTCGATTTTGATAGTAACTCTACTTCATCTTTTCTCTCTTTTTTGGTATATGTACACGTATATATATATATTTATTATTTTATTTTTTTTGGGGAATGGGTTTATGGAAAGAAAGGCCCAGGCTCAAATGGGGTAGCAAAGGATATCATCATTTTTAGGGATATTTTTAGGCTACTGTGCTTGGAATGATGGCCTCTTTCGGGTGGTTCTTAAGCAGTCACATATCTGTTTCATCAATACTTACCTTATCGCAATAGACTAAGAGTAGAACCATCCGATGTATTCAGCATTGATGGGCTCAGGAAGTGATCACCATCCATGGTGGCTGTTAAGACCTGAAAAGTACCACTTTTCACCCTTAACTTAACCTTTGAGTAGACCCTCAGCCTCCTAATAAGTTCTTGTTAAGTGTTTTGTGTAGGTAATAATCAGCAGTGAAATAAGGCCAGGAAACCTGTTAAGGAGCCTACTTTGGCACCAGAAATCCCTCAGAAGAATGAACTCTGAATCCAGACCTGAAATGAGCCTCGCACAACTGACCCAAGCTTTAGAGGATTCAGGAGAAATATACCTCGCATAGTTCAACTGAGCTTCCCAAGACTTTTACAGCAACCTCTCCCGCAGATGAGTGACTGAAGAGCTTCATAAACTCAAACTCGCGCAGCTCTCGCGAAGCTCAAGAGTAGAACACATCGCACAGTGTCGCACAGTTCAAAGCAGACCTCTCTCAATCTCACATAGTTCGCTCAGAACGACTGAGGAGAGAGAGCTTCAGAAGATTCCTTGCGCAGCTGTCGCGTAGTCGCCGCGGGATGCAATTATCAGAAGAAGAACTCCTTGCGCAGTTCTCGAGCCATTCAAGAAGAAAACATCCTTGCGAAGGCAAAGCCACTCTCGCAAAGATCAGCCCAGCGAAGACCAAGCAACCTCGCGACTGCTTGAACTTCAACCTCGCGACATCTGAGACTGTCTTTTCTACTCAACCTCGCGAAGCCCAATCCAGCGAGAGTGTAATTCTCTACAAGCCTTGTTAAGAGCAAACCAAGGCAGCCTCCAAATCATCCTAGCGAAGAGCAAAGAGCTACCAAGCAACAAGTCTGGGAAACTACAGCTACCTAGCGAAGCTCTGAACCTAAACTTCCATCTCTTCAGCAGAGGACCTTCTGGGAATTTCTAGCGATTTGGGCACGCACTCCCCCGCTCAAATCTCTGTGCACGTGCCCCGAGGCATCCAAGGATCACTGTTAGGCCACGTGGCATCATTAAAATTAGGGTTTCCTAACCCTAATGCGCCACCACCCCACTGCTATATAAACTCATACCTAGCTTAGGTTTAGGTATCTGGGAACATATCTCAGATCATTTTTCTTTTCTCTTTCTTTTTATCTGCAAGTAGTTTTCTTTTTCTCCTTCCTTCTCTCCATAGTCCAACACTTGCTGGCTATGCCTTTGTATGTGTTTTTAAATTAGATCAATGGAAATTCTGTAATAGGATCTGTATTTTGTGGGATTTATGTTTGAATATGAGATGCTCTGTGCAAGGCTGCTGCCTTGTGATCCGCCATTGCTTTGGCTGTGTTTCAAAGTAATGGAGGGCTGATTCTAAGGGCCACTTAGATCTAAGTGACCTGTGTGTCTGGGCTATCATGGTCCTATAGCCTTAGCCCCACCACAGGACCCACTAAATCTGAAATTCCCATGGGAGCTTGAGCTGGTAGCCTTGTAACCATGGTGGTAGCAGCGATATTCTTGTTTTGTCTTGGGCTCTGTGAGGAGGATAACCTCTGGGATAGTCTGTGACCATTTAAGTGGACAGATTATAGCCTTAGGGTGATTCTAATCCACCGATCCAAGATGGATCCTTCTTCTTTACACCTGAGCTTGTAGAAGCTTGGTGAGAGATTGTACAGAGGCAGACTCCCCTATATTTGTATAGATCCGCCATCAGATGTTGGATCTGATCTGGTTATGGAGATTATAGGCTGGTGACTGGACCATTGTAGCCTCACTCAAGCAATGGACAGCTAGATCGAAGGTTATACTCAATCTCTTGCTGGTTCTATGTGTCTGGGCTGTCATGGTCCTATACAGCCTTAGCCCCACATATAGAGCTTTAGAGATTGAGGTTCCCTATGGATTCTTGAGCTGGTAGCCTGGATGAAATAGTGCCTGCAATGATTTACTTGTTGTGTTTTGACCCATCCCTGGATAGTGGCACCCCTATGGGATAATCTGTGACCATTTGAGTGGACAGGTTATAGCCTTAAGGGTGGAATCATGGCAGAGTAATGGGTTGGATCCTTTCTCCTCAGTGGTGATAATGTAGCCACTGGACAGGACTTCTATAACATCAGATCTGAATCTGAGTTATAAAACTCCTCTGATCTGGGCTCAATAACATACTTCTCACCCTTTTATATTTACTTTCCACACTCCATCTATCCTTTCAACCCTTTCTATACTTTAGACATTAGAATACTTAGAATAAGTGACCTTAAACTCCCCTCCTTTTAGGACTGCCAGATCTGTAGTCAGATCTGGAGGGACTACTAGAGATGGCTCTTTTGGAGCTGTAGATCACCTTTCCCTATGGGACAAACTCTTACTTATCAAAACTTGCTACAAAGGACTTTGTATCTTGCAGGTCTAGGACTTCTGAGTTGTGCTGAATTCACCCCCTGCTTTACTCTTCCTTTGATTTTCAATGACTTTCACCACCAACCAATAATGTAAGCACAGTCAGGAGTCGCCAACAAGTTTTTGGCGCCGTTGCTGGGGAAAGATGATCTATTAGTAGACCCTTAGTTTTTTTATTCTTAGTATTCTTTGCACATGTGAATAATTGATGCTGCTGACATAATTTTGAACCTTTCTTACAGATCTAGACAGCAGTAGTGAAGGATAGTTGGACTGCAATTGGAGCTTAGCTACCTCTGTTTGCAAACTCTCTGACTTTTAAAGCCCTGTCTATCTTTCTTAAAATATTTTTTTTCTAGCAGTATCTAGGATAGTTTAAATGTATTCTTTGAATAGCTGTAAACTAGTTAGATAAATTTGTTAGTGTACAATCATTCTTTTGCAATGTGCCTGCAAGAAGCTTTCCTTGCTGTTGGTGTGCTTATATGCTAGGGAGGAGATCCCTCAGCCCTGCTTTAGAGCCTCTTAACCCTGAGTTAGAAAGGGGAAGGAGACTTAGAAGAGACAGGTACACCACAGGAGAGCCCCCAAGTGAATCTGTGACAGCAATTATGGGTGAAGAACAACCCAAAACCCTCAAGGAGTTGAATGCTCCGGATGACTATAACTCCCCTTTTAGCATTCAATTCCCTGATGTTAAGGGAAACTATGAGATAAAAACTTCAATCATCTAGATGCTGCCAGCTTTCCATGGGCTTAGCAAAGAGGACCCTTACAAGCATATTGACCAGTTCTTGGCCTTGTGCACCACTTTTAATATCACTGGTTTGGGACTTGAGGGTACTAGGCTCAGACTCTTTCCCTTCTCTCTGAAGGATAGGGCCAGTACCTGGCTGACCACTCTTCCCAACAATAGCATTGCTTCATGGAAAGACCTGCAGACCAAATTCCTAACCAAGTTCTTCCCTGAGACCAAAACTAGCCAGTTGAGGAAAGAGATTCTTGCGTTTGCTCAATCCCCAACTGAGGATTTTAACCAGTCCTGGGATAGGTTTAAAGAGATGCTCAAACAATGACCCCACCACAAGATCCCTGAGTGGCAGCTTGTACAAAGCTTCTACAATGGGATTGATATGAAAAATAGAGATAAGGTCGATGCCTCTTGTGGTGGATCCTACATGCACAAGACTGCTGAGGAGGCATGGGAATTGTTTGAGGTGATTAGTAAGAATGCTTTTCAAAAGCCATCCCTGGCAAGAACTAGTCAGGAATCTGAGTCAAAGGTGGGGCCTACTGCTGGATCAAAAGGAAAAGTTTATGAGGTGTCTGGGAACAATGACCTGCAGCTACAGATGGCAAACCTCTCTATGAAGTTTGATAAATTATTGACTGTGATGCAACCTAGAAGGGCTGCTCATGTGGTGGAGGCATGTCTGATATGTCAGTCCCCACAGCACACAGTGGAGGAATGTCCATCTGCAGGGCAATTTCCTGAATTGATTTTGGAACATGCTGCTGCTGCTCAATCTTATGGCCAGCAACAATCTGGGGGCTACAATAGGCAGCCATATGGATACTAGCACCAAAATGATGGTTACCAATGGAGAGACCACCCAAATCTGAGGTGGAAGCAAGACAACTACATGCAGCCCCAGCAGATGTTGGCCTTACCACAAAGGCCATAGCAGCAGTTCAATCAAGGGAATGCCCCTAGATCTACTTTCCAGCACCATCAGCAGCCCCATCAGCAACAAAATCAGTTGGTCTTATCCCACTCCCAGCCAAGAAATGTTTCTTTTGAGGACCAAGTCTTGAATTCATTACAAAACTTGGGTTCCTTGGCTCAGACTGTGGACTCTCATGGTCAGAGCCTCCAGAAAATGGAAGAGCATATTAGCCAAATGTCAAAAGCCTTGGCTAGGAGAGATGAAGGCAAATTGCCCTGCCAGCCAATTGCTAACCCCAAGGGTCAGTTTTTAATTGAGGAAGCTTCCTCAAAGTTTGAGGACACTAATGCTGTCACTGCCCTAAGGTCTGGCAGGCTGGTAAACAACCAGGTGGCTAACAGACCAGCAGAGGCAATTTCCACAAATGATGCAAATGATCATGATAGAGAAGTTGTGGGACCACAAAGCCAAGAAGTGTCTGCCACCTTGCAGCAGGAGAAAAATAATGAGGCTGTAGTTGAGCCACAGCAGGGAGAAAAATATGAAAAAAGAAAGAAACAGAAGTTTAGTCATGGGCTAGCAGCTGAGGGACTAGCAGAACCTTAGCTGCCATTTCCTCAGGCTCTGGATGGTCCTATCCCTTTTGATAAAAGGAAAGCCCAAATGGAAGAAATGATAGAGACCTTCAAGCAGGTGAAAATCAATTTACCTCTGCTTGAGGCAATTAAACAAGTCCCAGCCTATGCAAAGTTCCTGAAAGACCTCTGCACCTAAAAGAGAAAGGCTAGAGGCCATGTGTCCAAAAAGGTCTTTGCAACTGATACAGTGAATTCTGTATTTAACATATCAATGCCTGAGAAGTTGCAAGATCCAGGGATACCCACTATTCCCTACGTAATTGGAGACCATACAATTGGAAAAGTCCTTTTAGACCTTGGAGCCAGTGTTAACCTGTTGCCATACAATGTATATCTGCAACTAGGTTTGGGGGAGCTGAAAGCCATCCCCATTGTACTAATGATGGCTGATAGATCTGAGAGGAAACTTCTGGGAATGGTTGAGGATGTCTTGGTGGGAGTGGATAAGTTTTTCTACCCTACTGACTTCTTAGTTTTGGACATGGGGTGCAACAATAGCCCAAATCCCATACCTGTTATATTAAGCAGGCCTTTCTTGGCCACTGCCAATGCATGCATTCAATGCAGGTCTGGAGTAATGGAGGTAACTTTTGGACATACGAAAGTTGAGCTGAATGTGTACAACAGTACAAAGTACCCTCAGATGGACAATAAGGAGAGCTTTGCAGTGGATGTACTAGAGGAAATTGTAGAAGAGGAATTGCCCACTCTGCCGGAGTGGGGCAACATTGTTAGGAATTTAGTTAAAATTTGGGATATGGTGGAGGAAGAGAGCCCAGATGGAGGATCAAAAGACATGACCATACCGAAGTCTTCTGTGGGCTCAGTGCAGCATTCCAATTGGAAACCTACATTGCTACCTCTTCCTCCAACCTCCAATGCACCAATTTTGCCATCCATCAGCCCCGATGCGGAACTCGAAGCTTCCAGAAACATTAAAATATGCCTTCCTTGAGAAAGGTGATAAGCTTCCTGTGATTATCTCTTCCTCCCTTTCCAATGAGTAGGAAGAGGAATTACTAACAGTTTTGAGGAAGCACAAGAAGGCAATTGGCTGGACCATTGCCGATCTGGGAGGAATTGATGCATCAATCTGCATGCATAGGATTCATCTTGAGGAGGGAGTACTACCCTCCAGGGAAATGCAGAGGAACTTAAATCCTCACATGCAGGAAGTGGTCCTTAAGGAAATCATTAAATTGCTAGATGCAGGGGTGATTTACCCCATCTCTGATTCTCATTGGGTGGCACCTATCCAGGTGGTGTCCAATCTCAGCATAACGATGATTAAAATGGCGGAGAGTTGAGACCAGCCAGGGTAACCACTGGCTAGAGAGTGTGCATTGATTATAGGAAGCTCAACTCTAAAACTAGAAAGGACCATTTCCCTCTCCCCTTCATTGATCAAATTCTAGACAAATTGGCTAGAAAAGCTTTTTACTATTTTCTTGATGCGTACTTAGGGTACAACCAAATCCTTGTGCATCCTCAAGACCAAGAGAAAACCACCTTTACCTGTCCTTTTGGCACCTTTGCTTACAGAAGGATGCCTTTTGGACTCTGTAATGCGCCAGCCACTTTTTAGAGGTGTATGCATGCCATATTCTCTGATATGATTGACAAGTTTTTGGAGATTTTTATGGATGACTTTTCTGTCTATGGGGACAGCTTTGGCCAGTGTCTACGGCACCTCAGCCTAGTTTTGCAAATATGTGAGAAAACCAATTTGGTTTTAAGCTGGGAAAAGAGCCACTTCATGGTAACACAAGGCATTGTGTTGGGCCATGTAGTCTCTAAAGAAGGGCTTGAGGTAGACAAGGCCAAAGTGGACCTCATTGCCAATTTTCCCCCTCCAAAAATAGTCAAGCAAATCAGATCCTTCCTGGGGCATGCAGGATTTTACAGGAGGTTCATTAAGGACTTCAGCAAAATTGCTAAGCCATTGTGCCACCTGCTCTGTCAGGATGTCCCCTTTAACTTTTCTGCTGAATGTCTTAAGGCTTTTGAAACATTGAAATATGCCTCACCTCTGCCCCGATACTCCAAACACCGGACTATACCCTGCCTTTTGAGCTAATGTGTGATGCATCAGACTTGGCAATAGGTGCTGTGTTGGGCCAAAGAAAAGATAAACTGCCTGTAGTCATTGCTTATATCAGCAAATCACTTGCTGAAGCTCAGCTGAACTATACCACAACTGAGAAAGAGCTTCTAGCAGTGGTTTACGCTGTTGACAAATTTAGAGCCTACCTACTAGGATCTAAAACTGTGATCTTCACTGACCATTCGGCATTGAAGTACCTACTATCCAAGAGAGATGCTAAACCTAGGCTGATTAGATGGATACTCCTGCTACAGGAGTTTGACATCGAAATCAAGGACAAAAAGGGTGTGGAGAATGTGGTGGCTGACCACTTGTCTAGAATTATCTTGGAGAAATGCCTGGATGGCCCTACAAATGATGCCTTCCCTGATGAGCAATTATTTTCCATCCAATCCTTAGTCCCTTGGTTTGCACACATTATCAATTATCTAGTTATAGGAAAGATTCCCCCCCACTAGACCAAAATGGATAAAGACCTATTCTTCTCAAGGGTCAAGTATTTTTTCTGGGAGGAACCTTGCCTATACAATTACTGTGTCGACCAGATCATCCGAAGATGTGTTCCCGAAAGTGATGTCTCCTGTATTCTGGCCATGTGCCATGAAAATGCCTGTGGAGGCCACTTTAGTGGGAGAAAAACTGCTGACAAGGTCCTGCAGTGTGGTTTTTACTGGCCATCCTTATTCAAAGATGCATACACACACTGCAAGGCATGTGAGAGATGTCAGAAATTAGGAGGGCTGTCCAAAAGAAATTCAATGCCTTTACAGCCCATCCTTGTTGTAGAACTGTTTGATGTATGGGGAATAGACTTCATGGGCCCCTTTCCTCCCTCTAATGGTTACCACTTCATCTTAGTGGCAGTGGACTATGTTTCCAAATGGGTAGAAGCCATTGCCACAAGAACCAATGATAACCAGGTGGTCCTCAAATTTGTAAAGCACAACATTTTCTCAAGATTTGGAACCCCTAGAGCTATTATCAATGATGGGGGTAGCCATTTCTACATAGCAGAATTTTGAGAGCTTGCTCAAGAAATACATGACCCATAGGATGCTACTACTCCCTACCACCCACAAACAAGTGGGCAAATTAAAATTTCAATAGGAGATCAAGCACATCCTTGAGAAAAGCAGTTAGGGTGACAGAAAGATTGGGTGAATGAATGATGCCTTTGTGGGCCTATAGGACTGCCTATAAGACTCCCATTGGAATGTCCCCTTTCAGACTGGTCTATGGCAAGGCCTGCCATCTCCCAGTAGAGTTAGAACACAGGGCCTATTGGGCCATTAAGAATTTGAACATGGACCTAACTTCTGCTGGTCATCACAGGTCATTACTGCAATCGGAATTGGATGAGCTGAGGATGGATGCTTACACCAATGCCAAGATATACAAGGAACGGGCTAAAGCTTTCTTTGACAAGGGCTTGCTAAGAAAAAGCATCGAACTGGGTGGTAAGGTTTGGTTATTCAACTCCAAACTAAAATTCTTTCCTGGCAAATTAAAATCCAGATGGGATGGTCCCTATGTTGTCTTGAATGTTTCCCCATCTGGTGCTGTGGAAGTCAAGGATCCCAAATCTGGGAGGACCTTCAAAGTGAATGGTCAGAGGCTTAAGCCTTGCATTGAACAACTGATCCTATGAGCACTATTCATTTTCATGAGACCCCTACATCTACCTGACCCACAGTTGTGTCCATGTTGTACTATACTACTTTTGTTTCTACCTTAAGTTCTAGGAAATTTTAGGGGTCAGATGGAGTTTGATAATGTTAAGCTTGATAGAGTTGGTGTGGGACTGGCATGATTTATTCTTCTTCTTCTGTGAATTACTGATTCTCGAATGTGAATGCACATTATGTGAATATTTTTTATGAGTAGGCTGCACTACCTATAGTGCCCCAGTTTGGCACTAGGCCCTCGCGCATTCCAAATTGAGATTTGGGAAGACTCGTGCAATTCGCATAGACAATTTCTTTCGCTGTCGTGAGCTTCAATGCTACAGAATCTCTTGCACACTTCCAGCTCTAACTCCCATAATCGCGCGATTCTGATATCTCGTGATTCCCTTACCCAGCTGCGCGAGTCTAATGCATTTGTCGCGTTTCCCCGATCGGGACTTGACGTTTCCCAACTCACTCTCAATTAATTGCGGCGACTTGGATGTTATTCAACCATTTCATCTTCCACCATCCTCGCCTTTAAATACGCAGGGAGGCCCTGTTCATCTTCATCGCATCCTATCTCCTCTAACCCTAGCGGTCCTTCCCTAATCCTAATCATGGCAAATGACAAGCCAAATGAGCTGCCTAACAAGTTTTACCCGATGTGGCTGGACCCGTTGCCACCTAAAGAGCCGGATCCCCTCCAACCCCTCTGGGATGAACACGAGGAGGTTCTGCAAATCCTTGCCAAGGAGGAGGAAAAGCTTCAACAGCAGAAGAAGAAGCAAAAAACAGAGCCCTCCCCTGCCCCCTCCACTCCACCCCCTCCCCCACCTTCTCAACCCCCTCACCCCTGATCTCTCTCTTTCCCTCCTCTATTTTTGTAATTTTCTTTTAATCTTAATGATATTTTCCTTTTCTGATATGCTGTATAGTTTTCTGTTCTTGATTACTTTATTTCTTATTCTTATCTTTTATGCTGTAATAACTCTGCTGCACAGACACCTTTGAACCAGTGAGGACACTGCTCCTCATAGGTTTGGGGGTATGGCAGGCAGACCCTGCCAATGGAATAGTTAACATAAGTGCAGCAAACTCATCTGAATAATATGGAAATGGACCTCTGTTCACTTAAGAATCATGAAATTAAGAAGTTTAAAATTTATGCAAACCTTGGACATTATAAACTTCTAATACTCCACATTTCCATGATAATATCACCAAGGAAACTCACTTGTATCAACACTCAGTGAATCTGTAGAGAAAAAAAAAGGTGAGGACATACTTGAAAGTTCAAAGGAAGACCATATCCAGTGAGAATTGGGCCTATAAAAATTTTTCCATCTTTTGAGGAGTAACCAAGGCAATCCCTTCTAGTTCAAAAGACTGACTGAGTCACTGTGCTCACTAGAAGTTAGGAAACTCCAAGTTGAAACAACTGACAATACTCATGAGACTGAGGAAAGGATCAAGGCCTTCTCTTGGACAGTTTGAGCCTAAAAAGACCAATCCTAAAGCAACTGCCCTTGTCCATACCCCCCTTTGAGCTTTAAATCCTAAATTTCTTCAAAATACACCTGAGTACTTGAACCTGAACCTATGAACCTGATTCAACCTACCCTCACTCTGAGAATTCAGAACGTAAAGGAGAAAGAGTTGAAGATGGAGTAGCTATGGTCAACATTAGGTGAATGGAGAAAAAGGATCTCAAAAATCTGGCAATATGGTAACTGAGAACATGGTGGCATTTCTGAAAAGCAAAAATAAAATAAAAAGAAGGAAACTCCAGTAAAAAGAAACAAAAATAATAATGAAGAGGAATAAGAGAGAAGTCCAGAGGAACCTTCATTGGAAAATCAAAATCAAGAAGAGAAACTGATCACTTCAAATCTGAAAATCTCAAAGAAGATGCAAGGAGCTCAACTCAAGAAGGTGAAGTCGTGAATCACCTCTGTCACCTACTGCTTTCTCAATTTTGAACCCCTTCTCAACCCTCCATTCTTTCAACCCCACTCCATAAGCCACATTACAGCCCAGTTAAAAGCCCTTGTGATCCAAAGTTGAGTGAGCTGTCATGTGAAGATAAAGAGTTATCCAATCTATGGTGAGGAACTGCCAATGATGTCAGCACTTAAGAACTCTGCCTATGCTCATGCTTACAAACCCATTTGGGGGATGTAACTGCTCTTGAGCCTGTGAGAGAATGAACCCCTCAA
This sequence comes from Chloranthus sessilifolius, assembly GCA_021018995.1. NCBI lineage: Eukaryota > Viridiplantae > Streptophyta > Magnoliopsida > Chloranthales > Chloranthaceae > Chloranthus > Chloranthus sessilifolius. Next base: position 121,035,681 of record CM037588.1, on the reverse strand, counting down.
CAAAACCCTTATGAGAGTATGCCCTGCAAAGTTTTTTGGTCTGAACTTGAATGCATTATGTATGACCTTAACCTAATTTTTGACCTAAGGATAAGCTCAGTGCTGGCACACACTTGTGCAGTTTTCTGTGATTGTAAACTATTTGAAAATGTTGTGCAATCATGAAGAGATTATGCTATTTAAGTTACTGTGCAACCAATGAATTAAATTTCTTTTATGTGTACTGATTCAAGAGTAGACTAAATCTGATTCCTTGACTGCTCATTGGATGATATTGTACTTTTGTTAACTATTTCATTGGAGAAGTTTGTGGGTGACTTCACTGAAAACCCTTAGGAGACTTCACTCCTCCACTAGGGATCACCTAGGGGTTTAAAAGGCTTGGTACATATGCTAAATGTATCTGTGCTCCCTATGAAAGTGGCATTTAATTTTTAGAGTAGATTTAATGTAGCTTTGCTAAGGGACTAGCAAAGATTAGGTTTGGGGGTGTGTTAAGACCTGAAAAGTACCACTTTTCACCCCTTAACTTAACCTTTGAGTAGACCCTTAGCCTCCTAATAAGTTCTTGTTAAGTGTTTTGTGTAGGTACTAATCAGCAGTGAAATAAGGCCAAAAATCTTGTTAAGGAGCCTGCTTTGGCACCAGAAATCCCTCAGAAGAATGAACTTTGAATCCAGACCTGAAATGAGCCTCGCACAGCTGACCTAAGCTTTAGAGGATTCAGGAGAAATATGCCTCGCACAGTTCAACTGAGCTTCCCAAGACTTTTACAGCAACCTCTCACGCAGATGAGTGACTGAAGAGCTTCAGAAACTCAAACTCGCGCAGCTCTCGCGAAGCTCAAGAGTAGAACACATCGTGCAGTGTCGCGCAGTTCAAAGCAGACCTCTCTCAATCTCACGCATGATTCGCTAGGCAGGAGAGAGCTTCAAAGATTCCTCACGCGATTCTGGGATGCAATTATCAGAAGAAGAACTCCTCGCACAGTTCTCACGCCATTCAAGAAGAAAACATCCTTGTGAAGGCGAAGCCACTCTCGTGAAGATCAGCCCAGCGAAGATCGAGCAACCTCGCGACTGTGTGAACTTCAACCTCATGACATCTAAGACTGTGTTTTCTACTCAACCTCGCGAAGCCCAATCCAGTGAGAGCGCAATTCTCTACCGCGCTACTGCCTGAAGAGCAAACCAAGGCAACCTCGCGACGGCTGAAGCTTCAATGTCAAATCATCCTAGCGAAGAGCAAAGAGCTACCACGTGACAAGTCTGGGAAACTACAGCTACATAGCAAAGCTCTAAACCTAAACTTTCATCTCTTCAGCAGAGGACCTTCTGGGAATTTCCAGTGATTAGGGCACGCACTCTCATGCTCAAATCTTTGTGCACATGCCCCGAGGAATCCAAGGATCACTGTTAGGCCATGTGGCATCGTTAAAATTAGGGTTTCCTAACCCTAATGCGCCGCCACCCCACTGCTATATAAACCCATACCTAGCTTAGGTTTAGGTATCTGGGAACATATCTCAGATCATTTTTCTTTTCTCTTTCTTTTTATCTGTAAGTAGTTTTCTTTTTTTCTTTCCTTCTCTCCATAGTCCAGCACTTGCTGGCTATGCCTTTGTATGTGTTTTTGAATTAGATCAATGGAAATTCTATAATAGGATCTGTATTTTGTGGGATTTATGTTTGAATGTGAGATGCTCTGTGCAAGGCTGCTGCCTTGTGATCCGCCATTACTTTAGCTGTGTTTCAAAGCAATGGAGGACTGATTCTAAGGGCCACTCAGATCCAAGTGACCTGTGTGTCTGGGCTATCATGGTCTTATAGCCTTAGCCCCACCACAGGACCCACTAAATCTGAAATTCCCATGGGAGCTTGAGCTGGTAGCCTTGTAACCATGGTGGTAGCAGCGATATTCTTGTTTTGTCTTGGGCTCTGTGAGGAGGATAACCTCTGGGATAGTATGTGACCATTTAAGTGGACAGATTATAGCCTTAGGGTGATTCTAATCCACCGATCCAAGATGGATCCTTCTTCTTTACACCTGAGCTTGTAGAAGCTTGGTGAGAGATTGTACAGAGGCAGACTCCCCTATATTTGTATAGATTCGTCATCAGATGTTGGATCTGATCTGGTTATAGAGATTGTAGGCTAGTGACTTGACCATTGTAGCCTCACTCAAGCAATGGACAACTAGATCGAAGGTTGTACTCAATCTCTTGCTGGTTTTATGTGTCTGGGCTATCATGGTCCTATACAGCCTTAGCCCCACATATAGAGCTTTAGAGATTGAGGTTCCCTATGGATTCTTGAGCTGGTAGCCTGGATGAAATAGTGCCTACAATGATTTACTTATTGTGTTTTGACCCATCCCTGGATAGTGGCTCCCCTATGGGATAATCTGTGACCATTTGAGTGGACAGGTTATAGCCTTAAGGGTGGAATCATGGCAGTGTAATGGGTTGGATCCTTTCTCCTCAGTGGTGATAATGTAGCCACTGGACAGGACTTCTATAACATCAGATCTGAATCTGGGTTACAAAACTCCTCTGATCTGGGCTCAATAACATACTTCTCACCCTTTTATATTTATTTTTCACACTCCATCTATCTTTTCAACCCTTTTTGTAGTTTAGACATTAGAATACTTAGAATAAGTGACCTTAAACTCCCCTCCTTTTAGGGCTGCCAGATCTGTAGTCAGATCTGGAGGGACTACTAGAGATGGCTCCTTTGCAGCTGTAGATCACCTTTCCCTATGGGACAAACTCTTACTTATCAAAACTTGCTACAAAGGACCCTATATCTTGTAGATCTAGGACTTCTGAGTTGTGCTAAATTCACCCCCTGTTTTACTCTTCCTTTGATTTTCAATGACTTTCACCACCAACCAATAATGTAAGCATAGTCAGGAGTCGCCAACAGTGGCGAGGTAAATGGCGTATCCCGACAGCACTTCTCGAATGACGTATGGTCCTTCCCAGTTTGGCTTAAACTTTCCTCTTGGATCGGCGTGGAGGGAGGGGAAGATCTTCTTCAGCACAGTGTCTCCTACCTTTAGATCTCGACCGCGGACACGTTTAATGTAAGCACGTGCGATTCATCCCTGGTAAACTTGAGTGTGGCATAAGGCTAGGAGTCTCTTTTCGTCCAGTAAGTTCAGCTGGTCAAAGCGTGATCTCTCTCTTTCTGCTTCGGGTTAGCCTGATTCCATGAGGATTCTGTGCGAAGGTACTTCGACCTCTATCGGGAGGACGGCCTCGATTCCATACACAAGGGAGAATGGTGTTGCCCCTATTGCGGTACGGATCGTTCGGTAGGCCCACAAAGCAAATGGCAGTATTTCACTCCAATCTCGATAAGTGACGACCATCTTCTCAAGGATGTGGATGATTGTCTTGTTCTCGGCTTCCACGGCTCCATTGGTTTGAGGCCGATAAGGGGATGAGCGATGATGCTTGATCTTGTATTGCTCACAGAAGTCTCGGATGCGCTTATTCGCAAAGTTTGTGCCGTTGTCCGTGATGATATCTTTGGGTACTCCAAATCGGCACACAATATTATTCTTGAGAAACTTCTCAACGTGACTGGCCGTGATGTTGGCATATGACGCCACTTCTACCCACTTGGTGAAGTACTCAATGGCGACGAGGATGAACCGATATCTGTTTGATGCTTTTGGATTAATCATTCCGACAACGTCAAGGCCCCAGGTAGCAAATGGCCAAGGAGTGGTCATGCAGTGAAGATCAATGGCAGGAGCGTATAGCAGACTAGAGTGTTCTTGACATTTGTAGCATTTTTGAACATGTTTGCAGCAATCCGTTTTCATAGTGGTCCAAAAGTATCCTTGTCATAGGATTTTCTTGGCGAGCATGTGACCGCTGACGTGGGCTCCGCATACTCCTTCATGGATTTCTTTCATAATATTGACCGCTTCACTTTCAGTAAGGCACCTGAGTAAGATGTTATTGTATGACTGCTTGTATAGGCATCTCCGCAAATGACATAACCTGTTGCTAAACGTTGAATGGTTCATCGATCTGCCTTGGATGTACCCTCTGGGAAAGTCAAGGTCTCGAGGAAATTCTTAATATCTGAGAACCAAGGTGGCTCATCATCAGGCTTTCTGGTTCCTCAATCTGGAGGCAGAAGGCCGGCTCATTCCTCTGCTCGATCCTGATTGGCTTCATCTCAACACCATAGGGGATTTCAATCATTGATGCCAAAGTTGCTAATGCATCGGCAAAGCGATTCCTTATCCGAGGGACGTATCAGAAAGTTACATCTTGGAAGCAAGCTATCAGATCCTCGAGGTGTTCATGATAGGGGATCAGTTTCTCATCTTTCGTCTTCCAGTCACCATTAAATGCGGCATATGATTAAGCATGAATCACCAAATACTCGAAGGTGAGTTACATTCGGTCGAGCCGCTGCGGACCGATGAACCAGCGACCAAGCTTGTTAGTGAAAGGGAAGTTGAGCTTGATAGAGACCGGTACATGGGATCCTTTCGGTGAAATCAGGATGGTGCCAACTCCTTGGCCCTCGACATTTGTTGCCTCGTCAAAGTGCATTACCCATGATTCTTCTGCTTCTTCTGTATCGTCCTCCGTCATGAACAAGATATCTTCATCTGGGAATTTAGTTCTTAATGGCTCATAGTCAGGTAAAGGATTATCAGCAAGATGATCAGCAAGCGCCTGCCCCTTGATCGATTTATAAGTGACATATGTGATGTCAAATTCAGACAATAAAAGTTGCCAACGCGCGGTTCGTCCAGTGAGAGCTGGCTTCTCAAACAGGTATTTCAACGGGTCCATTCGGGCCAAGAGTAGAACGGCCTGGGATAGTAAGTAGAGGCGGAGCCTTTGAGTAGCCCATACAAGAGCTAGGCATGCTTTCTCCAGATGAGAATAGCGCGTCTCGTAATCAGTAAACTTCTTGCTCAGATAGTAAATGGCCTGGTCTCTTCTTCCTATTTCATCGTGTTGCCCCAAAACACATCCCATCCAAACTTTTGTCGTGGAGAGATACATCAAGAGTGGTCTCCCTAGCTTAGGTGGTACCAAAACAGGTGGATTAAGGAGGTAGCTTTTAATTTTTTTGAATGCTGCCTGACAATCATCGTTCCATTCAACGGGCGAATTCTTCCTTAGTAACTTGAAGATCGGCATGCAGATGGGAGTTAGCTGTGCAATGAACTGACTGATATACTATATTCTACCTAGAAACCCTCTAACCTCTTTCTCGATAGACGGCGGTGGCATTTTAGTAATGACTTTGACTTTGATTGGGTCGACCTCAATCCCTCTCCTGCTAACGATGAACCCTAGCAGTTTCCCTGACATAGCCCCGAACGCGCACGTTTGTGGATTCAGACGTAGTCTATATTTCCTCAGCCTTTCGAATAGCTTCTAAAGGTTTACCAGATGGTCGCTTTGCCCCAGTGACTTGGCTATCATGTCATCGACATACACTTCAATCTCTCGGTGCATCATGTAATGAAATAGTACAGTTATAGCTCTCTGGTATGTCGCACCTGCATTCTTCAGCCCGAATGGCATGACTCGATAGCAAAAGGTTCCCCAGGGGGTAATGAACACTATCTTCTCATGATCAACCTCTGCCATTTTGATCTGATTGTATCCTGAGAATCCATCCATAAAAGAAAGCATCTCGTGCTTAGCGGTGTTATCGACCAAGATGTCGATGTGTGGCAGTGGGAAATCGTCCCTTGGGCTCGCTCTATTCAAATTGTAAAAATCGATGCACATGCAGACCTTTCCATCCTTCTTTGGCACAGGCACGATATTGGCTTGCCACTGCGGGTACTTGGATACCATGAGAAACCCCGCATCATACTGCTTGATTACCTCATCTTTGACTTTCAGCATCCATTGGTCCAGGCGTCCGACTACCCTTGGTAGCTTCATATCAGGGTAGAGGGGTCAGTATCCAGACCAGGCATGTCCTCGTATGACCAGGCAAAAATGTCATGGTATGACTGAAGGAAGTCGATCATGCTTTTTCTTTCCTCAGGAGACAGTGACATTTTGATTTTGGTTATCCTGGGAACCTCCTCAGTTCTTAGATTGACGTCTTCGATTTCCTCGATAATGGGGGTAGGGCCATGCTCAAAGTCGGCAAACCGGTCAAGGAGCTCATCGGGGAGCTCTTCGAAGGGGACATCTTCGTCTAGACTCGTGATCCCTACCTCTTCTTGTATTTCTACAGGGAAGGGGTTGATTTCACGTGGGATGGGTATTTTGATTAAGGCATCCTTTTGTGGGACATTTTCTAAAATTTTAAATGACAATATTTTTATACTTTAGATTTTTTCAATGTTTTTGGGATTTTGTGTTTTTTCCATGTTTTTGAGATTTTTATTTTCTTCTATGTTTTTTAGATTTTTATTTTCTTCGAAGACGAGCCCTGGGCAAGGCTGGTTGCTATATACACAAGGTATTGCCTGCCAAGGACTTATCTCACTTTTTATAGGTTGTTTTTTTTTAGAAACAGGCGCTAAACTTTAGGCCACTTCCTGCTTTCAGGGTTTAGGGGAAAGATGCCCAGTTGCGTACCTGAGGGGTTGCTCCTTTACCTGATTGGATGGAGGGTTCTGACTGATATGGCTCCTTGGGGTCAGTTTCCATCATGTTAATCCCCATTTCATCTGAGATGATATCCTCAAGCGTTAACACGGCTTTGTGGTGATTCACCACAGGGGGGCTTGTTCAGGTACCGACCGTCGTTCCCCGTAAAGGGACAATGCGACCAAATCAATCTCCAAGCCGGGAAGGGAGATTTGGGGATTGGTGGGATGGACTGGGGCTATGGGTCTGTGTGGGGTCAAATGGGTTGCCCCATTATGATCGATCTTCACGACCCCTGCGCTGACAAAGGAATCCCTGATGTGCGGCCTAGGGCGAGGCTTCTCCTCTATGTTGATTCCTCGAGCCCTTGCAGCCGCGGTGACCCTGGCTTTCTCTTTGGCCTGTCAGACCTCCAGCTTTGTGGGCTTATATCCTAGCCCGAATCTTACCTTCTGTCCCTTAGCCACAACTGGCTCTCGTCTGCCTTGTAATTTGGGTCCCAGACCCCTCCCTTTCTGATAGCCCCACTTTTGGAGCATTGCCACTGCTGCTTCCATACCGCCTCCTGTTTTAGACACGATGCCCTCCATGGGTTCGGGGAGTATAGCTGACACCTCATACTCAAAACTGTGGAGGTCGACATCCTCAGCAGTGTGTGGTATATCCAGCATATTGGGTTTTTTAACATTATTGGTGACCGTTTCTTTCTCACTGTGCTCCTCTCCAATGATCGTGATAATCTTATGCCCAGATGCAAATTTGAGTTTCTGGTGTAATGTGGAAGGTATGGCTCCGACTTCATGTAGCCACGGGCGCCCTAACAACAAATTAAATGAGGATTTGATATCCATGACTTGAAATAAGATGGAAAAGGTTATTGGCCCTATCAATAGCTCAAGATCAACTTCTCCCATTATTTCTCTCCTAGTATTGACAAACCCTCTAGCGCTAGTTCTGGTGGGCCTTAACATGCCCGGATCAACCCCAATCTTGGTGGCGGTTCTTAACGGGCATATATTCAATGCAGACCCATTATCAATTAGTACCAAGGGGATAACCATATTTTCGGACTCAACAGTTATATTTAAAGATTTTGAGTGACTACCTCCTTCCTCAGGTAAATCGACATCAGAAAATGAAATGGCATTTGGACCCATCACGTGACCAATTATCTGCCCGACTTCATCTGGGCTAACTTGGAGTGATACATGCGCATTTTTCAACGCCCCCATTAATGCTTGGAAATGGAGTGGGGATGTCATCAACAGATCCCATACAGTGATATGGGCAGGCATTCTTCTCAGCTGAGTCTCCAGTATATGTTCTCGACTCATCTTCTCAAACTGATTCACAGTGCTCTCTTTCTTTCCTTCGGGTTGGGCTTGTGCTGTTGCTGGTGCTTTGAGATGCTTTGATATTCTCCCTGACCTGGTAACAAAATCTACTGCCCCTTCTCTACTACTGCTTCCGGCATTGATATCTGTCTGTTCGTAGCTTAGTGGGACCTGATGAGGATCATATGTGGGTCCCGAGAGCTGGAAGGGTATGGCTGCCGGTTCTTGAGGTACTTGTACTGTCGTCTCAGGAGGTGTGGGCAATACTTGATTCACCCCGGTGGCAGTGGGTTGGGTGGAAAGATTGGGCCAAATGGGGGTGGTGGAGCTTAAGGGTGATGGTATTGGAGGGAAAGAGGTAAAAGTAGGCCATTGATAGTTAGTGGGTGCGGGCGATTGATGGGCCGTCAGGTAATTGACTGGGGTGGTGGAACTTGTCGGTGGTTGAGCTGGGGGTGATGGAGTGGGCGCACAGGCCATTGATAACTGATGGGTGCGGGTGTCGGATTGGGGGCCTGTTGGCTCATTAGGTAATTAATGGGGGTTGTGCTGTACGGTGGTAGTTGAAATGGGGCAGGCGCACGCCATTGATAACTGATGGGTGCGGGTGTAGGCTTGGGGGCCTATGGGCTCATTGGGTAATTGATGGGGGTTGTGGTGTATGGTTGGTATGCATTGATATTCACGTAATTGACGGGTATGGGCGATGGAAAGTATGCCCTGAGATCTAAGGGTTTAATTTGTGGAGTTGGATTGGGGAAGTAATCTAACAAATTTAGAGGTTCAACTACCCCTAAATTCCTTTCTTCAACGTTTCTTAACAATGGTGCTATATAACTCTCCCAATTACTGATATAATCGGATGGGTCAAACTCGAATTCCTCCTCATCTTCTATCATTTCGATGGTGGGTCTAAGACCTGCTCGTCCTGTAGGATGTGGGGGTAGTGGTACTTGATGAATATTAACATGCTGAGAAGGTGCAGGGGGAATGATTTTCTCTGGCATCAATCAAATCTTGGATGGCGTGCTCTAATGGGAAGCAGCGATCAGTAGGGTGACCCGGACCCTGATGAAAATTGCAATGGGTATTTGGGTCATAGTTCTTTGGGATCGGATGAGGAGGAGGTTGTGGTTGGTGGATAGCCACTAATCCCTTTTCTACTAACAGGGGCAAAAGTACACTCAAAGATTGCCCCAAAGGTGTAAAGACTCGGTCGTAGTGGGCTCTCCTCTATTGCGGGGTCATTTGCATTCCTTGCCCATTCCCGTTCTTTGCATCTGCTCAAGCCTAATTGGTGCTGGTGGGGCCGCTTAAAATTGAAAAGGAGTAGTATTATTATTGGGCCTGGTGTTGGCTATGTTTTGGACATCACCCCCTGTTCTCTTCTCGTTCCTCTGCTCAGAAAATATTCTGACTCTGCTAGGGCCCCTTGAAGCATTCTTACTCAGACGTCCTTCCCTGATGGCATCCTTGCAGCGGTTGGCATTCCTCACCAAATCAGCAAAACTAGATTGTTGTTGGTACACAAGAAAATCAGAAATCACTGGTAGAGTGTTCTTCGAAATCATCTCTATCTGCTCATCATCTGGTATTCTATTTCTGACTTGAGCTGCCAGTGCTCTCCATCGCCCTAAGTAGTCACTGAAGGTCTCGTTTGGATTCTGCTTCAACCGGGCCAAATCAGACTTGCACGGTTCAATATCAGTATTATAGACATATTGCTCTTTTAATAAATGCGCTAAATCTTTCCATGTCTTCATTCATCGCCGAGGTTGAAGATGTGAACCACCTCGAGCAGTCGGTCAAACTTTTACGAAGACTTTTATTAGTAGTCTTCGTCCCCCGTCTTGTCATGTCCCCATAATAGGACTTTAGCTGTGCGATCGGGTTGTCTGTGCCATTGTACTTGTCGAATATTGGCATTTTAAATTTGGGGGGCAAGGGGACCTCAGCAAATAGGCATAGGTTTGTGAAGTCCGTGGCGTGGATTTCAGCACCACCCATTTTCATCAGCTATTTTTGTATTTTGTCTAACTGTTCGTTCAGCTGCTCCGACTCTTTCGATATAAGGGCCGCTTTCTCGACCGTCAGTCGGACTTCACTCTGGGCTACCAGGGGGTGGGAAATTACTGGTGAAGGGTTGAGGCTAGACAATGCCCCAGCATAGGCCCCACTGTTCCTAATCTCGTCCTCTTCATACTGCTGGTCGACTTAATGTGCAGTGAAGACGGGATTCGCAACCTGTTACTGCATGGGTTGGATGGGAATGACATGAGTAGGGGTTGGGTGAGCCCATTGGGGGTGAGGAAAGGTTTGTTGGGTGATGGGAATTTGGTTTTGAGGCGGGGCCTGGTAGGGCCATTGGGTATGGGGGAAGGTTTGGAGATGGCCTTGGGGAGTGGGGCCATGGGGGAATTGGGTTTGGGGGATGACATGGGTTTGACCTAGCTGTGAAGGTTGGGTTAGGTGTTGGGGGTGTTGTGGAAGGTATGAGTGTGGGGTTTGGGTTTGGGCCATGAACCCTTGATCATTTTGGGTCATGGGCCGCTCATAGGTTTGGGCCATGGGCCCTGGATATGTTTGGGCGAATGGGCCTGGGTAGGTTTGGGCCATGGGCCCTTGGTGAATCTGGCCCAATGGGCCTTAATGGGATTGGGCCATGGGCCCTTGGTGGGTCTGGCCTAATGGGCCTTTATGGGTTTGGCCCAATGGGCCTTGTTGGGTCTGGGCCATGAGTCCTTAGTGGGGGCTGGCCCAATGGGCCTTGTTGGGTCTGGGCCATGGGCCATTGGTGGGTCTGGCCAATGGGCCTTATTGGGTCTGGGCCATAGGTCCTTGGTGGGTCTGGCCCAATGGATCTTGTTAGGTTTGGGCCATGGGCCCTTGGTGGGTCTGGTTCAATGGGCCTTATTGGGTCTGGGCCATGGGCCATTGGTGGATTTAGGCCATGAGCCCCTGATGGGTTTGGATTTGATGGGTTTGGCCCAATGAGCCCTGGGGGATATGGGTAATGGGTTTTAGGTCAATGGGCCTTGGGGATGATGAGTAGTGGGATATTGGGCCATGGGGCCTTGGAGGTCATGGATGGTGGGGTATTGGGCCATGGGGCCCTGAGATGTATGGGAAAAGGGGGTTTGGGCCGATGGGCCTTGGGGTGTATGGAAGTTTGGAGGTTGGGCCACTTGGCCTTGGGGTGTATGGATGGTGGGAGGTTGGGCCATGGGGCCTTGGTATATGTGGGTGATGGGGGTTTGGATGGTGTGGATTATGGGAGGTTGGTTGGGGTCATGGGGGAGTGAAGCATGGAGGTTTGCTAAGGTGTGGGATGGATTCATGTATGTGGGGTGTGGAGCAGAGATATTTTGAGAAGCCCTCCATGAGTATGCTTGGAACATCTCCTCCATCATGGCCATGGAAGGGGGGTGGGATGTGGATGGTGGATTTAAGGGGTGATGGGGTATAGATGGGATGGAGGTGGTGGAAAAATTATGCATGGCCCCGGTATAATTAGGCATGGCCACGGTAGATGGGGGTGTATGGGGTGGATGAGGGGATGTATTGGATATGTTTTGGGATGATGGGAGGCATGATGAGGAAGGATGAGGAAAATTGGGCATGGCCCCGGTAAAAATGGGCATGACCCTGATGGATGGAGGATCTTGCAGGGGGTTGGATAGGGTGGAAGTGGTGTATGTGAATGTGGGTGGATTGGGTCTATAGGGGGATAATGGGAATTAGGGCATGGATGTGGATTGGGAAAATGGGTTTGGCATGGGCATGGTTTCGGCAAGAGAAGGGGAATGGGGGGTTGGACTTTGGATATTTTGGAGGGTAGTAGTTGGGAATATGGGGGCGCCGAATGGGCCGGTAACGGTAAAAGGGGGTTGGGTGAGGGGGATGGTGGAAAAGATTTCTCCTGAATGGGAGTGGGTTGGAGAATGTGGCGAGGATGAATCGGGATCGGCGTAAACCGGGTCCACTACCCACGACATTCTTCGGGAGCGGGTCGGGTAAGGGTGCCTTGGATAAGGCCTAAAAATCCTCCTCCTTTTTCCCCTACGGGACGACGGAGGGCAAGATGATGCCGTTGTGCCGGCACCACAAACTAAATATTTTTTGGGTTTTGATTATATATATATATATATTTTTTTCGAATTTTATGAAAACGTTTTGAAAAACAAAGGTTCCGAGGCCTTGGAATTCCCTTTTCGGGTGGCTCTCGTACCTTAATTCAAGACCCACGGCTACGATTTCGTGACACTTCGAAAGAATTGAAGGAGAACCTTTGATCTATTGAAGGCACAAAAATCGAGGCAAATGATCCGATCCCCCGAAATGAGCCAAAAAGAAGTTGCCTTCTTTTGACCTGCGGGGGCGTATTGGGTGTCGGAGATGGCGAGGCCTAAACAAGGCACTATGCACACTGATCGAGCAACTCGAGAGGTGGAAAGGGCCAAGGATTCGGGTTGGATGCTGCCAAACAAACCTGGCACAACTAATACTTGCGCCAAGGTTTCAAGGGAGGACTTTTACACTGGCGCAACTATTAGTTGCACCAAGGTAAATTTTGGAAGTTTAAAGCTGGCGCAACTATTAGTTGCACCAGTTATAAAATCCAATGTTTTTACACTGGCGCAACTAATACATGCGCCAAGCAAAAGCTGCCTCTCAAGAACAAAAAGCAGCAGCCACTGATGCCCGAAATGAGTCTCTTTTTAGTTTTTTTATGGAAGCTAGGCTTTCGGGAACTGAGCTGTTTTATGGTGATCGATTCTCTCCTTACCGCACCTAAAGGATCGAGTCCGGTATAACTCGCTAGGGCGCTCCCCAATGGTTTTAAGATTCGAAATGGGAACCCACCCGATATACCTCTGGAGCAAGTGCCTTCTCTGATACTAGGTGGGCTGGGACTTTTCTAGATCATCACCACTAGGGGCTGCCGCCATACTAAGACTCGGGTGTTTGTATGTGTGCCTAAATCAACCCCTTTGAAAAATCTACCCCGTGAAACAAATTAATTAAGCTCCCTAACTTGGTTCAATTTTAATTTTTTTTCGAAGCTTTTCTCTTTTTTTTGGAAGTTTTCTTTAGTTCAAAGACAGGGGTGATTATCCCGTGCTGCCACTACGGGCCGGCGTCCACTGGTAGGATATGAATAATAAAAAAGATGGGGCCAGTCAAGCGACTAGGCGGGAAATATAAAGTGTTGAAATTTAAAAGGTGTCAATCAAGTGACTAGGAAAAAAGTTGCTGAAATTTAAAGTGGAAACGTAGGGGTGAGTAAAAGAAAGGTGCCAGTCAAGCGACTAGATAAAAAAAATTGTTGAAATTTAGAGCGGAATCATAGGGGTGAGTAAAAAAAGGTGCCAGTCAAGTGACTAGGCAAAGATTACTGAAATTTAAAGCGGAATCGTAGGGGTGAGTAAAATGACGTAATCGAAGGGGTGAGTGACAAAAAAAATAGCAAAAATAATAAAAAAATAGCAATAAAATGTTAGAAAAATAAAAATAAAAAAGGCCTAGTTCAAGGGGAAGCTCTACTAGCTAATCCCCGTCGCGACGATGCGCTCTCTAACGATAAAAAATATAGAGTCGCCACCCGGAGCTTTCGGTGTCCTGGGATACCTAGTTCATTTTTATGAGCTCCTAAGTGCTAAAAATATGACTCTGAATCCGGTTCACACCAAAGGCTCTTGGGTAGGGGCTTCGGTTATCGACGGGAAGGTGTTAGACACCCGATCAACCCGCTTAACGCGGTCTCTACTTATGGCCAAAAATAAAATGATGTAAAAGACAAGGAAATGGTTCCCTCATGCCCAAATGTGCCTCCAATCCTATTTGTGCCCCTCCGTTCCTACCGAAAATTCGGCGGCATAACAGCACAAATGAAAGAGTAGGGAATGCCGAAAAGAGATAGGAGAAGAAAGGGGAGAGCCGGAGCCCTCGGGCCCTTGTAGCACCGTAGGAGAGCCTTGCGTGGCTTGCTTTGATGAGATCTTGAGGCTTGAATGGTGGGAAAAAGGGGTTCTAACCACTAAGGCCTACTAGCTAGGAGATTGAGAGGGAAGGTGAATGGGTAGTATATACCTAAAATAAGGGATCTAAGGTAAAAAATATCACTCAAAGGAGGTTTTAGAATTCTGAAATTTGTATGGGAAGTGTGCACCAAAGGGAGAAAGATCTTCTCACTTTAAGATCTTTCTCTCTTAGGCCAAAATTCTCAACCTCTAAACCAAGGGGTAGGGGGCTCTATTTATAGGAAAGGAGTGGATTAGGAGGCTACTTAGATGCTAATTGGAGTTAGCAATTAGGTAATCTCAAATCTAAGGTTTCCTAGGATTTTTAAGAGCTTGGAAAGGTGTGAAGGTGGTTCTAATGGTGGATGATGGGGTGAGGCTTTAAGCCACTTGGAGGGTTGGAAATAGGTAAGGAATGGGTGCAACAGGACTAACAAAACACACCCCAAAGATTGAGGTGGTCAACAAGTTAAACCCTAAACACGAATTTTGAGGCAAAAACCCATTGTTACTGTTCATATGCCTGGCACAACTATTAGTTGTGCCAGGCAAATGCACAGTAAAATGGTGAGGAACAGTGCTGGAAGTTAGCTTGCGAGGTGGGGGCCACCTTTCAAACTTGGCGCAACTATTAGTTGCGCCAGGCTTAAATTTAGGGAGGATTGGCCTGGCGCAACTAATAGTTGCGCCAGGTTTTACTGGCGTAACTATTATTAGTTGCGCCAATTCTCAGAGAATAGCTGGCGCGACTAATAGTCGCGCCAAATCCCTAGGGAGGGGCCACCTCGAAATTACCTTCCTGCCCTTTGGGTTCGGATCGCCACATCTACTGATATATACCTCCGATTGGAGCGATTCTTAGACCATTGGAAAGCTGACGACCTCTACTCTTCAATGGTATAAGAGTTGGTCACTATAGAGGGTCATAGCTAGTTACGGTGTACCCCTCCTCTTTATTGCCTGAGAAGGTTAGGTCAGGGTTAAGAAAAGGTTCTAAGGGTCGAGGTCGGTTTCTAAAGGTTCGGGGTAGGTTCCTGGGGGATCTAGGGTGATTCCTAAGGGCTTAGGGTGATTCCTAAGGTTTCCATACACGCCATCAAAGGCTCGAAAATGCGCTTCTCTCGAAAGGTGTTTCGATCGGGCCTTGGGCCAAATTTGGGTGTCTATACACGCACAAGCTGAAAGAATAAATCCAAAATTGGATACTTATAGGACAAAAGCATATAAGATTAATTAGACCATGACAAGTGTTACCAAGGCAAATCAACTGCACTGTGAAATGTAAGTTTTTAATTTGAATTTAAATGTATTGACTAACAACACGAAATGAAGAATAATATCAGTATATAAGAATCGAAGCATAGTAGAGTAGAAGAGCTTCATACACTTGACCAATTAGCATCATTAAGCTTCTCAACACAAGGTATCTTGATGCTGCTTGACCTAAACCCTGTCCACATAAGTATGACAACCCCTTTCTTAGTATACTTCCAAAACACATGAAACCAGACTTTATCAGTCAAAAGGTGAGCACTAATGGCTTTAACAAATGAAAAATGAATACAAAACTATGAGTAGCATTGACAAAGCTTCATAGAATGAAATCCTCAGATTTGGGCCAAAATCTTCATAAACATTTCGTTTCGTTTCAGTTGCGTTTCGATTTCGGTGGGGACCGAAACCGAAACATTTCGACCGAAATCTTCTGATTTCGACCAAAATTTTGAACTGTGGATGATGATTCCTTATTGCCTAAAAAAATTGATATAAAAGCAAACTTTTAGTACAAATTAAATACCTTTATTTTCTTTAGCAGATCATAACCAGTCATCCCTGGTATAAAGTAGTCTGTAAATATTACGTTCACTCTCATTTCCAGCAAAAAAATTAACAAATCAATAAAAACTAATTACTTTTCTATAAGAATTTACTCAATTTCAAACTAAAAATTAACAGATCAATAATAAGAACCAACAGAAGCAAAGTAAGCAATACAGTAAACAAACGTCAATTTGAGAAGCAAATGATGCAGCTGTCATAGCGAAAGCTTCGCCAGCATCAAAAGTAGGAGCACCCCATTGAAATGGATATGGAACCCTGATCCTGAGCATGGGTGAAGTATAAAACAAGTAAATAAAGACTACCGTTTGTGAGGTTTCCTAATGTCAAAAGGTCCACAAGCTTTCTCACCTACAGAGTGAGTTTCAGTGAGCTACTATCTTGTACTTCGCTTATATAATAGTGAAATAAAATGTGATTTCTTACATTTTTTTTTTCTAATAACAAATTCATATTTCAGAAACAATTAACATTATAACATATAATTATGTGAAACTTGTCACCTTTGATAGACTTGGAACTTGTTCAATGATATTTCATCAAGAAATCGTGATATGAAAACTTAAAAGTTTAAACGTTGCACTCCGTAAACAAAGAAATGTTCAAAGACCCACTGAGAAACTCAGACTTAACATAACCAACTTGGCTTTTGTTCTGAACTTTGGAGTTTGGAGTCCAAGTCCAAGTCCATATGCAATACCAAGACGAACACCAGTTTTTGATAGAAAATAAATAAATACTAACATGCTCCCAATTTACAAGGTGAAATTTCTTTCTTGCTCTCCTTCTCTCTGATAAGAAATCTTTCTGAATTATTGGATTTTCTTCAGCTTATCAGCTACCAAGCAAGGTAATTTACAAAGTTACACGCAATGACACAATATATCAAAAGGCTGCCCAAAGTTGACTTAATCTACGTGACTCTCTCCCAAGCAAGATATGTTCCTGTTTCAGATTGCTAATTTCTTAAAAATCTTAGTAATCGGATTCCATAACAATTTTGCTAACTTTCCCAATCTGATGGGAAACCCCAAGTTCATGACCAGGAGATCATCAACTTGGCACCCAAATACATTTGCATAATGTTGGACACCTCTTTCGAAATGTCAAAACAGTTGATGTTGCTTTTACTCACATCAAGAGCGGGGGCAAATTAAGTGGTAGTCACTATACAAATTGGTAAAGGATGGTAAGTCTCACTATCTTAGTTAGTAACTGGCTTGAGCGTGGTACTAGTAGTAATTACTGATTACTCCTATCTTAGTGCAACGAATCAAATTATCTCCCAAATATGGTACAAAATCTGATAAATGAGTAGATTACTATTGGATCCTCATCAAAGATGAATCAGATTATGATCAGCTTCCTACTATGATATAGTTACCAAAATGGGTGTTTTACAAAAATTTCTCATTTTTGTCAAACAAATATTTATTTTTATATTTTTCAATACTTTTACTACTTTTTCCCAAATATTTCCCAGTATTTTTCTAAATTTTTCCTTTTTTTCATTTTTTCCCTTTGCCGATTTTTAATATTTTTCCTGAATTCCAACTTGGTTAGTTACCAATAACACGGAAATAGATTATAATAAACCCAATGCATAATAACCAAAGGATCTGACAGAAACGACATATTCAAATCTGAATAACCGAGGGTGAAGAAGTTTGATGAGAACTATGAAGTAAACAGCATGATACAGTGAAGCCACTCAAATATGGTTCCAAAAAAGGTTAAGAGATGCATGCATCTTCAAAATGTATCTAAACCTAAACAAAAATAAAAAATGAGTATTTTCAACCTAAATTCCAACATTTCAATTCTTCTTTTTATAGGTAAGCCAAATATGAAGCCCATGATCTTAAGATTGAGGTGAAACAACATCAAAGTGAACTACAACTTCAATTTGTAGGTATATTAGAGCAAAAAAAAAATTTGACAACACAAAAAGCATTATATTGACAAAGCCAGAACGCATAAGAAACATTTTTTTTTCTTTTTATGTGACGCAAACGCTACAATAAAATGCAAGAAGTAAAGATCCAACACAACTACAAGAATGGGATCTCGAAATTGAATCAATAAATGTATTCAATAAGAAGGAATTCAATTATAAAATGCTAACAATCAATTTGAAGCTCAAAATCCAAATAAAAAAAAAGGAAGCAAATCTCCATTGACTCTTACACAAAATCACCACCAATACAACAATTTGAAGAAGCTCGAAACAAAGAGGAAAAAGCCTTCCAAAATATATCAACTCGAACCAGAAACATACCAGCAACGATGATCTCTGATGCGTGAAGAACAACTAGGGTTTTGGAGAGAGAGATTTGAGTTTGCAGAGATTTGACCAGCTTCCAATCCATCTCAAATCCTCTGGTCCACGAGATCAAAACCATAAAACATACCTAGATCAGTATTCATTGTCTCCCGATCTCCCGATCCATCTCAAATCCTTTAAGGTTTGTCCAAAGAGATAAAGAGGAGAGAGAGGCTAGAGTTTATAGAGAAAGAAGGAAGGGTTTGGACTTTGGATACGACAAATCCACGCAAGGATATGAAAGGTGTTGATTTCCTAGAATTGTATAAGTATGCATGAACCACAAACCCACACACTGATAAAAGTGAGTGAAACTCGCAATAACAAACAAACATTGCTTCGAAAGATCCAATTATTATTAACAAAAGAAAAAAAAAAATCAGAGTTAGATGACCTGGCTTAAAAGAGAATCGAAGGCATCTTGATCATGGTATCAAAACTCAGCCGATATCGATCGTGCCGATGATAGATATTGGTTTCTCCAAGAACAGATACCGATAGCAGCCCGATGTTATCGGGGTGGTACTGGTATCAGTATAGGTATCGTATCGGAGAGATAAGGGTCAGTATCAGCCAATACCACCTTGGTATCGTCCGATACTAACCGATACAATCAAATTTTTATTTTGCGTTCTTTTCTTCTTTTTTCTAATGGAAAAAGAGTTTCAGCATCGGTGATACTGTATCGGTACCGGTCGATATGTATTGGTCCAAGATTGGACCGATACCCAATACAGAATCCGATTTTGATACCTTAATCTTCACATGATAGAATTTAAAAAAACAAAGTTGCTACTGCCACACAACATTCACTGATCACTCACCAATTAAATAAAATTACTAACCACACATCGATCAATTCTATGTACATGCCAAATAATAAAAATCTTATGCACACCTATTAACAAAATTATTGAGGAAACATCAGCTATTGCTATGCAGAGCCCAATTAATACAAGCCTCTTTTTCTAATTGCAATTAGTAGATGAAGTCTAGCAGTAGCAGCTATATAAAAAAATAGATATAGATATCTCAGCAACAACGAAAATTAGAAGTTTCCATTTCCTAAAAATAAGGGGAATATATCATGCTCTGAAAAGTTATTAAACCATGCATAAATTAAATCATCATGTACATTTTCCACAAAAATAAAACACAGAACATAAAAGAATAGTTTCCCTTGACTTCCATTACTAGATCATAAGATAATCAGATAAGCAATGAGGCTCAAATATAAACATGACAATTGGTATCCCAAATATGCACTAATAATGCTAAACTAACAAAGTGGCATTATACAGAAGAGATAAGGAAAATACCGTGGGGATAGAAATCCTATCTTTGTTGATACTAACAGGATAATCAACCAGAGATAACTTGGTTTGACTAGGCCACTGACCCCTAACAAATTAGGTTCTAGAAGCAAAAAATTTGTTCTTCTTGAACTAGGCATCTGATGGGAATCGAAAGATTTAAAGCCATTACTCTTGCTACAGTCAACTAAAATTGGTCTTGTATTCTCCCAAACATACTCTTCTTCTTCAAAATTTTGCCATTTTCTCAGGGTACTTTACTGTTTATATGGTTTTCATCAAGTGGTTCGATCTTCAAATGCTTCCCATGGGAAATATTTTTTCCTGCATTTCCATAAGCATTAATCAACGCCCTCGGGCACTACCTCTCAAATCCACTATTAAGGTTGTTTGAACCAGTAATAGAAGTCTCCATTTGGTGGGTCCCATCAATAGAATAGTGTTTTCCCCAAAAGCCATTCTTCCCCCCATCTCTCTCTCATTCTGTAATTTCGAGATGAGGAAGAGCAATTGGAGATGGATCCCAAAATTTTGTAAATCTTGTTTCTCTATTTTCAATGCTGCCCATATCACCTTGCATCACACGGCTACTCTAAGGTTGATCGCATTTTGTAATTTATTCAATTCAAGGAATTACATAATGATGTCACATAGAACCAAGCCATTCAAAATTCTTAGCATGTATCAATGCTACAATGGCTGCAGATAGCAGGTCAATTTTCCTCTACTTGAAATTCACGTACTGTGAAATGCAATAAATTAAATTGCGAAGAATCCAGCATAACCATAAAAACCATGAGCACTAACACCAAACAAAACTGGAGTTGCTCCTATAACACCAGGACATTGACATACTAACTATAAATTGCCTATGACAAAGAAATAATAAAGCCTTTCTTTTATCTATCGGTAAAATAAGAAAAGCTTCTATTGTCTAAAGAATATATTACCCATCATCAATGATAGGACACATCTATGTCAGTTATTACATCAATCTAGTGAAGTAACCAAATCTCTCCTTTTGAAATAGTTGTATGTCACACTCAAGGCCCCCCGACAAGCTCGTGGCTGGCACTCGTGGTTCCACTTTGCCCCCACAGTGAGGCTCATCAAGCCTATTGATGTTGCATGCCATCCAAACATGCATGCCAATGCCTTGCATGATAGAAATGGAGCCATGCGGCACTACCTCTCCTACGCCGCACACCAACGCGCCCCACAAGCTGCCGTGCACCAATGTGTTATGAGTGCCACCCAATGACATGGTGCTTCCAAACTCAAGTGAGAATGGATGAATATTCTAGATTGAGGCTTTTTTTTATAAATAAAAATAAAAAGAGGCTTTTTAGAAACAAAGATAAAAGAAATGGTTGTACGAGGGGATAGGAACATTGAGTTCTTCCACTACATGGTAATGGAATAGAGAAAAGGAATATTGAAAAATTAAAACATGAAGACGGTAATAGAATGGAGAAGGCCATCCAAAGTTTCTTTAAAGGCCAATACAAATCTAATTGGTTACTAGATGTATGGGTGGATGGATCTTTTCCTCAAATGAAAGAAGCAATAAATTATATTACTAAGTGCATGATAAACCCTAGGTAGGGCAAATGAACTTAATCTGCATCAACAACAAACAAGCAAAATAATGGACCCATAATCCGACTATATATAACCAGAACCACAAAAAAGGATCTTCATGTATACCTAAAAAAACATGTTGAAACACCATAGAAAATCGAAAATAGAACCAGGAATAGTGAAACGGCTATGAAATGAGCATGAACAGAGAAATAATACTAAAATGTGCTTCTAAATGCTTTAAATAGATAGAAAGAGGGGAAAATTACGTAAACATCAATGAACCTACTGCAAAACCCTAAGTTCCTTAACAAATGCAAACTAGAATCCTAGATATTTTCAATACAAATGTAGTATAAACCCTAAAATCTATCTATCAGACGAAGAAGCCCAAATGAACTCCATACAAAATCAAGAAAAAAAACCGGAGGATAAAAAATACAAAGTTGATATCATGTACACCAGCCGTGTACTACTGTACGGATCTCAGTCAGTCTGCATAATCAATAACTTCCCTGCACGGATTTTAAAGATAATAGAAATCTGATTGCTACACAAGGTTTACGACAGTTGAGGGGCTGAGATTGGCCCGTGTACAAACGGTAGTACACGGCCAGTGTACGTAATTAAAACTCAACACAAAAACGCAGCTTAAAAAAATACTAAAATGCAACTTAAAAAAAGTCTAATACAACACTAAATAGGAAGAAAATCTCAGCAAACCGTGTTCAAAAACCTAGATCTCTCTCAGCAACCATGCAAAAGAAACCCTAACTTTCCGAATGCAAAACGGACCACATGAAAAGAAGATTGGCCAAAAATCATTAAAAAAATTTAAAAATAAAAACAGGTAGAAACCCCAGAGTTTTCAAAACATAAATGCACTTCAAACCCTAACTTCTCTACACATAAAATGAAGAAACAAAACCCCAAAACATAGCTGAAACGAACAAAGAGCTTAAAAGTAGCTTTAAATGCGACTAAGGAAGAAAAAAATCAAACAAAAACTGAGTCCCAAACCCTAGTGATTTTTTAACATGCATGCACATCAACGAATCAAACAAATATTTAATGAATCACGAATCAACGAATCAAACAAATAATTGGAAAATCAACGAATCAGTGAATCAAACAAAAAATTTAAAAATCAACGCATCAGCGAATCAAAAAAAAAATTGAAAAAACTGGAAAATCAACGAATCAACCAATCCATCTCAAATCCTACTCAAAATATAACAAAAAACCATATGACATACCTAGATCTGCATTCACCAGCTTCTAATCCATCTCAAATCCTCCGCTCCATAAGATCAAACCCATATAACATACCTAGATCAGCATTCATCGGTTCCCGATCCATCAAAAAAATGATCGATTGATCGAAGCTGCCTAGAGTAGCTCCTGGAGACCACAGAACAAGCAGAAAAATGAGAGAGAGGCTAGGGTTTGTCGATCAAGAGAAAGAAGTTAGGGCTTGGAGAGAGAGGTTAGGGTTTGTCGAGAGAGAGAGAGAGAGAGGCTAGAGTTTCGAACATAAAAAGAAGGGTTGTCGTCTTCGGGCGGGGGAGGGGGGGTGATGAAAGCACGTGATAGGAGGATGATTTAAAAAACCACTGATTTAACTTTAAAAAACGCTATTTTAGGCAGTGGTATATTGCACCACTTTTTTAAGCAGTGGTTTATTTTATACTGCTAGAGTGGTTTTTTCCCCATTTTGACGTAGTGGGAGTTCGGAGATATGTGAGATCTCAATATGGGTCCATGTGGGATTTGAAAAGGTTTTTAGCAAATTACATCACTTACCATCTTTCTTAGCAAATTACACCACTACCCTCTTGCTTAACAAATTACATCACTACCCCTCTTTCTTAGCTAATTACATCACTATCCCTCGATGGCGATGGGCGTTCGCCCATCACCTAACGTCCATCACCCATTGAGAAATGGTGATGTAATTTGTTAAGAAAGATGAATAGTGATGTAATTTGTTAAGCAAGAGGGTAGTGGTGTAATTTGCATATAAAGAGGGTAGTGTCGTAGTGATATAATTTACTAAGTAAGAAGGGTAGTGATGTAATTTGCTAAGAAAGAGGGGAGTGATGTAATTTGCTAAGAACCTTTTCAAATATCACATGTCCCAATATTGAGATCTCACATATCTTTGAACCCCTAATAGCTGTGCAAACCCTTTTACCCATAACTTTTTGTTTTTTTTTTTGTATAATACGTTAAAACTTTTTGAAATAGGGTATGTTTTTCTAATTTCCCCATTTAATTTCTAACTTCATAACCTTGAAAATATTTGAATATTCATAAACTTCAAAAATATTTGAATATGTTGTACAAAAATGGGCCCTTTCGAACATTGTTTGAGCTATAATAGCCAAGTCGTAGAGGAATTCAAGTGAGAGGGGAGTGTGAGGGAAGTGGTGCACGAAGAAGCCACGGAATGGGAGAAGAATGTGTGGAATAGCTGAAATATCCGAAAGCATGCCTTTTGCACTTGGCTTGCCGAAAGCATAATAGACTTCAGTCAGAGAATTTGAGTAAGAGAGGGATGATGATTCCCTTTAGGTTTGTCCTTTGTTTGTGTAACGTCCCTAAGTTCTAACCCATGAACTGTGCGTCACGGTATGTGTGCTCAATGGTCTGTACATTGAGGACCGTACCGATAGACAATATAATGTCTATAGATCAAATCCGACAAAACAAATTTTGTATATGTAGGTTAGGCTATGGGTTATCGAACCACATACACCAAACCTTGGTGTAGCTGTTTAGTACCTAAGCCTAAGGCCAGTTATAGGAGAAATAAATACCATTAAATCACTTGCATTCAATACTCATTCCTGCATATGATTTGGAGTTAAGAGGAGAGATGGTGATTCGAGGGTATTGATTGTGGTTGAAGGCGAGTACAAGTTGTTCATGTAGTGTGAAGCAAGAGGTTCGATTGAATCGGAACTAACGCAGCTCACTTACGAAACCCTAGTTGTGTGTGTGTTCATGGATCACCAGAACTAATAAATCCAAGGTAAGAAACTAATGCACAATGTAAATCTATGATTAGGTTTGTTTGGTCAGTGATTTGATCGGAAAATGATAAGGAAATGATTTGATTTGGGAAAGAAAAGAGAAAGAATGTGAAAACCCAAGAACAAGTGAAATCTGTTCATTTCGACTGATCGAAATCATGTTCGATCGATCAAAATTGACTTAAAAATGAAGAGTTCGAAGTCAGGAGGAATTCGTTCGTTCGAAGTTAATCTCGATCAAACAAAATGTGTTTTGATCGATCGAATCTCACACTCGATCGATCGAAACGTATAGAACAAAAACTTTGAAAAGCTTGCTGTGAGCATTCGACCGATCGAATTAATATTCATTCGATCGAATTGTGTGGTTTGTTAATTAGCTTTTGATTGATTCAATCGATCGAAATATTTTTGATCGATCGAATTATGTGATTTCGATCGATCGAATTAGAATTCGTTCGATCGAACTATGTAGTGGTCAATTGGCTTCTGTGGGACTCGACCGATCAGAATTATTTTTGATCGATCAAATCATTCAATCGAACTGGGAAATCATTCGATCGAACTAGGAGTGTTGTGTATGTTCTGTGGGATTCGACTGATCGAATTGAGTTCGATTGATTGAAACGGGGTTTCAATCGATCGAAATAGGGACTCGATCAATCAAAATTCCCAGATTTGAGATTTTATCGTGTTTTGACTGAGAGATTTTGGGGGAATCTTTCGAGATATGTTTAGCATCGTTCTAATATGGGAACCATGAATTTGATATGTTTAGGTGATTTGGTATTGTGTGAAGAAGAGCAAACCCAAATGGCGGATTGAGCACGTGCAGGTTAAGATTTTGAGGAGGGAAAACTTGATACCATGTGCATTTACTTCATTAGCATGTGTGTTGTGTCGTAATGCTCTTTGATTCAGTCATGTGAATTTTAATTATGACTCCAGTTGAAAAGCATGTGTAATCGTATGTTTCCAAATTGTGTGAGAGTTATGGAATCTTTCAAGATTCAACCCAATATGTGTGTGCATGTGTGACCTTTACACTTCATTCTGACTTTTGATCTAGCTTATAGTTATCACTTTACACGGCGATAAGCTATATGTATGCACTTTGATTTAAGGTTCTATGTGAATACCCGACCGACGCGGCGGTATAACTATTGGGGAATTTCAGTGTGCTGATTTATTATGTAATGATAAAAGCAAAATAAAAATAAAGTAAAACAGAAGATGGATTTAGCACATCTAAAATATCCTAGACCTGCAAGGTATAGGGTCCTTTGTAGCAAGTTTTAATAAGTAAGAGTTTGTCCCACAGGGAGTAGTGATCTAAACCTAGAAGGAGTATAGTAGACCTCCAGATCTGCCTACAAATTTGGCAATTCTATGAAAATAGGGAAAAGAAAGAGAGTTTTTCTATGTCACTAGATCTAACTCTACAAAACTGAAATAAAACTAAACTAAAAGATGGAGGAAGATGGATGGACAAATAAAGATCAAATGGTGAGAAATAGGCAGCCAGGACCTGGTTCTTATTGCAAAATAGATCAAGATCTGAGGATATGCAACCATCGCTCAACTGGCTATAAGCACAGCTGCAGGGTAGAAAGCTCCACTTTAAATCGCAGGATCCACCTAATCTTAAGGCTATGATCTATCCACTTTAATGGTCACAGACCATCCTACAGACTTTATCGAATCCATAGATTTACAGCAGACAAATCCAATTGGAGCCCGAGCTTGGACTCATCTTAAGGTTATGATCTGTCCACTTTAATGGTCACAGACCATCCTAGGGATCTCCTCCAAAGCCAAACCATCAATCAGAACAATTAAAACCACTACAGATGCTGCAATTCTAAGGTCACAGACTCAAGGAATCACAGGCATGTCAAATCCAGGGAGATCGGGTGGTATCCAAGAGGTCTACCAGTTAAGTGGGTGAGCTGATTAACAAACTCCTCTACACAGATTCGATCGATCACCTAATGGGACCATAAGATCTTTAGATCTAACTAAGCTTTAAAATCGACAATTTATTGCTTCAAACAAAACCACTTATAATAAACTTGTTCCTAGATCTGTAGTGTGTGCAACGATCCACATTTCTTCATGCCGAAATTACAATTACAAACCAGATCTGAGCTACTATCTAGATCTAATCCAACATGCTGGATTAGAGAGAGAAGGGGGAAGAAAAAAAAGAAAATAAAAATCTAAATTAAACTTAAATGAGCTAAGGAGAACTCAGGCTATTCCTTTGTTCCTACTTGCTGAAGAAAAATAACAAAATAGATGGATATTTATACATATGACTTGATCCTTGTGCCTTCGGTTTCAGCCAATCAGAGAGCAGAGTGGATCCCTCCTGTTGTGCTTTAGTTGCATTCCCGCCAAAAATTAGCTCCTACCTATGTGCAGCATTTTCTGTGCATTGGAGTTCCCAATTTGCCCTTGTTTAGCCACAAATGCTCAGCTACTCAACTCTATACTTGCTGTCCGTAAAATAAACCCAAGCTACCCCTTTTTCTAGTTGCACACCTCAAGTGGTTGCCCACACAATAATT
The DNA here is from genome assembly GCA_021018995.1 of Chloranthus sessilifolius. Lineage (NCBI taxonomy): Eukaryota > Viridiplantae > Streptophyta > Magnoliopsida > Chloranthales > Chloranthaceae > Chloranthus > Chloranthus sessilifolius. The sequence continues at coordinate 121,009,068 of CM037588.1, read as the reverse complement.
ATTCTTGGCTGCCCCCAAAATATTCAGCTGCATCTCTTGATATTTTCAGTCAAAAGTGAACCTCAACTGCCCCTGTAATTCCAATGCAGACCTCATCAAGACAGCTTTCTTTCTTTAGATTTGATGAACTTGAGTCGAGTCGGCCCGAGGCACCATGATCTGATAGAGCTCCATTCAAGTCTGCTGCAGTTTCAGCCATGTGATGTGGGGCTAGTGTGTGAGCACCTAGAAGGTTGTTAGAATTATAAGCTAGACCGGCCCATCCGGCCCATTTTGTCTTTTTTGGGTCATTGGCCCATTTGCAATTATATTGGTCAATCTTGGAATTCTTTTTTGTCATAGAAAATTGGTGTAATTAATGTAGTGTCTTGAGAATATTGAAAAACTTTGAGAATGTAATTTTCTATCTTTTTCTAGGCTAGGTAGTTGCTTTGGAAATGTATTTTATTTATTCCGGGTTTTGTATTTTGGGCTATATATATCACTCATGTATCTTCATGTTATCAAGTCATATGAATGAAATTTGAGAGGTTCTAAGTAGTATATCATTTTAGTCTTCATTTTTGGTATTTTTTCTACACAAGAGAACAACTTTCTTCTCTTTAGAGTGTCATCTTCTTCCAATCCTAGTTGGTGTAATCCAACAAAGTGGTATCAGAGCTCGAGATTCATGGCTTCCAATATGTTGTAACCTCAACTTCCTCGTTTCACCGGTAAAAACTACAATCAATGGAGTATTCAAATGAAGGTTCTATATGGGTCTCAAGATTTGTGGGATATTGTTGAGACCGGATATGTAGAACCGGAAGATCAAGCGGCTCTCACACAAGCTCAACTCAATGAGTTGAAAGAAAATCGCAAGAAGGACAAGAAGGCTTTGTTCTTCATCTATCAAGCTGTGGATGAAGTTATTTTTGAAAGAATTTCATCGGTGTCATCAGCAAAGCAAACATGGGATACTCTCTATGCTTCATACAAAGGCGAAGATAAAGTCAAATTGGTGCGGCTCCAAACTCTTCGAAGTGAGTTTGATTCTATAAGAATGAAAGATTCGGAAGCGGATGAAGATTATTTCAATCGGGTAATTTCTCGTTAATCAATTAAGGATTAATGGTGAAAATCTTCAAGATCAAAGAATTGTAGAAAAATTCTTAGAAGCTTGACTCAAATAAGTTTGAAATATTGTCGTTGCAATTGAAGAATCTAAGGATTTATCTACTTTGTCTTTGGAAAGTTTGTTGGGATCACTTCTATCCCATGAACTTCGCATGAAACAATTTGATTCTTCTCCTCTAGAGCAAGCTTTTCAAACTCAAATTTCTTTTAAAGAAAGCTCTAGAGGTGGAAGAGGAAAGCATTCTAATCGTGGACGAGGAAAGCATAATGGAGGAAGATATCAAACAAAAGAAAAAGATGAAGATGAGTCATCTACTTCATCAAGAGGAAGAGGAAGAGGAAGAGTCCGATCTTCTCTTTCTAATGTTCAATGTTATCATTGTCAAAATATGGTCACACCATAAAATTTTGTAGAAAAGATTGGCGGAAGAAGAAAAAAGGAATCAAATTTTGTTCAAGAGAACATTCAAAGTAAGGAAGATGACACTCTCTTTCTTGCAATGTTCAAGAAGTTACATTCAATGAAGATTGGTATCTTGATAGTGGTTGTAGTAACCACATGACGGGAAACAAAGGCGTTTGTCACTTTGGATGAATCTATTCAAAGTGAAGTAAGGACGATGATAAACGACTTTCCGTAAAAGGAAAAGGTGATATTCTTGTTCAATCAAAGAAAGGCGTCAAACGCATCTCAAATGTTTTCTATGTACCCGGCCTCAAGCACAATCTTTTAAGCATTGGTCAACTCCTTTTGAAAGGACACAATGTTTATTTCAAAGGAGATGCATGTGAAATCAAGGATATGAACAATGCCCTCATTGCCAAAGTAAAGATGACTTCAAACAAGATGTTTCCGCTTAAATTTCAAAATGAAGTTCTTCCTTGCTTCAACTCCATCATCCAAGACAAATCATGGCTATGGCATCTTCGGTATGGCCACTTGAGTTTTAGCTCTTTGACTCTCATGTGTAAAAATCACATGGTGAGAGGCATGGCAAATATTGATCGCAAGGACCAAGTTTGTGAAGGATGCGCACTCGGAAAACATCAAAGAAATTCATTTCCGGTTGGGAAAGCTTGGAGGGCATCAAACCCTCTTGAGCTTGTTCATTCGGACCTATGCGGGCCTATGCACACAACTTCTATTGGTGTCGTTATTTCCTCACTTTTATTGACGATTATAGTCGAAAATCATGGGTTTATTTTCTCAAAGAAAAATCGGAGGTATTCGGTCACTTTAAAATATTTAAGGCCTTGGTTGAAAAGCAAAGTGGTTTCATGTTGAAAACTTTGCGTACCGATCAAGGTGGTGAATATGTTTCTCATGATTTTAAAAATTTCTTAAAAGATAATGGCATTCGGCATCAATTAACCACTCGGTACACACCTCAACAAAATGGTGTTGCCGAAAGGAAAAATAGAACACTTATGGAATTGGCTAGAAGTATGTTAAAAGCCAAAGGGATGCCAAATATATTTTGGGCCGAAGCCGTTGCATGTACCAACTATCTTTTGAATCGTGCCTTATCCAAAAGTGTTGAAGGCATAACACCACAAGAAGCATGGAATGGACACAAACCATGTGTTGCTCATTTGAGGATATTTGGTAGTATTGCATATTCTCATGTGCCGGATGAAAGAAGAAAAAAATTGGATGATAAATCTGAAAAATGCATTCTTATTGGTTATAGTGAAACTTCAAAGGCATACAAATTGTTTAATCCCATCACCAAGAAAACTATCATAAGTAGAGATGTAAAATTTAATGAAGAAGAAGCTTGGGATTGGGATTTTCAAGAAAAGACACAAAAGTCTATTTGTGTCAATGAAGAAGAATTGAAAGATGTTCAAAATTGTGAGCATGAAGAGGATAGGTCTCTACCCTCCTCTTCATCTTCTTCATCTTCATCATCTTCATCATCATCATCATCATCAACGAGTTCTAATTCTCCTCCAAAGAAGACCAAAAGCATCAATGAAATTTATGAAACATCAAGAAGACTTTTTGATGAAGATGAGATTAACTTTGTGCTATATGCCGATGCCGGTCCAATTTCTTTTGAAGAAGCATCTCAAGAAGAAAAGTGGAACCATGCAATGAATCAAGAAATTGATTCCATCAAAAGAAATGAGACTTGGGAGTTAACGGAACTTCCAAATGGGCACAAATCCATTGGTGTAAAATGGATATATAAAACCAAGTTAAATGCAAATGGTGAAGTCGAAAGGCACAAAGCTCGGTTAGTGGTGAAAGGCTACAAGCAAAGACATGGCATAGACTTCAATGAAGTTTTTGCTCCCGTTGCTCGGCTTGAGACTATTAGAATGGTCTTAGCATTAGCGGCTCAAAGAAATTGGAAGGTTTATCAAATGGATGTCAAATCGGCATTCTTAAATGGTATTCTTGAAGAAGAAGTTTATGTTGATCAACCTCCCGGTTATGTGGAAAAGGGTAAAGAGCACAAAGTTTGTAGATTGAAGAAAGCACTTTATGGTTTAAAGCAAGCACCAAGGGCGTGGTATAGCCGTATTGATGGGTACTTCATGAAGAATGGTTTCAAAAGGTGTCCTTTTGAACACTCTCTCTACATCAAAGAAAACACCCAAGGTGAGTTCTTAGTTGTTTGTTTATATGTTGATGATTTAATCTTCACCGGCAATAATTCATGCATATGTGATGAATTTAAAAAATCCATGATGCTTGAATTTGAGATGACCGATATGGGTCTCCTACACTTCTTTCTTGGCATTGAAGTAAAGCAAAATGAAAATGAGATTTTTATATCTCAAAAGAAGTATGTAAAAGATTTGTTGAAAAAGTTTAGAATGGAATGTGCCAATCCAATTTGCACTCCAATGGAGGTTGGTTTGAAACTTAGCAAAAATGATAATGAAAAAAGCGTTAATGAAACTCTTTATTGGAGTCTTGTTGGTAGCCTCATGTACTTAACCGCCACAAGACCGGATATTATGTTTGCGGTTAGCATGATTAGCCGTTTCATGGAATCACCTAAAAGAAGCCATTGGAATGCCGGAAAGAGAATTTTGCGATATGTATGTGGTACCATTAATGATGGTATACATTACAAAAGGGTTCAAAATTCATGTTTGGTTGGATATTGTGATAGTGATTGGGGTGGAAGTGTAGATGATGGCAAAAGCACTTTCGGTTACAATTTTAATATTGGTTCGGGTTCAATTTCTTGGACTTCAAAGAAACAAGTTGTTGCTCTCTCTACAACCGAAGCGGAGTACATTTCTTTAGCATTGGCGGGTTGTCAAGCACTTTGGTTACGATGGGTATTAGAAGAACTTAAGCATCCATCAATTGAAGCTACAAATTTATTTTGTGATAATCGATCCGCCATTGCACTAACCAAGAATCCCGTTTTTCACTACAAAAGCAAGCACATTCGAATTAAGTATCATTTCATCCGTGACTTGATCAATGATGGTGAAATTGATGTGAAACCTTACAAATCACAAGATCAAATAGCGGATATTTTTACCAAGGCATTGAAGAAAGAAACATTTATCAAGATCAAAAAAAAGTTCAGCGTTCGATCGGTCTAGCTCAAGGGGGGCTGTTAGAATTATAAGCTAGACCGGCCCATCCGGCCCATTTTGTCTTTTTTGGGTCATTGGCCCATTTGCAATTATATTGGTCAATCTTGGAATTCTTTTTTGTCATAGAAAATTGGTGTAATTAATGTAGTGTCTTGAGAATATTGAAAACATTGGCCCATTGCAATTATATTGGTCAATCTTGGAATTCTTTTGTCATAGAAAATTGGTGTAATTAATGTAGTGTCTTGAGAATATTGAAAAATATATCACTCATGTATCTTCATGTTATCAAGTCATATGAATGAAATTTGAGAGGTTCTAAGTAGTATATCATTTTAGTCTTCATTTTTGGTATTTTTTCTACACAAGAGAACAACTTTCTTCTCTTTAGAGTGCCATCTTCTTCCAATCCTAGTTGGTGTAATCCAACAAAAGTCGTGAGGTTCTAAGGGAGGCTTGAGAGCTTACTGATCAAGAGATTGGTTAGTTGGATAATATCTCAGATGCACATCGATAGGTTTGGTGCAAGTTGGAGGTTGGGCATCTCGATAGGGTGAGATATTGAAGTGGTCAAAAGGTGCTATGGTGTGAATTGCAGTTGAAACTCTGCATGGCTACAACTTTGAAGAAGTCAATAGGTTGAAGATGGCTGCTGCAATTCGATAGGATTGTGGGATGCAAGGGAGCTTTGAGCTGCTACCATTTGATAGGATTGAAGGCTTCAGCTGATGCATTCGATAGGATGGATCGGTGGGGGCTGCAACTGGTGTTTCGATAGGTTCAAGCTGCATTTCGATAGGATGGCAGCAACTATAGAGGTTGGTGCATGCAAGGGACTCCCTGACAGGTTCAAGGGGATTTTCAGGCTACTTCAGCTGAAGCCGCAGTTTGGATGTGATCTTGAATGCATCTCGACAGGTTTGGAGCAGGCTCGAGGTTGGGCTTCCCGATATGTAACGACCCCGAAAATTAGAACACGAGCCTGACTGCTTTGATTCGCGTGCCCGGCACGGAAACCAAGGTTGATTCAAAAAAAAACTTTAGGGTTATATTAGTTTAAATAATGTGGCACTGTGGTGAGGTGAGATCACGTGTAAAATTTCATCTAGATCCTAGATGTGTAGAGGGTAGGTGGAACACGTTGCGCAGAAGCAACTGTGTTCATGCTTCACACCGGAACAGGCACCAAGGGCAAAACAGGAATTCTGTTTTGAGGAGGTAGCTTATAGAGGAAGGAAGGGAGACAAGAGAGGAGAGACTTCCACTTTTCTTCTCCTTCATCCCCTTGCCCTAATTGCTCCATAGGTTGGAGATTTGTGCTAAGAAGGTGTGAAAGAGATCCTTTGAGAGAGAAGAAAAGGGGTTAGCAAGAGAGAAGATGAGGGATTTCTAAGCTAGAGTAGCTAGACCAAGGTGATTGAGTTACCTGGGGTTTGAGATTGGTGTGTGAGGCCTTGATCTGTCGAACCAGAGCTGAAGAGCTTCTCGCCGGATCCGGATCGAGGAAGAGCTCCGAGATCTAGGTTTGAAACCCTCTTTTCGGGTCATTGCCGGAACCCCAAGAAACCCACGAACAAGGTGAGTTGTGTGTGTTAAATAGGGTTAAATGAATAGCTTAAAGTGTGTATTTATGAGGTATTAATGGTGATTGAACAACCATTAGTGGAGGGAGACCAAAAATGGATGGGAGGTGAACTCCATTAATGACAGCTTTTCTGTCATTGGTGATCGATCACCAAAGGGTGGTGATCGATCACTGAGGGTTGGTGATCGATCACCAAGGACTGGTGATCGATCAATCTGTATAAGCCTCATGGGAAATAGACCCCGTAAGGCGGGAAGTTCTTGCCCAGTAAGTGATCGATCACCAAGGTGGTGATCGATCTACAAGAGAGTTGGTGATCGATCACCAAGGTGGTGATCGATCTATAATGAGGTTGGTGATCGATCACCAAGGTGGTGATCGATCAATCTGTATAAGGGAGTGATGTGAGAGGAGGAAGTTTTGAAATTGCATTGGTGATCGATCACCAAGGTGGTGATCGATCTACAGGAGGGTTGGTGATCGATCACCAAGGTGGTGATCGATCAACCTTGACTGTGTTGAGAGAGAGATAAGCAGGTTGGTGATCGATCACCAAGGTGGTGATCGATCTACAGTGGGTGGTGATCGATCACTCACCCCTGTTTTTGCCTGTCTTGACTTCATGAAGTAGACACCCCGGATATTGTGCCGGGTAGTTCTCTGACGTTCCTAACACTTAATGTACTGTGCATATGGTATAGGATAAACCCTGACACGTCGAAAAAGCTTTGGATTTGCTTAGAAGATAAACTGTTTTGAGGTAGGAGAAAACCAACTTAAACTGCTTTTGAGTATGATTTTATGTTCATTTCATGTTCATGCCCTGATTACTGTTTTACCAAGCATGTATGCATAGCACGATCCTTGTCATTTTGATTTCTGTTTCCGATCTGTATATCTGAAAAATCTGTTTTCTGAATTCCTGCTATCTGATCTGTGAGGTATATAGGTATGTGATTTGATGATTTAATCCAGATGATCCCCACCGGCCCGGCGGTATATCCGAAGTCCAGGCACACTTGTGCATTTGCTTTCAAATCCTCGGCACAATAGTGCTCCATAGATGAGGCATTGTTGCACTTTCAAAATTGTTCATGTGAACGACGATTTGGTTGGGGTTTCCTATCGGTCATTCCTGTTTACTCCGTGCTATACAGTCACGGGAGTTTCTTAAGTTAAATAGACACACTTTAAGTATTCTGATAATATATCTGCATAACATCTGACATCTTGCATAAGGTTTCCAGCTTTTAACTGATTTGCTTTGAGTACATGATCTGGATTTGTTTTCTGATATGAGATAGCATGATCTGCATATTCAATTCATTTAGATGGTTTTTCTTCTATTGAGCTATGATGTAGCTCACCACCTTTCTGAAATCTTTTTAGGTTACAAGGTTTGTAGTGCCCGACCAAAGTGACCCGGATTATCAGCCGGATCCCGAGGCCGAGGCAGAGGACGAGGAGACGGACGTCCAAGCGGACGAGTTTTATCCGTAGCCTGGGTATTGATGCCCGACATTTTGTACTTTTGATCTTTTGGATTACTGTGTGCCTGGTGGCCACCTTTGTATAAACATATGTAGTTCTACATTTACTTATTTTATGTTAGTCCACATTCCATTTCGGAACCACTATCGGGAACCATTGTTTGGGTGATGTACGTCCATCACCGATGGTTCTTCCTGGTTCCTTTTTGGGAATGTGTATGTTTTTCTTTACATTTAAATATTGTTGACGTGTATTTAGTGTAGAAATTGTTTGACTCAGACTACCGCTGCTCGGATGTGTCCACCTAGATTCCGCTATATGCACGGACACGTGTGATCGATCCGGGATCATCCAGAGTATGATCCTAACGGCACGGGTTTCTGGAAACGGAAATTCGGGCTGTTACAGTTGGTATCAGAGCCTAGACTGTAGGTTGAACTACGGGTTTAGAGAGGATTGTTTTCACAATCTATGTACTGATCAATGTTGTTGTTTTTACAATGACAGACCAGTATGGGCCCTAAGTTCAGAGGAGGGCATAGTGGAGGTAGAGCAGGACAGAGAGAGATTCCCCTGAGGGATGTGCCAGAGGTCACGTCGCGGGGTTTAGAATTTCTCTCGCAGCCAAATGTGGTTCCGGTGGGACCAAGAGGAGGAAGAAGAAGAAATGAGGAGAGGATGGAGCAGGTGTTGGAAGCATTAGCTACCAACGTCATTAACAAACAAATTGCGTTGGCTCAACAAGCGGCTAGACCACCCATCAGCCTAGTGGGTTTGCGAGTTTAGGAGAATGAGACCTCCTAACTTCTCGGGTCAAACGGATCCCATAGAGGCGGAAGGATGGATTGAAGAGATGGAAAAGCTCTTCGAGGTACTACAATGTAGTGATGAGGAGAAAGTGCGTTGGGCCACTTTCAAACTTGATGGTGACGCCGGACCATGGTGGAAGTCGGTGTCACAAAATCGACAAAGAGAATTCCCTCACACTCCTTGGACATGGGAGGAGTTCACGGAGGTGTTTTACCACAAATACTTCCCGAAAATTGTGAGGCACCAATGGGAAGTGAAATTCATAGAGTTGAAGCAAGGCGCCATGTCGGTGAGAGACTATGGAGCGGAGTTTGACAGGTTGGCTAGGTTTGCTCCTCAGCATGTAGCCACAGAATTGATGAGAGCCGGAAAGTTTCAACTTGGCCTTAGATGAATCTCTGAAAGGCGCCGCAATGTGGGAAATGGAGACGTATGAGGGAGTCATGGCCAAGGCTCTCATAGCCGAAGAGGAGAATCAAAAGCAATTTTCTTGGAGAGACAAGCAGGCGAGAGATAGACCGTTTCAAGGGCAATCTCAGGACACAGAACAAAACAAGAGGGCTAGGTTTTCTAGACCTCCGAGATACCCTACACACTCGCCGTGGCGATATCTTCGGGTCCTAGTTCCTACCAGAGGGCGGCAGCACCTACGCCTTCTAGATCATTCAGACCAGCTGGATCTTCTGGTAGCGGGGCCTCAGTGACACAGGGACCTTCAAGGATCTCATCCTTTACTCCGGCCGTGGTTTGTGCAAAGTGTGGGAAACCACACAAGACGGAGGATTGTAGGAGAGATACCGGGGCATGCTTCAGGTGTGGCAAGATGGGCCACTTGGTTAGGAATTGCCCTGAGGAGAGTAAGGAGCGGGCAGGATCGGTATCAACACAGAGATCATCTCGACCAATAGTCCACGGTCGAGCTTATGCCGTCACCGCGACCGATGCTCTGACATCGAATGATGTCATCCAAGGTATGAATTGAAATTCAATGAATGTGGTTTATTGATATAATGAATTAAGAATTTTGAAAAATATAGAAATTATTGAGTAATTATGATGTAAATAATATATGTATGCATGCATATTTTAAACGTTTGAAGTAACACTGGACTTGGCGTATAGGTGAACTGAATTTGTGTAGGAGTTGCGACATTTGCTTTTACAGTGCACGAGCCTTGATAGATCCAGGCTCTACGCACTCCTTTATACGACCTCAATTTACTAAGAAATTGGGTGCCACTCCAGAACAATTAGACTTTATTTTGGCGGTGTCAGTTCCCACGGGTAATACTGTGAACGCACTCACCGTGTGCAAGTCAGTGATAGTGGCAGTGGAAGAACACGAGACATGGCGGATTTGATTACATTAGATATGAAGGATTTGGCGTCATTATGGGAATGGATCGCTATCCGTGCAGCGCAAGTGTGGATTGCCTTGAAGATAGTGGTTTTCCGTCCACCTAAGCGACGATCATTTAGATTCCTTGGGGAAAAATCTAAGGTGGCCCCGTTGATATCCGCGATTCGGGCGGAAAGGATGATGAAGAATGGATGCAGCGGATATGTGGCTTTTCTACAAGAACAACGGGAAGAAACAAATGTGCTATCCGATATTCACGTCGTGTGTGAGTATCCCGATGTATTTCCTGAGGAATTGCCTGGATTACCACCAGTTAGAGAGGTTGAGTTTGCAATTAATTTAGCTCCAGGCACAGAACCAGTATCTAAGGCTCCGTATCGGATGGCTCCAACAGAATTGCAAGAGTTGAAGGAACAGCTGCAAGCGCTTGACAAGGGATTTATTCGCCAAGTGTGTCTCCTTGGGGAGCACCGGTGTTGTTTGTCGAAGAAAGAGCGGCTCAATGCGCTATGCATTGATTATCGGCGATTGAATAAGTTGTCGATTAAGAATCGTTACCGCTTCCTAGGATCGACGATCTATTTGATCAATTGCAAGGGCGAGGTTCTTTACGAGATTGACTTGAGATCAGTTACCATCAATTACGGGTCAAGGCGAAGATGTGGAGAAGGCGTTCGAGAACCAGATATGGGCACTATGAGTTCTTAGTTATGCCATTTGGATTGACGAACGCACCCGCATCATTTATGGACCTGATGAATCGTATATTTAAACCACACTTGGACAAGTCGGTGGTTGTTTTCGTAGACGACATTCTTGTCTATTCCAAGACAAAGGAGGAACACGAAGAACATCTACATGTGGTTTTGCGGACCCTTAGAGAACACAAATTATACGCAAAGCTCGGCAAGTGCGAGTTTTGGTTGAACCAAGTGAGTTTCTTAGGCCATATCGTCTCCGCAAAAGGTATAACGGTAGATCCCACAAAGATCGAGGCGGTTGTGAATTGGGAACAGCCTAAAACAGTGACAGTGGTCCGTAGTTTTCTTGGTTTGGCAGGGTACTACAGGCGGTTTGTAGAAGGATTCTCTAAACTATCGAGTCCACTTACTCAGCTCACAAAGAAAAGCGCTAAGTTTGATTGGACGGAACAATGCGAGAAGAGTTTCCAGGAATTAAAGACGCGTCTAACTACAGCACCAGTGCTAGCCATACCTTCTGGCAGAGGAGGCTTTGCTATCTCTGATGTGGCGTCGTATAGTGGGTTAGGTTGTGTCCTCAACCAGCATAAGAAGGTTATCGCATATGGCTCTAGACAACTGAAGGAACATGAGAAGAATTACCCGACTCATGACTTGGAGTTAGCAGCGGTGATCTTTGCTCTAAAAATTTGGAGGCACTACTTATACGGTGAGACATTTGACATCTACACCGACCACAAAAGCCTAAAGTACTTGTTTACACAAAAGGACTTGAACATGCGATGTCAAGCAGTGGATGGAGTTCTTAAAAGATTACGATGGTTCCATCCAGTATCTCCCTGGAAAAGCCAATGTGGTGGCGAATGGTTTGTGCAGAAAGTTTTCAGCTCAGTTGGCACATTTGATCACAAGAGTGCAAAGGTGGAATTTACTGGTAGACCTGTCCTTATGCGATACGTTGATTGATGGTAAGGGTTCAGGTACTTTGATGGCCACCATTGTAATCTGGCCCACATTGTTTGATAATATACGTAAGCTCCAAATGGTCGATGACGAGCTTATGACAATCAGAAGAGATGTGATCAATGGGATAAGGCCTGATTTTTCTATTAAGGATGATAGCACCTTGCTATTTCGAGATCGGACGTGCATACCGGATACCAAAGATCTAAAAGACACAATTTTGGAAGAAGCGCATAAATCTACGTATGCTATACATCCGGGTAGCACCAAGATGTACCAAGATCTCAAACGAAGTTTTCGGTGGAGAGGCTTAAAGAAGGATGTGGCGGAGTATGTTTCTGTGTTTGGTCCGGCCAGTGAAAGTAGATCATCGGAATCCAACAGGTTTGTTACAACCCTTGCCAGTACCAGAGTGGAAATGGGAAGCCATCTCTATGGACTTTATTTTAGGATTACCGAGTACACTGAGAAAGAACAATGCAATTTGGGTTATTGTTGATCGTTTGACGAAATCCGCACACTTTCTACCATATCGGACTACAATCACAGCCAATAAACTAGCCGAGTTATATTTGAAAGAAATAGTTCGATTACATGGAATACCTGTCAGTATCGTGTGTGATAGAGATCCTCTGTATACGTCGCAGTTTTGGCGACGGTTCCAAGAAGGCATGGGTACAAAATTGGAGTTCACCAGTTTCATCCTCGAACGGATGGGCGGTGAGAGAGTGAACCAGATAATAGAGGATATGTTGCGAACATGTATGTTAGACTTTCATGGCTCATGGGATCAGCACTTACCTCTGATCGAGTTCGCGTACAATAACAGCTATCAGTCGAGCATTGGGATGGCACCTTATGAAGCCTTATATGGACGTCGATGCAAGTCTCCATTGAACTGGGAAGAAATCGGCGAGAAGCTTGTCTTGGGACCAGAAATGGTGGATAGTACCACTGAAACAGTTAAATGTCGTGAAAGGTTGAAAATGGCCCAAAGTCGCCAAAAGAGCTATGCCGATCTTCACCGAACACACGTGGAATTTCAGGTATAATCAATTACATTAATGATATGACCATGGTTAAAATTAAACTACGAAGGAATTGACCCTTGTTTTCAGGTTGGAGATAAGGTGTTTGTGAAAATTTCGCCAACCAAGGGCGTCATGCGTTTTGGGAAACACGGAAAGCTAAGTCCTCGGTACATTGGACCATTTGAAGTACTTGGACGAGTTGGCGAGGTAGCATATCGGATCGCCTTACCACCGCAGTTAGCAAGCATGCATAACGTATTCCACGTATCCATGCTACGCCATTACGTACGCGATCCGACTCACGTCTTGGATTTCCAGCCGATAGAGCTTCAGGAGGATATGACGACGATTGAGGAACCGATTGCTATTTTGGATCGTCGACATCAAGTCCTGCGGACTAAATTAATCCCGCTGGTACTAGTCAAGTGGAGAAATCATTCAGACGCCGAAGCTACTTGGGAGAGAGCAACCGAAATCCGTGAACAGTATCCGCATCTGTTCACCTGATAAGAAAGGTAAGCCTCTATACTTCGTCTAAGAATTCGTTGCCATAATTATAGATTGACGTGTGAGTATACACCTGATGAATTTCTCTTTTTGGAACACTCTGTATAGCGTGTATGAATCGGTAGTCTCAAAATCCGGACCGTCAATATTAGGGGGGACTGATTAGACGAAAAGGTGGTGTTCCTGGCAGCCGTGATCGATCTACACCAAGCTGGTGATCGATCACCAATGGCCCGTGATCGATCTACACCAAGTGGTGATCGATCTACAAGGGATTCAGTGATCGATCTACACACTTGGTGATCGATCAATGAATCGGATTTGGGACTTGAAGATTCCCCCGTGATCGATCACCAATGGGCCGTGATCGATCACCAATGGGCGTTAAGTTAAAAGGATGGGGGAGTTCGAAAGGTCATTTGCAACATCACAACTGCAAGAGACAAAAGGGCTTGCGGTTTCCGACCTTCCCCAACCATTTTCCGACTATTCTCCGGCTATTTCGTTCGTTCTCCGGCTCGATTTGAGTGTGCGTCGCCTCATTCACCGGTAAATCTTCCATTTCCTTGATCTTTGATTCCTTTCTTCGCGTTTTAACCCAAATCTATACCATGGGACCACGCACGAAGAATCCTTCACGTAAGGTACCCACATCCCGGGCTCGTACTCCGGTACCGCCTTCTATTCCAAATCCCCCGCCGTCCGTGCCACCCATGGCACCGGCTTCGACCTCTACCCCACCCGTTCCCGCATCCGCACCGCTCACTATTGAGCGTGAAGTCCCCAACCCGTGGTGGGCTTCCAAAACCTTCCTACCGGAATGCGTTTTTGTGTCCTCACTCTATGAGGACCGACCCGAAATGGTTTGGGCCAAGGGTTACATACAAAAGCTAGGGCTTAAACCCTTGCTCGCGCCCTTCCATGACCATTATTGCCCACGTATTGTGCGGCTTTTCTTTCAAAACCTCAAATGGGGTGATAGTCGCCATCGACTCGTCACAACCATCGATGGCCTTGAATATAAATTTAACCATTTCCATGTCGCGGCGGCACTTCAATGCCCGTCCGCGTACATCGAGACCAGTGGCCTCGAGCCTCCGTACGTCAAGGAGGTACCCTATGCCGATGTGGTCACCAAGATGACCCAAGGCCAACACGGTAGGGGCCAATCCATTTCTAGGGCCCAACTACCTGACCGGTTGTGGATGCTTGATACCTACATCAAGTGTGCCCTCAACCCTTTCCTGCACAAGTCCTCACGGACTGGAGTAGTGCAACAAGCACTATTCTCCGCCTATGAGAACCGTTGGTTCTCTATGGCAGATCTGGTCATTGATGGCATCATAAATGCCAATGACCTGATGTCTGAGAAGGCGTCACCGGAGCGAAGAAAGCAGATCCCCTATGCACGCCTCGTCACCAAGCTCGAGAAGCGTTATCTTGCCCACGAGGCCTATGTCTTGGCTCCCCACGAGCCCGTTTGAAAACAACACTAAGGTCTTTCACACGAAAGGCGGACAAAGAGCTACAACTTGTTGGTTAAGCGTCTTCCTGAGGAGGAGGAGGGCGCGGCTGAGCCCATTCCCCCTACTGTAGCAGAGGGTTCAGTCCCTGATGTGCCCGCGACCACAGAGGGCGAGCCACCACAGGACCTACCACCCTAGCCAGAGCCATCTGCCAGCCCTGTTCCAACCCGCCGATCAGTTCGTCACACCCCACCCCCTCCCCCACCGTCTTCCTCCGACGATGTCACCGCGATGCTTCGCGAGTTGGTGGAGAGCACCCGCCGCATCCACGAGAGGCTGGATGGCGTTGAGGCGTTCCAGAGACAGATGCATCGTCGTCTGGACTATCACGCGGGTATGCATGAGCTAGTCATGCAGCACCTTTATGCCACAATGTCCACGCCGATGATCGCGCGCTTCGCACTTTGCCGAGGTTGATCCACGCGACTATCATTCACATCGCCCGCGTCCCCATGAAAGCGCTGATAGACTACTATAGCTTATTAGCCATTTATATGTGTACATCTCTCTATTTATATTCCATTGCATATCGCATATATTCTGTCAATACTTTAATTATTCTTGCCTGATGTATATAAACTCCGTAAGTGTTTTAATTACCCTGCATGACACATAGACCAATTATTCTGTATTAGTTAGCATGTAAGTTTTAGAACTACAAAATCCCTGAATACACCCCTTAGACATTTTCGAGGACGAAAATTCCTAAAGGGGGGATAATGTAACGACCCCGAAAATTAGAACACGAGCTTTGCTTGCTTTGATTGGCGTGCGATTAAAAAAACTTTAGGGTTATATTAGTTTAAATAATGTGGCACTGTGGTGAGATGAGATCACGTGTGAAATTTCATCTAGATCCTAGATGTGTAGAGGGTAGGTGGAACACGTTGCGCAGAAGCAACTGTGTTCATGCTTCACACCGGAACAGGCACCAAGGGCAAAACAGGAATTCTGTTTTGAGGAGGTAGCTTATAGAGGAAGGAAGGGAGACAAGAGAGGAGAGACTTCCACTTTTCTTCTCCTTCATCCCCTTGCCCTAATTGCTCCATAGGTTGGAGATTTGTGCTAAGAAGGTGTGAAAGAGATCCTTTGAGAGAGAAGAAAAGGGGTTAGCAAGAGAGAAGATGAGGGATTTCTAAGCTAGAGTAGCTAGACCAAGGTGATTGAGTTACCTGGGGTTTGAGATTGGTGTGTGAGGCCTTGATCTGTCGAACCAGAGCTGAAGAGCTTCTCGCCGGATCCGGATCGAGGAAGAGCTCCGAGATCTAGGTTTGAAACCCTCTTTTCGGGTCATTGCCGGAACCCCAAGAAACCCACGAACAAGGTGAGTTGTGTGTGTTAAATAGGGTTAAATGAATAGCTTAAAGTGTGTATTTATGAGGTATTAATGGTGATTGAACAACCATTAGTGGAGGGAGATCAAAAATGGATGGGAGGTGAACTCCATTAATGACCGCTTTCCTGCCATTGGAGACCGATCACCAAAGGGTGGTGATCGATCATCGAGAGAGTGATCGATCACCAAGGTAGTGATCGATCAATCAATAAGCCTCATGGAAGCGAGACCCGGTCGGGAAGTTCTTGCCCGAGTGGGTGATCGATCACCAAGGTGGTGATCGATCTACAAGGGAGTTGGTGATCGATCACCAAGGTGGTGATCGATCTATAATGAGGTTGGTGATCGATCACCAAGGTGGTGATCGATCAATCTGTATAAGGGAGTGATGTGGACAGAGGGGGGAAGTTTTTGAAATTGCATTGGTGATCGATCACCAAGGTGGTGATCGATCTACAGGAGGGTTGGTGATCGATCACCAAGGTGGTGATCGATCAACCTTGACTGTGTTGAGAGAGAGATAAGCAGGTTGGTGATCGATCACCAAGGTGGTGATCGATCTACAGTGGGTGGTGATCGATCACTCACCCCTGTTTTTGCCTGTCTTGACTTCATGAAGTAGACACCCCGGATATTGTGCCGGGTAGTTCTCTGACGTTCCTAACACTTAATGTACTGTGCATATGGTATAGGATAAACCCTGACACGTCGAAAAAGCTTTGGATTTGCTTAGAAGATAAACTGTTCTGAGGTAGGAGAAAACCAACTTAAACTGCTTTTGAGTATGATTTTATGTTCATTTCATGTTCATGCCACGATTCTTTGTTTTACCAAGCATGTATGCATAGACGATCCTTGTCGTTTTGATTTACATTTCCGATCGTATATCTAAAAATCATTTTACAATTCACGCTATCTCGATCATGAGGTATATAAGTATGTGATTTGATGATTTAATCCAGATGATCCCCACCGGCCCGGCGGTATATCCGGAGTCCAGGCACACTTGTGCATTTGCTTTCAAATCCTCGGCACAATAGCGCTCCATAGATGAGGCATTGTTGCACTTTCAAAATTGTTCATGTGAGCAGCGATTTGGTTGGGGTTTCCTATCGGTCATTCTGTTTACTCCGTGCTTATATACATCGGAGTTTCTTAAGTTAAATAGATACACTTTAAGTATTCTGATAATATATCTGCATAACATCTGACATCTTGCATAAGGTTTCCAGCTTTTAACTGATTTGCTTTGAGTACATGATCTGGATTTGTTTTACGATATGAGATAGCATGATCGCATATTCAATTCATTTAGATGGTTTTTCTTCTATTGAGCTATGATGTAGCTCACCACCTTTCAAATCTTTTTTAGGTTACGAAAGTAGTGCGACGAGAGTGACCCGGATTATCACCGGATCTCGAGGCGGCGGAGGACGAGGAGGCAGACGTCAAAGTGAGACGAGTTTTATCCGTAGCCCGGTATTGATGCTGACATTTTGTACTTTTGATCTTTTGGATTCTGTGTGGCCACCTTTGTATAAACATATGTAGTTCTACATTTACTTATTTTATGTTAGTCCACATTCCATTTCGGAACCACTATCGGGAACCATTGTTTGGGTGATGTACGTCCATCACCGATGGTTCTTCCTGGTTCCTTTTTGGGAATGTGTATGTTTTTCTTTACATTTAAATATTGTTGACGTGTATTTAGTGTAGAAATTGTTTGACTCAGACTACCGCTGCTCGGATGTGTCCACCTAGCTTCCGCTATATGCGCGGACACGTGTGATCGATCCGGGATCATCCAGAGTATGATCCTAACGGCACGGGTTTCTGGAAACGGAAATCCAGGCTGTTACACGATAGGTTGAGATATCTAGGCGATCAATGGGCATTATGGCCTGGTTTATCAGCTGAAGCAAGAAACACACACACACACACACACACACACACACACATATATATATATATATGCATATGCAGATGCACATAAGATTCCAGATTTGAGAGGCTTTCTGAGAAATTGACCGTTGGATAGGATCTCGACTGCACATTGGCCGATTGGAGAAAGCCGGAGGTTGGGCATCTCAACGGATTGAGAAATCTAGGCCGTCAACGGGTGCTATGGGCTGGATTGCAGCTGAAGCTTGCATGCAGGTGCTGCTTGTAGTATTTGATTGGTTTGAAGGTGGGGCTGTAGCTGACCAACCAATCGATAGGTTGGAACTTCAGCTGTTGTGCAAGAGCAATTTCACCATGTATTCGATAGGTTCAAAAATGCAGAGTTCGATAGGATGGAAGATGGGGCTGCAACTGAATATTTTGATAGGTTAGCTGTAAAAGGTTGCTGCAAGGTGTCGATAGGTGCAAGGTGCAACTGAGTAACCATTCGATAGGTTAGAGGACCATGCTGCACTTGCTGTTTCGATAAGATTGGGAGCTTCAGCTGAGCAATCATTCGATAAGTTAGCTACTTGGAAACAGCTGAACTCGATAGGTTGAAGCTATTGCATTTCGATAGGTTCCATGAGCTGCTTCTGCTTGCTTTTCGACAGGATTGGAGGGTGTGTAGCTGCAACTTGTATGCAATAAAGGTAGGTGTTGGTGTCCTTGCTACTCGACAGGATCTAAGCTCCAAATGAAGCTTTCGACAAGATTGGATGGAAGGTTGGCTGAAGCTCCACTTGACCAAATCGAGAGGTTGCAGCTGAAGTTACAAGGCTCCTCTTCATGAAATTTGCTGACTATGGCTGCAGTGACACTTGACAGGTTGCCAATATATTTCAAGGGGCTGTTGTAATTATTTTGACAAGATGTTGTTCCAACTACTTCGGCAAGTTGATAGGTTGCTGCTGAGATTCAATGCATTATGCGGCCGCTGTATTTGAAGCTTTTTAACAAGATGGCTGGAGTGCAAGCTGAGTTTTCCTTTGTTGTTCGAGTAATTGATGGCTGCAATGATGTTGTCTAAAGGTTGCTGGTCTGTTGCACTTTGCAAGACCTAGGCTGCAGCTTGGTGGTGCAATTTGACAACTTTTGGAGTGCACAAGCTTGCTAGGTTGAAGGCTTTGCATGTTGATAGGTTGGCTGCATGGGAGCTGTATGGCTGTACACTTGACAGGTTTGAAGCTGCAGATTTAATGGCTGCAGCTCATGCTTGTTGAGAGATCTGATGCTGGTGCGACTCGACATGTTAGGCACCTCGATAGTTTGAAGATGGGCTGCTGCATTTCGATAGGATTGTGGCTGCAGATTTAATGGCTGCAGCTCGATAGGATAGCAGCTGCTTTAGAGGTTGCTTGCATGCTCCAACTATCAATTCGATAGGTTGCAGCGGGAGGTTGAGCATCTGGTCGTGGGGGTTCCAAGTGAGCACACCATGATGGCTGCAAGTCTATCAAGGTAAGTGAAGCTGCTGCTTTCCTCAAGAGTTTGATGACTCATTCGCCGGAGAGAACCCAAAGCTATGCTCAATAAGGCGCAACATGGAGAGCTGAACTATATGGCTGCACAGTTGACACATGGGTGCAAAGTGGATTAAGCGGTCCACTAAAGAGGTGCTGCAGAAGTTGAGGCCGAGTGCACTTCCTTATCAACAAGCCATAGCCCGCTCTTTCCAACTCTCTCTCTCTTTCAGCTGTTGATTGGTTCAAAACTCCTCTAAAATGATACTTTTTAACTGGAAAACTGCACTAAGGACAAAATTATCTCCTCGCTGCAAAACAACACTAAAAACAAATATTAAATACTCTAAGTCCTAGCAAAAGTCAGGTTTAAAGGTGTAGAAAGTGGCAAAAATCCGTGCTGAACAACAACCGTGACTGACGCGGCAGGATATTCGTGACCAGTATGGCGGCCAATCCGTACACCCTTTGTGCTATGTGATTCGTGACTCCTACTGTATGACGGTAATTATGTTTGGCCAAGTGTCCAACTTTATGGGACCTTGGATGTATGTGAAAATGGTTCATGTGAACGACGATGGTGGGTATTCCATCAGGGGCTTGAGGCTATAGTTCGTCATCCAATACTTTAAGTGAAACACTTTTAAGTTTTCTTTTCATACGTCAGGATAGAGATGTGAACATGTTCTATGAATTCCAAACAAACATCGCATATGTATTTAATGCCATGACAATTACACTGTGCATATGTTCTAACCAATTTTATTCCATTATGCCATAAGATATATGTTTGATGTTTATAATAAGCATGCTATGAGTTTTTCCCTACTGAGCTTGGTTGAAGCTCATTCCCCGACTAATTGTCACAGGTCCAAGTGAAGACGTTGATGTGGAGATCCCAGAGAAGGAAGATCCTAATTATTCCCCTAGAGAGGATTTAGAAGAAATCCACCCTGAGGACTATTTTCTTTGTATGAGACCCAGGTAGGTTAGGTCTCAGGTTAAGGAAGTTGTCCTGTGTTGTTTTGATGTAAAGGAGTAATTGTTTTTAGATAACGACTGTATTCCTGGTGAACCATGTTTCGGTAAGGAATGGTCCATACCGGTGGTTCTTGTCGGTTCATTTTCCATAGCTGTTCGTATGGAATTAGAACCATCATTTTGAGCTTTTGGTGGAAGACATTTGTATCTTTCTTGTTTTGTTTACGTTATTTAGTTAGTATGGTTCTGCTTTATTTCTGCTATACGAATGTTATACTCGTGCCGAGGGGTTGACCTTAGCGCCAACCTTGATGGTGAGTTTGGTGCGAAATCGGCTTTCACTGATTAAATGTCGAGCTTTAGAGATGTCTGACAAGTCTTAAACCATTTCGAGATTGAGATTTTGTTGGATATAAGGGACCGTCTATTAATGAGACTTTTGTTTCATTGTAAGAGATTCTAATGGAGCAGCGTGGAAGTGATCGGCCTAGAGGAGGTCGCCAAAGAAGTGAGAAGCTTATAGATGATATTCCTTCGGGATTCGGGGGAGAGCAGAGACCACCTCTTGAGGCGGAGAGGGGTCGTCGGGATGAGTCTACAGATAGGATGACTAGGGCTATGGAAGCTATAGCCGCTGCGATGGCTCAACAGACCCAACAGACTACTCTTCTTGCTGAGCAGACGACGTTGTTAGCCACCAATAATGTCAGCCATCAGCATCAGCCACCAGCACCACCTCCTCCTGCTTTGTTGCCATCATCTTTCATGGATTTCAGGACATTGAGACCTCTAGTATTCCAAGGGCAAATAGATCCGCTTGAAGCGGAGAAATGGTTGAAACAGATGGAGAAATTAGTTGAAAGACTCCAGAGCCCTAAACATGAGAAAGTTTGTTGGGCTTCCTTCCAACTAGAGAGTGACATCAATGCTTGGTGGAAGTCGATATTAAGAAAGAGGGGAGTTGAGGGTCCATACGATCAATGGACATGAGTTGAGTTCGTAAGGGTGTTTAACAAGGAGTATTTTCCTAAACAAGTCAGGAATTAGTTGAAGAAAGATTTTATGAATCTTGTGCAAGGGAGCATGACCGTAAGGGAGTACGGCAATGAGTTTGTGCGGTTATCAAGGTTTGCTCCAGAATTGGTAGCCACAGAAGAAATGAAGGCTAGTAGATTTAAAGAAGGCCTAAGACCAAATACTCAAGAAAGGGTATCGATATTTGAGCTTGAGACGTATGCTGACGTGATGGGGAAGGCCATCGTTGCAAAGAGAGATATAAATAAGAGGCGTGCTTGGATGAACAAAGCAAGTCCGGGGGGAGTGAGTGACTACGACTCGAGGAATAAAAAGCTGAGGTTGTCAACACCTGCTCCAACTTCAAGACCAGCCTTCATGAGTTATCAGAGGTCTAATGCGTTTACTCCTACGAGACCGTTCCGCAGAGAGGGCCCTACTCAGACTCAGGCATCTGGGGAATCAGTCACAAAGGGACCTTCAAGGGCGGCATCTTCAAGTCCACAAGTAAAATGTGCCCATTGGGACAAACCACATAAAACATTGGACAGTAGATGGGACACTGGAGGATGCTATAAATATGGGAAAGTAGGCCACATGATACGAGACTGCCTCGAGATGAGAAAGGAGGGCACTGTTTTGACTGCTACAGCACCGAGGCCTACACAATCTATTAGACCTGTCGTCCAAGGTCGTGCTTTCGCCGTAACAGCCAAAGACACCCGAACGAGCAATGATGTAATCCAAGGTATGACTTCTTTTATGTTTGAACTCATTACTTGTTTTCTAGATGAAGAGAGTACATTGATAGGAAAAGATCTAGGTGCATTTTGGTAATTGTGTGGTCATGACATGCATGTTTGAACGTTAGCATATGTATTAAATCATATAGGTACACTACAACTCTATCGAGAAAACGACGGCGATCATTGTGTTGCACAAATTCTGATAGACCCAGGGTCTACCCACTCGTATATAACTCCAAAATTCGCTGGGAAATTAAAGATTGATCCAGAGGAGTTAGATTTTATATTAGATGTGTCAGTCCCTACGGGAAGTGCAATGACCGCAGACACGTATTGCCGATCAGTGATTGTTCAAGTGGAGGATCAAGAGATCGTAACGGACTTCATTTTGTTGATCATGCAAGGACTCAATGTACTCCTTAGCATGAACTGGCTATCCGTGTATCATGTAAGCGTTGATTACCTACGAAAAGTAGTCACTTTCTGTCGACCGAGACTAAAATCGTTTCGGTTCGTCGGCGAGAAAGGAAAGGTAGCGCCAATCATATTTGTGGTACGAGCTATGATGAAGAATGGATGTGAGGGATATCTAGCATTCCTGCAAGAGAAAAAGGAAACAAAGAATGTTATCACCGATATCCCGATTGCATGTGAGTTTGAGGACGTATTTCCCGACAAGATACCCGGATTGCCACCTGATCGGGAGATTGAATTCGCTATCGACTTAGCTCCAGGCACGGAACCAATCTCTAAAGCTCCATATCGAATGGCTCCGAGTAAACTGAAGGAGTTGAAAGAGCAATTGCAAGAATTGTTGGATAAAGGTTTCATAAGACCCAGTGTGTCTCCTTCGAGAGCACCGGTCTTGTTTGTTAAGAAGAAGGACGGGTTGATGAGACTTTGCATCGACTACAGCCAGTTAACAAGCTTACAATCAAGAACAAATACCCGTTACCCAGGATCGACGATCTATTTAACCAGTTGCAAGGGGCGAAATTCTTTACAAAGATCGACTTGAGATCCGGTTACCATCAACTAAAGGTGAAGGCTGAAGACAGCATTCCGAACTAGATACGGGCATTACGAGTTCTTAGTGATGCCTTTCGGCTTGATGAACGCACCAGCTGCATTTATGGACCTCATGAATCGGGTCTTTAAACAACACCTTGATACATGCATAGTGGTATTTGTGGACGATATTCTTATTTATTCAAAGACCAGAGAAGAACACGAACATCATTTGCGCATTGCCCTACAGACTCTATGTGAGCACCAGTTATATGCCAAACTCAGTAAATGTGGGTTCTGGCTAGAACAAGTGAGCTTCCTTGGTCACGTAGTATCAGAAGCAGGCGTGATTGTTGATCTGGCAAAGATTAAGGTGGTATTGGATTGGCAACAACCCAAGACCGTGATGGAGATTGACAGTTTCCTCGGTCTAGCTGGATATTACCGATGATTTGTGGAAGGATTCTCCAAGATTTCAGGACCATGTTAAGACCTGAAAAGTACCACTTTTTACCCCTTCACTTAGCCGCTGTTAGGCCCTTAGCCATCTAATAAATTTGTGTTAAGTCATTTCTGTAGGTAATAAACAGCAGCTATAATAAAGCCTGAACCCTGTTAAGGGGCCCACTTTTCCCCCAGAACCCCCTCAGAAGGGTGAAAGCTGAATCCAGACAAAGATTTGAACCTCGCACAGTTTTCTTAGGCTTCAGAAGATTCAAAAGTTAAGCCTCGCTCAGTCCTCGCGAGCTTCCCAAGCCTTCATTTCTAAGTATCCGTGCTGTTCTCGCGAAGCTCAAATATAAATGCTCATGCAGTCTCACGCAACTCAAGAAAAGCAACTCTCATACCTCGCACGGTTCACTTAGATCAGCTAAGGAGAGAGAGCTCCAGGTGTCTCTGCGAGAAGCTGTCGCGCAATAGTCGCAGGATACAAAACTTCAAAAAAACCTCTCGCGCAGTTTAGAAACTAATGCACATCACCGTCTCTCGAGGATCCTCACGAAGATCCACTGGGAAATGAAATGCTCGCGTAGTTCTCACACCATTCATAAGGAGAATGCAACCTCGTGAAGACAAGAGCAATCCAGCGAGAATTCAATGCTCTATCATGCGACTATTTCAACTGCAATTAAGACAATCCCGCGACGGCTAGAATTTCAAGCTGATCCAATCTCGTGATGACCATTCTACCACGTGACAATCTTGGAAGCCAAGGCTACCTGGCGAGGCTCTGAACTCTAACTCTCCCTCACTTCTGCAGAGGACATTCTGGGAACTTCCAACAATTAGGGCATGCATTCTAATGCTCCAATTCTCGTGCACGCGCCTCGAGGCATCCAAGGAATAGTATCAGGTCATGTGG
Organism: Chloranthus sessilifolius; assembly: GCA_021018995.1. Lineage (NCBI taxonomy): Eukaryota > Viridiplantae > Streptophyta > Magnoliopsida > Chloranthales > Chloranthaceae > Chloranthus > Chloranthus sessilifolius. Next base: position 120,984,556 of record CM037588.1, on the reverse strand, counting down.
CATCATTAAAATTAGGGTTTCCTAACCCTGATACACCGCCAAGCTGACTGCTATATAAACCTAACCCTGGTTTAGGTTTAGGGGTCTTGGTTTTTTTTCTCTTCTTAGATAGAATTTAGTTTTCTTCTTCTGGGATCGGCTGTAGATTACCAGTAAGTGTTGATTAGGTTTAGGTAGTTTCTTTTTATCTTTTTCTTCTCTCCATAGTCCAGCATTTGCTGGCTATGCCTATGTATGATTATTTGGGATAGATTAATGGAATTTTACAATAGGGTGTTTTACATTTATGATATTTCGGTTTGTGAGTTGTTCTGTGCAAGGCTGCTACCTTGAGATCCCCCACTGCTAGGATGTATTGTAAGCAATGGAGGACTGAGACTGTGGATCACTCAGATCTAAGTGACCTATGTGTCTAGGCTAACATGCTCCCATACAAGCCTAGCCCCACCACAGGACCCACTAGATCTGAAATCCCCATGGGAACAATGAGCTTTTGTAGCCTTGTGAACATGGTGGTGGCAGCAATGTTTCATTTCTATCTTGAGCCTATGAGGAGGATAGCCTCTGGGATAGTCTGTGACCATTTAAGTGGATAGGCTATAGCCTTAGGGTGAAGCCAATCCACAGACTCAAGACGGATAGTCTTTCTCTGCACTTGTGCTTATAGCCCTGTGGGGGATTGTGCAGAGGCAGACTCCCCTGTATCTGTGAAGACCCGCCATCAGATGGCAGATCTGGTTTGGCTATAGAGATTGTAGGCTTGCGACTGGATCACTGTAGTCTCTCTAGCAGTGGACAGCTAGATCTAAGGCTATACTCAAACTCTTTCTGGTTCTATGTGTCTGGGTTAACATGCTCCCATACACGCATAGCCCCACACATAGCACTTGAGAGGTTGAGGTTCCCTACGGATTCTTGAGCTTGTAGCCTGGATGAAGTAGTGCCTACAATGATAAACTTATTCTAACCCATCTCTGGACTGTGGTTCCCCAATTGGATAGTCTGTGACCATTAAAGTGGACAGGTTATAGTCATAAAGGGATTGAATCATAGCACAGAGATGAGTCGGATTCTTTCTCCTCAGTGGTGACAACGTAGCCATTGGACAGGACTTCTATAGCAGCAGATCTGAATCTGAGTTATGAAATCCACCAGATCTGAACTACATAACATACTTCTCACCCTTTTTTATTTATTTTCTCACTCCACCCTCTCTCTTAACCCTTTCTATAGTTTAGACATTAGGATACCTTGGAATTTAGATTCTAGTGACACTAAATCCCCTTCCATTTAGGATTGTCAGATCTGTAGCCAGATCTGGAGGGCCAACTAATGATGGCTCCCTTGGAGCTTACGATCAACTTCCCTGTGGAACAAACTCTTACTTATTAAAACTTGCTACAAATGACCCTGTATCTTGCAGGATTGTGTATGTTTAGGCTTGCTGCTCCATGACTCTCACTCCTTCACTCATCTCTTTTATTCTTCCCATTCTTATAACTGTCTTTAATAAAGTCAGTAGCAAGCACTTGAAAACCATCTCAACAAGTTTTTGGTGCCGTTGCCGGGGATATTGATTTTTTAGTAGACCCTAGATTTTTTTTATTCTTTATTCTTTGGTAGCTTTACTTGTCAATAATTGATACTGCTGATTTACATGTGGAATTCTTTTTACAGATCTGGACCGTAGCAGAGAAGGAGAGTAGAATTGCACTGGGAGTCTAGCTACCTCTGTTTGCACTTCTTTAACCCTCAAAACTTAGTCTATTTCTCAATTAAAGAGTCCATAGCAGTTGATTAGGATAGTTGTAATTTTTATTAAGTGCACTGTGCCTACAAATAGTCTCCCCTGCTGTTGGTGTGCGTGCATGTTAGGAAGGAGATCCCTCAGTCCTACATTAGAGCCTACTAACCCTGAGATAAAATGGGGTAGAAGACCGAGAAGGTATCAACACACCACAGTTGAGCCTCCTATTGAAATTGAGATAGCAGTTATGGGTGAAGAAAAACCTAGAACATTGAAGGAATTGAATGCTCTGGATGATTACAACTCTCCATTCAGCATCCAATTCCCTGATGTTCAAGGAAATTATGAAATAAAAACTTCTATCATCCAAATGCTTCCCTCTTTCCATGGGCTTAGCAAGGAAGACCCTTACAAGCACATTGACCAGTTCTTGCCCTGTGCACGACATTCTCCATTACTGGTTTGGGATCAGAAGCCACTAGGTTAAGGGTCTTTCCTTTTTCCCTAAAGGACAGGGCTATGACCTGGCTATCTACTCTCCCAAACAACAGCATCACCTCCTAGAAAGACCTCCAGACAAGATTTCTGTCTAAATTTTTCCTAGAGACCAAGACTAGCCAATTGAGGAAGGGCATACTTTCTTTTGCCCAGTCCCCAACTAAAGATTTTAACCAATGCTGGGATAGATTTAAGGAGATGCTCAAACAATGTCCCCACCACAAGATCCCTGACTGGCAACTTATCCAGAGTTTCTACAATGGGATTGATGAGAAGAGCAGAGGCATGGTAGATGCCTCTTGTGGTGGAACGTACATGCATAAAATAGCTGATGAGGCATGGGACTTGTTCGAGGTCATAAGTGAAAATGCTTTCCAGAAGATGTCCTCATCTAGAACTGTTCCTGAGCCTTCTCCTAAGCTGGGGATTGTTGAGGCTTCTAAAGGAAGAATGTATGAAGTTAGGGGAAATGATGATCTGAGGGTGCAGATGGCCAATCTTACTGAAAGATTTGATAAACTTTTGACTGTGGTGCAGCCCAAAATGGCTGCACAAGTGATGGAGGCATGTCTGATATGCCAATCCCCACAGCACATAGTAGAAGAGTGTCCATCTGCGGGGCAATACCCTGAGTTTGTAATGGAACAGGTTGCTGCTGCCTAATCTCTTGGACAGCAACAATTTGGTGGCTACAATAAGCAACCATATGGATACCAGCACCAAAATGCTAGTTACCAATGGATAGACCACCCAAATTTGAGGTGGAGGCAAGACAATTATATGCAGCCACAACAGATGTTGGCCTTACCTCAAAGGCCACAGCAGCAGTTTAACCACGGTTATGCCCCAAGGTCGAATTTCCACCAACAACAACAACCCCAGTAACAGAATCAATTGGTAGTCCAACCATCTCAGCCCCGAAGTGCTTCTTTTGAGGACCAGGTTTTGGCCCAATTGCAAAGCCTTGTACCTTTGACTCAGACTGTGACCTCTCACAGTCAAAGCATTAAGAAAATAGAAGAGCAACTTGGCCAGATAGCCAATGCTCTGGCTAAAAGAGAGGAGGGCAGGTTGCCTAGCCAACCAATTTCCAACCCTAAGGGCCAGTATTCCATTGGAGAAAGCTCCTCAAATTTTGAGGGGGCCAATGCCATCACAGCCTTAAGGTCTGGCAAGCTGGTAGACAACTAGGTGGGAAATGAACAAGGAGAGGTCTACCCCAAGGATATGTCAAACGAAAGTGATAAGGATTTTGTCATGGCACAGAGTAAGGAATTGCCTGCTATCCTTCCACAAGGGAAAAATAAGGAGGTTGTAGTTGAACCTTAGCAGGAGATAAAAATAGAAAAAAGAAAAAAATAAAAGTTCACCATAGGCTGGCAGCTAAGGAACCAGCAGTACCTCAGCTGCCATTTCCTCAAGCTTTGAGTGGCCCTGCCCCTTCTAATAAGGGTCAGGCACAGATCAAGGAAATGATGGAGACCTTTAAGCAGGTCAAGATAAATTTACCCCTACTTGATGCAATCCGACAGGTCCCAGCCTATGTAAAGTTTCTGAAGGACCTTTGTACTCAGAAAAGGAAGGCCAGAGGCCATTTGTACAAGAAGGTTTTTGCAACTGATACAGTTCACTCTGTATTAACCATGACAATGCTTGAGAAGTTACAAGACCCAGGGATACCCACTATTCCCTGTATCATTGGAGACCACACGATTGGGAGGGCACTTTTGGACCTTGGAGCCATTGTTAACCTGCTGCCATACTGTATCAACAGCTAGGTTTGGGGGAGCTCAAGCCCACCCCTATTGTTCTATTGATGGTTGATAGGTCCGAGAGAAAACCCATGGGAGTGGTTGAGGATGTCCTAGTGGGGGTAGACAAGTTCTTCTACCCTGCAGACTTCCTTGTCTTGGACATGGGCTGCAACAAAAGTACATCTCCAATACCTGTTATTCTGGGCATACCATTTTTGGCCACTGCCAATGCATGCATTCAGTGCAGGTCTGGAATCATGGAGGTCACTTTCAGACATATGAAAGTTGAGCTTAATGTGTACAACAGTGCAAATACCTCAGCTGGACAATGAGGAATGCTTTGCTGTGGAAGTACTAGAAGAAATTATTGAAAGAGAACTGCCCACTCTGCTGGGGTGGAGCAACATTGCCACTAATTTAACTGAAGTTTGGAACTTGGTGGAAGAAGGAAGCCTTGCTTTAATGCCAGAAGACCTACCCTTAATGAGATCTTCTGTAGGCTTAGTGTAGCACTTCAATTGGAAACTTAAATTGCTGCCCCTTCCTCCAACAAGTAATACACCAATCCTGCCATCCATACAACAAGCCCCTGATCTGGATCTCAAGAAGCTTCCAGAGACATTAAAGTATGCTTTCCTCGAGAAAGAAGAGAAACTTCCTGTAATTATCTCCTCTTCTCTAACCAGTGAGCAAGAGGAGGAATTGCTAACAGTTCTGAAGAAGCACAAGAAAGTAATTGGTTGGACCATTGCTGATCTGGGAGGGATTGATGCATCAATCTATATGCATAGGATTCACCTAGAGGAAGGATCAGCACCCTCCAAGGAAATACAGAGGAAACTTAATCCTCACATGCAGGAGGTGGTTCTGAAAGAAATCATTAAATTGCTAGATGCTGGGGTAATTTACCCCATCTCTGATTCTGAATGGGTGGCACCAATCCAGGTGGTACCCAAGAAATCTGGCATAACAGTAATCACAAGTGAATCTGGAGAGTTGAGACCAGCCAGGGAAACCACTGGCTGGAGAGTTTGCATCGATTATAGAAAACTCAACTCCAACACCAGAAAAGACCACTTTCCTCTCTCTTTTATTGATCAAATCTTGGACAAGTTGGCTGGGAAGGCTTTTTACTATTTTCTTGATGGGTACTCAGGGTACAATCAGATCCCTGTGCACCCCCTTGATCAAGAGAAAACTATATTTACTTGTCCCTTTGGCACCTTTGCTTATAGAAGGATGCCTTTTGGATTGTGTAATGCCCCAGCCACCTTTCAGAGGTGTATGTATGCCATTTTTTCTGACATGATTGATAAATTCTTGGAAATTTTCATGGATGACTTTTCAGTCTATGAGGATAGCTTTGACCAATGTCTACAACACCTCCATCAAGTGCTACAAAGATGTGAAGAGACCAATTTGGTCTTAAGTTGGGAAAAGAGCCACTTCATGGTAACACAGGGAATTGTGTTGGGCCATGTAGTCTCTAAAGATGGAATTGAGGTAGACAAGGCCAAAGTTGACCTCATTAGAAATCTGCCCCCTCCAAGAACAGTCAAGAAAATCAGATCCTTCCTTGGCCATGCTGGATTTTACAAGAGGTTTATCAAGGACTTCAGCAAAATTGCTAAGCCATTGTGTCACCTGCTCTGTCAGGATGTGCCCTTTGACTTCTCTGTCGAGATACTCATTTGTTGTCGCAAGGTTATCGGTCTGTGGCGAGGTTCACAGGATAAACTGGGAGACTCTCGCGCAATCCAACAAAAATACTCCATTTGCTGTCGTGAGATCCTAAGTTTGTCGCGCGATTCACACTGAACCTCAGAGCTTGTCGCGCAATCAAATTAGAGCCTTAGGACCGCTCGCGCAATTTACATGAATTATTCTCACTCTGTCGCGCGCTCCAAAGAAACCATTTGAGATTGTCGCACAATCCAGCTGTAATGAACATTCTCACTAGGTTTATTTTCAACCCCGCGACCAGCTGTTCCAAAGCGCGCCGAGCTTCGCGTTAAGTATTTCTACCCCACGCTTCGTCCCTTTCTTATTATCTGCTTCCTTCTTCCCTCTGCGAAACCCTAGCTTCTGCCACTCCCCCTTCTCTCCTCTAGCATCACTCCTATACCTCATTATCCACTCCACAAATCTATACAAGTGTTCCTAGCATCACCCTCAACCATTTCCCCCCCCCCCTCCGAGGTCGTGCGGTGCCCTGTGCATCAGATCAAACCAAATCCTAGATCTCAGTCTCCATTTGCTTACACCAGAAGACAGAGATAGCTATGTCTCCAAAATCTACACAGAAGAGAAAAGGGGAGGACAAGAACCCTGCTGAGACCACCCCCAAAAAGGCCAAGACTTCAAAGTCCCCCAAGAAAGGAAAGGGGGTGGTTAAGGAGGCAGCGGTACCAACCACAAAATTCTCTACTCCTTCTGAGCTCCTTCAGTCAATTCCATTGGAGCCTAAAACTGCTTTTGATGTCCAATTTTTCGAAAAAGAACCCCTCTCTACCCCTGCAATATAATTTCTTAGCAAAGCGGGCCTGATTCCACTGCTGAGAGAAATTTCAGCAATAGCCTACCCTAGGCTAGTCTACCTGTTCTATCAGCACATCAAAGTCAAGAGCGACAATGATGGACAAGAGTGCTTCCTGGTGATGGTTGACGATTTTGATATGTTAGTAGGCCTAAAGATGATTGCTGAAGTGTTGGGCATCCCAGCAGCATTCCATACTAGCTATGGATATGGCCACCCTCTGACTGCATCAATTGACACAATTGCAAGGACCCTAACCAGAGGACTGAAAGCCATAGGGGATTCAATCAGAAGGAGGGAACTAGAGCCTCCAATGCTATTCATTGACTAGGTCCTGTAAAAGAACATCTATTGTTCAGGACATCAGCAGGAGAGGAGAACCCCAATTGCAGATGTTGTCTACTCCTTCCACATGGGCCATGGCTTCCATGCTTCTTGGCTGATTTTTGAGGCCATGAAAGACGTGGTGGCGAAGCTAGGATCCAACAAGAAGCCTCACATCCTGCCATATGTAAGACTCATCACCTTGCTGCTGATCAAGCGGGGCTACAAGATAGAAAGGACAAAGCAGACCTCCACCCTTACCCCCACTACCTTTGCCAAGAGGCAATTGGGCATCAGCAGAAGTTTGATGGGGGGTCAAAAGAAGAAGACAGCTGAAGCTCAAACCGCGCTCAAGCCAGCAGCAGCTGTTGCATTAATCTCTGCCCCTGCTACGAAGGAGGTGCCTCAGAGATAATCACTCCCATCCCTGCAGCAGCACCCACACCACCTCCACCGCTGATTCCTGCAGCCTCTACTCCTTTTGCATCCATCTCTCACCCTCCTCTGTTTCCACTTTCCATGCCCACTCCACCTTCCCCTGTGCTTAGTCCATGGGAGAACTCACCATCCCCTACCTTACCACACTACACTGCCACAATTCCACCCTCACTTCCAACTAAGCCTGACAGTCCCCCACTCATCTCCTATAAAAAACAAAAACCCACTCAGACCAGCCCAACCATCTCCCAGACATCACCCACAATTCCTTCCCTCCCCATTGCACCACCCCACCTTGAACAAACCACCACCCCAGCCATATCTACCATCCCTCCTCTCCCAGACCTTGACTTAACCCTGACCACTTCCATAGGCTTCCAAGCTTTCATCTCTACATTCCTTGACACCTTGCCTGCCTCCTACACTCCTCTGCTAAACTCCCCAACTACTTCACAGCCCCACTCCCCAGAACCCCATTCTGCCCCTCCCTCCACTTTCCATCATGCTCCTTCCTCCCCTTTCCAACCCGTACTCTCTTCTTCCCAAACCCTACCTCCTACCTTTGACCCACTAACCCTCATCCTACCCCTTATCCAAGACATCCAAGCCCAGTTAGCAACCAATACCCACAAACAGGACCAAATGTATGTTGAACTCACTTACATCCAATCCACCCTTCACACTTTCACCACTCCACCCATCCCTAGCCCATCCACATCAACCCCACAGTCACATCCCTGGCAATACACCCAAACAGATTTTCCCCCGCGTCCCATTACCCTTCCCACCCTCACCATTACCTCTTCCCCACCCATTTCCTTTACCCCTTTTCACCATTCCAATCTCCCTTCCCCCATCACCCCCAACTACGGTTAAGCCTACACCCTTCACTTTCCCCCCTATTCCCTCCATCCCACCTCTTATCCTATCCCCTCCCACCTTCTCTAACAAATCCACCCAAACCCGACCTAGAACTGCACCATTTGATTTCCATACTACCATTTCCCCTTCTTCCCCTCCCTAGGACCAAGCACATACTGCTCCTTCCACCTCCTATCTCCCAATTGCCCCAAAACATTATTTCTACAGCCCTCCTTACCTCACCATCCTACAACACATGAAAGATAATGCTTACCTGAGGAAGGATGTTCTGAGGGACATGGACTTGCTACGCCAGTCAATTGAGACCCCCTTGCTAAAGAAAATTGATGAGATGACGAAGGCCCACGACGAGCAACTACTGGGCATCTCCATGGAGTGGAAAAAGATTGTGGAGGAATATCAGAAGACGAAGGCCTCAGCTACCTACTATCACATAAACTGGGAGTATGAGAAAAGCAATGCTACAGCAACGAAGGCTTAGGCAAGGATGTTTGAAAAGCGGCTTAACAATGCACAAGAAATCAAAAAGATCCAAAAGGAGATCCACGAGACTGATGCCCTAAAATTTAAAGTCCAGATAGCCGCATTGGAATCCGCCTTGGCCGCTGCCAGAAATGAACCATACCACCCAACCCCACTCAATATTCATGTGCCTCAGCCTGCGCCAACTGCTACTCCAGCTCCACCTGCCCAGTTTGCGGAGGCACCACCTAAAACCCAACCAGAAAAGGGAAAACCTCCTGCTGCATCCAGTGAGCAGCCTGCACTTACTGAGCAGCCTCCACCTCCCAAGGCCTCTGCTGCACCTTCACAAGAACAAACTTATCCTCAGAGGAGGAAAGTCACAGCAAAAAGGTCTGCTCCCAAAGCTATCCCTCTGAAAATTGGTAAAGAGCCTGCTGCCCAGTCTGAAGAGGCGCACACCCCTGCCAAACCTGAGACCACTGGCAATGGAAAGTCACCTGTGGTCCCACTGCGGCACCCACAGCTAAAGAAAAAGTGAAATCCCCAGTTGTCACCCCTGCAGAAGCTGAAGCCCCAAGTAAAAGAAAAGCCAAATCCCCTACCACCCCCCCTGCTCAGCGTAAGGGCAAAGCCCCTCAAGCACCCAAGGCACCAAAGGCTCCCAAGCAACCAAAAATGAGGGTGCGAATGCCAAAAGCTCACCAAACTGCGGCCGAAAGGAAACAGGAGAGGGAGGAAAAGAAGAAAGCAGACAAGGCGGCCCTTAAGACACATGCTAAAAAGATGGGCTGGAATTTTCTTACCGATTCTGAGTCCGATTAGATCCTAGATTCTAGATTATTTCTTAGGTTTTTCTTTTTATTTGTACACTTGTAACAATTTTTATTGAACTTTAACAGATATTCTAGTTATATTTCTTGCTCTGTTCTGTACTTCTTTCTGATTATGGGTTATTTTTATTGTTCTTCCTTTTTTGCCTTTCATGGAGAAGAGTTTTTGGGGTATATATTTTTGTTTGACCCAATACGCCACGTCGCGGAGATGGTGTTCATATCACTTTGTGCGCATCCCTGCCTCAGGGATTGCAATGATTTCTTCTTCAATTTGCTACGCCACGTACAGAGTACCTCGCGAAGATCCCAAGCTTCGCTGCGCGAGCGATGCCCTTTCCTCTTCACTTATCGCTCCTCGCGAGGTTCCCCGCGCGTTCCACCTACCTCTTTAATTTCCATGCCAATCTTTGGACATTCAATTAATGCTACTTCTCTTTTCAAAAGAGTCATTTGTGTCCTTTCTTCTTTCCCCACACCGGGCCCATTTATTGCCAACTGTAAAAAGAGGCGCAATTTCAAATCCGCCGTTTCATATTCCCTCGTCCATCTCTTTTAAAGCGGCCTTTCATCCCCTTTCATCTCATCCGTCCTGTTCTAACTCTAGAAATCCACCCATACTTCCACTAATGGTGGATGACGGTCCCTTCGGTTTCCCCATCCAATTTTTCCCCGTTTGGGACGATCCCCCTCCGCCAAAGGAACCAAATCCATTGCAATTCCTCTGGGATGAGTATGAAGAGGTTCAGCGCATCATCACCAAGGAAGAAAAGAAAAAGAAGAAGGAAGAAAAGAAAAAGAAGAAGAAAGAGAAGAGAGAGGAGAGAAGAAAAATGGCGCCACCTACATCTCCCTCTCCATCTTCCTCAAACCCTCCCCCGGCTACAACTTGAACCCCCCCATTTTCTCTTTTCTTTTTCCATCTTTTTATCATATTTTCTCTTTTCTTTCAATAAAAGTTTCTTTTACTTTTATACCGTGCCATTTGCATTTTCTGTGTATCTATTCTCTTTTGTGAATATTTTTGTCTGACTTCGCGGATTCTACTACTTTTATCACCTCCGCACCAGTGAGGACACTGCTCCTCATAGGTTTGGGGGTGTGGCAGGTAGGCCTGCCAATAACATAGTTAACTTAATGTGCAGCAGAATCATGTGGGTAATATAGAAATGGATCTGTGATCACCCAAGAATTATAAAAATTAAGGTATTTACAACTTTTTACAGATCTTTAGACATTATAAATTTCTAAAATTTCACATTTCCATGATGAGAACACCAAGATAACTCACTGGTATCAGCACTTAGTGAATCATTGAAGCGAGAAAAGGTAAGGACATACTTAAAAGATCAAAGGAAGACCATAACCAGTAAAAATTGGGCCTACAAATATGTTTTTATCTTGAGGAGTGATTAAGGCAAATTTCTTCTAGCTTTGAGGACTGGCTGAGTCATTTTGTTCACTAGAAGTTAGGTAACTCCAAGTTGAAACAACTGACAGCACTCATGACACTTAGGAAAGGATCAAGGCCTTCTCTTAGACAGTTTGAGCCCAAACAGACCAAACCCTAAAACAACTGCCCTTGTTTATACACTCTTTGAGTTTCAAAGTTCAAATTTCTTTAAAACACACCTGAGTATTTGCACCTGAACCTATAGATCTGATTTAACCTTACCCTCACTCTGAGAATTCAAAAGGTAAAGGAAAAAGAGTTAAAGATGGGCCAACTAGGGTCAACATTGGATGAGTGGAGAAGAATTATCTGAAGTTCTAACAGTGTAAGTGGCAATTCAACAAAAAAAAAAATAAAAAAAATAAAAAAATAAAAAAATCAATAATGAAGAGGAGTAAGAGATGAATCAAGAGGAAACATTCATTGGAAATAAGTCAAACAAGAGGAGAAACTGATCACTTCAAATCTGAAGTTTCAAAGAAGATGAAAAGAGCTGAATTAAAGAAGGTGAAGTCATGAACCACCTCCTTCACCTACTGATTTCTCAATTTCTAACCCCTTTTTCAACCTTCCAATTCTTTTATAACCCAATACCATAAGCCACATTACAACCCAGTTTAAGCCCTTCTGATCCAAAGTTGAATGAGCTGTCATGTGGAGATAATGAGTTGTCCAATCTATGGTGAAGATCTGCCAAAGATACCAGAACTTGAATGTTATGCCTATGCTCATGCCTACAGTCCCATTTGGGGGATGTAGCTGCTCTTGAGCTTGAGAGACAATGAAGCCCTCAAAAGTTCTTCGCGAGAGTATGGCCTGGAGAGTTTTAGGTCTGATATTGAATGTGTTGGGCATGACCTACAACCTAATTTTTAATTTAATAATGAGCTCAGTGCTAACACACATGTGTAGTTTCCCCTGTTGTGAACTGATTAGAAATGTTGTGCTATCATGAGAAGTTTATGTTACTTAAGCATCTATGCAGACAATATATTTTAAATTTCCTATATTTTTATTGATTCAAGAGTGAACTGATACTCTATTTCTTGACTACTAACTTGACAATCTTGCACTACTATTAACTGTGTTATTGAGAAGTTTGTGGGTATCTTCACTGAAAACCCTCAGGAGACTTCACTCCTCCACTAGGGATCACCTAGGGGTTTAAAAGGCTTGGTACATATGCTAAATGTATCCGTGCTCCCTACGAAAGTGGTAGTTAATTTCTGTAGATTTTTAGTGTTGCTTTGCTAAGGGACTAGCAAAGATTTGGTTTGGGGGTGTGTTAAGACTTGAAAAGTACCACTTTTCACCCCTTAACTTAGCCGCTATTAGACCCTTAGCCATCTAATAAATTTGTGTTAAGTCATTTCTGTAGGCAATAAATAGCAGCTACAATAAAGCCTGAACCCTCTTAAGGGGCCCACTTTTCCCCAAGAACCCCCTCAGAACGGTGAAAGCTGAATCCAGATAAAGATTTAAACCTCGCGTAGTTTTTTTAGGCTTTAGAAGATTCAGAAGTTAAGCCTCGCGCAGTCCTCGCGAGCTTCCCAAGCCTTCATTTCAAGTACCCGCGCTGTTCTCGCGAAGCTCAAATATAAATGCTTGCGCAGTCTCACGCAGCTCAAGAAAAGTAACTCTCATACCTCGCACGGTTCACTCAGATCAGCTGAGGAGAGAGAGCTCCAGGTGTCTCTGCAAGAAGCTGTCGCGCAATAGCCACAGGATACAAAACTTCATAAAAACCTCTCGCGCAGTTCAAAAACTAATGCACATCACCGCCTCGCAAGGATCCTCACAAAGATCCACTGGGAAATGAAATGCTCGCGCAGTTCCCGCGCCATTCATAAGGAGAATGCATCCTCGTGAAGACCAGAGCAATCTAGCGAGAATTCAATGCTCTATCACGCAACTATTTCAACTGTAATTAAGACAATCCCGCGACGGCTAGAATTTCATGCTGATCCAATCTCGCAATGACCATTCTACCACGCGACAATCTTGGAAGCCAAGGCTACCTGGCGAGGCTCTGAACTCTAACTCTCCCTCACTTCTGCAGAGGACATTCTGGGAACTTCCAACAATTAGGGTAAGCATTCTAACTCTCCAATTCTTGTTCACGTGCCCTGAGGCATCCAAGGAACAGTATCAGGCCATGTGGCATCGTTAAAATTAGGGTTTCCTAACCCTGATACACTGCCAAGCTGACTGCTATATAAACCTAAGCCTGGTTTAGGTTTAGGGGTCTTGGTTTTTTTTCTCTTCTTAGATAGAATTTAGTTTTCTTCTTCTGGGATCGGCTGTAGATTACCAGTATGTGTAAATTAGGTTTACGTAGTTTCTTTTTATCTTTTTCTTCTATCCATAGTCTAGCATTTGCTGGCTATGCCTATGTATGGTTATTTGAGTTAGATTAATGGAATTTTACAATAAGGTGTTATACGTTTATGGGATTTCGTTTTGTGAGTTGTCCTATGCAAGGCTGCTACCTTGAGATCCCCCACTGCTAGGATGTATTGTAAGCAATGGAGGACTGAGACTGTGGTTCACTTAGATCTAAGTGACCTATGTGTCTGGGCTAACATGCTCCCATACAAACCTAGCCCCACCACAGGACCCACTAGATCTAAAATCCCCATGGGAATAATGAGCTTTTGTAGCCTTGTGAACATGGTGGTGGCAGCAATGTTTCATTTCTATCTTGAGCCTATGAGGAGGATAGCCTCTGGGATAGTCTGTAACCATTTAAGTGGACAGGCTATAGCCTTAGGGTGAAGCCAATCCACAGACTCAAGATGGATAGTCTTTCTCTGCATTTGTGCTTGTAGCCCTGTGAGGGATTGTGCAGAGGCAGACTCCCCTGTATCTGTGAAGACCCGCCATCAGATGGCAGATCTGGTTTGGCTATAAAGATTGTAGGCTTGTGACTGGATCACTGTAGTCTCTCTAGCAGTGGACAGCTGGATCTAAGGCTGTACTCAAACTCTTGCTGGTTCTATGTGTCTGGGCTAACATGCTCCCATACACGCATAGCCCCACACATAGCACTTTAGAGGTTGAGGTTCCCTACGAATTCTTCAGCTTGTAGCCTGGATGAAGTAGTGCCTACAATGATAAACTTGTTCTAACCCATCTCTGGATTGTGGTTCCCCAATTGGATAGTCTGTGACCATTAAAGTGGATAGGTTATAGCCATAAAGGGATTGGATCATAGCACAGAGATGAGTCGGATTCTTTCTCCTCAGTGGTGACAACATAGCCATTGGACAGGACTTCTATAGTAGCAGATCTGAATCTGAGTTATGAAATTCAGATCTAGGCTCTGAATCTGAGTTATGAAATTCACCCTTTTTTATTTATTTTCTCACTCCACCCTCTCTCTTAACCCTTTCTATAGTTTAGACATTAGGATACCTTGGAATTTAGATTCTAGTGACACTAAATCCCCTTCCGTTTAGGATTGCTAGATCTGTAGCCAGATCTAGAGGGCCTACTAATGATGGCTCCCTTGGAGCTTAAGATCAACTTCCCTTTGGGACAAACTCTTACTTATTAAAACTTGCTACAAAAGACCATGTATCTTGCAGGATTGTGTATGTTTAGGCTTGCTGCTCCATGACTCTCACTCCTTCACTCATCTCTTTTATTCTTCCCATTCTTATAACTGTCTTTAATAAAGTCAATAGCAAGCACTTGAAAACCATCTCAACAGACCACTCACCCGACTTACAAGAAAGTACGTTAAATTTGAGTAGACCGGTGAATGTGAAGAGAGCTTCCAAGAACTCAAGAAACGGCTTACATCTGCTCCAGAGTTGGCTATTCCATCAAGTAGTGGAGGATTTACTGTCCACAGTGATGCGTCATATGGTGGTTTAGGCTATGTATTGAATCATAACAGTAAAGTTATAGCCTATGGGTCAAGACAGTTGAAAGAGCACGAGAAGAACTATCCGACACACGATCTAGAGTTAGCCGCGGTGACTTTTGCGCTTAAGATTTAGAGACATTACCTGTATGGTGAGACCTTTGAGATCTTCAAGGCCCACAAAAGCCTTAAGTACCTGTTCACACAAAAAGAATTGAATATGAGGCAACGATGGTGGATTGAATTTTTCAAGGACTATGACTACACTATACAATATCACCCAGGTAAAGCAAACGTCGTGGATGACGCATTGAGTAGAAAGAATGCAGCTCAGTTGGCTACTCTCATTATGGGACTTCGACGATGGAAATTATTAGAAGACCTTTCCTTATATTATAAGAATTTGGAAGTCAAAGATACTGGGGTACTGTTGGCAAATCTCACAATCAGACTAACTCTTTTTTATCGTATCTATGAACTTCAGACGAAAGACGCAGAGCTCGTAAAGGTTCGACAAAGGGTGGCTGTCGATGAAAGGAGGGACTTTTCTATCAAGGAGATGGATCATTGCTATTCTGTGGACGCTTATGCATACCTGTTGATGTCGAGCTGAGGCAGACTATTTTGGATGAAGCTCATAAGTCCAAGTATGCCATTCTTCCTGGTCGTACTAAGATGTACCAAGAATTGCGAAAGTGTTATTGGTGGAGAGGATTGAAGAAAGACATTACAAAATATGTGTCCAAATGTCTGGTGTGTCAGCAAGTAAAGGTGGATCATAGACACCCAGCAGGTCTATTGCAACCTCTACTAATACCAAAATGGAAATGGGAGTCTATCTCCATGGACTTCATTGTGAGATTACTGAGAACGATGAGATGCCATAATGCTATATGGGTAATAGTGGTTCAATTGACTAAGTCGGCTCACTTCCTACCCTACAACACGACATACACTGCAAGCAAGTTGGCAGAATTGTATATGAAAGAAATTGTTCAACTCCACGGTATTCCAACCAGCATTGTGTCTGATGGTGACCCGTTGTACACATCGATATGCTGGCAAAGATTTCAAGAAAGTATGGGCATGAGATTGGACTTTAGTTCAGCATTCCATCCACAGACTGATGGTTAGATAGATAGAGTCAATAAGATTATTGAAGATATGCTTCGAGCGTGCATGATTGATTTTCAGGGATCATGGGATCAGCATCTTCCGTTGATAGAATTCGCGTATAATAATAGTTTTCAGCAGAGCATTCGGATGGCTCCGTATGAAGCACTATATGGACGGAGGTGCAGGTCTCCGATCAACTAGGAGGAAATAGGTGACAAATTTGTATTAGGACCGAAAGTCATAAGGAAAAATGCCGAGCCCGTTCGCATTATACGAGAAAGAATCAAGATGGCACAGAGTTGGCAGAAGAGCTATGCGGATATTAAGCGATCAAGCATGGATTTTCAAGAGGGAGATCACGTATTTGTGAAGATATCTCCAATGAAGGGTGTGATGCACTTTAGAAAGCATAGAAAGTTGAGCCCTCGCTATATTGGACCTTTCAAGGTATTAGGAATAGTGGGTGAAGTTGCATATAGGGTTGCAACTTGACAGAGTACACGACGTATTTCATGTTTCGATCGATCGAAATCGCAGTGTATTCTTTATTAATTAGATTTTGATCAATTGAGTCAATTTCGATCGATCGAATCGCGTATAAATATATGTGGGAATAGCGTTTTAAGTTCAATTTTTTTTTTTTTTGAAATTTTGAGGGTTTCCGTTAGGGCTTTCGAGGGTTTTCATTTTGGGGGATCAAACGACCGACTGATTGCGCGTGGATCCTCTGAGAAATCGAATCAAAACCTCATCAAACTAGTAAATCCCTAAATTTGAGTTCTTAATTTCTTGATTTTGAGCTAAATTTTCAGGAATTAATTAGAAACCCTAGTTTTTGGGAGTTGGCCATGGCTCCTAAGACGAGATTGGCATCCAAACTGACCACATCGAAGCGACCCAAGGGCAACCACCACCAAACCATCCACCGCAACCCGCAATCGAACAACCAACTGCTCCTCAAGCTCCCCAACGCGACCAACCAAACGAGTGGTGGGCCGAAAAGGGATTTGCTTATGAGTATACCATAGATCCGACCCTATTTGAGATGCCCAATGTCCCGGCATTGACGCTTGGGCACTTGATTTTTTAAGCAAAGCTAGGCTGGATAACCTTTTGAAACCCATCCATCCATAGTATTACCCGCGCCTTGTGCGCCTTTTTACCAAAACATGTTTGATGGCCCTAACCCTGAAACTACTATTTGCACCAAGGTCGATGGGAAGACATTTCTTTTTACCCTTTCGATGGCCTGTAAGGCTTTAGAATGTTTTGACAGCTATGGCCTCGGAATTAATTTGTTACCTCCAAACCCTCCTGACCTGACCCACGTTTACGTAGCGGAGAGAATGACTAGGGGGTGGGTTGCACTTGGTCGAGCTATCAAACGATCCTGCTTGCCGAGCTATATGTGGATGCTCGACATGATATTCAAATGCAACCTGTACCTGATCTGCCATAAGATCAAGAGGCTGGGAGTGTTGATGCTAGCACTGTTTGCTGCTTTTGAGGGCAAATGGTTTGATGCGGCTGCCATAGTTTTTGAGGGGATAAAACATGGAAGGAAGAAATTTTTGGCGCAGGCGGAAAAGCCCAAGGATTATATACCATATGCAAGCCTTATTTTGACAATGTTTGATGAGTATTCGGCGACCACTGTGCACAATTTTTCCTCGCGAGAGCCAAAATCCTCCGATAATGTGGTCTTCTAAACCTTCAAGCATTAGAGGAAAACCTTCAATCGGCTGAAACCACACCTTCAGCCAGCCCTCCAAGTACCTCCTATCCCTCCTCAACCTCAAGAAGAGCCTGCCCAAGGTGCACCATAGCGAGACCAACCTGCTCCTGATGTGCCTCTTCAAGAGCAACCTGATGTCATCCCTCCAGCACATCAGCCACCTCATATGCTTGTACCGCCCGATCATCCAGCAGCTCCGATGACCAATGAGGAGTTGGCTGCTCTCATCCAAGAGAGTAATTGCCAGCTCAACCAACACCTCAATTACTACCAACTGATTGTGGATGACACCTTACACGCTATGTACCCCACCAGCTACCTTCAGAGGTTCCGGTCATGCGTCCACAAGTCTACGGCACTTCTACATCTGGCGTTGCTGTTGAGGACCCACATCCTGATGAGGTGGCCAGTGGGGATCAAGCTGATGATGAGATGGAGGATGCGGCGGATCCTGCTGATGAGGCGGATCCTACGGGTGCGGCGGATTCCGCTGGAGCGGCAGGAGGACCCAATGCTTGTGAGTTTGTGAGCTCATGATTTTCCTTTTTGAAAGTCAAAATTTTTGGAGGGTTATGTATAAATTTTTAACTATGGTGGCATGGTTGCCACGTTTACTTTTTTGTTTGCTATAACTATGGTGCCACGGTTGCCACGATGATCTATTTTATACATGAATATGATAACCTTTTGACGATCAATGATGCGTCTGAATGGACATAGCTAGAATTTATCGTGTGTGGACTGTGTGTGATGATATTTTGTAACGAAATGGATTGTTTAGCCATGTGTGGTGCCTTATGAGGTCACCTTTCTTGTGCCTTACCGCACATTAGGTCAATTTTCGAAGACGAAAATTCTTAAGGTGAGGAGAATGTAACGTCCCTAAGTTCTAACCCATGAACTGTGTGTCTCGGTACGCATGCTCGATGGTCTGTACGTCGAGGGTTGTACCGATAGATAATATAATGTCTATAGATAAAATCTGACGGAATGGATTTTATATATGTAGGTTAGGCTATGGGTTATCAAACCGCATACACCGAACCTTGGTGTAGCTATTTAGTACCTAAGCCTAAGGCCAGTTATAGGAGAAATAAATACCATTAAATTACTTACATTCAATACCCTTTACTGCATATGATTTGGAGTTAAGAGGAGAGATGGCGATTCGAGGGTATTGATTGTGGTTGAAGGCGAGAACGAGTTGTTCGTGTAGTGTGAAGCGAGAGGTTTGATTGAATCGGAACTAACACAGCTCACTTACGAAACCCTAGTTGTGTGTGCATTCATGGATCACTAGAACTGATAAATCCAAGGTAAGAAATTGATGCATAATATAAATCTATGATTAGGCTTGTTTGGTCAGTGATTTGATTGGAAAACGATAAGGAAATGATTTGATTTGGGAAAGAAAAGAGAAAGAATGTGATAACCCAAGAACAGGTGAAATTTCCTCATTTTGACCAATCGAAATCATGTTCGATCGATCGAAATGGACTTAAGAATGAAGAATTCGAAGTCTGGAGGAATTCGTTCGATTGAAGTTAATTTCGATCAAACGAAATGTGTTTCAATCGATCGAATCTCACAGACGATCGATCAAAACGTATAGAACAGAAACTTTGGAAAGCTTACTGTGAGGATTCGACCGATTGAAATATTTTTGATCGATCGAATTATAAATTCGTTTGATCGAATTAAGATTCGTTCGATCGAATTGTGTGGTTTGTTAATTAGCTTTTGAACGATTCGATCGATCAAAATATTTTTGATCGATCGAATTATGTGATTTCGATTGACCAAATTAGAATTCGCTCGATCGAACAATGTAGTGGTCAATTGGCTTCTGTGGGACTCGACCGATCGAAATTATTTTCGATCGATTGAATTTTTGATTCATTCGATCGAACTGGGAAATCGTTCGATCGAACTAAGGAGTGTTGTGTATGTTCTGTGGGATTCGACCGATCAAATTGAGTTTGATTGATCGAAACGGGGTTTCAATCGATCGAAATAGGGACTCGATCGATTAAAATTCCCAGATTTGGGATTTTGTCGTGTTTTGACTGAGAGATTTTGAGGGAATCTTTCGAGGTATGTTTAGCACTGTTCTAATATGTGAACCATGAATTTGATATGTTTAGGTGATCTGGTATTGTCTGAAAAAGAGCAAACCCAAACGGTAGATTAAGCACATGCGGGTTAAGATTTTGAGGTAGGGAAAACATGATACCATGGGCATTTACTACATTAGCATGTATGTTGTGTCGTAATAGTCTCTTTGATTCAGTCATGTGAATTTTAATTATGACTCCAGTTGAAAAAGTATGTGTAATCGTATGTTTCCAAATTGTGTGAGAGTTATGGAATCTTTCAAGATTTAACCCAATATGTGTGTGCATGTGTGACCTTTACACTTCATTCCGACTTTTGATCTAGACTATAGTTATCACCTTACATGGTGATAAGCTATATGTATGCACTTTGATTTAAGGTTCTATGTGAATACCCGACCGACGAGGCGATATAACCGTGACTGACACGACAGGATATCTGTGATCGGTACGGCGGCCAATCTGTACACCCTTTCTGCTATGTGATTCGTGACTCCTACAATATGACAGTAATTATGTTCGGCCAAGTGTCCAACTTTATGAGACCTTGGATGTATGTGAAAATGGTTCATGTGAACGACGATGGTGGGTATTCCATCGAGGGCTTGAGGCTATAGTTCCTCATTCAATACTTTCAGTGGAGCACTTTTAAGTTTTCTTTTCATACGTTGGGATAGAGATGTGAACATGTTCTATGAATTCCAAACAAGCATTGCATATGTATTCAATGCCATGACAATCACACTGTGTATATGTTCTGACCAATTTTATTCCATTATGCCATAAGATATATGTTTGACGTTTATAATAAGCATGCTATGAGTTTTTCCCTACTGAGCTTGGATGAAGCTCATTCCTAGACTAATTGTCACAGATCCAGGTGAAGACGTTGATGCGTAGATCCCAGAGAAGGAAGATCCTGCTTATTCCCCTAGAGAGGATTTAGAAGAAATCCACCCTGAGGACTGTTTTCTTTGTATGAGACCCAGGTGGTTAGGTCTCAGGTTAAGGAAGTTGTCCTGTGTTGTTTTGATGTAAACGAGTAATTATTTTTGGATAACGACTGTATTTCTGGTGAAACATGTTTCGGTAAGGAATGGTTCATACCGGTGGTTCTTGTCGGTTCTTTTTCCATAGGTGTTCGTATGGAATTAGAACCGTCATTTTGAGCTTTTGGTGGAAGACATTTGTATCTTCCTCGTTTTGTTTACATTATTTAGTTAGTATAGCTCTGCTTTGTTTTCGTTGTGCGAATGTTATGCTATGTACTTCGTTCGAGGATCGGCCTTAGCGCAAACCCACTGATGGGGCGAGTTTCGAGGCACCGAAATCCAGGCTGTCACTGTTTGGGCCATGTAGAGAAAATGATCGTTTATTCTTCAAATGTAGATTCTCTAGTGGGATTTGGCGAAACATCAAAAGCAGATTGGGTATTAAGTATTAACAATGGAGAGGTTAGATCCCTTCATGAGGAGATCCAATTTTGTTGGATATTTAACAAAATAAATATTTATCATTAATTTAATAATATTTATTTATTAGTTTTGTTTATGGTTCCTTAAATATCTTGGTTCCATGTGGAAAAGATGTTTTTGCCAATACTTAAACTTTTAACTTTTAAGTCAAAGTGATTTGAATTTTAAATTATATTGGAGGGAAAACTATTCTCACCACAAGTTGAAAGTATTGAAAAAGTTTTGTCACACCTCACTATTTTACAAGAAAGTTTCTTGCCATATATATGGAAACTTACCTTCCATATTGTTTGGCTTTAAAATAGAAACATGGATCATAGCGGCGGTTTGCCGCCGTATGTGCAATGTGCGAATAACACAATTGGCGCTTTTATGGCGCAAACAAGTTAGTTAGTGATTGTTGAATAGCAAAATATGTAATTGTTCGAGTGTGGCCGTTGGATCCTTGCAACCATTGATCGGATCGATCAGTGCCCTCAAATCCAAGGAACTGACAAACACAACCATCCTTGAATAGGTGTTCAAGTGTGACCGTTGGATCCTTGCAACCATTGATCAGATCGATCAGGGTCCTCGATTCCAAGGAACCGACAGATACAACCACCCCTGAACAAGTGCTTCGAAACTTATAAATAGAGGTCAGAGGAGGGAATCTACTCACTTGCAAATTCTGAATCCTATATTTGTGTCCTTAGAATTCGTGTGCTGTTATCCCATTGCATATAGGGGGCAAATATTGTCTTAAAGACAACGATTTAATCGTGCCTTGAAGCCATTTCTGGTCTATTTCTATCACTCATTGTGCAACCCGCCAACCATCGCAATTTTCATCTTATTCGAGTTGCCTTTGTTGCCACAGTTTGGTACATGTGGAATAAAAGGAATGGTTGAATTTTTGGCGACTAAGAAACGCACAAAAGAAAGGTGCTCTGGTTGATATGCAGCGATGTCTCCGTGAGAGTGGATAGTCTTTGTGTTAATGAGGTAATTAACAGAAACGAGTGTGGAGAATTCTAATGGTTTCTCTAAGAGGGGTTCCTTAGCATTTACCGATAACAAAAACAGAAGTCACAAACTAAGAGGAGTTCCTTAGCATTTACCGATAACAAAAGCAGAAGTCACTGAATAAGATAGAGCTATACGATCAAGAAGCTGCATGAATAAGCCGAGGGTAGCTTACATCTGAAGGATGGTTTTTCACTATGGAGAGAATTAGCAAAGCCGTACAGTAGCTAAGGTGTTAGAGAAATTACTATCCTTTCATCCCTTCTAACGAGAGGTTAGAAAAAAAAAATGAAAACTTCATCTATTTTCACGAAGTGAAATTAGGGTCCCAACCTTTAATTTATTTACCTGACAGGGCTCCACCACCTTAGAGATTTGGGACACTTAACTTTTTTAAAAAAATGTGCACACCCGTTTTGTTGACTTTTCGGGGCAAAAATGCCCTTTAACTTATAACACAGTGTACATTTTTTTAAGTGAGACCGACCAGTCTCGTACGAGATCGTCTCTGATTGATCGGTCTGTATGAGACCAATTGGCCATCTGATGACCCGACTTTTCCAATCCTAGGTATAGGAAAGGTCGACTCGCCAACTTATCGATAAATCGATAAACCGAACTGAACAGTCAAATATCAGAGCAACGCAACAAGCACGAAATAAATCTAATACTAACATAGCGAACAAAGCAAATAAAATAGATCTCTCATATAAACATATCTCTAAAAGGAACCAAGAAGAACCACTGGTGATGGCTAATCCAACACCTAAACAATGGTTCCCAATGATGATACCTCAAAATGATCTTAGTGTAACCAAAACCTGGCCTTGGGCCCATAATTCAAAGTAATCCTACTCAAAATGGACCACATTTATACCCAGCTCACAATCCTAAATCAAGGAAAGAACTCTTCAGGAGGAGGTTCTGATTCTTCCTCGATAATGTAGTCAGAATCCTCAAGATCAAGATCCCTAAATCGGCTTCAGCACCTGTGACGTATAGTCGGAGTGAGCTAACAACTAAGTTCAGTAAAAGAAACTCATTTTACTCACATTATATCTTAATAAAGATGATTTTCAAAGCATAATCGGAATAGATGATTTTCAAAGCAGATATTCAAAATGGAATGAATAATAGAATTTCACATACAGTGATCAAAAGCAGTTATCTATGCAAAGTTTCAAGCAAATTCTTAAATCAGATGTAGACAGATCAAGCTTTCAGATGATTTCAGATTTATTATTCATTCTTAACTTATGCATGCAAAATTATCTCCTTAAATGACTTAATTCTTTAACTTAAATCAACCTCCCAAGTTTCTATAACTTGGAAGCAGGAATAAAACCGATGGGAACCCCTACCTAACCATCTTCGCTCAATGAGCCCCTACTTCATGAGGGTAACATGCGCCAGGAATAGTGTTCGGGAATTTGAGGGATTTGTTCAGACGAACCTTAAATCACATGCAGATTCTAATAAATGATTCATATGCAGATTTCTAATACATAATTCAGATGCAGATTTCAGGATTCAGGATTCAAAGTTCAGGATTTCAGATGCAGAGTTCCAGAATTCCTATTCAAGGTTTCAAGATCATGTTTAAAAACAAAACTCATATTTTCAGATCATTGTAAAATAGTCATGTGAATTAAAATGGAATGTAAGTGATGATGAAATTCTCCTACCTCGGTCACAGAGAACGCAATCCAATACGCTATCCCATTGGATTAGGTTAGTGTCCCCAATTCCCAATCTACATCACATACATGATGATGTATTAAGGATCAATCTTACAATCTTAATTATTATCGCAACTAAGTGTTCTCTTAGAATCGAAGCGGAAATGGGCAAGTTCGTGCTAACTCGGAACTTGACTCACTTCCCGCTCAATTTTGACCTTTACAACCTTTGATTCATGTAATTGTTAATTCACAAAAGTCATAGGTCTTGCTATCCTCTTTCCAACGCCGTGAGAATTGTGTCAATCGGATTCCTGAGCAGAAAGTTATGATCAAAATACCAAGGCTGGTCAGCCACCAAAAATCAAAATCGTATGGACGATTTTGCATTTGCAGCCCATAATTCTGCTTCAGCAACCCAAAATCGTACTTTTTGGGGTTTTGCCTTTGGATTTCAAAAACAGTAAGAACGAAGAATCGTTCAAGTGATTTGGTCTTTATATTCCTTGAAATCATAAGTGCGAAAGATCGCACTAGCTTGGTTTAGACTTGTAACCCTTTAAATTTTAAAGTGTGATTTCACCAAAATCACCAATCACGATTGTGCATGACTTGCTTTTTAAAAAATGCACAAGCTTTCACAGCCACTTCATCTTCTCTTCTTCTTGTTGAATGAAAAATCAGTGCACGAAAAACCATAATGTTGTTTCTAATCCACCCAATCCATACCATTCAAAGTATTTAAAACTAGTATTCTATTCTATGAGATCACATATTTTAAAAAGAATCTACCTTTCGCCAATCGATTCCACAAGGTTCAAGGTGGCATCGCACACTTTTATGCACCGATCTTAACCATTTAAATGTGTGGGAGACAATTGTGAGAAAGATCGTTCATCAAGAGTTTAGAAAAGAGATTTGAACGATCGAATTCGCAACGACGAAAACTCTATGATGCCGGCATCATATGCTTTGCAAGGTGTGAGGATCCTATGAACGATCACACAGTCAAGATTCTTTTTCACATGAGTTGGGACGGTTTGGACTTTTTTAAAAAAATGGGCCGACACTCTTTCTCTCTTCTCAACTTTGCAAGAAGCTTAGCTGCCAAGCCTTCACCCCCCACGGTTCTCTTATAACCCACGACACCCACAAATATCTTGGATATTTGCATCCCCATCTCTATCCACTTATCTCCAGTGTTTGGCTTTGGTGTTAAGCGGTACACAATGAGTCGGTGTACGGCTTAACCACTAAAGGCCCAATCAAACATTTAAACTTAATTCTTTCCACGTCATTTATTCATATATTAATTAAGTATTTATTTATAGGTCCATGGCGACATCAGTTACCATGTTGGACATGCACACGGGGTCAGTCAAGTTCATCAAAATTTACGGGTCATCACATTCTCTCCTCCTTAGAAATTTTCGTCATCGAAAATGCTAGACATACTTAGACGGGTCTACGAGTAATCCTCATCTGAACCAAAATTCTTTAACGAAGCATAATCAAAACAGTCCGTAATCTAAGGAGAATGGGTCACAGTGTGATAGGTTTTACCAACCACGCTATTCATGGGACAGGGTCCGTAGTAACCTAGATGTACTTCGTGTGACATCCCAGAACAGCATAGAGGGTTGCATCCGTACATGGTCGTCTACATTCAAAGTTTTACATGCTTGGGAAAAGAAACCCCACCGTGACTCAAACATACCACACATATCTCGTAGTTGTTCATATCAGACCAACATACACATTCTAACAGGATCTAATCAGGGTTTGAAAACATTAACCCGCCTGATAACTTACAGAATCACAACCAACACAAGGCCTACAAGAATCAGAGTTTACATACATATGTAAATTGATAACACTCAACATAAGAGATAACAGGACCTATACGCGACACCCCACACATTCGAAATATTGACATGGGTCTAAACAAAGCAATGATAATTCTTTTCACAACTGAATGTTATAAGAGTAGCAGATAACAGAAGAACCGTCAAGTTCTAGTATATATATATATATATATATATATATATATATATTAACCATGTAATTTACAATTTAAAGTAAGATTTTATTTGAATAAGGAAGCTAGAAATCAAAAGAAGTACATATATATTTCATGTGTTACAATTCTTTACAAAATCTAAAACATCACTCAAAAAGACGTGAAAATTGTTCGCGAATTTCGGCTTCACATTCCCAAGTGGCTTCCTCAGATGAGTGGTTCCGCCACTTCACAAGCACCAAGGGAATCCTCTTGGTCTGCAAAATTTGCTCTTTACGATCTAAGATCTGTATTGGCTCTTTAATCAAGGATAAATCCTCCTAAAGCGCAATGGGCTGGTAGTCTAATACATGAGTCGGGACCTTAACATACCTCCGTAAAATAGATACGTGAAAAATATTGTGCATGTTGGATAGTTGCGGCGGTAAGGAAATCCTGTACGCAACTTCGCCGACTCGGCCCAGTGTCTCAAAAGGTCCATCATAACACGGCCTTAGCTTCCCACGCTTACCGAATCGCATCACTCCTTTCGTAGGCAATATTTGGACAAAGACATCGTCCCCAACTTGTAATGTAAGTATTAGCTACCATCTAATAAATTTAAAGGACTATAAAGGTGAATAATGTAATTAGTTCACCTGAAAGTCAACATGCCTCCTTTTGAGATCAGCGTAGCTCTTCTAGCGACTTTGAGCCACTTGTAAACATTCCTGGATCAATCGAACTATTTTGGTTGTACTTTCAATAATTTTTGGGCCTAAAATGAGCTTCTCACCCACTTCTTTCCAATTAAGCGGACACCTGCACCTCTGATCATACAAGGCCTCGTAGGGAGCCATACCGATGCTAGCCTGATAGTTATTATTATAGGAGAACTCAATTAGAGGTAAATGTTGGTCCCATGACCTTGGAAATCCAACATGCAAACACATAACATGTCCTCAATGATTTGGTTCACCCACTCAGTTTGCCCATCGGCCTAAGGGTGAAATGTCGAGCAGAAGTCAAGCCTAGAACCCATCCCCTCCTGAAATCACTGCCAAAACTAAGACGTCAACAACGGGTCTCTATCAGACACAATACTAACTGGTATACCATGCAGCCTGATTATCTCCTTGAAGTACAACTTTGCGAGTTTAGTGGCGGTATATGTCATATTGTAAGGTAGGAAATGAGCGAATTTAGTCAACTGATCCACAAGGACCCAGATGGCATTGTTCTTCCTTAGAGTTCTCGACAGACTCAGAATGAAGTCCATAGAAATGGCTTCCCATTTCCACTCCGATACCGGCAATGATTGTAATAACCCAGATGGGTTTCGGTAATCAACCTTGACCTGTTGACATACCAAACACCATGAGACGTACTCAGTTACATCTCTCTTCAAACAGCTCCACCAGAAGCTCTTCTTCAAATCCTGGTACATCTTGGTACTATCAGGATGAATGGTATACATAGAATTGTAAGCCTCTTCTAAAATGGTGTCGCGAAGCTCAATATTGCTTGGTACGCACACCCGATCTCGAAACAATAAGGTCCCATCTTCACGAATGGAGAAATCTGTCTTACTTCTACAAATCACAACCCGTCTATTGGAGAAATTTATCTTACGTCTATCAAGCACATCCTGTCTGATAGCCATACACACATCATCAGTCGTCTGAAGCTTACGGATATTCTCGAAGAGCGTAGGACGAATCACAAGGGTAGCCATCAATGCTCCCAAACCTTTCACGTAAAACCTTGTGCTGCATAAGGCCATATCTTCAAGTAACCACCATCTATGCACTCTAGTAATAAGGTGTGACAACAGAGCAGAAGACTTCTGACTCAGTGCATCTGCAATGACATTTGCCTTTCCTGGGTGATACTAGATAGAGTAGTCATAGTCCTTCAAGAACTCCATCCATCGTCATTGCCGCATATTTAAGTCCTTCTGGGTGAACAAGTACTTAAGGATCTTATGATTGGTGAATATATCAAATGTCTCACCATAAAGGTAATGCCTCTAGATCTTCAGAGTGAAGAAGACTACTGCCAACTCAAGGTCATGCGTCGGATAGTTCTTCCCATGGTCCTTTAGCTACCTAAAACCATAAGCAATGACTCTCTCACTCTGATTAAGCACGCAGCCCAATCCCTTGTACAAAGCATCACTGTACACTACGAAACCTCTACTGCCTGAAGGTATGGCAAGTACTGGTGCAATAGTCAACTGCTTCTTGAGCTCCTGAAAACTCAACTCGCGCTGCTTCGTCCAATCAAACTTGGCATTCTTTTTCATAAGTTGTGTAAGCGGACCTAATATCTTGGAGAAGCCCGAAATAAATCTCCTATAGTATCCTGCCTAACCAAGGAAACTACGGACCTTTGTAACCGTCTTTGGTTGTTCCCAGTTCACAATTGACTCAATCTTGGCTAGATCAACTGTGATGCCAATCTCAGAGACAACATGGCCCAAGAAACTGACCTGATCAAGCCCAAAATTGCACTTGCTGAGTTTGGTGTATAGCTGGTGGTCTCTGAGTGTTAGAAGAGCCACTCGTAAATGTTGCACATGTTCCTCTATTATTTTTGAATAGATGAGGATATCATCTACGAAAATCACTACTGATTTATCGAGGTGTGGATTGAATACCTGATTCATCAAATCCATGAATGATGCGAGTGCATTCGTTAGCCCAAAAGGCATAATCAGGAACTCATAGTGATCATACTGTGCAACCGTGGGATTCGATGCGATCCCGTTGTGACGATGCGCTCTCTAAATAAAAATATAGAGTCACCACCCAGAGCTTTCGGTGTCCCAGGAAACCTAGTTCATTTTTATGAGCACCAAAGTGCTAAAAATATGACTCTGAATCCGGTCCACACCAACGGCTCATGGGTAGGGGCTTTGGTTATTGATTGGAAAGGTGCTAGGCACCCAATCAACCCGCAAAATGTGATCTCTACTTAAGGCCAAAACAAGAAATGATAAAAAAGAAAGAAAAAGGCTTCCTCTTGCCCAAATGAGTCTTAAATCCTATTTGTGCCCCTCTGTTCCTACCAAAAATTCGGCGGCGTAACAGCATAAATGAGAGGATGGAGGAATGACCAAGAAGGTAGAGGAATAGAGGGGAGAGTCGGAGCTCTCGAGCCCTTGTTGCACCGCTGGGGAGCCTTACGTTGGCTTGCTTCGATGAGCTTTCGAAGGCTTGTATGGTATGGAATGGGGTTCTAACTCCTAAGGCTTGAAGATAAGAGGTAGAAAGGGAAGGCTAAGGGATTACACACACCTAACCTAAAGGCTTCTAGTGAAATGTTAAGGTCTAAGGGAGTTTTTTAAAATCTGAAATTTGTATGGGAAGTGTGCACCAAAGGGAGAAAGATCTTCTCACTTTAAGCTCTTTCTCTCTTAGGCCAAAATTCTCAACCCTTAAACCAAGGGGTGGGGGGCATTATTTATAGGAAATGGGTGGGTTAGGAGGGTGTTTAGATGCTAATCAAGATTAAGAATTAGGTATTCTAGCATCTAAGGTTTCCTAGGGTTTTTGGAGCCTTGAAAGGTGTGAGAAGGTCTTCCAATGGTGGATGATAGGTTGAGACCTTAAGTCACTTGAAGGGTTACAAATAGGTAGTGAATGGGTGCAACAGAACTATCAAAACACACCCGAAAGGTCAAGGTGGTCAACAAGTCAAACCCCAATCACAAATTTTGGGGCAAAAAGACATGGGTACTGTTCATATGCCTATCTTAACTAATAGTTACGCCAGACAAATGTACAGTAAAATAGTGTTAAACAGTGCCTGAAAGTTGGCTTGCGAGGGTGGGATCCACTTTTAAAACTGGCACAACCATTAGTTGCGTCAGGCTTAAATTCTGGGAGAAGTGACCTGGCGCAACTAAATAGTTACGCCAGGCAAAATTATAGTTGGCACAACTATTTAGTTACGCCAGGTCATTTCTGGAGAGAAATGGCCTGGCGCAACTATTAGTTGTGCCAAATCCCTTGGGGGCCACTTGAATTTATATTTTTGCCCTCCGGGTTCGAACTGCCATATCTTTTGATGTACACCTCCGATTGGAGTGATTCTTGGTCCGTTAGAAAGCTAACGACTTCTACTTTTCAATGGTGTGAGATTTGATCATAGTAGAAGGCTATAGCTAATCCCAATTGTACCACTCTTCATCTATTACTCGGGAAGGTTAGGTTTAGGGTTCAAAAGTGGTTCTAAGGGTCGGGATTGGTTTCTAAAGGTTCGGGGTAAGTTCCTAAGGGATCTAGGGTGACTCCTAAGGGTTTAGGATGATTTCTAAGGGTTCCATAGATGCCATTAAAAGCTCAGAAATGCGCCTCTCTCGAAATGTGTTTCGATCAAGCCTTAGGCCAAATTTGGGTGTCTACAGATGCCCCTCTTTGGTATTCGATCACTAATAATCGAATGCCAAAGAAAAGAGACATTCAAAGAGGCTCAAGGCATTACTGACTGGTTTGCTACATTTAGAATGAACTTCAAACATCAAGTGAGTAACATGGTGAGAAAATGAAAGCCCTGTATGTCAGAAAAAACGTCCGTCTCTCAAGGTAATCGGTCCCCAAGCCCTTAGCGACATTACTGGGCATAACCGAGGTGGGATGAGTTACGAAAGCTCAATAGCTAGGAAAAACTTTTGCTTCTCGATTTATGAAAGCCCGTTAGTCGGGAAAAACATCCGCTTCTCGAGATGATTTGAAGGCATTTGATATTTAAGATTCATTTTGAACACAACAGCTTTATAAATATGAGAGGTGATCGACCCACACTTAAAGATAGGCACAACGCAAGTACGCAAGGCTCCGCAGTTTGTGTCCAATCAGGTGAGGCATTGACCGCCTCATCTGTCTGGTCACAGGTTCCCCTGCTTAAAGCAGGGTTCAAGGTCTTTGGGCGAACCCATTGATCCCAAAATTTATTTAGCATGACTACCCGAGTGGAGCGAACTGATGTCGCAACGCTTTTTGGGAGGACATGCCATTTTTTAGAACGTGCCTCGGATCAACATGACCTAGAGCACCCAGCTTCAACTACCTTAATTAGGTCCAATCAAACATTGGGTATCTCCCTAAAGGGACATCCAATCCTGGTCTCTGCTGTCAATGATTATAAACATCAATTAACTATGCATAATCATGCACCCATCAGGGGCAATAAGCAACAACAAAGGTGATGGAAGCCCTGACCCGGACCCACCTGGGTATAATTTACAGGGACAAACGACCATCATACGGATACCCAGACGCATGGCGTACACTTTATAGAGATACCGCTGCCCATACAAGTTTTAAGCCTGCAGAAAATAAAATGAAAATGAACCCTTCTGAATGCATGGTTGCACATAGTTTGTTTGATACGTAATCTCATTCTCAACAGGGTGGTTTCTACCAACGATTGACCTTTTCAATTAATCTAAAGCTAAAGACGCTAGAATTCATATGAATCCGAAACAGAGTGCTCATTGGAACGGTTTAGCAGTGGAGTCAACCTGATCAAAACATTGACTGTTTGATCGGGATTAACGTCGTTGCTCCTTCTTTGAAGAAGGATCCAAAGATCTAAGGTGAACCCTAGACTTGAATTAACCAATTTATAAATAAGATGTTTTGAGGGTTAAAATTAAGTGGGAAGTTTGGTCAAGTTCCGAGTCAGCACGAACTTGCCCAATTCTGCCTCGATTTTGAGAGAACACTTAAATACGTCAACGTTCTTAGTAATTACGTTCAGTTCTTAATACATCATCATATGTGTGATATAGATTGAGGGTTGGAGGCCGTGGATAAGGAGCTTTGGAATTGCTTAGAAAGACTTGATTTAAGGTAGGGGAAACTCAATCTAAATTGCATTTATTCAATTCATGGACTATTAAGACTTGTATTCTGACACATGGTTTCTAATTTCTGTTTTAAAAGTATTCCGTGCACATAAATTAAAGTTCTGTCATATCTGATTCATAATATTATATATATGCATTTGATTTAAAGTTTATGTGACGAATCTCCTCGACGTGGCGGGATACCCACGACTGGCACGGCGGGATATCCGTGTATCTATTCTATGATCTGCTTAGCACAAGTTTCTCTCATTGCGCAGAGGCTTGTTGCATTTCCTACAATTGTTCATTGAACGATGATGGTCAAGGTTACCCATCGGAAAACATCTGGCTACCAAGTACTATATACACGGGAGTTATTTAAGTATAAAAATTTAAGTCATTTACATAAAGTATGCATTGCATCTGAAAGCTCTTAACGTAAGCCTGATTTCTGGTATTCTACATTCTGTTTTGTCATTAAAACCTCAGCATTTGTTATATGATTAGCCTGTTTAAATTATCTGTTCTCTCTGTGATCTGTTTCGATATCAAAACCTCAGCATTTGTTTCCTTTGACTTGCATGCTCTAAATATCTACTCTTGAATCATCTATTCTGATAGATGTTCTGAACACCATGTTATACAGTAAAAATGCAATATAATTTAGATTCTTCTATTGACCTTAGACTGTTAGCTCTTCCCCGACGATACATCACAGGTACAGGTCATCACCAGAACCTTAGGCTTGGAGAAAACCCTGAGTCTGTGCTGGAGAGGGAAGCGGATCTTCCGCAGTGGGTTTTTTATCCTTAGTTCATTAGTAATGGGACTGGGTGAATAATAAATTTTGTTACACATTAAATATTGGTATATTTTGAGATAGTTCTTTTGTATGAGACTATTACCACCACTGTTTAGGCAACGTTCGGCCTTCGCCGGTGGTGGGTTGTTTTGATATTTTCCTTTTGTCCTCAATATAAATAGAAACTATGCTTCATTGAATGTTCTACTTAATCTCAGCAAATTGTGGTCGTACCTAGTAAGTATTATGTATTCAGATTGTGTTCTACGATCTGGCAGTCCTGATTTTCTCATTTGGTTAAAAATATATATATATATATATCTATGAAAATTATTGGGAAAATTCGGGCTGTCACAAAAAAAATCACTGTGTGATGGTACATTCATAGCCTCAGGATCCCTTGTGTGGAAGATTAGAGCGAAACACGATCTCCATCGTCCGATTTAAAGCAATCAATGATTTTTAGCATTAGTGTATTTCAAGATTCGTTGTGTATTTAAAGGTACCGTAAAAATAAAATTTTATAAGAAATAAATAAAATATAAAGTTTTTGGAGGAGGAAGCCCTTGTTATCTTAAATCACGATGGATCGTGACTTCACAAAAGAAGTCTTGTGAAAAGTCACGATTGATCGTAAAAACCCAGCTTTTCAGAATATAGAATCGGATGATAGAGATCACGTTTAATGCTAGCTTTTGCCCTCAAAGATATTTATATCATGGTCTTTAAATCAAATGGTTTAGATGGAGTTCCACGTAGCACAAATCCCAAAAATAATGAAGTTTTTCTTTCTAACCATGTGCCACGGCTAGTGTTAGCTCCCTTATTAACATTATTATTCTATTAATAACGTATTAGTATACGTCATATGTGTAGTCAACTTGATAACTCTATATTTCAATTAAATGAACCTTAGTTTTATTACAGCTAAAAAATGATCCTTTTAATAAAAAACATACAAATCTTATGATGGATATAAATATGATATGTTCCTATGGTCTTAGAAAAGGTGAGCGGATGGCATCTTTATTAGCGTTCTTGAAATCTCTGAAAGCGCTCACATTGTAAACCCCTTCAAAATCATAGATGATGGAGATCGCTTTTCACCGTGATCATCCACACAATGGATCTTGAGACCATGTCGCCTATCAAACGGTCTTTTTTTTATTCCCAAAAAATGGCCCAAAAATAACATTTGAGCGTTATATGCCCAATCGGATTGAAGGGACATTTTTGGGCGATTCTATGACATGTGAAATAAAAAGCTGACCGTCTGATAGGTCAAACATGATCTCAAGATCCATTTTGTGGAAGATGGGAGTGAAACACAATCTCCATCATTTGATTTGAAGCAATCAATGGTTGGGAAGGGGTTGAAAACGTGGGCGCTTTCAGAGATTGCGTGAACTCTAATAGAGCCACATTGAGGTTCCCTATGAAATGAGGTATGGAACGGAGCCACTATGGAGTAGTTCCGGGAGTTATGAAGGAAGCTTCGGGCTCATATTGGTCATGGGTCCCAAAAGATTATTAGAAGAGAGTCATTACTCACACACACAAAGTTAGCACACTTGCACACAATATAAAAGAAAGGGTTAATATTTTGGGACATGTGTGATGCGATAACATCATCTAACTGTCTGATTGAAGGACATGAACTATAAATATTTGGTGCAAATGATTGGCGGTACACAAGATCAGCCATATGTTTCAAAGCAGTAAATCGTAGAATCCGATGATGGCCTTGAATGCGATAAATCATATGATACAAAGCATGTTTCATGTCAATCTTTTATAGTGTAGGTCTTGAGATCATGGGCTTCAATTACAAATGACTTAGATGGTGTTTCAATAAGACCTAAGTCTCCAAAGAGAGCAACTTCTTAGCAAGAGATTTGTACCATTGCACACTCTTTAGGAGGAAGATTGATACTTGTGAGACTATGCCACTTGAAAAATCATCTAAGTCTGTAAGATTTGAAAGCAATGATATAAAGACCTTTGGTGCCAAAGATCGAAACAAAAAGTGATCTCTGTCACCTGATTCAACAATCAAAGCCCAACATTTGATTCAATGGTTGATTGTGTTGAATCAGATGATAGAGATCGTTTTTCATGCTGAAGATTTGTAAAAGCAATTTGTACGGTTTCACACTACTTGAAAAACTATCTAAGTCGTCTGATTTGAAAGCAATGACGTAAAGAGCTTTGGTGCCAAAGATAAAAAATAAAAGCGATCTTTGTCAAATGATTCAAAAATCAAAGCCCATCATCTGATTTAATGGTTGACTGTCCTGAATCAGATGATAGAGATCATTTTCCGGGCTAATGGAGGTCATTTTTAACCCCGATATTCTAAAAAATAGATCTTGAGATCATGATGCACCTATCATACAAATAGTGCTCGATTCCAGGTGTCAAAGATACCCAAAAATGGTCATATATTCATGTTTGAGCGTGATGTCTGCCATGTGATTCAAAGGTCATTATTTGGGGATCTGTGACATATGGAATAAAAAATTGGCCGTCTGATAGGTGGTTCATGATCGCAAGATCTATTGTGTCGAAGATATATCTAAAACATGATTCCCATCATTTGATCAAAAGCAAGCAATAGTTTTTAAGGGGTTAGGGACATGGGCGCTTTCAATGAATGCGTGGGCACGAAGGTAAACTAACACCAACTAATTCTTTTACTTTGTGTGCAAGGGCCTACGTCAGAACCCCATTAAAACCATTGATTGTGATGGATCAGATGATGGAGATCATGTTTCACCCAGATCTTCCACACGAAGGATCTTGAGATCATGTTGAACCTATCAAACGGTCAGTTTTTTATTCCACAATTCACAAATTCCCAAAATTTGGCCCTAAAATTACCTTTGAGCTTGATGTGTGTCATTGTGCCCAAGGGGCATTTTTTATGGAAGTGGGACATGTGAAATACAAAATTGATCGTCTGATGGGTGCAAAACGATCTCCATGATCTGAAGCAATCAACGATTTTTAAGGGGTTGCACACTTGGGCTCTTTCAAAGATTGCATGCACGCGAACATAGCTACCCTATTAAGTATTATTATTATTATTATTATTACTGTTATTATTATGAACCCTCGTTTACACCCATCAAAAAAGTTTTAAGTTAAATGAGAAGGGAGCTACAATTGGCACATGAGATTTGTATCGTTGTAGAACTCCATCTAAACTACCTGATTTAGAGCATCTCTTGTAGGCTCCCGATATCCCTCATAATTACTAAAATTGCGAATCATTTTTAAAAAAACTCACTCTAATAAGCACGCTATCCAAACATTTAAAATAAATTTTTGCTATGGTAATATCTAAATTTAGCTATTACTGTAGCAGCATCTAAACATTAAAATATTATTTTTTAGAAGAACTCTCTTTCTCTTGCCGAAAAATAATCAAATACGAACCATGCGTCTTTTAAATATGCTCACTACATCTTGAAATACGCCCATGCTAAATTTTTTTTATTGTTTTATATTACACAATGGAGATCATTTTTTGCTCCAGTCTTCTACAAAAGGGATCTTGAGGCTAGGAAGATACTATAAGACGATTAGTATTATTTTTTCCATGTGGCACAAATCCTAAAAACTTGGTCCTAAAGTCAGGTGAAAATTATCACGCTCGAACGTGACTTTAGGGCCACATTTTTGGGATCTGTGACATGTAGATTAAAAAAATAACTGTATGATGGTACGTTCATGGGCTCAAGATCCCTTATGCGGAAGATTAGAGTGAAAAATGATCTCCATCGTCTGATTTAAAGCAATCAATGATATTTAGCATTAGTTTATTTCAAGATTCGTTGGGTGCATTAAAGGTACCATAAAAATAAGATTTTATAAGAAATAAATAAAATATAAAGTTTTCAGAGAAGAAAGCCCTTGTTATCTTGAATCACGATTGATCGTGACCTGACAAAAGAAGTCTTGTGAAAAGCCACGATTGATCGTGAAAACCCAACTTTTCATAATATAGAATCGGATGATAGAGATCACGTTTAATGCCAACTTTTGCCCTCAAAGATATTTATATCATGGTCTTTAAATCAAACAGTTTAGATGGAGTTCCACGTAGCACAAATCCCAAAAATAATGAAGTTTTTCTTTTTAACCATGTGCCAAGTTTTAGCTCCCTTATTATTATTATTATTATTATTCCATTAATAACGTATAGTATATGTCTTATGTGTGGTCCTCTTGACAACTCTATATTTCAATTAAATGAACCTTAGTTTTTTATTACACCTAAAAAATGATCCTTTTAATAAAAAACATACAAATCTTATGATGGATATAAATATGATATGTTCCTATGGTCTTAGAAAAGGTGAGAGGATGGCATCTTTGTTAGCGTTCTCGAAATCTCTGAAAGTGCTCACATTTGAAACTCCTTCAAAATCATAGAAAGTTGAGGATCAGATGATGGAGATCGTTTTTCAACGCGATCTTCAACACAATGGATCTTGAGACCATGTCGCCCCTATCAGACGGTCGTTTTTTTATTCCACATGTCACAGATCCCCAAAAAATTGCCCAAAAATAACATTTGAGCATTATGTGCCCCACGGATTGAAGGGACATTTTTGAGGGATTCAATGACAAGTGAAATAAAAAAACTAACCATCTGGTAGGTCAAGCATGATCTCAAGATCCATTTTGTGGAAGATTGGAATAAAACACAATCTCCATCATTTGATCTGAATCAATCAATGGTTTGGAAGGGGTTGTAAACGTGGGCGCTTTCAGAGATTGGGTGAACTCTAATAGAGCCACTTTGAGGTTCCCTATGAAATGAGGCATGGAATGGAGCCACTATGGAGTAGTTCTAGAGTTACGAAGGAAGCTTCAGGCTCATTTTGGTCATGGGTCCCATAAGATTATTAGAAGAGAGCCATTACTTGCACACACAAAGTTAGCACACTTGCGCACAATATAAAAGAAAGAGTTAATATTTTGGGACATGTGTGATGCGATAACATCATCTAATTGTCTGATTGAAGGCCATGAACTATAAATATTTGGTGCAAAAGATTGGCACTACACAAGATCGGCCATATGTTTCAAAGCAGTAAATCGTAGAATCAGATGATGGCCTTGAATGCGATAAATCATACAATTCAGAGCATCTTTCCTGTCAATCTTTTGCAGTGTAGGTCTTGAGATCATGGCCTTCAAATACAAATGACTTAGATGGCGTTTCAATAAGACCCAAGTCTCCAAAGGGAGCAACTACTTAGCAAGAGATTTGTACCGTTGCACACGGTTTAGAAGGAAAATTGATACTTGTGAGACTCTGCCATTTGAAAATTCGTCTAAGTCTGTCATATTTGAAAGCAATGATATAAAGATCTTTGGTGCCAAAGATCGAAACAAAAAGCGATCTCTGTCTTCTGATTCAACAATCAAAGCCCATCATTTGATTCAATGGTTGATTGTGTTGAATCAGATGTTAGAGATCGTTTTTCATGCTGAAGATCGGTAAAAGCAATTTGTACTGTTGCACACTACTTGAAAAACTAACTAAGTCGATTGATTAGAAAGCAATTATGTGAAGAGCTTTGGTGCCAAAGATCGAAAATAAAAGCGATCTTTGTCATATGATTAAAAAATTAAAGCCCATCATCTGATTCAATGGTCGACTGTCATGAGTCAGATGATAGAGATTATTTTCCGTGCTAAAGATCTGAATCACCGAAGGTCTTTACATCATATTGTTCCAATTAGATGACTTAGATGGTTTTTCAAGTGAGTTTTCTTTTTAAACTATGTGCAACAGTACAAATCTCATGTGCAAGTAAATGCCCGCTTCTCCTTAACACCATGGGTACCCTCTTTGCACCCATGCATTCTCTGAAAGCGCCCACATCCCAAACTCCTGAAAACCATTGATTGCCTCAAATCAGATGATGGAGGTCATTTTTCACCCTGATATTCTAAAAAATAGATCTTGAGATCATGATGCATCTATCATACGGATAGTGTTCGATTCCATGTGTCAAAGATACCCAAAAATGGCCACATATTCACATTTGAGCGTGATGTCTGCCATATGATTCAAGGGCCGTTATTTGGGGATCTGTGACATATGTAACAAAAAATTGCTTGTCTGATAGGTGGTTCATGATCACAAGATCTATTGTGCTGATGATATGTCTAAAACATGATTGCCATTGTTTGATCAGAAGCAATCAATAGTTTTTAAGGAATTTGGGACATGAACGCTTTCAATGAATGCGTGGGCACGAATAGCGGTACCCTAACACCAACTCATTCTTTTACTTTGTGTGCAAGGGCCTACATCGGAACCCCTTAAAAACCATTGATTGCGACGGATCAGATGATGGAGACCATGTTTCACCCAGATCTTCCACACAAAGGATCTTGAGATCATGTTGAACCTATCAAACGGTCAATTTTTTATTCCACATTTCACAAATTCCCAAAATTTGGCCCTAAAATCACCATTGAGCGTAATGTGTGTCATTGTGCCCAAGGGGCATTTTTTATAGATTTGGGACATGTGAAATAAAAAATTGACCGTCTAATGGGTGCAAAACGATCTCCATCATCAGATCCAAAGCAATCAACGATTTTTAAGGGGTTGCACACTTGGGATATTTCCAAGAAATCATGCACGCGAAGATAGCTACCCTATTAAGTATTATTATTATTATTATTATGAACCCTTGTTTACACCCATCGAAAAAGTTTTTAGTTAACTGAGAGAACGCTAGTTTCTAACACGGCTCCGAACATCATTAAGTGGGCACTTTCAGAAGCAGGTGGGTGCAAATTGAGGCTCCCTTATTAATATAATTATTGCTACTACTTTTAGGGAGCTACAATTGGCACATGAGATTTGTATCATTGTAGAACTCCATCTAAACTACCTGATTTAGAGCATCTCTAGTAGGCTCCCCATATCCCT
The DNA here is from genome assembly GCA_021018995.1 of Chloranthus sessilifolius. Classification (NCBI taxonomy): domain Eukaryota; kingdom Viridiplantae; phylum Streptophyta; class Magnoliopsida; order Chloranthales; family Chloranthaceae; genus Chloranthus; species Chloranthus sessilifolius. The sequence continues at coordinate 120,945,021 of CM037588.1, read as the reverse complement.
CGCTATCCAAACATTTAAAATAGATTTTTGCTACAGTAATATCTAAATTTAGCCATTACTGTAGAAACATCTAAACATTAAAATATTGTTTTTTAGGAGAACTCTCTTTCTCTTGCAGAAAAATAATCAAATAAGAACCGCGCGTCCTTTAAATATGCTCACTGAATCTTGGAATACGCTCATGCTAAATTTTTTTGATTTTTTTATATTAGACAATGGAGATCATTTTTTGCTCCAGTCTTCTACAAAAGGGATCTTGAGGCTAGGAAGATACTATCAGACGATTAGTATTTTTTATTCCATATGACACAAATCCTACAAACTTGGCCCTAAAGTCAGGTGAAAAATATCACCCTCAAACGTGACTTTAGGGTCACGTTTTTGGGATCTGTGACATGTAGATTAAAAAAATAACTGTGTGATGGTATGTTCATGGCCTCAGGATCCCTTGTGTGGAAGATTAGAGCGAAACACGATCTCCATCGTCCGATTTAAAGCAATCAATGATTTTTAGCATTAAGGTATTTTAAGATTCGTTGTGTGTGTTTAAAGGTACAGTAAAAATAAGATTTTATAAGAAATAAATAAAATATAAAGTTTTCAGAGATGAAAGCCCTTGTTATCTTGAATCACGATTGATCATGACTTGACAAAAGAAGTCTTGTGAAAAGTCACGATTGATCGTGAAAACCCAACGTTTCACAATATAGAATTGGATGATAGATATCATGGTTAATGCCAACTTTTACCCTCAAAGATATTTATATCCCGGTCTTCAAATCAAACAGTTTAGATGGAGTTCCACGTAGCACAAATCCCAAAAATAATGAAGTTTTTCTTTTTAACCATGTGCCACGGCAAGTTTTAGCTCCCTTATTATTATTATTAATCCATTAATAACGAATAGTATACGCCATATGTGTGGTCATCTTCACAACTCTATATTTGAATTAAATGAATCTTAGTTTTTTATTACAGCTAAAAAATGATCCTTTAATAAAAAACATACAAATTTTATGATGGATATAAATATGATATGCTCCTATGGTCTTAGAAAAGGTGAGAGGATGACATCTTTCTGTGACGACCTGACTTTTCCAGTCCTCTAGGTATAGGAAAGGCGGGCTCACTAACCTATCGATTAAACGATAAGTTAGACTAAACACAAGCAAATATCAGAGTAAAAGTGCAAATTACTCCATTTCCATAAGAAAAGAGGAAAACAAAACTAACGATTCTAACCCCAGACAAAATATGGGTGGATGAACCGAAAAGAACCACCGATGATGGTCGACCATCACCGAAACATGGTTCACAAAAAGAGATAAGTATTATATAGTTACATGAATTCTAAAGCATAAAACAAAAAGGGCCGGGCGTACCAAGCCTAAGTCTAAACTCTCTAAAAGTACTACCAAAGCATAGCAGGAATCCTAGACAGGGAAGAATTCCTCAGGATGAAGCTCAGACTCTTCCTCAGGAACGTAGTTAGGATCGCTCTCGTAGCCCCAAGCCACTATGTCTGAATCAGTACCTGTGACGTAAAGTCGGAGTGAGCTAACAATAAAGCTCAGTAGAAGAAATTCACCAATTACATTGTATCTTAATTAACATGGTTTTCAAGTATGCAAATTATATGCAAATTCATATTCTAAGTTTTCCAAAATAAATTCAAAGCGGATAAGGAATTCAGATGATCATGATTTCGTGATTCATGCATGCAAAGCTTATCAAATTCATGACTTGACACTAAACTTAATCTATCTCTCAAGTTAATATATCATGAGAGCGGGAATAATACTGATGGGAAACCCTACTAACCATCGTCGTTCATGAATCCTTTTTCAGGATTTGCAACCAGCCCCTGCGTTATGAGGGTAACATGGACCAGGAATTGTTCTGGAATACAGGGGTTCGTTCATGTAAATCAGAAATCAGATGCAAGTTCTAATACATAATTCAAACGCGAATTCTAGTACATAATTTAGATTTTCATATTCAAGTTTCAGATTCACAGTAGATTCGAATTCTCAGAGTTCGTATTTCAGATTCAGAGTTCTTAATCATATTCAAGTTTACAGAAGCAAGATTTAGATGTCATATGTAGAGTTCAAAAGATCAAAACACAAAATATCCATGTGAATTAAAATATAATGAAAGTGGTGATGAGATTCTCCTACCTTAGTTCAGAGTCGAGCGTATCGGAGGCAAAGCAAATGCTCACTCAACGATATCCAATCCTTAATATACATTACAAGCATTCGTATATATACATGTTACTGACTAATTATCATATAAGCCAAAGTTCCTAAAGCTTTCTCAAAATTAGGTGAAACAGACAAGTTTAAGGTAATGTTGGACCATATGAAAATTTGTCCCTACTTCACCTTAAATTTTTACCTTTATAATATTCGATTCATAAATTTATCAATCATGAAAGTTATAGGACTCGTTGTCTTCTTTCCAACACCTCAAAAAGTGCATCAATCCGAATTCGGAATAAAAAGTTATGGTCAAAATATTGTAACAGTTTCGGCAAGCTCAGACAAATTCGAACTTCGATTTCTTCATAAATCTGGCATCTCTGTTGTCAAAATCAAACTTCGATTTCGAATTTCGAACTTCGATTTCTTCATAAATCCGACACCTTTGTTGTAAAAATCGAACTTCGATTTCAAATTTCGAACGTCGATTTCAAATTCGAAGTTCGATTTTCCAATTCGGCATTCGATTTTCTCGGGTTCAGAACCCATCTGATTCTTTCAAATTAATTAATGCAAGTAATTAATCTATGAATTTAGACCATTAAAATCAACTCGATCATACCTTTCACCGATTGATTTTGCGGCACATGGGAAGTGTTGCCGAACAAGGGTTTCGGAGTGAAACCTTAGGATTTCTGCTACGATTCCACAACGTTCAATCAAAGCAAAGCTCCAAGTGAAGCCGTCTACGGTCATGGATCGATTTCTCCACAAAACAGAAAATGATTGTGAGATGATCGGTAGACACTCGATTCCAATTCGTAATGGTCAGGATTCACAAAAGAACATAGAACCTCAAGCGATGATCAATGTCAATGCTTCGCGAAGTGTGCTGAGCTTGTAGCATGATCGTGATCGTGTGGTTGAAATCCCAAGAAGAGGTTTGAAAGCGATAGACTTTCGGATGTGGAGAACGGCTCTTTCTTCTTCTCCAATTTCCAAGAAGCTAAAAACTTAGCCTCTAAGCGAAACCCCCACGTCTCCCTTTATAACCCAACTAAAGTATCTTTGATATTTTAAAACCCAAATTTATACACTAACTTAATGTTTGGTTTTGGTGTTGAGCGGCACACGGTGAGTCAGTGCATGACTCATCCACTAAAGGCCCAAACAAACATTTAAACCATAATCTAATCCACACAAAGTGATCCTAATACTATTTAATGTTTTATTATTAAATAAAAACCATGTCGACATCAGTCACTGTGCCGGACTCGTACACGGGGTT